>CM035425.1:57857235-58457235 GCA_020310875.1 Ceratopteris richardii | reverse complement strand
AACCAGAGAAATGTGAATTTGCGATGACATCAGTTGAATTTCTCCGTTTCATAGTCTCAGATAAAGGGGTGATGATAGATCCTCACAAAATCACCGCCGTGCGTCAATGGGCTCCGTCGCGAACAGTGAGAGAAGTAATAGAATTCATAGGGTTCTGCCAGTTTCCAAGAAAATTCATAAAAGATTTCAGTAAAGTGGCTGCTCCGCTCACAGAGTTAACTAAAGAAAAGGGTTGCTTTGTGTGGGGGCCTAAGGAACAAGATGCTTTTGAGCAACTTAAACAGGTGATGTGTGAAGCCCCTGTGTTGAAGTTGCCAGAGTTTGACAAAGAGTTCGAGATCCACACAGATGCGTCAGGATTAGCAATTGGAGGGGTCCTTTTGCAGGAAGGTCGCCCTGTGGCTTATGAGTCACACAAGTTTTCAGGTACAGAGTTAAGATGGAGCACTCACGAGAAGGAGATGCTCGCGGTGATCCACTGTTTGCAAAAGTGGCGTCACTATGTGCAAGATAAACACACAAAGATCTACACCGACAATATTTCACTCAAGTATTTTTGTACTCAGCCTAAGTTATCTCCCAAGCAAGCAAGGTGGCAAGATTTCTTGGCTGAATTTGACATAGACATAATTCACAAACCAGGCAAGCAAAACGTCATGCCAGACGCCCTGAGTAGAAGACCGATACTGGCCGCAATTTCCATGGCCGAGAGTAAGACGAAAGATCATATTCGTAAATTGCAACAAACGGATCCGGAAATACAGAGGATCGTCAAAGATGTACACTCGGGCTTAGACCATAAAGGGAAATACACAATTATGAACAACATGTTATGTAGAAAAGGAAGGATTTGCATACCAGATAATGCAGAACTACAGAAAATGCTTTTATGGGAAGCACACGATTGTCAATTAGCCGGACATGGAGGACAAAGAAGAAGTTACGAACATTTAAAGGAGCATGTATTTTGGTCAAAGATGAAAGAAGACGTGATTGAGTACGTCCAAACGTGCCCAACCTGCCAACTAGTAAGACAACAGAAGGTCAAACCGGCAGGCCTACTTCAGCCCATGCCCATCCAGAACAGACCGTGGGACATGGTAAGTATGAATTTCATAACCGATCTGCCAACGTCAGATGGACACAATGCAATTCTTGCAGTGGTAGATTATTTTTCAAAGCAAGTGCACTTCATACCTATGAAGCCACCCATACCGAAAAAGGTGGTAGCACAAACGTTTTTTCAGAAGGTCTTCAAATATCATGGCCTTCCGTTGGCGATTGTCTCAGATCGGGACACAAGATTTATGAGCGACTTATGGCGCAAGTTATTCTCCATTTTGGGTACGCAACTTAGATTTTCATCGGTATATCATCCCGAGACAGATGGGCAAACAGAAAGAATCAATCAAACAGTAGAAAATTACTTGAGGAGTTATGTACAAGCAGACCAGAAGGATTGGGCTAAACACTTAGACATTTTAGAATTCCATTATAATAGCTCCATCCATTCCAGTACATCCATGTCGCCGTTTGAAGTGGCTACAGGCAAAAAAGTGTAATCACACCCATGGCACTCATGTCAGATGAAGTGCTAGTGGCAGTAGATCGTGAATGTGGGAACTTTTTAAGAGATTGGCAGTCCAAGCTTCGGCAAGCAAAGGAAGCTCTCATAAAAAGCAAAGAAAGGATGGTTAGGATTGCTAATCAACATAGAACAGAAGCTCTATACTATCAAGTGGGAGACTTAGTCCTTGTGAACGCCAAAAATATCATTTTGCCAAGAAATTTCACTCCAAAGTTTAATCACAGGTACTATGGGCCGTACAGGATTCGTCACCGGTTTAATCAAGTTACATATCAGCTTGATCTTCCACCCGAAATTCATATCCACAACTCATTCCATGTTAGTCTGCTAAAACGCTTCCGCCCTGATACTCGTTTCGGACGTCAAGTCACATTGGTGGAAGATCCAATTGAACAAAGACAAGCAGAGTTGATACTTAAGGACAATAGCACTCAGTTTCTGGTCAAGTGGCGTGGAAGACCCCTCAAAGAAGCAACATGGGTAAGTAAGAACAGCATGCCTCCGACAACCCAAGCCCTGATTGAGGCGTATGAATCGACTCATCCTTCAACATCCCAGGCGCGAATACCTTAGCTTTACGAGGATGCAAAGCTCTTCAAAGCGAGGGAGAATATGTGACAACCCGTGGGCAAGAGCCCCCCCCCTTCCTGTATTTCTATCTAGTCCATGTTGGTGCTTGTGTGGTTTGCCGACCGGTGCCAAATTACAAGCACTTATAGGGGGACATAGTGAGCCTCCGACCTAAGTGACCCAAGCGAACCAAGTGACCCTTGCGCTCAACGTGCGGTAGCCTTCGTGCTAGTCCCCTCCGCACGCACCTCTTGAAAGCGCCGTTGTGCCATCGAGGGGCCGTTGTGCGCGTTTGCCCGCGATGCTTAACGCGGGCCGGCTCACTGTAACGCGTTTACCCGCGACGCTCAACACGGGCCGGCTTAGGCCGTTCTTTCTGTAATCGTTTTCTTTCTAATGCAAGCAAGTTTTTCATTCAACAAGTGACTTTCTGCTTTCAAGCAAGCGAACAAACACTCAAGCAAGACACCCTACCGACGGGCCGGTGCGAGTCGCCGAGCAAGCCCGGGGTGCTTGTTATCTTTTTCATCACAAGTCACGTCTAATTTCACCTTCCGTTCTCCTTCATGGTGCCCAACATGAAGAACTTGAAGTCCTAATGAGGTTCAGTGAAGAAGTGGATACACACACACACACATAAATATACATATGCATGCAAGAGCCACCCCCGAATCAATCCACTTGAGGAGGCAGGCGTATGTGGGAGAGCATTCAGCGTCGTGGGTATGGAAGAAGTTTTGAGAGCAGCATACAGACGATAGCCATTGTTGAGGAATCGCCCAAAATATTGAAAATGAGGAGGAGCTAAACTGAGATGGAAAGAAGTGGGGTAGTATACATGATGACAAGCATACATCTCCACCTTTTGCGCTCGCTCGCTCTCTCTCTCTCTCTCTCTCTCTCTCTCTCTCTCTCTCTCTCTCTCTCTCGTCTGCATTCATATTCCTCATAAGTTGATGATTAGCCACGTTTCGCATATGTCTTTTAAGAAGGATGCAATGGTGGATTGCAAGTTCACTTGTACAGTTGCAATTTCAAAGTTAAAGTCCGGGGGAGTAGGCTTCGGCTGAACCTCCATCTTAAAAAATTAAAAAAATAAATAAATAAATAAATAAAAAAGTTCTCTCATTCTAGACGTTCATTATTGCAATGATGGATTGCAAGTTGTGTCATTCTAGCTAGATGTTGATTATCCACACACACACACACAGAGTCTCAACTATTGCAATTGTTGAATGGGGGCATTTCTGTTGTACATGGATGTCCTAAGGTCATTTATGGAGGAAGAATTATTCAAATGAAGTTTTAATGCTGCAAAGATGAAATGTGTATACAAGAATCATGTATATTGCAATCGTTGAATGGGGACATTTCTGTTGTACATGGATGTCCTAAGGTCATTTGTGGAGGAAGAATTATTCAAACGAAGTTTTAATGCTGCAAAAATGAAATATATATACAAGAATCATGTATGAGGCTGTATTCTCTCGTTGATGTATGGGGATGCATGTTAAGAGGCTCATTGGAGATTAGAATAATGTCTAAACCAACACTCACATTGGCTTTGCAACCAACAACTCTCCTCCTACTTCTATGCAACCATCATGAATTCGTTGTGAAGCTTTAAAAGAAGGTCTAATGGTGCAAACCTGAAAGTACATAAGGATCGTGCATGGTAGGATGTATTCTCTTGTTGATGTTGGATTTGACTCCTCAAAAGGCCAAAAACCAACACCTACATTCGCTTACCCACCACCTTTGACATCATCGCATTGGTCCCTCACAACTATACTGCTTTCGTGTGTCCATGCTCCATGTTCCATGTCCCTCTCCCGGGATTTGAACATGGCCACATTTGTCACACCCGTAAAGTTAAGTGACATCATTCTGAAGTCCACCTGAACTTAGGGTTTCGAGATGCACTATTGCCAGTGCCTTTGTTTTTGTAGACTTGTCTAGTATCTACCTATTTATCATCAACAGTAATACTTGATGAAGCAACACTCACTTGTCTACTCAATCTAATCCAACGAAGGAGATGAAGATCATTAAGAACTAGAAGAGATGATTCAAGAATCGAGAGAAGTTGGAAGGAACCCAAGAGCTAAAGAAACAGTTATTAGACCTTGAATTGTAGGGAAGTACCAAACCGAGTGTGGATTGAAGAGCTTGGGAAAACACTCATCCCATCAAGAATAATGGATTTAGGAGCTCAAGAGAAAACTCATTCTGGCAAGAATGATGACAAAGAAGAGAGTTCAAATATGCATGAATTAAAAGTGCAAAAGGAAGGGAGAGAGAGAGAGAGAGGAAGAGAGAGAGAGAGGGAGAGGCATAAACATATATAGGAACGACCATCATTGATTCAATAAGTTGTTGGGGTAATTCCTTGTTGAAGCTATTGAATGAGACATTTGACAACCATCTTCAATATGGAAGACTACATTTTTAATGATTGATCCATGGCCTAATATTAAATGTTATTGATCCATGATCTGTTCTCTTGTCAAAGTCATCTGATGGTAATAGAGATATTTCTTTTCAAAGCTTAATACATCATGAAATGTACATACATGACATCTTCATTTCTCAAAGAAATAAAAGACATTGCAAATTAAAGCTCTGTTTGAAATGTAGTCTTTTTCATTTTGTGATATTGATACATGATGATTTTGTCTGGTGATAGTCATATCCTTCTGATTATATTTGGCATGAGGTCCTTTGTAATTGTCATCTAAAGAACCAATCAAAAAGCTCTCTGAAGGCATTGCTCTTTGTTACTCCTCCTCCTTTGCTTGTACACCTAAAGAAGCTTGTCCTTGCTTGATAATGAGATTTTTCCATGCCTTGGGTGCTCCACATGGCAAGTGGTTCTTTTTCTGCAAAGAATGCACCATGCACAAGAAGAATATGCTAGAAGAGCAGAAGAATCTCATTAGATCTTTATTTCAATTAAAAATAAATAATTTGAATAAAATATCTTTGGAACTCACCAAGTAGTATGTTATGTCTTTGGCACCCCATGCCTCTATGATGGTTTCTATAAACTTTATGGTCGCCTTTCTGAAATCTGTCACATAACTTTTTGATGTTACCTGCTGCCTCATGATCTTAAAAAGATTATCTACTTTGACCCACACCTCCATTCTATTTTTTGCTATTTCAAGTTTGCTTTTTACATTAGTCGTGACCTCACAAATTTTTTTCCAACTCTCCCACATGGCATTTAGTTGTTTGTCATCATGGTTGCTGAAGAATCTCCTTGCTTTTGCACCTCCCATTGAGACATCCTGTAGTACATCACCTGTATTTTGTGAAAGCTTTGGATCTTTTCTTAGATGAACATCACCACCATGAAATCCCATTTCTGAAAGAAGACATTCACATTTTTTTATGCACTCATCTACAAGAGTTTTAGGCTTGATAGAATATGCATAATCCAAGTGAAGAGGGACCAACTTGTCAATGATTCTTAACTCTGCATGTAGTGTACATATGTGTACATTTGTCAATGCTATTGGAAGTATGGGATCCCAAATCATTGAAGAAGATGATTAGTTATGAAGAATAACATTTTGTCTAGAAGGAGCCTCTTCAGCCTTAGCTCTAGCAATCCATCCATTTGTGCTTGGGCTTTGCATGCAGTACAAGCAAGGGTACTTAGAATTTGCTCCTTCACTTATACCAAACATGCATTTGAGCATCTTTAGGTCTCCACTCAAATGCCACTCAACTTGAAAGTTCTCGTAGTATTTCACATTCAACAATTCTCCTGCACGATGTCTTTGGATAACATTTGGAATGTTTGTCAGTGAGAATAACCATTTAAGTGTTTTATGGCTCTCAGATGGAACTTGAGCACAGCTAACCCACCATAACTCCATTTCTGATTGTACTTTGAGAGATGGAGTATCCAATTTCCCAAGGCTATAGTCCAAAGCTTTGTTCATCACTGCAATACTTATTCTCTCCATCTTTTGATGTTTTTTAAGCTCAACTTCATCAAGTTTGATTACAAATTTCAAAAGACCAGAACATTCATGTTCTTTTATATTATAGAATTGAACCATGTATGTTTGAAGTTTTATAATATCTATCCATATGTTGTTAAATGCATTGTAAGTGAAATGTAAATTTTGTTTTCCTACTTTGTAAGGCATGTTACCGTGAATATGTTTATATTCACCAAATATTGATGTAATCTTTTTATTCAAGCAGAGCCGAAACTTTCCTACATGATGGGCACACTAAACTTTTGAAATTGCTCTATAACCTTTCCTACTCACTCCGGCGCTATCACAAATCTTCTGAATTTGAGATGGTTATAGTAATAGATTCATTTCTGTCCTGAGTTTTTGAAAAACAAAGCGTTTCAAGCATGTATTTTCATTCAGTTTCAACAGTCTTAAAACATCATTTTGACTCAAAATTTCATTACAAAAATGTACGCACTCAAAACTGCTCAACATATTGAAACCTAGCACATCTATCACATGATCTCAAACAATTTTCATTCTTTTCTTTTTCTGGCCAGATTTTTTAGCCAAATCTAAAAAAGGTTTTACTCGTTTTGACCGCATTCTCAAAGCTATAGGAGTTTCTTTCATTTTTTTAAAAGACTCTAACTGAGAAGATAAAGTGGATAATTTTTTTTCTAGCTCCCTCATATGTAAATCCTTTTGATGTAGTGTGTTTTGTAGATAGTTTATGTATTGTACATAATTCCTTGAAATATCCCAGAGCCTTGAATAATAGCCTCGTAGACCATCCTCAATCTCCTACAAATCTAATCAGATCATGAAGATTATGAAAAGGGGGATACCTTCCAGTTTGTGGATCAATTTGATAAACAGATCCATCTGTCCATATGTCGATATGTTTCTTGCCTTCCTTTCGCAATCCATCCACTTCAAGAGGATGAAGAGCCCTTCGAAATACTTTGCTTGTCGTCGCATACTCCTGACTAACTGCAATGTTGATATGGGACTTTTCACAATGATTTCGATTGTTTGAAAGCTCAGCGAGAGTATTTGGGTTAAGGTTCTCCATGGTCTGCTATGAAAAATGACCGACAAGTGTCTAAAATGACGTGAAAGAGAGAAACAGGCCTGCTATGAAAACTAGAGTAAAAAAGCGCAAAACATCATCAGCACACATTATATAGGTCAGTGAACAAGAGGAAAATTCAAATTTTGATCAGTACCCGATGAGCACAAACTTCGAGGCGTAAGATATCACACAAACTTTTCATGATTATCATACGAGTTTCTCTCTCTTCAAAATTTGCATAAGCTACGTTTTAATTAACTTACACGCAATTTCTTAAAGGATTTGACAACTTTAATCCAGATTAAGCACAACTAATTGAAATCCTTACACAGTCGTTTTTCGTCCTAATCTAAAGAACAAACACCTTTGAGACGATCTACGAGAGTAAAACATCTTGTGGATAGACTGAATCTATACACTAAGCCTATGAAGCTTCATTATGCATATATGACAGAAAGAACAAAGCATGAGGAACCAAATAATTTTCATGATGCATCAGAAAGTGAAGATTGGTGTAAAGCAATGGATGATGAGATGAATGCATTGAAGAAGAATGATACATGGGATTTAGTGAAATTGCCATTGAATAAGAAAGCTATTGGATGCAAATGGGTATACAAAGTGAAGTGCAAAAGTGATGGTTCATTGGAAAGATTTAAAGCACGCTTAGTTGCAAAAGGATATGCACAAGTATATGGATTGGATTATGATGAAACGTTTAGTCCAGTGGTGAAAATGACAACGGTGAGAAGCGTGATTGCATGGGCTGCTTTGAACAATTGGAAATTGTATCAAATGGATGTTATGAATGCATTCTTGAATGGAAAATTGAATGAGGAAGTCTATATGCAGCAAGCAGAATGTTATGTGCATCCAAAATATTCTGACTATGTATGCAAGTTAAAGAAAGCGCTTTATGGTTTGAAACAAGCTCCAAGAGCATGGTGCGAACAATTCACTAAGAAGTTGTTGGATCTGAAATTTATGCAATTAAAGGCTAATTATTCACTCTTTGTATGGAATCAAGGAAGCGAAACGATTCTATTAGTGATTTATGTTGATGATTTGATCCTTACTGGCAACCACGAGAAGAGGATTGCTTATTTGAAGAAGCAACTAAAATCTGAATTTTTGATGTCAGATTTGGGAGAGCTAAAATACTTTTTGGGAATTGAAGTAATTTCAATGAAAGAGAGAATTTGGATGATACAACGCAATTATATGCTGGAAATGCTTGAGAGATTTGGTATGAGTGCTTGCAAACCTATTGATAAGCCACTTGATGTTAATGCTAAGCTTATGGATGACGGGACGTACTTGCATGATGCCAATATGTATAGAAAAATGGTTGGAAGTTTGATTGATGTAACAAAAACAAGACCGGATTTGATTTTTGCAGTTGGTTTGGTGAGTCATTTTATGCATAAACCATTTAGAGTGCATTTGAATGCAGTGCGACGCATATTGTGGTATGTGAAAGGAACATGTAATTTTGGCCTGTTTTATGAGAGAAAAGTTCAGCCATGTATATATGCATACATAGATGCAGATTGGACAGGAAATATCATGGATCGAAGGTCAACGAGTGGTTTCTCATTTTCACTTGGAAGTGCAATCATTTCTTGGAGTGGAAAGAAGCAACCAACTGTTGCTTTGTCAAGTACCGAAGCTGAATATAGAGGCATTACACAAGCCGTTTGTGAAGCAACATGGATTAAGTACCTACAAAAAGACATAGGAGTCTACATCGATGGAAAGGTGGTCATTTATTGTGACAATGTGAGCACCATAATGCTATCAAAGAATCCAGTTTATCATGTGAGGTCGAAGCACATCAAATTTTATGATCACTTTGTTCGTGAGAAAGTCATCAGAGGAGAAGTGGAGTTGATTCACATCAGCACTGGAGAACAAGTGGCGGATATCTTCACCAAAGCTCTTCCCAAAGGAAAGTTCATCTACTTGAGAGAAGCTTTAGGAGTTAGAAAGATTTAGTTTGTATCTAGATTTCATTTCATGTTATTTCATCTTGTATGGATATATGTATTTCTTTCATTTTGTATTCAAGCTAGCTCATTCTGAGTTTGAGGGGGAGACTTGATGATGTGGCATCTCACTATGTAAAAACAAAAAACAAATCGAATGTAATATCATAGTCTACCTCCGTGAGCAATCATCACCATTGCGTGCATATGTTTCAATCGGTCTATCATCTTCTTTCTCTCGTTATCTTCATCTCTGTATTTACTCATACAACCAAACATTGATCACATGGGAGGGGGGGAGCTTGAGATGTCCATGCTCTGCCCTTTAATGTTTCTGACACTCATTCTCATGATTTCTCATGAAATCCCCATGCAACAAGAACCACCTAAATTCCATTTAAGGTGGACCCCATTCTCATGATTTCTCACCAAATCCCCATACAAGAAGAACCACCTAAATTCCATTTAAGGGGGGTCCCCATTAACTAGCCAATCATCCATGTACTCTCATGAGAGATAGTCGATGGAATGCGAGAGATTAATTTGATATCTAGCAATATTATGGAATTTTTAGGATTAGCCCTCGCTAGAGCATTTCCTTTGAGTGATCAATATTGAGCCATGTGCATGTGCAAGGATGCAATTTCTATCTGGACCCTTTTCTTAGCACACTCCTTATCAGATCCAAGAAAACCTCTAGAGTTGGTCCTTGAGCTCTTATTTGGAGAAATTCTTGTTGTGATTATCGGAGCAAAGAAGAGTATGTGAAGTAAAAATGTAGTCTTCCATATTGAAGATGACTGTCAAATGTTTCATTCAATAGCTTCAACAAGGAATTACCCCAACAACTTGTTGAATCAATGATGGTCGTTCCTATATATGTTTATGCCTCTCCCTCTCTCTCTCTCTCTCTGTGAAAGCGCTTTATGGTTTGAAACAAGCTCCAAGAGCATGGTGCGAACAATTCACTAAGAAGTTGTTGGATCTGAAATTTATGCAATCAAATGCTAATTATTCACTCTTTGTATGGAATCAAGGAAGCGAAACGATTCTATTAGTGATTTATGTTGATGATTTGATCATTACTGGCAACCATGAGAAGAGGATTGCTTATTTGAAGAAGCAACTGAAATCTGAATTTTTGATGTCAGATTTGGGAGAGCTAAAATACTTTTTGGGAGGAAGTAATTTCAATGAAAGAGAGAATTTGGATGATACAACGCAATTATATGCTGGAAATGCTTGAGAGATTTGGTATGAGTGCTTGCAAACCTATTGATAAGCCACTTGATGTTAATGCTAAGCTTATGGATGACGGGACGTACTTGCATGATGCCAATATGTATAGAAAAATGGTTGGAAGTTTGATTTATGTAACAAAAACAAGACCGGATTTGAGTTTTGAAGTTGGTTTGGTGAGTCAGTTTATGCATAAACCATGTAGAGTGCACTTGGATGCAGTGCGGTGAAAGGAACATGTAATTTTGACCTGTTTTATGAGAGAAAAGTTCAGCCATGTATATATGCATACATAGATGCAGATTGGACAGGAAATGTCATGGATCGAAGGTCAACGAGTGGTTTCTCATTTTCACTTGGAAGTGCAATCATTTCTTGGAGTGGAAAGAAGCAACCAACTGTTGCTTTGTCAAGTACCGAAGCTGAATATAGAGGCATTACACAAGCCGTTTGTGAAGCAACATGGATTAAGTACCTACAAAAAGACATAGGAGTCTACATCGATGGAAAGGTGGTCATTTATTGTGACAATGTGAGCACCATAATGCTATCAAAGAATCCAGTTTATCATGTGAGATCGAAGCACATCAAATTTTATGATCACTTTGTTCGTGAGAAAGTCATCAGAGGAGAAGTGGAGTTGATTCACATCAGCACTGGAGAAAAAGTGGCGGATATCTTCACCAAAGCTCTTCCCAAAGAAAAGTTCATCTACTTCAGAGAAGCTTTAGGAGTTAGAAAGCTTTAGTTTGTATCTAGAGTTCATTTCATGTTATTTCATCTTGTATGGATATATGTATTTCTTTCATTTTGTATTCAAGCTCATTCTGAGCTTGAGGGGGAGAGTTGATGATGTGGCATCTCACTATGTAAAAACAAAAAACAAATCGAATGTAATATCAAAGTCCATCATCGTGAGCAATCATCACCACCGCGCGCATATGTTTCAATCGGTCTATCATCTTCTTTCTCTCGTTATCTCCATCTCTGTATTTACTCATACAACCAAACATTGATCACATGGGGGGGGGGGGGGGGGGAGCTTGAGATGTCCATGCTCTGCCCTTTAATGTTTCTGACACTCATTCTCATGATTTCTCATGAAATCCCCATGCAATAAGAACCACCTAAATTCCATTTAAGGTGGGCCCCATTCTCATGATTTCTCACCAAATCCCCATACAAGAAGAACTACCTAAATTCCATTTAAGGCGGGTCCCTATTAACTAGCCAATTATCCATGTACTCTCATGAGCCTCTTTTGAAGATAGTCGATGGAATGCGAGAGATTAATTTGATATCTAGCAATATTATGGAATTTTTAGGATTAGCCCTCGCTAGAGCATTTCCTTTGAGTATCACTTTGAGTGATCAATATTGAGCCATGTGCATGTGCAAGGATGCAATTTCTATCTGGACCCTTTTCTTAGCACACTCCTTATCAGATACATTTTATGTATGGTACGTAGTGACTGACCATTCTTCTTTGTCATATTCCAAATACACACACGCACTCACGTCTAATTTCACCTTCCCTTCTCCTTCATGGTGCCCAACATGAAGAACTTGAAGTCCTAATGAGGTTCAGTGAAGAAGTGGATACACACACACATAAATATACACATGCATGCAAGAGCCACCTCAAAGTGATACTCAAAGATGCAAGAGCCACCTCAAAGTGATACTCAAAGGAATGTGACAAAGAAGAATGGTCAGTCACTACGAATTTGGAATGTGACAAAGAAGAATGGTCAGTCACTACGTACCATACATAAAATGGCGAGGATGTGGTGAGCGTAAAATGGAGGCGCGCGCTAAAAAGAGTGGTCGATCAGTCATATAACAATACATATATGACGGGAAATAATCAAAGCATTTCTCCTCCTCAACTCAGTGACGGGACGGAGCTGGGGTGGGCGGGACGGAGCTGGGGTGTGGAGGAAAGGCGCGGGGAGGGTGATCGGAGGCCGCCTGAAGGCTTGCGTTATCCGAGAGCGGAAGGTGTTGCACGCATTCCCCCCCTCTTCAGTGAAAGCAGACGCCAACACCCCTCCGAGAGGGCGCCTACCTCCACTCCTGGCTTGGAGACGGGCGCAACATTCTATGGTGGCGGTGATCTCCGGCCCTGCCGCCGCTCACAGAACCTCTCCCCATCCGTAATGCCCAACACGTATCCCTCCGATTTCTCGGATTACAGGCCAGCGGCCCATTCGCTGCCTTAACATACACCCATTTTCTCGTAAAATATGCAAAGGTTTCCTGCCTTTGCATATGGGTTTGCACGCTCACCATTCCCATCTCGCAATATGAATCACTCCATCTCCCTATCATTTTGCAGCTAACCGTCGTAAAGTATCCTACATCTCCTCGCTCCAATCTCCCCACACAATTCTACAGAACCAAGCAACACACAGCATGAAAGATTTCTTCCGCAACCGTGCATCATACATCCATGAATTCAACATCATCTATACACGCGTCCTCGTCCAAGTCCTACATGGTTTTTCTGAAGCTTCTTGTTTCTTTAGCAACCTACCACTCACTCACAACACGGATGCCAATGTGTGGCTCTCAATAACACATCTCGGGAGCCTAACCATACGACATGGCTTTCCTCAAGCTTCTCGTTTCCTTAGCGACCAACCACTCACTTACAACACGGATGCCAATGTGTGGCTCTCAATAACACATCTCGAGAGCCCAACCATACTAGGCTTCATGATGCACTACTTTTGTCACGTCCACTCTTGATGCAAGCACCCATGATTACGCATGCTTGCCAAGGCTTGAGATGAAAGAAAGCATTTTCTCTCTTTCAAACACCCATAACATGCCTTCTTTCATCTTCACTTCTAGCTCTTACAAGCTAGGTCTTCCCAATAGCATCGCAATCCAGTGGTCTCCTTGTGTAAACCCTTGATCCACCCATTTGTTGAGACACAACTCCGGTCCCACTTCCACTCTCTATGCTTTCATGCCTTGATTTGGATTCATAGTTTGATGTGAAGAGTCTTGTCCTTGCCACTAAGTTTCATGCCCACTCTTTTCACGTGCGTGTCGCCTTGCCTCTATGGCAAGCTAGGGATTTCCATTATCCACTGCTTAGGAACGAAGGCTGCAATCATCTCCAACTACGTTAGCCTGGAGGGCACTATGCAAGCATTACTATACTACAATCAACCACAAGTTCTAGGAGGACAACGTGTTGGCAAGGGAATGGGGTGAGACGTTCAAACCCACAAAACGCATAAACCAACAAGAGGGACACCAAGAAGATTGCCAGAACACGTTTATATTCGATTAGCAACTCGTGTTGAAGAAGGCAATGAGAGCTTGGTATGAGGAGTACTAGTACCCCTCATAGTTGCGCACAATTAGGCGCCACAGGGCATACCCCCCAAGCACTGAAAAGGGCTGGATAGAAATACAAGGTTGTGACATCCTCCCCCGGCTTGAAGAGCTTGGTGTCCTCAACAAGTGGGTTCGGGTCTTACAAAAAGTCGGTGTGTTTACAAAATTTGGGGAACATTACATGGGGCTTATAGCCAAAATGGCTTAAGAGTGGCGGTAATATTTTCGGGCTAACGGATGGTCGGGCCCAAAGGTGTTGGCCGGAAGCCAATCCGCATCAACTAAGGGGCGGCCTTTGAATTTCACGAGGAATTGGGGACCTTCACGGGTGTTCCGATCTCGTAAAATAGCTTCTGCCTCGAAGTGGTTCTAGCTGTCGTGCAACACCGGGATCTCGCATCCGTACTTTGAGTCGAGTTTGAACCGCTTGAGAAGGCTAACATGAAAGGCATTGTGAAATTGCACGTTGTCGGGAAGCTCCAAGCTATAAGCCACTTCGTATGGTCCGTAGTAGCGATGGTTGAACTTCTGCGTGATGTTCTTTGGTAGGGTGATATTCCGTGCGCTAACGAGGACAAGGTCGCTGACTTGAAATTCTTTGCCAAGCCTTCGTTTCTTGTTTGCGTAGCGAGCCATGCGTTCTTTGCTTCTTTGCAAGCTGGACTTTGCCTCTTCTAACTTTGTTTTCCACTAATCCAAGAAGGCGCCGCAGTCGGGGTCGTTTGTTGCAAGTGTGGAGTCTTGCGTGAGAGCCAAGGGCGTGATTACCTCCTTGCCGGTCGCCAACTCGAATGGGGTCATCTTCATGCTGGAGTGGACGGACGCGTTGTAGTGAAACTCTAGAATATCTAAGTGCTTCGCCCAGTCCTTTTGATGGGTTCTGACATAGTTCCGGATATAATCTTCAATAGTCTGGTTGACCCGTTCTGTTTGCCCATCGATTTGTGGGTGGTAAGCCGAGGAGAACCTAAGTTGTGTCCCCAAGATGCGGAAAAGCACTGTCCACAGTCGGCTTAGGAAGCGTCCGTCTCGGTCCGACACGATGGCCAGAGGTAATCCATGATACTTCACGATGTGCGTAAAGAAGAGATGAGCCACGGCCTTGGCGTTGAGCGGTGGTTTGGCCGAGATAAAGTGTGCTTGCTTTATGAAGTAATCCACCACAACGAAGATGGTGTTGAATCCTAAAGACGGTGGGAGTTCGGTTATGAAGTCCATGCTGATCATGTCCCACGGCCGGTTCGGAATCGGGAGAGGTTGCAGAAGGCCGGCGGGCTTCACCCGATCTTGACGGACTAACTGACACGTCGGGCATGTTTCCACATATTCTTGAACCTGTGCCTTCATGCGGGGCCAATAAAAGTGTTTGTGGAGCGTCTCGTAGCTGCAGTTTTGCCCTCCATGGCCGGACACTTTGCAATCGTGTGCCTCCCACAACAGCTCTTTGCGTAGCTCTAAGTCATTCGGTACATATATTTTTCCTTTGCGATGGAGGATGCCTTCTTGTAGGGTGTAGCGACTCGGGGCTTGGGCCGTTTGCATCTCATGAAGTATGTCTTGGACTTGGGCATCCTGTGCCTGGGCACGTTGAATTCTGCCTCTCAGGTCGGATGAAACTGTGGACATCGCCTGGAGCTCGGGTCTTCGACTAAGTGCATCTGGCATGATGTTCTGCTTGCTCGGTTTATGGATGATCTCGAGGTCGAACTCGGCAAGGAAATCTTGCCATCGGGCTTGCTTCGAGCTTAACTTGGGTTGAGAGGTGAAGTACTTCAAAGAGATGTTATCCGTGAAGACTTTTGTGTGTTTGTCCAGGACATAGTGCCTCCACTTGCGCAGACAGTGTATGACTGCTCACATTTCTTACTCATGTGTGCTCCATCTGAGTTCGGGGCCGGTGAGTTTGTGCGACTCATAAGCAATGGGTTGCCCATCTTGTAAGAGGACGCCTCCTATGGCCGAACCCGATGCGTCCGTATGAACTTCGAATGGTTTGTCGAACTCGGGAAGTTTGAGCACCGGAGCATTGCACATAGCGACCTTCAACGCTTCGAAGGCCTCTTCCTCATTCATTCCCCACTTGAATGGCTCCTTTTCTTTGATCAACTCCAAGAGCGGTGCCGCAATCTTGCTGAAGCCTTGGATGAATCGGCGGAGAAATTGGCAAAAGCCTATGAATTCTCGCACTTCTTGGACGGTCTTCGGGGGTGCCCATTTGAGCATGGCTTCTACTTTCTGGGGGTCGGCATGGAGGCCGAGTTCGGAAACGATGAACCCCAAGAATTCCACTTTCTTCATACAAAACTTGCACTTGCTCGGTTTGGCAAAAAGCCGGCGTTGCCGCAAGCGTAATAGGACAGCTCGAACGTGCTCATAGTGCTCCTCCAATGTGCGGTTGTAGATAAGTAGATCATCAATGTAAATGATGAGGAAGAGATCGAGCATGTCCCGAAAGCCGTCGTTCATCTCCCGACAAAAAGTGGCCGGTGCGCCTGTAAGTCCGAATGGCATGACGAGCCACTCATAGCTGCCGTAGCGTGTGCAGAAGGCCGTTTTCTCGATGTGTTCTTGTGCAACCCGAATTTGATGGTACCCGGAACGAAGGTCTATGCGTGTGAAGTATCGTGCCTTGCCGAGGTGGTCTAGTAGTTCCTCCATCACCGGGACGGGGTACTTGCTTTTGATTGTGCCTTTGTTAAGCGCGCGATAGTCGATGCATAGGCGGCGGGAGCCGTCTTTCTTCTTCACAAACAGGACGGGGGCTCCGTAAGGTGAGCTGCTTGGTCGAATGTATCCTTGGTCTTCAAGTTCATGTAGCTGCCGTTTGAGCTCTTGGAGGTCAGCCTCATTCATTCGATAAGGGGCCCGTGAAGGGGGCGGGTGATCCGAGAGTGTGTCAATCCGATGTTGGACATTGCGTAAAGGCGGGAGACCGGGTGGGAGGGTGTCTGTAAGCACATCTGTAAATTCTTCCATTAGCATCTGGAAACTCGGATGCCCAATCTTTGAGATGTCAATTGGCTTCGGTCCTGTTTCCTTTGCCACCGGCCTAAGGACACATAGGTGAGCTATTCCGCCTTGATAAACGGCCCGTCTGAACTGCTTATGAGATAACGGTGATGGTGTGTGCATTGAGGTTGAGGCCCGGGCATGTGCTTTCTCTTTGCCTTTGCGTGTCGGCTTTGGCTCTATTGGTTCGCTGTCAGATGGCTCGTCTGCACGAGGGGCCTGTACGCGGTTGCAGTCAATGACAAGAGCTTGCCCATTCTGATCAAGAAGTACTTTGTCTACCCCTTTGCCGAAGAAGGAGATCATGTGTTTGTCCATAAACTCGAGGCCTAGAATGACTTCAAACGTTTCCATCGGTATAATGAGGAAGTTCAGGTGGCCGAACCACTGGCCTAACTTGACCGGGACACCGTCGGCATACCGGACATGACTAGCCTCTCCCTGAGCAAAGACGACGGACATGCGGAGCCGTTTACTGAGCTTGAGTCCAAGGCGTTGAGCGCACTGCGGGGTCATGAAGTTGTGGGTGGCACCCGTGTCGAGCATCACCGACATTCATTCACCTCTGACTTCGCCCATAATGAACACTTGATGTATGATAGGTAACGCTACTGAATGGCATTGAGCCTTCCCTTTTGAAGTGGACGGCCCACGGGGTGAAGAGTCCTCTGATTCGTCACTGTGAATTTCGGTGATCTTCGGTCTAGATGTGGATGCCTCGTCGGTTTTCGTTGCTTGCACTCGAGTGTCGGTTCGTTTCCTCCAGCACTTATCGGTCGGGTGGCTGCCCTGGCAATGCTTGCACACCGGGCAGGGTTTGCGCCTGAGTTGGTTGCTTCGATTAGGGGACCCGGAACGATTCTCAGCTGGGGCCGAGAGCGCTTTGAAACCTTGGCCGCGTTGGTTGTCGGTAGGTCTTCGGTATGATGAAGTTTGCTCTTTGCTTGCGGTTGATTCTGTGCGGTTAGTTTGGCCTCCGTCGGTTGAGCGTGCAAGCCGGTTGGAGTAGGCATTGTTGAGACGTTCGACGATGCGCACCGCATCCTCCCAGGTTTGGGGGTCTTGCTTCTCCACTTCTTTGCGGTAGTAAGGGGAGCAGCCATAAAGGAAGCCGTGTAGGCGGTCAATTTCAGCCATGTCGTTGATTCGGAGCATGAGCCTACGATATTGTGACACATAAGGCCCGATGAACTTGTCTTGACGGAGGTTGCGCCATTCGTCGCGTGCTTGGAAGGCTTCGTTGCGAGGCACAAAGTAGTCGACGATGGCTGCCTTGAAGTAATCCCATGAGGGCCAGGCTTGCTTCTTGTGTTCCACCATGTACCAAGCTGAGGCCTCGTCCTGTAAGAATTGGCCGACAATGTGCGTCCAATGGTTGCGGCCAACCCGGAGCATCTGGAGGTAGCTTTCCATACCTTCGATCCATCGGTTGACGGCAATGGAGCTTCGGCCGCCTCGGTACTTGTCGGGGGGGTTCGGTTTGAAGAAGCCAAAGGAATCAGGGTCGTCGATATCCATCGGTTGCATTTGAGTGATTGGAGTTGGGTTTAAAGGGGTTGGAGGCGGTTGGGATGTTTGGGTGGGAGTGGGTTGGGGTACCGGTTGGGTGCTTGACTGAGGTTGTGGTTGGGGTTGAGATTGGTCTTTAGATAAGAGGTGGGTTTCTACTAAGGTGGTTAGCCTAGCGAGGGTATCTTCGAGTCTGTCTATGCGGTCGTGGACGGGATCGGGGTTTGGAGGGCCTTGGTCGGATTCGGGTTGGGTGTGGATCTCGGCATTGAGCTCGGCCTCCTGGAGGCGTTCGTGTAGCTCGGCGTTCACCAAGAGAAGGCGGTTGAGTTCTTCTTCTAAGGCAGCCCGTTGGGCCTTGTGACGTCGGTGCCGTTCAGTCACATTCTTGGCGCGTTCCGTCCCCGAGGTTAAACCGGCCGTGCCAACATCGTGTTCGCTGGCCATAGTGGCGTGGAGCCACACGGCGGCAATTCGGGAGGGCAAGGGTACCAAGGAGGAGGAAAGCTAGGGCACGTGGGAACCTAACGTGGAGGGAATGGGTTCACCGGTTAAACGGGGGAATGGCGTTGCTTGATGGGTAAAGCACGGGGCCGACGACGGATAGCGCGGGGGTGACAGCGGATAGCGCAGAGGTAACGGCGGAAGGGTAAAGGGGCCTTGCTTGAGGGGAGAGGGGGGGGGGCAAGGGGGTGCCTTGCTTGGGGGGGGGGGCAAGGGGTTGCCTTGCTTGAGGTTGGGAGGGAGGGCAAAAGGCCTCTCGCGACGTCAAAGAACTTCCCACGGATGGGCCCGAGACGTTAGATGGCGCTGCCAGCACTAGTGTGACAGTCCGCCCGTCCAAAGGCTTCCCCTAGGGTCGTTGCTCTGATACCACTTGAGACGTTCAAACCCACAAAACGCATAAACCAACAAGAGGGACACCAAGAAGATTGCCAGAACATGTTTATATTCGATTAGCAACTCGTGTTGAAGAAGGCAATGAGAGCTTGGTATGAGGAGTACTAGTACCCCTTATAGTTGCGCACAATTAGGCGCCATAGGGCATACCCCCCAAGCACTAAAAAGGGCTGGATAGAAATACAGGGCTATGACATGGGGGGGTTGACTTGAAGAAGCCACACCCATCATTACATGCAAGCACCCATTAGTACATGGAAGCACCCATCATTCCATTCATGATGCAAACAGCCATTATTAAACATGCCAAGGCATGGAATGAAAGAAAGCACCTTCTCTCTTTGGAATACTCATAACATGCCACCTCCTACCGTGCTTCCAGGATAGAAAGACCTTGAAGATGGATTCAAAAGTCTCGATCAGTAGGTTTCTTGCCCACACTTTTGATGCTCGTCTCCCCATGCATCTATGATAGGATACACATTCCCATAGTCCACTGCCGTGAGCGATCATCGCCGGCGCGCGCATATGTTTCAGTCAGTCTATCGTCTTCTTCCTCTCGTTATCTCCATCTTTGTCTATACACGAGGAGCCACCATAGCTCGTGTGCTCCCACAGTTGGTATTAGAGCGGGAACTGGCAACCCATGTAATTATTGCCATCGACTGTTCAGTCCGCTAGTCCCTACGGTCAGAGAGCAGTTCTCAAGTTAGCTCAGTATACTAGAGCTCAAGCGATTGCTGGTCAACACACTAACCAACTATAAGTTATGTTTTGTGATCCTCAGCTTCTGATCTTGACAGATCCTCAAACAGATCATCAGCCAATCAAGGAGGCTGCACTAGGCAATATTCCAATTATTGTTTTTTGTGACACTGACTCTCCTATGAGGCATGTTGACATTGGTATTCCTGCTAATAGTCGTGAAGCTGATTGCAATCAAAAATCAAATCTGGAGAGGCATTCCGTGCATATATTAGAGAGAAAAAGGAAGATCGATTTTTAGTGATTTAGGACTGGTTTTTGGGGTTTGTGAGAGGGTTTCTATTGCGAAGTATATATTTGATTTCCGTTTTTCATTTTGAGTGCATGTGGCAGGCGACGATATGTATTATCTTGCGGGTCCATGAATGGACACTACTCACACGCTATGAGATGAATGCATGATATTGCGGGTCCTTAATTGGACAACTCATGCGCCTTGTGAGGTTTTATATTACCCTACTAAAAACCTTGAATTAAAAAAAAAACTGAAGGACGTGGTAAGGTTTTTGATGGAGAGTGTTAATCTCCAAAAGAACAAGCTATTCTTGATGTTAGATCACCTCTATATCAAGAACAACTTTAAACTCCAACCAATTTTGGAAGACAAGTACCAAACTATCAAGAAATTAGCTAACTGTGAAGAAATCTATTTCTCAGAAAAGTTTGCTGCACCTTAATCACTCATTGACTAATCATTCGTGTAAAGTTTTTGATAAACCTTTGTAGAATGTTTCACATAGAGATTGCGCACCTCCTCCAAGTTAAAACACTTCAAATGCTTAGATTATGAGAAATGATTCAAACAATCTACCTATGTCTGAAATTGTCTCTTTGTAGAGTCGACTTTGACACATGCAACTTCTAAGACATTGTTCTCCCAAACTAGAACCCGTTTAAGCAAATGCTTTTAGCCATAGATGGCTTACCTTCCAACTTAAATTTTGACTCCTCATTTGTGTAAAACTTTACACTATGCACTGAGCACTGTCCATTTCTTTTATCATCGAATCTGCGCCTGTTTCAGAAGACACTCAACACTTTCTCACATATAGATGTTCCTATCTAAAATTCTCTCAGCCTGTTTGCAACTGAACTCTCAAACTTTAACCATAGATAGATTAACTATGGATTTAGACGTGTACAAAAGGATTTCTCAAAAGATTAAACACAGAAGGAGAATCAGAGAAAAGATCGACGTGCAATTCTCTGAAAATTTTTCTTCTCATAAATCTTCATACATCTGATGGATGACATATATAATGTTCATCTCATTCTCTCCTATTCTTCTATTCTTCTCATCTATTGTCTTCTCTATCTCTTCTATATCTCTCCTCGACTATGAACATGTATCTCTCTCTCTCTCTCTCTCTCTCTCTCTCTCTCTCTCTATATATATATATATATATATATATATATATATATATATATATATATATATATATATATATATATATATATATATATATATATATATATATATATATATATATATATATATATATATATATATATATATATATATATATATATATATATATATATATACGAGTCTAACTCGTCATTTTTCCAAATACATTGAAATATTTACAATATTAATGTACAAAAGAACTTTGCTTCTGAATCTCCTCTTTTCCTTGAAAGTGATCTTCAATCTTTCATTCATCTTTCCACTTCTAGATTTTATGTAATCACTAATTGTTGATTGTTCTGCTCCAACAGTTTTTATCTGGGGTATTCTCATGCTTGGAGATACTTTGCTGATATAGGTGGAAGACCAAAGAGAAGACAATCCAAAGACCTGGTGTATCGATCACGGGATGAATGTATATTTCTGAGGCATCCCGCCAGAGTATATTTGCTTACGTTACGGACTCTTATTGATGCTTTTACCTAGAGTTTGGGTTTTTGGAGTGGTTTGACTATAGTTGACTTGGCTTATATACACTTTGGACAAAGGATACTCTGCTGAAATTTTTTGGACAGGTTTAAATTGAGCATATAAGTGCATAGAGATGTAGGGAGTGCTTTGAACAAGAGGGAAACCGTTGAGATTACTTATGAACATTCATTTTTTGATGCATATATCTAGAAAAACAGTCAAAATGCTGTCGAATTTTCTCTAGGCATCGTCATAAGATTATTGTTGCATAGAGAAGTGCTTAAATTGCAAGAATGGGTAATAAGATTACGCAAATAGTTGGTGATATGCTGAATAAAGACAATTACCACATATGGTCGTGTAGGATGGAAAATTTCTTGATGGGAAAAGTTCTATGGGGACCAGTGAATGGAGAGGAGGAGTATCCTGAGTTGCCAGAGAATCCCAATGCAGAAGAGCAAAAAGACTATAAAATATGGATAGAGAAATCTAGAAAGGTTCTCCATTGGATTTCAATATTTATATCAGAGAGCCTGATTCCATATATTATGAAAGCTAGCACACCGAAGGGAGCTTGGGATATAATCCATAAGATATATGGTACGTTGATGGAAGCTAGAAAATTCACTTAAAGCAAAAGTTGCATAGCGTATGGCATGGAAATAGGTCCATAATAGATTATGTGGCTGAAATTAGGAAGATCACTGATGATTTGGCTTCTATAAATTGCACGGTCGATGATGATGATATGGTTTCAGTTATGCTAAATGGTATAGGACCGCAGTACAAGAGCTTAGATACTTCTATCTCAGTGAGAGGCACTATGCCAGATTTTGATGAGCTAGTAGCTCTTTGCATGACAGAAGAAGTAAAACTTGGTTTGAATGCATCTGGAAGTGGCAATTCGAGAGATTATGCATTCTTTCAGCATAGAGGAAGAGGTTCTAGTTGTGGACGATCATCTTCTAGAGATGCAAATACAATGGATATGCCAACAGGTAGAGGAAGATCATACTCTAGAGGTAGAGGAAGATCACAGGCACCTGGGAATCGTTACCATTGCGCCAAGTACGGCCATTTTGAGAAAGATTGGTATTATTTGTAGAATAGTCAAAGAGGAAGAGGTAGAAGCCATTATGCGGCACATAGAAATTTCGCTGCTGAAAGTTCATATAGAGACTATGGCAGAGATAATATGTTTGCGATGGAGAATGTGTTGAATAGTATGTCAAAAGGTTTGAATCAAAAGAAGCTTTGAAGACTAAAGAGTATGTGGCAACTAGTGATGATACCTTACACGTGATTAATGATGTTGGGAATGTAATACTAGTACAAAGAAATGGTGTTTGAAACACATTAAGTGATGTCTTACATGTGCCTAGCATTACAAAGAACCTTGTTTCGATTAGTCAGATAGTGGATCAAGATATACTTATACATGATTTCAAGTATGAAAAAAGAGGAAAATTACTTGGTCACGGAAAGAAGATGGGTAGATTGTTCACGTTTGTCATGGGTACACCCCTTTATGAAAAAATGTATGCCAAGAATAGTGAATATTCAGATATAGCTAAATTATGGCATAAATGAATTGGTCATATCAATTTGAGAAAATTGAAATCCATGGAAAACAAATGTTAGTGTGTGGACTACCAAGATTTGGTCGTTTAAACTTTGAAAGAAATTGTGAAGCTTGCGCATTTGGAAACATCAACGTATGAAGTTTCCAAGAAGAGAAATGCATAGGAGGAGACCTCTAGAGCTAATCCATAGTGATGTGGTTGGACCTGCTAGAAAAAAATCAGTTGGTGGCTCACTATATTTTTTGATATTCATTGGTGATTATAGCCAATATACATGGATTTACTTCCTAAGGCATAAGAGTGAAGTTTTTGAGTGCTTTGTGAGATTCAAAACTATGGTTGAAAAGCAGTTAGGAATGTATATAAAATGCCTACGATCAGATTCAGGGGGAGAATATATCTCAAGAGAATTTGATCAATACCTTAGTGATCATGGAATCAGAAGGCAATTGTCTTGTAGATACACATCACAACAAAATGGTGTTGGAGAACACAAAAATCGTGTGATTGAGGAAGTTGCTAGAGCCATGTTGAATGAAAAGAACATGCCATATATGTTTTGGGCAGAAGCTTGGCATACGGCTGTCCATGTTATAAATAGAGCTCTGACAGGCATGGTTCATGATCTCACTCCTTATGAGAGGCTATGGAAGCATAAGCCTAATGTTAGCTATTTACGAGTGTTTGGAAGTATTTGTTATGCGCATGTGCCTAGTCAGTTGAGACACAAGTTTGAGGAAAAATCTGAAAAGTGCATATTTGTTGGATACTCAGAAGAGAAGAAAGGATATCGATATTATAATCATGTTACAAAAGAATGTATAGTCAGTAGAGATGTTATATTCGATGAAAAAGCATCATGGTACGCACCCAAAGACATGGCTGTGATAGAGAATGATATGGATGATTCTATGCATAATGTTCATGATGAGCGAGGAACAAGTCATAGGAATTTTGACCAAGAAGAGAGTCAAGACTATGGTTCATATGAGTTTCCTATACTTGAAACGTCATGGAGTGAAAATGCAAAAGACTATGCAAGACGAAAGGAGAAAGGGAAAGATGCGTACATGTCTGATTCAGATATTGAAGATGAGATAGTTACGCCTGGCATATTGAAAAATATGAAGGAGAAATATGTCCCCCCACACGCAAGGAAAGAGACACCTTCAAGATTAGATCATTAGGATGAAAAACGACAAAAAGGGGTTGTTTGCTAATGAGAGATTAAGGAAATTGACAAATAGAGTGTTTCCATGTGTACAAGAATATAACATTGCTCTCTCTTTAAATTGTATGAAGAATTTCTTTTTTTAATACAATTTTCTCTAAAAGTGCCGGTAAAGTGATGAAGAGTCTCGTATTGAGTGTACAATTTTTCGGTTTGATGCAAAAAAAGATACTTTGGCACACTACACAAAGCATATTCTCGAATTTCCAAGAAGGAATTGATTTTTGAAGATACGAAATATTTTTGGGTTCACAAAATTTCATGATCATTCAGCGATAGCGTTTACATCAAATCAAAAGTTTCCACGTGTACAAAGCCTTTTTCTCTATAAATACTGCCAAAATTTATGAACGTCGGTTTCTCGCTTTGAACATTCTTCTTCTTCTAAGTTCAAATGGCTTCTTCTTCTCGTCATCCTTCCAATCTGTAACCTCATGTGAGGTTTACAACAGAAGAGAGGATTCTTTGTGGAAACCTCTTTCTGTGAAAGTAAATGAATGGGTAACTATGCTTCCTAGCTGCAGAGGTGCCCATAAAGTCAAGCGTGCCAAAAGTGACAACACAAGAAACCACTAGAAGGGACGTATTCTCAGTTTCAAATTGAAGAGATACGGTTGGTTTGCACGAGTACAACATGTGTACACCGCTAATGATCTTGTTCTAGGAAATCATCTGCAATTCCCTTCGTACTGTACGTGAAGTTTGACAATGCTCTTCTATCATTCAAGTTGTTTTTGTATACTAAAACATATGTTTTTTTACTACATATATCTTTCCTTCCAATATTGTGGAATGGCAACCTGTTGAATGTTTAACAGGAACATTCCGAGTTCTTCATAAGGAATATGCAGAACTCATGTATGCAGACAAATCTGTTCAATTTTTCAATAGCATAGAGTTATTTGTCCATTATGCAGATTATCAAGTGCCATCAGGGAGGAGTTTTTATGGAAATCTTGTACATGTACTTGGTCCTTGCATCTCTTCATTAGATTGGGATGCTCCTGATCATTCAACAGTTTCAAGTTTTCTATGCAAAATTAAATTTGACATCGAAAAGGCAATGTCAGCAGGCCGAATTTCAAGAAGGATAAAGATTCAATGGTTTTTGCCTATTCATGTCTTTGTAGCATGCCTTAAAAACATGTTATTACAGAAAATAAAAACAATGTGGTTGAATAGGAGAGTCTCTGTTTCAGAGATTGATGATGTTTTAGGTAGGGAATGGGATAGCAAAGAAGTTCAAAAGCTAGGTGACATTATTTTATGTAAAGTTAGTCCCAATTCTCTTTCAATCTCATATCAGATATGTCAACAATCTCTGGTTATAGGATATGACTATAGAAGGTGGAAAAAAATGCTTGGACTTTGGATAGCCTTGGACTCAGAGGAGAGCTGTCTAGAATTTGAGTATTGATTCATCCAGATTTTCAATCAAGGAAAATAATTATCACTGCAAATTGGAATCTCAGAAATATAAGGGAGCTCCTAGAATACCTTGATGAGGTATCATCTCAGTGTAGATTCTCAATTGATGATTCAATAATTAACATTAGATCAGAGAAATCATTATCTTGCATAAGTTGCCTGCCACCAAGGGTGATTAAGTTCCAACCCTTAAGATTGTAACAAGTTAACCCTGACATTCTTACATAATGTATCTTCCTCTAAAAGAAGCTTATATTGGTACTTCCATTGAATTGTCTTTGCAGGATGGTGACAAAGAATGTGTGTTAAATTATGAATTTTAAATGTCTATATTCATATTTGCATTTTTTAATTTACTTTCAAGATTTTGATGAGGTTCTTATTGTACAATGATAAGAATATAAACCAAGAAATTTTTAGATATTTTTTAGGTCCTTTATTTCATATTTCCATTGATTTTTATTTGCAGGAGTGAATTGATGACTTCAATTATTCCCCTTCATTTAAACTCATATTGGCATTTTTTTGTTTAATTTTAACATTCTGATGAGGTTCTAACTAAGAAATAATTATACAGGAACTTGCATAAGTTAATTCTAGATGAACAAGAGATCTAGAATTCAATATCTAATTTCAGTTTAATTATTATAGTCTATCAAAGGTGCACATTAGTCTCAATTAAATAATTTGATTATATCCATGTTTTCTGTCCTCAAGCAATGCAAGAGAAAATATCATGGTACACATAACAAGTAATATAAGAGAGGGTGGAGAACCTAGTGCAAATTCCAATCCAAGGTTTGATATTTCAAAATATGAAGAGCATGACTTACATAAAATAGAGGAGACGAGATAAGAGAAGATGACCGATGCAAGAGATAAGAGAAGATGACCGATGCAAGCGATTAGTGCGATCTGAACTTGTCGGATGGCCCTTATCGCAACTAGCAACAACTCATCTCATGCAACAGCTCATCTCATGCAAGGTTGCTAAAAGGGGATCCTATGTTGAAATGGATAACACGACTGATGCAAGCGATAGGGGTAATCCGAAATTCTCTAATTCCTCGTATCGCTTGTATCGGTCGTGTCCTCTTAATTCTTTATATTCTTCTATATCTTCTCCAATTTAAACTTTCCAACAGGAATGAAGTAAGAAACCCACAATGCAGTCATATTTGTGACACGAACTGGATCATGCAATGAACTTTTGTTTAACTCTGAAGAGGTTCAATACAACTGTATATTTCTCAAGGCATATAAATATTGTAAAGGCAAATAAATATGGTTACAATGACCATATTCCAGATGAAGATTGGCACAAGTACATACAATTTGTACATATATAAATCTTCCAAACTTTGTTGGTTTTACAATAGATTTCAATCTAAGACTCAAAAATGATTCAACCCTTTCTATCCTTACTGGAGCCCTATTTTCTCTATTGCTTTTGTCCCTTTTTGGAGCTTTCAGCTTGACTCTTTTTCTTGGTCCCATGCTTTAATGGTGAGTGAAGACGAAGCCCTTTCTTTTTATCTTCATACCCTTTTTTTATCAAGTGGAGGGGGTGGAGGTGAGTCTAGATCATTGGGGCAGATTGCATGTTTCATGATGCCATTTATTGCTCTCTCTCTGATCAAGATGATCCATGCATCTGGGTAGTCTGATAAATTCAATTCAGGACTGTAAAACCTTCTTTCCAAGAATCTTACAGCATTTGCAATCACTCTCCAGCCACATGATGTTGAGTCTCTCTACAATGGTACATGAATTTGTATATATCCAAATGTATACCAACTTACACTTTGCAACTCCCATGTTGTGATTGAAGAGAATTGAGGAAAAGAGCTTGATATGCATTGAAGTCAACCATAATCAGACTCCAATGGCCCCTGTCAATGAGTTGCATGTAAATATACTTTCTTAAATGAAACAAATATCTTTCCAAAATGAAGATGAATACTTACTTTTCAATATATGGGTAGATAACACATTCTACCTCTTCTGTAAAATTATGTAGAAAGGACTTGGCATCTCCATGTTTATGCAAAAAACACTCTGTCACCAGAGGATCTAAAATAAATACTTTTCTTTGAACCGCTTCCTCACATTGTTGAAGAAGAACCCTACAAATCAAGAAAGAAACATTCAATTAAGGAACTAGAAAATTAAGCAAAACAAGAACACTTAAAGGCCTCTAGATATACGTGAGTGAAATGTTGACCACACTATCTGATATTTCAACATGAAGCTCCCTCAACATTTTGTTGTCTTCAGGTCCAATGTCAAGAAACCATTCTTTTGCCATGGCATTGCAACATTAACTATTGTTGGAGCAAGTCTATGACAAGCCTAAGTATTGGCTTGAGTCTCACAAAGTCTTAGAAGAAGCTTTAAAAAGAAGACTATGTAAAGTTCACTTGTGAACTACCTCTTGTAACTTTTGAAGAGTTTACTTAATGTAAAAGTAAGAGAATCTTAAGTGGTTGAGTCCACTTGATCAAGAATGGAAAGAGGAGCCACGAATTCGTGATTTGTGTTAGGTAGAGAATCAAATCAATCATTGATTGATTGGAGAGTGATTGAGGGAAGTTAGCCTCCCAAACTCAACTATAAATAGATGGCAATTTTAGTCGTGGTTAGAGAGACCTATGTGAAGACCTCCAAGAGCTGATCTTTATGCCATATCAAGGTGTGATTACAAGGCACACATATGTATTAGTAAGTCATTGTATTGTACAAGCAATATACTTTCATTTTCATGATTATTTGAGTTCATCTTTCCATGTTCTTGTGAAGTGTACTACTCACTGCCATTACTCTCAGTTTTCTCAGTCAGCTTGCAGAGATGTTTTCTCTGAGCTTGGTGCAGCATTTTCAGTGATTTAACTTGGTAAAGTTAGCTCTAAAAGTCTACTATATGCTCACAAATTTTCATGTCATTTGAATGTTGCAATCTTCAGTTATGTTCATTTGAAGTCAACAGGGTCTGTTCATCTTCACTTCTCTGTGAGGTACCCGATTTTTTCATGCATCTTGTCAGAGCCATTTCTCAGTGGTTACTTATCCAAATTCAGTGATTTAAATCTTGTTGGATTCAGCTTTTTGTCTAGTATAACCATACAAATTTTCATAATCATTGGATTTCTACATTTTGCGTTATGTTGATTTTTCTGCTCACTAGTCTATTTCTGTAGCAGCCCGTGAAAATCGGGATGATGTCATCACTTGTTAAAACTCATTCTCAGTGTGTGGTTCA
The DNA here is from genome assembly GCA_020310875.1 of Ceratopteris richardii. NCBI lineage: Eukaryota > Viridiplantae > Streptophyta > Polypodiopsida > Polypodiales > Pteridaceae > Ceratopteris > Ceratopteris richardii. Next base: position 58,427,890 of record CM035425.1, on the reverse strand, counting down.
TTATTTTTGATGAGATTACTCTTGAAAGTTAGTTCTTAAAGCTAACTAGACTTCCCCAAGAGGAATTAAGCTAATTGCTGCTGTGCTCAGAGAATTATGTAAAACACTGGACATGTGTATGAACCAAGAATAGCAAGTTTTCACCTCTGAGCTAACTCCAACTTATCTGTTTTGATCTATCTTTTTGAGAGTGATCTTCCAAGGTACATAGGGTGTCTAATACATCCATTGGCAAGCTAAAAGGGCCCACCATATACTCCTAGAGTTCATTTGGCTGGTGTAGATCAAGGATTTTGCAACACCTCTTCATCTTCAAGCACATACCTATCCATCTCTTCACAGTGGTATCAGAGCAAGGTTGGACAACATGGCAGATGGATTTCCTTCATCAATTGACAAATTGGACAGAGGTAACTACTCAGCTTGGTCATTAAGGATGGAAGCTTATCTCCAAGGTAGAAGTTTATATGGTTATGTGGCTGGAGATGAAGTTATGCCAAGTTTCAGAAACAAAAGTCAACCAACACAAGAAGAGCAAGAAAGATTGAGCACATGGTGCTCCAAGGATGCACTTGCAAGGTCTTATCTCCTCAACTCTATCTCAGATTTTTTGTTGCCTCACATTAGAAGTTGTAAGACATCTCAAGAAGTGTGGGATGCACTTGAAGCTTTCTTTTCTTCAAGTACCAAAGCTAGGAAGCATCAACTATGGCTAGATTTCACAACTCTCAAGAAGGCTCCCAAACAAAATGTGACTGATTTTGTCACAAAGCTTAAGGACATAGCGGATCAGTTGGGAAGCATTGGAGAGGTTATAGATGAAGAGCAAATTGTAAGGCAGGTCATCAATGGCTTGAAGGCAGATGATAAGTGGGAAGCATTCACCACAGCTATGGATTTGTACATGGACATGCATGTACCTGATTTCAACACACTCATTGGACAACTACTTACTCAAGAGGCAAAGCTTATCAAAAATGGAGAAAGCTCTAAAGGTAATCAATCTTCAGCTTTATACACGGATAAAAGCAAGACTAAAGATAACAAAGGAAAGGCAAAGAAAGTGGATGATGAAGCAGGTACATATCAAGCTAACTATGCAGGTAGAGGAAGACATGGCAGAGGTAGAGGAAGAGGAGGTAGACAAGGCAGGGGGAGATCCCAAGACTCCAACTCATGTTCTATTTGTGGATTAACTAATCATACAACTGAAAATTGCTTTAGGAATTCCAGGAATCAAAGAGGCAAAGGATACAATAGAGGAAGTTATGGCTACTCAAGAGGAAGGTTCAACAACTACCATGGCAACTACAACAACTACAATCATTCAAACTATCAAGGAGGCTACAAAGGAAGGAGAGACTACAATAACAACACAGAAGACTCAAACAAAGAGGATTCATTATTGATCATGAACATGGCTATGCCACAAGGTAAATCTAATGAGCATATTTTCTACATAGATTCAGGTTGTTCAAATCATGTGGCAGGAAATGTGGCACTCCTATTAGATTTAGAAGATCCAAGGAATAAGCATGAGGTACAAACAGGAGATGATACAAAACATCCTGTGGAGAAAATAGGCAATGTCAAAGCACCTGATGGAAACATCAACCTACTCAGTAAGGTACTCTATGTCCCTACCATTACAAAGAATTTGATAAGTGTTGGGCAGATAGTAGAGAAAGGGTTGCAAGTCAGGTTCACAAAAGCAGGAGCATTTGTTGAAGATCCAAGTCAAGGATTCAGAAGAATTGCAAAAGGTGAAAAGACAGGTAGATTGTTCACATTTGAATTACAGAAAACTAGAAACATTGCTCTCTTTAATTATGGTAGTCAGACACTCACAAAATTGGAAGTATGGCACAAAAGGTTAGCACATATTGGTGAAAGGTCATTAAAGCAAATCTGCAGGGACCAAAGTGTACTTGGACTTCCTAATTTGTCAAAACAACATATGATTTATAAGTGCAGTGCATGTCAATTTGGAAAGTCTCACAGGTTACCATTCATGAAGAAAGGTTATATGCATGGAGATCTCTTGGAGTTGGTTCATACAGATGTATGGGGACCTAGCAAGGAAGCTTCAATATCTGGATCAAGGTATTATGTTTCTTTTATTGATGATTGTAGCAGATGGACTATCCTATTCTTTATGAAACACAAAGATGAAGTTTTTTCATGTTTCAAAAGATATTTGACTCTTGTGGAGAATCAAACAGGTAAATCACTAAAAAGGCTAAGGTCAGATGGAGGGGGAGAATATTTCTCCCATGAGTTTGATTCTTTTCTTCAAGAAAGAGGAATCAAAAGAGAGGTAACTACAAGGTACACTCCTGAGCAAAATGGAGTGGCAGAAAGGAGGACAATTGTTGAAGCTGCAAGGTCTATGTTAAATGAAAAGCATTTACCTAATTACTTATGGGCTGAGGCTATATCTACAGCCACTTACTTGATTAACAGGTTGCCTTCAAAATCCCTTGATGGGATGACTCCATATGAGGCTTGGAATGGAAGAAGACCAAGCTTAGATCATTGTAAAATTTTTGGATGTATTGCTTTTGCTCATGTTCCTTCACAGGTTAGAGGCAAGATGGATCCAAAGGCAGAAAGGTGTGTATTTATTGGATATGACAACAATCAAAAGGGCTACAGGTTATACAACCCTACCAACAAAGGATTCTTGGTAAGCAGAGATGTAGTTTTTGATGAGAACAATTCATGGTATGAAGATTCATGCAGGAAGATCAATTTACCATATGATCTTGAAGAAGATTTTCCAAAGCTTGGTAGAGAACAATCAAAGATTGAAGAACAAGACACCTCAGAGGATGATGAAGAATCTCATATGGAAAAGATCAAAGCATGGAAGTCTAAAGGTAAAGCAAAATTGCAAGAACTTGGACATGAGGCAGAATCATCACATCATGGCCTAAGAAGATCTATGAGGGAAAAGAAAAAACCAGAAAGGTATGGGTTTGACACCTCATTAGTAACTAAACATTCTATCTACATAGCACAGGACATAAACCAAGAGGAGCCATCATCATTCGAAGAGGCCAAAGCAAAAACAGAATGGAAGCATGCAATGAAGGAAGAGATTGAAGCACTTGAGGAAAACAACACTTGGGATTTGGTGCCCAAGACTTCATCCATGAAGGTAATAGGCTCAAGATGGGTCTATAAACTCAAGAAGAATTCTGATGGTTCCATTAACAGGTATAAGGAAAGGCTTGTAGCAAAAGGCTTTGCACAAACTCAGGGAATTGATTATGAGGAGACCTTCTCTCCTGTGGCAAAGATACCTACTATTAGGGTTTTGCTTAGTATTGCCTCTTCCAAGAATTGGAAGATACTTCAACTAGATGTAAAGAATGCATTCTTGAATGGTTGGATAACAGAAGAGGTATATATGGCACAACCACCTGGTTTTGAGAATCAAGTTTATCCTGATTATGTGTGTAAACTTAACAAAGCATTGTATGGTCTCAAGCAAGCTCCAAGAGCTTGGAATTTCAGGCTTGTTTCATTCTTGCAGGACAAAGTCTTTCAACCAAGCAAGGCAGATCCTTCACTCTTTATTAAAAAGAGTAATTCCGAGGTCATCTATCTATGTGTATATGTAGATGATATTATATTTACAGGAAATGATGCAGATGGTATGAAGAAGATCAAAGATCAGATGAGAGAAGAGTTCAAGATAAGTGATTTGGGTTCACTTACCTACTTCCTAGGTTTGGAAGTTGTCTACAAAGATCATGGTTTGTTTCTCACTCAAAGGAAGTACATTAAGGACATGTTGGCAAAATTCAAGATGCAAGATTGTAAGATTGCAGGTACTCCAATGGAGGTCAATCACAAATTGAGCTCACATGAAGGTGAACTCATAGAGGACATCACATCATATCAAAGTCTAGTGGGTAGTCTCAACTATGCCACATTGACAAGAGTAGATATATGTTACAGTGTGAGTGTGCTAAGCCAATTTATGCACACACCAAGGAAACCACATATGGATGCTGCCAAAAGGATTCTCAAGTATCTCAAAGGAACCATAAATGAAGGACTTTATTATCCTTATGTATCTGATTTAGGAAGATAGAAGGAAGATAGAAGGAAGATAGAAGATAGAAGGAAGATAGAAGGAAGATAGAAGGAAGATAGAAGGAAGATAGAAGGAAGATAGAAGGAAGATAGAAGGAAGATAGAAGAAGATAGGTTCAAAGCTTATTTCATAGTCATCCAAGAAGCAACCCACAGTTGCTCTCTCTTCTAATGAAGCTGAATATAGAGGTCTTGCCATAGCTACACAAGAAGCTATGTGGATGAAGACATTATTCAAAGATCTTGGATTGGAGTTCGGAACTCCAACTATTTTTGGTGACAATATGAGTTCTATTCACTTGGCTGCTAATCCTATTTTTCATGCAAGGACTAAACATATTGAAGTTCATTATCACTATGTACGAGAGAAGGTTCTAAGCAAAGAGATTCAAATATCATATGTGTCCACTCATCAACAATGTGCAGATATTCTAACCAAAGCATTGGATGGTACAAAGCTTTGCAAATTCAAGGCTATGATTGGTTTGCAGGTAATCTTGGAAGATTGAAGACCTCAAGCATACTTGGCTTGAGGGGGAGCTGTTGGAGCAAGTCTATGACAAGCCTAAGTATTGGCTTGAGTCTCACAAAGTCTTAGAAGAAGCTTTAAAAAGAAGATTATCTAAAGTTCACTTGTGAACTACCTCTTGTAACTTTTGAAGAGTTTACTTAATGTAAAAGTAAGAGAATCTTAAGTGGTTGAGTCCACTTGATCAAGAATGGAAAGAGGAGCCACAAATTCGTGATTTGTGTTAGGTAGAGAATCAAATCAATCATTGATTGATTGGAGAGTGATTGAGGGAAGTTAGCCTCCCAAACTCAACTATAAATAGATGGCAGTTTTAGTCGTGGTTAGAGAGACCTATGTGAAGACCTCCAAGAGCTGAGCTTTATGCCATATCAAGGTGTGATTACAAGGCACACATATGTATCAGTAAGTCATTGTATTGTACAAGCAATATACTTTCATTTTCATGATTATTTGAGTTCATCTTTCCATGTTCTTGTGAAGTGTACTACTCACTGCCATTACTCTCAGTTTTCTCAGTCAGCTTGCAGAGATGTTTTCTCTGAGCTTGGTGCATCATTTTCAGTGATTTAACTTGTTAAAGTTAGCTCTAAAAGTCTACTATATGCTCACAAATTTTCATGTCATTTGGATGTTGCAATCTTCAGTTATGTTCATTTGAAGTCAACAGGGTCTGTTCATCTTCACTTCTCTGTGAGGTACCCGATTTTTTCACTCATATTGTCAGAGCCATTTCTCAGTGGTTACGTATTCAAATTCAGTGATTTAAAGCTTGTTGGATTCATCTTACTGTCTATTATAACCATACAAATTTTCATAATCATTGGATTTCTACATTTTGAGTTATGTTGATTTTTCGGCTCACTAGTCTATTTCTGTAGCAGCCCGTGAAAATCGGGATGATGTCATCACTTGTTAAAACTCATTCTCAGTGTGTGGTTCATTATTTTTTATAAGATTACTCTTGAAAGTTAGCTCTTTAAGCTAACTAGACTTCCCCAAGAGGAATTAAGCTAATTTCTGATGTGCTCAGAGAATTATGTAAAACACTGGACAGGTGTATGAACCAAGAATAGCAAGTTTTCACCTCTGAGCTAACTCCAACTTATCTGTTTTGATCTATCTTTTTGAGAGTGATCTTCCAAGGTACATAGGGTGTCTAATACATCCAATGGCAATCTAAAAGGGCCCACCATATACTCTTAGAGTTCATTTGGCTAGTGTAGATCAAGGATTTTGCAACACCTCTTCATCTTCAAGCACATACCTATCCATCTCTTCACAACTATTATCTGCCCATCTCCTTTCTTAAAGAGCTCTTTATTTGCTTTCTGTAACTTTTGAATTTGGGTTAAGATGACACTTTCCTCTATAAATAATCCCTGCTTTTTCCTCCTCTCTCATGAGGAAAAAGCAGTTCTAGTTTCATGATCATGAGTGACCTGAGGGTTGATCTCTTCAATGACAACTGCTGTTTTGGGTGCTCGAGATGGAGGTATATTTAAAATATCAAAGATTTTTTTATCATGATGATCAATAGGAACCAATGATGTATCAAATTTATATCTTATTCTTGAAAAAATAACATAATCCTTCGCCATTAGTGTTACCCTATGAGAATGAGCAGCACATAAATAGGCATCATTCATAAAATCAATAGCAAAGTCCTCTGCAGCTTCTTGCAAGCATAGCAGTGCTTGAGTTTTGCCACCTCACATTGATAAAGGATGAGGTCTTCATCAAAGAACAGAGGTTGGATGAGATCTGCTTGACAACTCTCATAAATGGAAGTCTAGGGATCAACAATCCCACAGACTTTTGAGCTCTTCTAATGTCCCTCAAGGACTTTACATGGTACTTGACCCTTTTTTTTGAAGGCTTGTCTGATACATTGGCTTGAACCTTTTGGGGATTTTGCTCCTTGACATTTTGCTCCTGGGCATTTTGTTCTTGGGCATTTTGGTCTTGACCCTCAGGGTACAACTTCCTTGCTGTCTTTTTGGTCCTAGCCATACTCTACACAAAATGAGAGTCTTTAGGCAAGGAATTAGGAAAAGTGGAAACTTACTCTCAAAAAGCTATGATCAATGAAACTTTCCACTGTCAGAGACACGACCGATACAAGTGATAAGAGTCATTCGGAAATGCCCGGATGTCCCTTATCGCTTGCATCGGTCATCCTTGAATTCATCATCAAATATCAATCAATACTAGTTCAAATATATCTTACATTGCAAAATACTCAAGTATCACTAAGAAAAACATAATTTGCAATCTATGATCAATGAATCTTTCCACTATCAGAGACACGACCGATCCAAGCGATTTCTCGGATGTCCCTAATCGCTTGCATCGGTCGTCCCTCAATTTATCATCAAATTTCAATAAATACAAGTTCAAATATAGGTAACAATGCATAATAATCAAGCATCACTAAGAAAACCATAATTTGCAAGCTATGATCAAGGACTCGATGCCATTTAAGAAACATGATCGATCCAAGCGATTAGGGTTATCCAAAAATCTCGGATGTACCCTGATCGCTTGGATCGGTCATGTCCATATTACCTAACACATAGAGCGCTCTCTTTAGAAATTGTGAAGAAGCAGATTAAAAACTTGGTGGCGATGGAACCTCGACACTTGGAAAGTGTTGACAAAAAAAATGAAAGAAATGAATAGGGAAGCTTAAATAGGTCCCAGAATTGAGTTGACCATTGGTGCCACATGGCATGCCACGATTGGTCCATGTCATATAGCCGTTGTGAATTCCAATGTCTTTTGCCACGTGGCAGATTTGATTGGTCCATGTCATCTATCCGTTGAATCAGCCAATGTACTTTTTGCCACGTGGCACTCAGTGATTGGTCCACGTCATTGGACCGTTACTTCCTCCCTCCTCGCCTATAAATAGCTACTTCCTTCACAAACTCAAATTTTGAACCTTCAGAGAATTTGTCTCATTTACATGCGTATTTTCCTTTCGTCCTCGACACGACCTATACAAGCGATTTTCCCCGTTTGACCTACGTTGACTCGCTTTAGTCGCTTGCATCAGTTGTGTTCTCCTCATAGACATACAAGAGAAGTTGTAGCTAAGATGGAGGGAATGAATGAGATCCTTAGTGTCTCTCCATCAGAGAAACGTCTTGATTTCATGGTTCAAGAGGGTTTAACTGTAGATTATTTTCCTGATGCAATGACGATATTCAACCCCAAAATTGATTTTGAAAAACTCCTAGAGAAATCCAAAAGTTTTCTTAAGGATGAGTGGGATATTTTCTTGGGGTTGATCAATGGAAAGATCCTTTCTATTTCTCAGAAAACCTATGTCCATCCTCACATCTTTGGGAAGGATCCAATAGATAGGGCAGAAATCACAAGAAAATGCAAACGGATATCACCTTTGCCAGAGAAGCTTGATTTATGCCCAGAGCATGAAAAGGACTGCTGCTTGCTCCCTTTAAACATTGCCTTCTTGATATGGCTTGATCACATCTCAATTGAAAAGGAGGAAAATGTTCATGTTGAAGACGAGCCTTTCTTAGAGCTGACACTTGAGGGAAGCACAAAAACTATGAAATGTGTCATGGAGATTGTTGAGGAGATCAATCTCCAAGCAGAAGAAGAGCAGGTCAAAGGTTTTGATGTGGCCACTTTTAAAGCAGAAACTGCAATAAGGGAGCCAACTGAAGAAGTTCAAGTGTCTGAGAAGTCCCTACTTCTCCCTAATCTACCTTTTTACTTTATCTCTGAAAAAGAGTTTATACCTCTATTTTACATTCAGGAACTTTTCAATCTAAGGGAGGACTACTGCCTTGCAGCTATAGCTGAGTCAGATGAAGTTACAAGGAGATTCATCAATAAGAAAGGAGAAAGAAAAGAAGAATTTTTGCGTCTTGATTTGGATTTGTTTAATGAAGAATTCAAAGATTCATCACAAGCTCTTTCAAAATGGTTTGAGAAAGCTATCTCAGAGAAGCCAAGACTTGCTGATGAAGAGTTTGATGAGCATCAGAAGCAACTTGGAATATACTCATTTGGGCGTGGCTATTCATTCTTGGATGTTGCTGAGGACAAAGGAACAATTTGTATTGACTCAAAAGAACTCATCGAGGAGGAAGATGAGGTCAAGTATGTTGTTTAATATATTCTTATGAATTTAAGGTTTTGTTCGAGATCTCCATTTTTAGTGAGAAATCGACCACGACTGATGCAAGCGATAAGGCCCATCATATATTTTTCGTTGGGCCTTATCGCTTGCATCGATCGTGTTTGGACTTGAAGAGGAAGATGAGGTCAAGGCATGTAGTAAAATATATTCTCATGATTTTTAGGCTAAGGAGATGAGATGTGACTATCAGTTTTCTCCAAGGTCTCCATTTAGACTGTGAGAAGTCAATCACGATCGATACAAGCGATAAGGCCAATTGGATATTTTCCGTTGGGCCTTATCGCTTGCATCGGTCGTGTTTGGACTTGAGGAAGATGACCTCAAGGTATACAGTTAATTATATTCTCAAAAATTTTAGGCTTAGGATATGAGATGGGACCGATGCAAAATCTCTAGCGTCAAGGTATGTAGTAAAATATATTCTCATGATTTTTAGGCAAAGGAGATGAGATGCGACAATCGGTTCCCAAGGTCTCCATTTAGACTGTGTGAAGTCGATCACGATCGATGCAAGCGATAAGGCCCATCGGATATTTTCCGTTGGGCCTTATGGCTTGCATTGGTCGTGTTTGGACTTGAGGAAGATGACGGCAAGGTATATAGTTAGCTATGCTCTCAAGAATTTTAGGCTAAGGATATGAGATGGGACCGATGCAAAATCTCTAGCTTGTATCGGATTTGTCCAAGATCTCCATTAGAAGTGTCAGAAATCGATCACGATCGATGCAAGCGATAAGGCCCATTGGATATTTTCCGTTCGGCCTTATCGCTTGTATCGGTCGTGTCTAGGAGTTGCATGCAGCATTGATAATAGATATATGGCTTGTAAGAATTCCCCTCATTCAGCAAATATAACATGTTTCTAGGTAGTTTGCAAAGAGATATTGATGACGACCATCTGAATTTCTCTAAAGACCCTAATCGCTTGCATCAGTCGTGTCTCTTGCTTTATGTCTAATTGTTTCAAGTTACTTTTCATGACTCCTAAAGTGTGCTTGCACTTCATCTGACCTTGTTTTTCATTTTGACCACAATTAACTTAATTGGATGAAGACAATTACCTCGGTAGGGGTAAGGGAACAAGAAAAGCCATAGAAGAGAAAGGAAAAGCAAAGATGGATATTCATTCTATTATCCACTATCTTCCAAACTTGAACCCAGACACTTTTTGTGTTATTCACAAGCACTATAGTGAGGAGCCAGACTTTGCATTGTTCTGCTTGAGGACTCTATCAAAATACATGGGTTTTACTCCAATACCCTTTGATGCTTTTAGAGTTTTGCTTCTTGAAAGAGCAGCTCCATAAAGAATTTTTGGATATGCCCCATGACTCAATGCTTCAAGGACAGGGTACTTTCTTTGTTATTCAAGCTATGCAATGGCTGCAGGGGTGTCAGATTTAAAAAGCATTACTGGATACAGGAGAAAAGAGTTCCTCAGATATAGAGGTGATTTGCCAGAGCCAAGCTCTTTAAAGAGACTCAAGGAATGACTTCATTTTTTCAAATTCTATATCTCAACAAATGTACATATACAGAAATTGCCCAATGTGATATAAGACATTGCAAATTTTTTTTTGATGTAATTGATCCATGGCCTAATATTAATTGTTATTGATCCATGATTTGTTCTTTGGTCAAAGTCATCTGATGGTAATAGAGATATTTCTTTTCAAAGCTTAACACATCATGAAATGTAGATACATGACATCTTCATTTCTCAAAGAAAGAAAAGAAATTGCAAATATTAAAGCTCTGTTTGAAATGTAATCTTTTTCATTTCGTGATATTGATACACGATGATTTTGTCTGGTGATAGTCATATCCTTCTGATTATATTTGGCATGAGGTCCTTGTAATTGTCTTCTAAAGAACCAATCAAAAAGCTCTCTGAAGGCATTGCTCTTTGTTACTCATCCTCCTTTCCTTGTACACCTAAAGAAGCTTGTCCTTGCTTGATAATGAGATTTTTCCATGCCTTGGGTGTTCCACATGGCAAGTGGTTTTTTTTCTGCAAAGAATGCACCATGCACAAGAAGAATATGCTAGAAGAGCAGAAGAATCTCGTGAGATCTTTATTTCAAATAAAAATAAATAAATTGAATAAAATATCTTTGGAACTCACCAAGTAGTATGTTATGTCTTTGGCACCCCATGCCTCTATGATGGTTTCTATAAGCTCTGTGGTCGCCTTTCTGAAATTTACCACATAACTTTTTGATGTTACCTACTGCCTCATGATCTTAAAAAGATTATCTAGTTTGACTCACACCTCCATTCTATTTTTTGCTATTTCTGTTTTGCGTTTTACATTAGTCGTGACCTCACAAAATTTTTTCCAACAATTTCACATGGCATTTAGTTGTTTGTCATCATGGTTGCTGAAGAATCTCCTTGCTTTTGCACCTCCCATTGAGATATCCTGTAGTACATCACCTGTATTTTGTGAAAGCTTTGGATCTTTTCTTAGATGAACATCACCACCATGAAATCCCATTTCTAAAAGAAGACATTCATATATTTTTATGCACTCATCTACAAGAGTTGTAGGCTTGATAGAATATGCATAATCCAAGTGAAGACGGACCAACTTGTCAATGATTCTTAACTCTTCATGTAGTGTACATATGTGTACATTTGTCAATGCTATTGGAAGTATGGGATCCCAAATCATTGAAGAAGATGAGTAGTTATGAAGAATAACATTTTGTCTGGAAGGAGCCTCTTCAGCCTTAGCTCTAGCAATCCATCCATTTGTGCCTGGGTTTTGCATGCAATACAAGCAAGGGTACTTAGAATTTGCTCCCCCACTTATACCAAACATGCATTTGAGCATCTTTAGGTCTCCACTCAAATGCCACTCAACTTGAAAGTTCCCGTAGTCTTTGACATTCAACAATTCTCCTGCATGATGCCTTTGGATAACATTTGGAATGTTTGTCTGTGAGAATAACCATTTAAGTGTTTTATGGCTCTCAGATGGAACTTGAGCACAACCAACCCACCATAACTCCATTTCTAGAATTAAGCATGAGGAACCAAATAATTTTCATGATGCATCACAAAGTGAAGATTGGTGTAAAGCAATGGATGATGAGATGAATGCATTGAAGAAGAATGATACATGGGATTTAGTGAAATTGCCATTGATTAAGAAAGCTATTGAATGCAAATGGGTATACAAAGTGAAGTGCAAAAGTGATGGTTCATTGGAAGGATTTAAAGCACGCTTAGTTGCAAAAGGATATGCACAAGTATATGGATTGGATTATGATGAAAAGTCTAGTCCAGTGGTGAAAATGACAATGGTGAGAAGTGTGATTGCATGGGCTGCTTTGAACAATTGGAAATTGTATCAAATGGAGGTTAAAGAATGCATTCTTGAATGGCAAATTGCATGAGGTAGTCTATATGTAGCAACCTGAAGGTTATGTGCATCGAAAATATTTTGACTATGTATGCAAGTTAAAGAAAGCGCTTTATGGTTTGAAACAAGCTCCAAGAGCATGGTGTGAACAATTCACTAAGAAGTTGTTGGATCTGAAATTTATGCAATCAAAGGCTGATTATTCACTCTTTGTATGGAATCAAGGAAGCAAAACGATTCTATTAGTGATCTATGTTGATGATTTGATCAATACTGGCAACGATGAGAAGAGGATTGCTTATTTGAAGAAGCAACTGAAATCTAAATTTTTGATGTCAGATTTGGGAGAGCTAAAATACTTTTTGGGAATTGAAGTAATTTCAATGAAAGGGGAAATTCGGATGATAGAACGTAATTATATGCTGGAAATGCTTGAGAGATTCGGTATGAGTGCTTGCAAACCTATTGATATGCCACTTGATGTTAATGCTAAGCTTATGGATGATGGGAAGTACTTGCATGATGCCAATATGTATAGAAAAATGGTAGGAAGTTTGATTTATGCAACAAAAACAAAACTAGATTTGAGTTCTGCAGTTGGTTTGGTGAGTCAGTTTATGCATAAACCATGTAGAGTGTACTTGGATGCAGTGCGACACATACTCCGATATGTGAAAGGAACATGTAATTTTGGCATGTTTTATGAGAGAAAAGTTCAGCCATGTATATATGCATACAGAGATGCAGATTGGGCACGAAATATCATGGATCGAAGGTCAACGAGTGGTTTTTCATTTTCACTTGGAAGTGCAATCATTTCTTGGAGTGGCAACAAGCAACGGACTATCGCTATATCAAGTACCGAAGCTGAATATAGAGGCATTACACAAGCCGTTTGCGAAGCAACATGGATTAAGTACCTACTCGAAGACATGGGAGTCTACATCGACGGAAAGGTGGTCATTTATTGTGACAATGTGAGCACCATAATGCTATCAAAGAATCTAGCTTATCATGTGAGATCGAAGCATATCGAAGTTCATTATCACTTTGTTCTTGAGAAAGTCATCGAAGGAGAAGTGGAGGATATTCACATCAGCGCTGGAGAACAAGTGGCGGATATCTTCACCAAATCTCTTCCTAAAGAAAACTTCATCTACTTCACAGAAGCTTTAGGAGTTAGAAAGCTTTAGTTTGTATCTAGATTTCATTTCATGTTATTTCATCTTGTATGGACATATGTATTTCTTTCCTTTTGTATTCAAGCTCATTCTGAGCTTGAAGGGGAGACTTGATGATGTGGCATCTCACTATGTAAAAATAAAAAACAAATCGAATGTAATATCATAGTCCACCATTGGGAGCGATCATCACCGCAGCGTGCATATGTTTCAGTCGTTCTATCGTCTTCTTTCTCTCATTATCTCCATCTCTGTCTGTACATGAGGAGCCACCTTAGCTCGGTGCTCCCACAAATATCCACTATTCAGGGTCTCGTTTTCATATTGGGAAACATCAAGGTTCAACATTCCATGCAACATCCACCATCTTGCATTTCAGCTGTTGTATATAGAAAGATTAGTAGATTTTATTTTTGCAAATATAAAGCAATAGAGACGAGACACCAACCTACTCGTATAAGACCACCTATTGTGCAAGCTGTGTCTAGGGATGCCAAATATACTTAGTTCCCAACTACCACATGGATGCCACATTTCCATGAAATCCCATACTACATGCATGCCATGGGATTCCACATGGTCCATGAATTCGGTACTAAACACGTGCAATTCTAGGGGTATCATATGTACATAGACCTTAAAAGAAAGAAAACAATTGACATTGTATGGCCCTTGTATTTACTCATACAATCAAACATTGATCACATGGGGGGGGGGGCTTGAGACTCATTCTCATGATTTCTCACGAAATCCCCATGCAACAAGAACCACCTAAATTCCATTTAAGGTGGGCCCCATTCACATGATTTCTCACCAAGTTCCCATACAAGAAGAACCACATAAATTTCATTTAAGGTGGGTCCCCATTAACTAGCCAATCATCTATGTACTCTCATGAGCCTCTTTTGAAGTTAGTCGATGGAATGCGAGAGATTAATTTGATATCTAGCAATATTAATGGAATTTTTAGGATTAGCCCCCTCTAGAGCATTTCCTTTGAATATCACTTTGAGTGATCAATATTGAGCCATGTGCATGTGCAAGGATGCAATTTCTACCTGGACCCTTTTCTTAGCACACTCCTTATCAGATCCAAGAAAACCTCTAGAGTTGGTCCTTGAGCTTGTATTTGGAGAAATTATTGTTGTGATTATCGGAGCAAAGAAGAGTATGTGAAGTAAAAATGTAGTCTTCCATATTGAAGATGGCTGTCAAATGCTTCATTCAATAGCTTCAACAAGGAATTACCCCAACAACTTGTTGAATCAATGATGGTCGTTCCTATATATGTTTATGACTCTCCCTCTCTCTCTCTCTCTCCCCTTCCTTTTCCACTTTTAATTCATGCATATTTGAACTCTCTTCTTTGTCATCATTCTTGCTAGAATGAGTTTTCACCTGAGCTCCTAAATCCATTATTCTTGATGGGATGAGTGTTTTCCCAAGCTCTTCAATCCACACTCGGTTTGGTACTTCCCTACAATTCAAGGTCTAATAACTATTTCTCTAGCTCTTGAGTACCTTCCAACATCTCTCGATCCTTGAATCATCTCTTCTAGTTTTTAATGATCTTCATCTCCTTCGTTGGATTAGATTTAGTAGAAAAGTGAGTGTCGCTTCATCAAGTTTTACTGTTGATGACAAATAGGTAGATACTAGACCGTCTACAAAAACAAAGGCACTGGCAATAGTGCATCTCGAAACCCTAAGTTTAGGTGGACTTCAGAATGATGTCACTTAACTTTACGGGTGTGACCAATGCGATGATGTCAAGGGTGGTGGGTAAGCGAATGTGGGTGTTGGTTTTTGGCCTTTTGAGGAGTCAAATCCAGCATCAACAAGAGAATACATCCTACCATGCACGATCCTTATGTACTTTCAGGTTTGCACCATTAGACCTTCTTTTAAAGCTTCACAACGAATTCATGATGGTTGCATAGAAGTAGGAGGAGAGTTGTTGGTTGCAAACCCAATGGGAGTGTTGGTTTAGACATTATCCTAATCTCCAATGAGCCTCTTAATATGCATCCCCATACATCAACGAGAGAATGCAGCCTCATACATGATTCTTGTATACATATTTCATTTTTGAAGCATTATAACTTCGTTTGAATAATTCTTCCTCCACAAATGACCTTAGGACATCCATGTACAATAGAAATGTCCCCATTCAACGATTGCAATATACATGATGCTTGTATACACATTTCATCTTTGCAGCATTAAAACTTCACTTGAATAATTCTTCCTCCACAAATGACCTTAGGACATACATGTACAACAAAAATGCCCCCATTCAACAATTGCAATAGTTGAGACTCTGTGTGTGTGTGGATAATCAACATCTAGCTAGAATGACAGAACTTGCAATCCACCATTGCAATAATGAACGTCTGAGAGAACTTTTTTTTTAATTTATTTTTTTAATTTTTTAAAATGGAGGTTCAGCCGAAGCCTACTCCCCCGGACTTTAACTTTGAAATTGCAACCCTACAAGTGAACTTGCAATCCACCATTGCACCCTTCTTAAAAGACATATGCAAAACGTGGCTAATCATCAACTTATGAGGAATATGAATGTAGACGAGAGAGAGAGAGAGAGCGCAAAAGGTGGAGATGTATGCTTGTCATCATGTATACTACCCCACTTCTTTCCATCTCAGTTTAGCTCCTCCTCATTTTCAATATTTTGGGCGATTCCTCAACAATGGCTATCGTCAGTATGCTGCTCTCAAAACTTCTTCCATACCCATGACGCTGAATGCTCTCCCACATACGCTTGCCTCCTCAAGTGGATTGATTCGGGGGTGGCTCTTGCATGCATGTATATATTGTTGGAGAAAGTCTATGACAAGCCTAAGTATTGGCTTGAGTCCCATAAAGTCATAGAAGAAGCTTTAAAATGAAGACTATGTAAAGTTCACTTGTGAACTACCTCTTGTAACTTTTGAATACTTTACTTAATGTAAAAGTGAAAGAATCTTAAGTGGTTGAGTCCACTTGGTCAAAAAGCAAAAGAGGAGCCATGAATCTATGATTTGTGGTAGATAGAGAATCAAATCAATCTCTGATTGATTGGAGAGTGATTGAGGGATGTTAGCCTCCCAAACTCAACTATAAATAGATGGCAGTTTTAGTCGTGGTTAGAGAGACCTATGTGAAGACCTCCAAGAGCTGAGCTTTATGCCATATCAAGGTGTGATTACAAGGTGCACATATGTATCAGTAAGTCCATTGTATTGTACAAGCAATATACTTTCATTTTCATGATCATTTGAGTTCATATTTCCATGTTCTTGTGAAGTGTACTACTCACTGCCATATCTCTCAGTTTTCTCAGTCAGATTGCAGAGATTGTTTCTCTAAACTTGGTGCATCATTTTCAGTGATGTAACTTGGTAAAGTTAGCTCTATAAGTTTACTATATGCTCACAAATATTCATTTCATTTGGGTGTTTCAATCTTCAGTTATGTTTAGTTGAAGTCAACAGTATCTGTGCATTTTCACTTCTCTGTCAGGTACCCGAATTTTTTACTCATCATGTTAGAGTTGTTTCTCAGTGTTTACCTATCCAAATTCAATGATTTAAAGCTTGTTGGATTCAGCTTAGTGTCTAGTATAGGCATACAAATTTTCATAATCATTGGATTCTTAAAGCTTGACTTATGTTTATTTTTTGAATCACTTGTCTCATTACTATAGCAGCTCGTGAAAATCGGGATGATGTCATCAGTTGTTAAACATCTTTCTCAGTGTGTGGTTCATTATTTTTTATGAGATTACTCTTGAAAGTTAGCTCTTTAAGTTAACTAAACTTCTCCAAGAGGAATTAAGCTAATTGCTGCTGTGCTCAAGAATTATGCAAAACACTGGACAAGTGTATGAACCAAAATAACAAGTTCTTAACCTCTGAGCTAACTCCAACTTATCTGTTTTGATCTATCTTTTTGAGAGTGATCTTCCAAGTTACATAGGGTGTCTAATACATCCATTGGCAAGCTAAAAGGGCCCACCATATACTCCTGGAGTTCATTTGGCTGGTGTAGATCAAGGATTTTGCAACACCTCTTCATCTTCAAGCACATACCTATCCATCTCTTCACAGTGGTATCAGACCAAGGTTGGACAACATGGCAGATGGATTTCCTTCATCAATTGACAAATTGGACAGAGGTAACTACTCAGCTTGGTCATTAAGAATGGAGCTTATCTCCAAGGTAGAAGTTTATATGGTTATGTGGCTGGAAATGAAGTTATGCCAAGTTTCAGGAACAAAAGTCAACCAACACAAGAAGAGCAAGAAAGATTGAGCACATGGTGCTCCAAGGATGCACTTGCAAGGTCTTATCTCCTCAACTCTATCTCAGATTTTTTGTTGCCTCACATTAGAAGTTGTAAGACATCTCAAGAAGTGTGACATCCGGGCATTTACGGATGACTCTTATCTTTTGGATCGGTCGTGTCTCTGACAGTGGAAAGAGTAATTGATCATAGCTTGCAAGTTATGTTTTTCTTAGTGATACTTGAGTATTTTGCAATGTAAGATATATTTGAACTAGTATTGATTGATATTTGATGATGAATTCAAGTATGACTGATGCAAACGATAAGGGACATCTGGGGCATTTCCGGATGACTCTTATCACTTGTATCGATCGTGTCTCTGACAGTGGAAAGAGTAATTGATTATAGCTTTTTGAGAGTAAGTTTCCACTTTTCCTAATTCCTTGCCTAAAGACTCTCATTTTGTGCAGAGTATGGCTAGGACCAAAAAGACAGCAAGGAAGTTTTACCCTGAGGATCAGGCAATCCTCAATCACTAAAAATCGATCTTCCTTTTTCTCTCTAATATATGCACGGAATGCCTCTCCATATTTGATTTTTGATTGCAATCAGCTTCACGACTATTAGCAGGAATACCAATGTCAACATGCCTCATAGGAGAGTCAGTGTCACAAAAAACAATAATCGGAATATTGCCTAGAGCAGCCTCCTTGATTGGCTGATGATCTGTTTGAGGATCTGTTAAGATCAGAAGCTGAGGATCACAAAACATAACTTATAGTTGGTTAGTGTGTCGACCAGCAATCACTTGAGCTCCAGTATACTGAGCTAACTTGAGAACTGCTCTCTGACCGTAGGGACTAGCGGACTGAACAATCGATGGCAATAATTACAATCGATGGCTCCTCGTGTATAGACAGAGATGGAGATAACGAGACTGAAACATATGCGCGGGTCGGCGATGATTGCTCACGGCAGTGGACTAATGTGTATCCTGTCATAGATGCATGGGGAAATCCCTAGCTTGCCATAGAGGCAAGGCGACACGCACATGAAAAGAGTGGGCATGAAACTTAGTGGCAAGGACAAGACCCTTCACATCAAACTATGAATCCAAATCAAGGCATGAAAGCATAGAGAGTGGAAGTGGGACCGGAGTTGTGCCTCAACAAATGGGTGGATCAAGGGTTTACACAAGGAGACCACTAGATTGCGATGCTATTGGGAAGACCTAGCTTGTAAGAGCTAGAAGTGAAGATGAAAGAAGGCATGTTATGGGTGTTTGAAAGAGAGAAAATGCTACATGCATCAAGAGTGGACGTGACAAAAAGTAGTGCATCATGAAGCCTCGTATGGTTGGGCTCTCGAGATGTGTTATTGAGAGCCACACATTGGAAAGAAGTGGGGTAGTATACATGATGACAAGCATACATCTCCACCTTTTGCGCTTGCTCGCTCTCTCTCTCTCTCGTCTGCATTCATATTCCTCATAAGTTGATGATTAGCCACGCGCATATGTCTTTTAAGAAGCGTGCAATGGTGGATTGCAAGTTCACTTGTACAGTTGCAATTTCAAAGTTAAAGTCCGGAGGAGTAGGCTTCGACTGAACCTCCATTTTAAAAAATAAAAAAAATAAATAAATAAATTCTCTCATTCTAGACGTTCATTATTGCAATGGTGGATTGCAAGTTCTGTCATTCTAGCTAGATGTTGATTATCCACACACACACAGAGTCTCAACTATTTCAATTGTTGAATGGGGCATTTCTGTTGTACATGGATGTCCTAAGGTCATTTGTGGAGGAAGAATTATTCAAATGAAGTTTTAATGCTGCAAAGATGAAATGTATATACAAGAATCATGTATATTGCAATCATGTCTAAACCAACACTCCCATTGGCTTTGCAACCAACAGCTCTCCTCCTACTTCTATGCAACCATCATGAATTCGTTGTGAAGCTTTAAAAGAAGGTCTAATGGTGCAAACCTGAAAGTACATAAGGATCGTGCATGGTAGGATGTATTCTCTTGTTGATGTTGGATTTGACTCCTCAAAAGGCCAAAAACCAACACCTACCTTCGCTTACCCACCACCCTTGACATCATCGCATTGGTACATGACAATAATACTGCTTTCATGTGTCCATGCTCCATGTTCCATGTCCCTCTCCCAGGATTTGAACATGACCACATTTGTCACGCCCGTAAAGTTAAGTGACATCATTCTGAAGTCCACCTGAACTTAGGGTTTCGAGATGCACTATTGCCAGTGTCTTTGTTTTTGTAGACTTGTCTAGTATCTACCTATTTGTCATCAACAGTAATACTTGATGAAGCGACACTCACTTGTCTACTCAATCTAATCCAACGAAGGAGATGAAGATCATTAAGAACTAGAAGAGATGATTCAAGGATCGAGAGAAGTTGGAAGGAACCCAAGAGCTAGAGAAATAGTTATTAGACCTTGAATTGTAGGGAAGTACCAAACCGAGTGTGGATTGAAGAGCTTGGGAAAACACTCATCCCATCAAGAATAATGGATTTAGGAGCTCAGGAGAAAACTCATTCTGGCAAGAACGATGACAAAGAAGAGAATTCAAATATGCATGAATTAAAAGTGGAAAAGGAAGGGAGAGAGAGAGAGAGAGAGGGAGAGGCATAAACATATATAGGAACGACCATCATTGATTCAACAAGTTGTTGGGGTAATTCCTTGTTGAAGCTATTGAATGAAACATTTGACAGCCATCTTCAATATGGAAGACTACATTTTTACTTCACATACTCTTCTTTGCTCCGATAATCACAACAAGAATTTCTCCAAATAAGAGCTCAAGGACCAACTCTAGAGGTTTTCTTGGATCTGATAAGGAGTGTGCTAAGAAAAGGGTCCAGATAGAAATTGCATCCTTGCACATGCACATGGCTCAATATTGATCACTCAAAGTGATACTCAAAGTAAATGCTCTAGCGAGGGCTAATCCTAAAAATTCCATAATATTGCTAGATATCAAATTAATCTCTCGCATTCCATCGACTATCTTCAAAAGAGGCTCATGAGAGTACATGGATGATTGGCTAGTTAATAGGGACCCACCTTAAATGGAATTTAGGTGGTTCTTCTTGTATGGGGATTTGGTGAGAAATCATGAGAATGGGGCCCACCTTAAATGGAATTTAGGTGGTTCTTATTGCATGGGGATTTCATGAGAAATCATGAGAATGAGTGTCAGAAACATTAAAGGGCAGAGCATGGACATATCAAGCTCCCCCCCCCCCCCCCCCATGTGATCAATGTTTGGTTGTATGAGTAAATACAGAGATGGAGATAACGAGAGAAAGAAGATGATAGACCGATTGAAACATATGCGCGCGGTGGTGATGATTGCTCACGATGATGGACTTTGATATTACATTCGATTTGTTTTTTGTTTTTACATAGTGAGATGCCACATCATCAAGTCTCCCCCTCAAGCTCAGAATGAGCTTGAATACAAAATGAAAGAAATACATATATCCATACAAGATGAAATAACATGAAATGAACTCTAGATACAAACTAAAGCTTTCTAACTCCTAAAGCTTCTCTGAAGTAGATGAACTTTTCTTTGGGAAGAACCCATAGCTCAACCATTGCCTCAAGGAAGATCTCATATATTAAGTTCATAAATCCTGATTTAGTTCATATTTCAGTAAGTCAAATTCAGTTGCTGATATGTTATCGAGAGCTAGATTTGATGATCTTGAAAGTGATCTAATAAAGAATGTGAACTTAATTGACTATGTTCCACATATATACAAGTATGAGCAATTTCATGAGTCTGAGTACGAAAATGAATGGAGAGACATAGGAAAGTATCTGAGTACACTACAACCATTACCTAGCTGGACTACGAATTCATTTCGTAACATTAGGAAACAACCTTATAACGTTTTCCTATGTAATGCTTATCTTTGGAGACATGCTAAGGGTAAGGTTAAGAATCCACAACCAGTCCTAGGAAAACGAGGTCTTCAATTGCAAGTAATGAAGGAAATGCATGAGACATTATGGGCAGGTCATAAAGGATTTTTGGAACATATGAAAAAACTAGAATTACCTATTATTGGCCTAGGATGTATGTTGATGTTAGTAGCTATGTTTCTACATGTTCTACTTGTCAACTTCATTCATCAGTCAAACATAGAGATCCATTGCATCCTACTTATCCACCCTGTATTCACTACAAGTGGGTAGTAGATCTTGTAACTATGCCTAAAGGTATTGAAAAAATGCGTTACATTGTACTTGCAAGAGAAGACTTAACTAATCATGTAGAGGGACGTGCACTACGATCTAAGACCACTTACAATGTTTATAAATTCTTGCTTGAAGATGTCATAAGTCGCTTTGGGTACATAGAGAAAGTAGTTGGCGATCATGGAGAGTTAAATGCGAGAGAAGCTAAAGAGTTCTTTGAACATCACGGTATTCGTTTGTCTCTTACTACTGCATATAATCTAGAGGCCAATGGTAAAATAGAGAGAGGGCATCCACCTATTGTGAAAGCCATATCTAAAGCATGTAATTGTGACATCAAACAATGGCCTAGATTCTTACCTTTTGCACTTTGGGCAGATAGAATGACATGCACACGTACTACTGGGTATATGCCTGCTGAACTCATGTACTGTCAAAAACCATTGTTTCCAATGCAGTCTCATATTTCTGCATCGTCAAATTTGCCTTGGTCTGAAAACATGTCTACTGATGATTTTTTGAGTTTGCGCATTAAACAATTAGAACAAGGTAAATTAAGACTTGATGATGCCGTTGAAAAATTAAGAGAATCTAGAATGAAGAACAAGCATTATTTTGATAAAACTCATCGATTGTGTCCTAAGCCAATTAAAGTAGGAGATTGGGTGCTCATTTATGATAGTACATTTGACTCTCGATATGATGCACACAAAAAGCTCACTCAATGGTGGTTTGGGCCATATACATTGTATCAAAAGTCAACAACAATTGTACGTATGCTCTTTGTGAATTAAATGGTGTTGCACTAAAAACTTTGATTGCAGGTAAAAGGATAAAGCTATTCAAGAAACGTGATAATGATGAGTAAATTTTGGATGCGGACATTGAAGAAGATGACAACAATGAGGCCGATTCATAAACAGGAGTATCCATGTTATAAAAATAAAAAAATAAAAAAATAAAAAAAAGAAAAAATATATAAAAAACATATAAAAATATCATTAATTTTTCAAGTTCATTCTACTTTTTTTCCATTTTTGTTTCATGTATGTTTTTTTTCAGTCTTTGCATTGCATTGCATATCCACATCACTTGAGTCAAAAAAAGAGCAAATGATGATTTCTCTACTTGTGTAAAATTGTATCTTAAGTAGTAATTTATCTACTAAGAAATTGATTATAATCTAGGATTGTGGAATGATAGGGCATGTAGATTTGGAGGTTTATTTTGATGACATGACTTTCATATATAAACATGCATATGTATCCTGTATCGAAAGCATAATTGTTGAAGTCCTAGCTCCTGCTACTGCATGTTTCTATATCTTTAGTCCACCTCATAGCACTTGTATCGGAGTTTAAACGATTGTTCTCCGTCATCAAAAATGGTTGTACCTTGTATCGGGGTTTAATTTTTCCCCGTCATAAAAAAAAAAGCTGCTACATATTACCAGGAAGTTTACACTTTCTTCTACCCAAACAAGTGATTGTAATCATACAGTTGCCGAATCATCATCATCATTAATAAAAAAAAAATCCAAAGGAAGATAAAGAGGTATAGTAGAATAAATCATGGGCTATATAGGCAGATTTATGCATTAGTGGAGTTTAGTTACATTTCCTTGCATGTTATTAGAGAAAGATCATATTCATATTTATGTAGGAAAAGAGATGATATAAAATAAGCTAAAGATGAAAGATTTCGCTTGAAAATCCTAAATCTTTGTCTATAATCGTATTTAATGTAGATTGCTTTATGAAAAAGGTACAAATTTTTCTTCAAAATGAGAGGAACTGATGCTTAAAACGACTCAATACATCCACTTCCACTTCATATTGATGCTTGATTGTTTTCTTTCTTGTTGTCAATGTTGCTTGTTCATTTGCATATATGTTGACTATTTGTTCATGCATATTCATGTTGCCTGTTTCAATTCTTTCTTTCATGCAAATTTTGCTTCATGTCACGTTACCTACTCATTCATGCATATAATCAATTTTCCTTCCATGTTTCTTATTTTGCCTATAAAAGAATTTGATGCTTGGAACATTTTATTTTTCACAGATGCTAGAGTGGCACTTCCGAGGAATCGCAGGTTTAGTGGGGGCGAATGTCGTCGAGATTTTCTCTCCTCTCTCACTCATGAAGGCCTACAGGAAACACATTCGGTGAAGGTAGCCATAATTCCTTGAGAAGTCCAAGATGCATCAAGGATGTCAAAGGGAGTTCACATGCAAACTTTGGAAGAAATCGAGCAAATCTAGGGTAGCGGTCAAAGCTGGTCAAACTTTGGAATTTAGGGAAAAAAATTTCAATATCTCCAAATCACATGAAAATTCATATACTTGTAAAGCCTATCGAAGGAAATGTATAGCCCGAATTTCACATGTAAATGGATTTTCTAGCACATTGATATGCCATGTGCATTTTGTAAAAAATGTAATTTTTCCACTTAGACCCTACAAAATCTTGTATAGGAATTTTTGTTAGCCATATGGTTTGGCATGTATAAAGACAATATGTGGCTACATATTTGTACAAAGTTTCAAGGCTATAAGAGTTTCCTAGACACCTTAATGCCACCTTGCAAGCTTCTAAATGTAGTCAAACTTGTATAAGGGAGATTTAGATGAAAGTTTTTCCTACATATTTCTGAAGGAAATCTTTGGAAACATAGTCCTACAAAGTTTCATCTTCATCGAAGCCTTTCTCGAGGGTCAAAGAGCACAAAGTCTAGTTTTCAAGGTCACCACAGTCTTCTAGTTTAAGCAAATTGAAGGGTTGAAGGGCTGCCACATGGTGAAAGCTGATTGAGCCATGTACGATCAAGATGAGCT
The DNA here is from genome assembly GCA_020310875.1 of Ceratopteris richardii. NCBI lineage: Eukaryota > Viridiplantae > Streptophyta > Polypodiopsida > Polypodiales > Pteridaceae > Ceratopteris > Ceratopteris richardii. The sequence goes on along the minus strand of CM035425.1, from coordinate 58,403,171 downwards.
CATATTAAGGGTGGAGATGAACTTATGCTTAAAGCAAGTAGAATCCACAAGTTTTTTTCATCAAAGAAGACTTTTTTGATAGTTAAAGATCAATAATTCAACTTCTCTCTAAAAATAGTGGCATATCTTACCCGATTTGATGTCAGCACTAATTCGACGGTCTAGATCATCCCCAGATCCAATGGTGGAGAATGAAGGCACCTAAATTTCACTCCTTTACAATAGATTTGATAGAAAGAACAATTCCAAGCCATTGATTTGATTAATCAAATGGTTGTAATCGAAAGTAGTGATCCTAGAGTTGAGAGTTGATTTCTCTAGATCCAAGGGCCCAAATTCATTCAAAAAACTATATAAACCCCCCTCCAAACTCCTAGAGCATCATTGTTAGGCATCCATAGGGCTCTTGCTAGCTTAAGGTTTCCTTGAGACGATCACCCTCGGGCGAGTGAGGATCCAAAGTGGGCTAGTATGAGTATAGTACCTAGTTTCAAATTTAAGTTAGAACTCCAATCTAGGATAGGCTCTTGAAACCAACATCTCTATCTTGACTCACCCTCGGTGGAGCGTGTGAGTGAGTTAGAGTTGGTTTTAATGAGTCTTAGACTTCTTTAGTTAGATGTTACGAGCCTAGACATACATAGGGTCGATGAAGTGGAACTCATCTTCTTACGTGTGAGATTCGGTTGAACTGTCATGGTTTGAGGGTCATAACTGCCTTTGATCAGTAGACTGCTTAGCTTGACGTATCACGATGATCTTATACATGTATCTTAATTCAAATCCTTTTAATTCATGTCACTTGTCACTTGTCTCTTGTCTCTTGTCTCTTGTCTCTTGTTTCTTGTCTCTCAGTCTCTTAAGTATTTTTACATGTCTTCTATTTTCTTCTATGTGTGAGAAGGCTTCGCAATATTGCATTGAACCAGTGAGGATGTTTCATTGAGCTTGTGATTAAACTCTATCATCATAATTCACTTGCATGCATATAATCCATACATACCCATACATATTGATTAGTTTCTGAAAGTGTAAAAGAAGCTCCAATATTGGACCATTCTTCCTTTCGAAATTGATTTACGTGTAAGGATTCCATCTATTCTCGTCGTGCATACATATCATCCAAAGAAGACTATGCATATGGATTATAATTAGGAAGTGTTTAAGAAGCTCCTTCAATGGACCATTCTTCCTTCCAAATTTGATTCGTGTGTATGGTTCTCTTTCATTCTTATCATTCATGTTCATAAATCTAACTTGCACTCCTACATTTCCATTCCGATAATCATTTCAACATCTCTCTCTTCTCCATACTCAACATTAATTTCACTTTCACGTCCTTAAACCTTCCAACATTCATTAGCTTCATACACCCTGTGTGTGCCACGACCTGACCCGATCCACCCGGATTGCAACCACCTCCACATCGGTCCTAGACCATTTAGCATAACTGAAACCATATCATCGTCATCGATGGTGCAATTTATAGAAGCTAAATCATTAGTGATCTTCCTAATTTCAGCCACATAATCCATTATGGACCTATTTCCATGTCATACGCTATGCAACTTTTGCTTTAAGTGAATTTTTCTAGCTTCCGTATACATACCATATATCTTATGGATTATATCCCAAGCTTCCTTCGGTGTGCTAGCTTTCATAATATGTGGAATCAGGCTCTCTGATATACATAATGAAATCCAATGGAGAACCTTTTTGGATTTTTCTATCCATGTTTTATAGTCTTTTTGCTCTTGTCCATTCGAATTCTTTGGCAACTCAGGATACTCGTCCTTTCCATTCACTAGTCCCCATAGATCTTTTCCCATCAAGAAATTTTCCATCCTATACGATCATATGTGGTAATTGTCTTTATTTATCTTATCATCAACTATTTGCGTAATGTTATCACCCATTCTTGCAATTTAAGCACTTCTCTATGCAATAGCAATCTTATGGCGAGGCCTAGAAAAAATTCGACAGCATTTTGGCTGTTTTTCTAGATATATGCACCAAAAACTGAATGTTCATAAGTAATCGCAATGGTTTCCCTCTTGTTTTAAGCACTCCCTACGTCTCTATGCACTTATATGCTCAATTTAAACTTGTCTGAAAAAATTTCGGCAAAGTTTCCTTTGTCCAAAGTGTATATAAGCCAAGTCAACTATAGTCAAACCACTCCAAAAACCCAAACTCTAGGTAAAAGCATCAATAATGGTCTGTAACGTAAGCAAATATACTCTGATGAGAGGCCTCAAAAATATACATTCATCCCGTGATCGATACACCAGGTCTTTGGACTATCTTCTCTTTGGTCTTCCACCTATATCACCAGAGTATCTCCAAGCATGAGAATACCCGAGTTAAAAACCTTACAACGTCCCTCAGTTTTTGTTTAAATTCAAGGTTTTTAGCACGGTAATATAAAACCTCACAAGGCGCGTGAGTTGTCCAATTAAGGACCTGCAATATCATACATTCGTCTCACAGCGTGTGAGTAGTGTCCATTCACGGACCCCCAAGATAATACATATCATCGCCTGTCACATGCACTAAAAATGAAAAACGGAAATCAAATATATACCTGGCAATAGAAACCCTCTCACAAACCAAAAAACTAGTCCTCAATCACTAAAAATTGATCTTCCTTTTTCTCTCTAATATATGCACGGAATGCCTCTTCAGATTTGATTTTTGATTACAATCAGCTTCACGACTATTAGCAGGAATACTTATGTCAACATGCCTCATAGGAGAGTCAGTGTCACAAAAAGCAATAATCTGAATATTGCCTAGAGCACCTCCTTGATTGGCTGATAATCTGTTTGAGGATCTGTCAAGATCAGAAGCCTAGGCTCACAAAACGTAACTTGCCGTTGGTTAGTGTGTCGACGAGCAATCGCTTGAGCTCTAGTATACTGAGCGAAGTTGAGAACTGCCCTCTGATCGTAGAGCCTAGCGGACTGAACAATCGATGGCAACAATTACACGGGCTTCCAGTTCCAGCTCTGATACCAACTGTGGGAGTGCGTGAGCTATGGTGGCTCCTCGTGTATATAGATGGAGATAACGAGAGAAAGAAGACGATAGACCGACTGAAACATATGAGCACGATGGCGATGATCGCTCACGGCGGTGGACTATGATATTACATTCGATTTGTTTTTTGTTTTTACATAGTGAGATGCCATGTCATCAATGTTGGGAATGTGTATCCTGCTTTAAAACCTTGGGTAGGCTCCATCATTTGAGGAATAGGAGTAGAGTCAAAAAGCATAGCATGGGATTGTTCTCTAACTTTCTCCTTAGTTTGTGGAAGGCTAGCTTGAGGAACAGTAGTTTGCTCATAAAGCATGGATTGTCTTTGATGTCTATGGGCTACAGCTTCTACTACTTTACGCACTTTTTGCCAATTGTCAGTAAGACCATAGCGCTTATTTGGCTCTTCTAATTGCCATTCAACTTCCCTACAAGTTTCAGGATGAAGAAGCTTAAGAAAATTGATCACAAGATCAGGTTCCAAAGTTATCTTATCCTCAGCAGGAAGTTGTTCATAGCGTCTAATATACTCAGCAGGAAGTTGTTCATAGCGTCTCATAGAGCTACTAGGCTTTGGGGAATTGACCCATCGTAAGAATCCATCCCGATTATGTTGACTATAATCTTCAAGATAGAATTCTTTGAGCATCTCCTTTCTAAAATCACTCCAAGGAAGAGTATCATATTGAGTGACACAGTTTATGATAGAGCCATCAACAATTCGTTCAAAGAATGATATCAAAAGATCTTCAGGAAGACCAAAAATCATAGCTTGCTCTTCAAACAAATCTAAGTAGCTTGTGATGTTGATGCCATTGAATTTTCCCTTCTCTCTCAACATAGAAGAGACTATTCTTTAGCCTTGTTTCTCAGCAATAAGGGATTTGAATCCTTCCTCCATCTTACATGAATGAGCAACTGATGCACGATTCTCTAGATCTCTCACAAATGCGTTTAGTTCACGGCGAAGATGTGCACAATACTGTGAGAAATCCAGTGCAACACTCAAGAATGATGATGATGATATGATGAGGATGAAAAATAATGAAACAAAGGATATGGATCACAACCTTCCAACAAGATCAGAAGCAAATGCCACGTAGCGTTTCACATCAGGTTCAAATGTAGAGCTGATCACAATCCAGGTGGATCAGGTCCCGTCATGGCACACACAGGGTGTATGAAGCTAATGAATGTTGGAAGGTTTAAGGACGTGAAAGTGAAATTAATGTTGTGTATGGAGAAGAGAGAGATGTTGAAATGGTTATGGGACTGGAAATGTAGGAGTGCAAGTTAGATTTATGAACATGAATGATAAGAATGAAAGAGAACCATACACATGAATCAAATTTGGAAGGAAGAATGGTCCATTGAAGGAGCTTCTTAAACACTTCCTAATTCTAATCCATATGCATAGTCTTCTTTGGATGATATGTATGCATGACGAGAATAGATGGAATCCTTACACATAAATCAGTTTCCAAAGGAAGAATGGTCCAATATTGGAGCTTCTTATACACTTTCAAAAACTAATCAATATGTATGGGTATGTATGGATTATGTGCATGCAAGTGAATTATGATGATAGAGTTTAATCACAAGCTCAATGAAACATCCTCACTGGTTCAACGCAATACTATGGAGCCTTCTCATACAATAGAAGAAAATAGAAGACATGTAAAAATACTTGAGAGACTGAGAGACAAGAGACAAGAGACAAGTGACAAGTGACATGAATTAAAATGATTTGAATAAAGATACATGTATAAGATCGTCGTGATACGTCAAGCTAAGCAGTCTATTGATCGAAGGCGGTTCTGACCCTCAAACCATGATAGTTCAACCGAATGTCACACGTAAGAAGATGAGTTCCACTTCATTGACCCTATGTATGTCTAGGCTCGTAACGTCTAACTAAAGAAGTCTAAGACTCATTAAAACCAGCTCTAACTCACTCACATGCTCCACCGAGGGTGAGTCAAGATAGAGATGCTGGTTTCAAGAGCCTATCCTAGATTGGAGTTCTAACTTAAATTTGAAACTAGGTACTATACTCATACTAGCCCACCTTGGATCCTTACTCGCTCAACCGAGGGTGATCATCTCAAGGAAACCTTAAGCTAGCAAGAGCCCTATGGATGCCTAACAATGATGCTCTAGGAGTTTGGAGGGGGGTTTATATAGTTTTTTGAATGAATTTGGTCCCTTGGATCTAGAGAAATCAACTCTCAACTCTAGGATCACTACTTTCGATTACAACCGTTTGATTAATCAAATCAATGGCTTGGAATTGTTCTTTCTATCAAATCTAGTGTAAAGGAGTGAAATTTAGGCACTTTCATTCTCCACCATTGGCTCTGGGGATGATTCGGACCGTTGGATCACTACTGACATCAATTCAGATAAGATATGCCACTATTTTTAGAGAAAAGTTGCATTATTGATCTTTAACTATAAAAAAGGCTTCTTTGATGAAAAAAACTCGTGGATTCTCCTTGCTTTAAGCATAAGTTCATCTCCACCCTTGAATATGAGCTCATCTTGATCGTACAACATGGCTCAATCAGCTTTCACCATGTGGCAGCCCTTCAACCCTTCAATTTGCTTAAACTAGAAAATTGGACTTTGTGCTCTTTGACCCTCCAAAAAGGCTTTGCTGAAAATGAAACTTTGTAAGACTATGTTTCCAAAGATCTCCTTCAGGAATATGCAGAAAAAACTTTTATCTAAATCTCATTTATACACGTTTGACTACATTTGGAAGCTTGCAAGGTGGCATTAAGGTGCCTAGGAAATTCTAATAGCCTTGAAACTTTGTACAAATATGTAGCCACATATGGTCTTTATACATGCCAAACCATATCGCTAACAAAAATCCTATACAAGATTTTGTAGGGTCTAAGTGGAAAATTACATTTTTTACAAAATGCACATGGCATATCAATGTGCTAGAAAATCCATTTACATGTGAAATTCGGGCTATACACTACCTTTGATAAGCTTTACAAGTATATGAATTTTCACATGATTTGGAGATATTGAAATTTTGCCCTAATTTCCAAAGTTTGACCAGCTTTGATTGCTACCCTAGATTTGCTCGATTTCTTCCAAAGCTTGCATGTGAACTCCCTTTGACATCCTTGATGCATCTTGCACTTCTCAGGGAATTCTGACTACCTTCACCAAATGTGTTTCCTATAGGTCTTCATGAGTGAGAGAGGAGAGAAAATCTCCACGACACCGCAGTACACGAGCTTAGATACTTCTATCTCAATGAGAGGCACTATGCCAAATTTTGATGAGCTAGTAGCTCTTTGCATGACAGAAGAAGTAAAACTTGGTTTGAATACATCTGGAAGTGGCAATTCGAGAGATCATGCATTCTTTCAGCATAGAGGAAGAGGTAGGAAGATAATACTCTAGAGGTAGAGGAAGATCACAGGCACTTGGGAATTGTTACCATTGCGGCAAGTACGACCATTTTGAGAAAGATTGTTATTATAAGCAGAATAGTCAAAGAGGAAGAGGTAGAAGACATTATGTGGCGCATGGAAATTTCGCTACTGAAAGTTCATATAGAGAGTATTGCAGAGATAATATGTTTGCGATGGAGCATGTGTTGAATAGTATGTCAAAACCTGGAAATGATATGAGCTGGTACATAGACTATGGTTGCACAAATCACATGATGAGCATTGGAAATTGGTTTGAATCAAAAGAAGCTTTGAAGACTAAAGAGTATGTGGCAACTGGTGATGATGCCTTACACGTGATTAATGATGTTGGGAATGTACCGCTAGTACAAAGAAATGGTATTCAAAACACATTAAGTGATATCTTACATGTGCCTAGCATTACAAAGAACTTACTTATTGTTGGTCAGCTAGCGGATCAAGATATGGAAGTTATTTTTAATAAACATGGCTGTTTTATACATGATTTCAAGTATGAAATAAGAGGAAAATTACTTGGTCACGGAAAAAAGATGGGTAGATTGTTCACGTTTGACATGGGTACACCCCTTAAAGAACATGTATGCCAAGAACAATGAATATTCAGATATAGCTGAATTATGGCATAAACGAATCGGTCATATCAATTTGAGAAAATTGAAGTCCATGGAAAAGCAAATGTTAGTGCGTGGACTACCAAGATTTGGTCATTTAAACTTTGAAAGAAATTGTGAAGCATGCGCATTTGGAAAACATCAACGTATGAAGTTTCCGAGAAGAGAAATGCACATGAGGAGACCTCTAGAGCTAATCAATAGTGATGTGGTTGGACCTGAAGCATAAGAGTGAAGTCTTTGAGTGCTTTGTGAGATTAAAAAATATGGTTGAAAAGCAGTTAGGAATGTATATAAAATGCCTACGATCAGATTCAAAGGGAGAATATATCTCAAGAGAATTTGATCAATACCTTAGTGATCATGGAATCAGAATGCAATTGTCTTGTAGATACACACCACAACAAAATGGTGTTGCAAAACGCAAAAAACGTGCGATTGAGGAAGTTGCTAGAGCCATGTTGAATGAAAAGAACATGCTAGATATGTTTTGGGAAGAAGCTTGTCATACGGCTGTCCATGTTATAAATAGAGCTCCCACAGGCATCGTTCATGATCTCACTCCTTATGAGAGGCTATGGAAACATAAGCCTAACGTTAGGTATTTATGAGTGTTTGGAAGTATTTGTTATGCGCATGTGCTTAGTCAGTTGAGACACCAGTTTGAGGTAAAATCTGAAAAGTGCATATTCGTTGGATACTCAGAAGAGAACAAAGGATATTGATGTTATAATCCTGTTACAAAAGAATGTATAGTCAGTAGAGATGTTATATTCGATGAAAAAGCATCATGGTACGACCCAAAGACATGGCTGTGATAGAAAATGATATGGATGATTCTATCCATAATGTTCATGATGAGCCATGAACAAGTCGTAGGAATTTTGACAAAGAAGAGAGTCAAGACTATGGTTCATATGAGTTTCCTACACCTGAAACGTCATGGAGTGAAAATGCAAAAGACTATGCAATAAGAAAGGAGAAAGGGAAAGATATGTACATGTTTGATTCAGATATTGAAGATGAGATAGTTACTCCTAGCATGTTCAAAAATATGAAGGAGAAATATGTTCCCCCACACGCAAGGAAAGAGACACCTTCAGTATCAGATGAAGAACAAACACCTTTGAGATGATCTATGAGAGTAAAACATCGTGTGGATAGAGTGAATCTATACAATAAGTCTATGAAGCTTCATTATGCATATATGACAGAAAGAATTAAGCATGAGGAACCAAAGAATTTTCATGATGCATCACAAAGTAAGATTGGTGTAAAGCAATGGATGATGAGATGAATGCATTGAAAAAGAATGATACATGGGATTTAGTGAAATTACCATTGAATAAGAAAGCTATTGGATGCAAATGGGTATACAAAGTGAAGTGCAAAAGTGATGGTTCATTAGAAAGATTTAAAGCTTGCTTAGTTGCAAAAGGATATGCACAAGTATATGGATTGGATTATGATGAAAAATTTAGTCTAGTGGTGAAAATGACAACGGTGAGAAGCATGATTGGATGGGCTGCTATGAACAATTGGAAATTATATCAAATGGATGTTAAGAATGCATTCTTGAATGGAAAATTGCATGAGGAAGTCTATATGCAACAACCAGAAGGTTATGTGCATCCAAAATATTCTGAGTATGTATGCAAGTTAAAGAAAGCACATTATGGTTTGAAACAAGCTCCAAGAGCATGGTGCGAACGATTCACTAAGAAGTTGTTAGATCTGAAATTTATGCAATCGAAGGCTGATTATTCACTCTTTGTATGGAATCAAGGAAGCGAAATGATTTTATTAGTGATCTATGTTGATGATTTGATCATTACTGGCAACGATGAGAAGAGGATTGCTTATTTGAAGAAGCAACTAAAATCTGAATTTTTGATGTCAAATTTGGGAGATCTAAAACAATTTTTGGGAATTGAAGTAATTTCAATGAAAGAGAGAATGTGGATGATACAACTCAATTATACGTTGGAAATGCTTGAGAGATTTGGTATGAGTGCTTGCAAACCAGTTGATATGCCGCTTGATGTTAATGCTAAGCTTATGGATGATGGGAAGTACTTGCATGATGCCAATATGTATAGAAAAATGGTTGGAAGTTTGATTTATGTAACAAAAACAAGACCGGATTTGAGTTTTGCAGTTGGTTTGGTGAGTCAGTTTATGCATAAACCATGTAGAGTGCACTTGAATGTAGTGCGACGCATATTGTGATATGTGAAAGGAACATGTAATTTTGGCATGTTTCATGAGAGAAAAGTTCAGCCATGTACATATACATACACAGATGCAGATTGGGCAGGAAATGTCATGGATCGAAGGTCAACGAGTGGTTTTTCATTTTCACTTGGAAGTGCAATCATTTCTTGGAGTAGCAAGAAGCAACCAACTGTCGCTTTGTCAAGTACCAAAGCTGAATATAGAGGCATTGCACAAGCTGTTTGTGAAGCAACATGGATTAAGTACCTACTCAAAGATATGGGAGTCTACATCGACGGAAAGGTGGTCATTTATTGTGACAATGTGAGCAACATAATGCTATCAAAGAATCTAGTTTATCATGCGAGATTGAAGCACATCAAAGTTCATTGTCACTTTATTCATGAGAAAGTCATCAAAGGAGAAGTGGAGTTGATTCACATCAGCACTAGAGAACAAGTGGCGGATATCTTCACCAAAGCTCTTCCAAAAGAAAAGTTCATCTACTTTAAAGAAGCTTTAGGAGTTAGAAAGCTTTAGTTTGTATCTAGATTTCATTTCATGTTATTTCATCTTGTATGGACATATATATTTCTTTCATTTTGTATTCAAGCTCATTCTGAGCTTGAGGAGGAGACTTGATGATGTGGCATCTCACTATGTAAAAACAAAAAACAAATCGAATGTAATATCATAGTCCACTGCCGTGAGTGATCATCACCGTCGCGGGCATATGTTTGAGTCTATCTATCGTCTTCTTTCTCTCGTTATCTCCATCTCTGTCTGTACACGAGGAGCCACCATAGCTCGCACGCTCCCACAAACATCCACTATTCAGGGTCTAGTTTTCATATTGGGAAACATCAAGGTTCAACATTCCATGCAACATCCATCATCTTGTTGGAGTTTATTGACCTCCAAAATATAGCTGGAAGTAGGTGGAGTCCCCTAGGAACAAGTTGACCTTCTCGCAAACTCCATCATAGAAAACCAATCACGCTTGTAGAGCTTATTGTTCTCTTTTGGATTAGAATTTTTTAAGACTCTTTTAACCACATATACTAGAGACCAAGAGCTTTCTAATGAGCCAAAGAACACTCAATTTGGATAAATACACAAGGAGATATGACCTCTACAAGTTTGAGGTTTAATGGAGACCTTTAGCAGGGGCGAAACCCGAGAACACACACTACAAATGTTGGCAACACATCTTGCATTTCAACTGTTGTATTTAGAAAGAGTACTAGATTTGATTTTCGCAAAAAAAAGCAACAGAGACAAGACACCAACCTACTTGTATGAGACTCCCTTATTGTACAAGCTATGTCTAGGGATGCCAAATATCCTTAGTTTCCAACTACCACATGGATGCCACATGTCCATGAAATCCCATACTACATGCATGCCATGGGATTCCACATGGTCCATGAATTTGGTACTAAAGACGTGCAATTTGTTGATATATTTAGGTAGTGATGTGTCTGAACACACTAGGACCGCCGGGGCACTTTTTTCCCTCTTTAGGAGGTTTTTTTCCCCCGGCTTGTATATACGCCTATTGCCCTAATGGGCTACTTATCTTTGTACATTCTCTAGTAATACATTCAGTATTGTGTGTTTGTGCTCCAAGCTTCTTCTTCTTCCTTGTGCTGTTTGCGTGCTTCCATAGACATCTAACTCCAACAATTGGTATCAGAGCAGGTCGTCGCTTCATCTAGGGCGCCGTCGACACTCCTCTGTTTGCAATCTCAGATCCGCATAAAATTTTGTAGTTACCAGTTTCTGTTCGCCAATTTAAGCGTCTCGAAGTCTCCTACAAGTCTAGCAGAACTTGTCTGGGCAGTTCTGTTCAACTTTTTGAGATACAGTCAATTTTCTGCATCAAGGTATTTTAATCACCGGCCATGGGTGAAAGCAGTGATGTATTCCGTATGTTGGCTGTTGAGGATAAGTTGGATGGTACCAACTACCCATTGTGGGCTTATACGATGGGACATGTATTGGCTGCAAAAGGATTGTGGAACATTGTGCAGGGTGTTGAAAGACGTCCTGTTACACCTCTGACTACAGGTATTGCAAATACAAGTGTTGGAGCTGATGAAGATGGTGTCGAAGATGATATTCCGCAGATTCCTGTTCGTGTTGTTGTTTCTTTGCACCTACTACAGAGCAGATTCACTGGGATGGTAGAGATGCCCAGGCACATGCATGGATAGCTTTGTCTGTCAAACATGCCATTATTCCTCACATTCGCTCTTGTAGAACAGCTAAGGATGCTTGGGATACACTTACCACATTGTACCAAGCTAGGAATGAGGCTCGTGTTGCTTACCTCCGAAAATAGTTGGAGAGTGAGCACATGAATGAAGGTGATTCTATGGACAGTTTCCTATCAAAGACTTGAAGGAACAGTTGATTTCTGCTAATGAGGTTATACCAGATAGCTCACTTGTGCAGACGGTTCTGAATGGTCTTCTTGATTCATATAAGAGTTTTGCTTCTACTCTTCGGTTGATGATGAAAGGCAATCCGAATGCCTTATCATTTGAGGAGTTAGTCTCTGTTCTGTTGCAAGAAGATCAGTCCAGGCAGAACAGGTCCATTATGCGAGTTGCAGATCAAGCTTTCCTCGCTAGTCAGAAGGGAAACGCAAAATGGAGCTCTTCAACTAGTAAGCAGAAATCTGCTAATTCTGCATATTCAAAGAAGGAAGATAAAGATGAGAAGAAATCAGAAAAGCAGAAATTGTTTTGTAAGTACTGTAAAGGGAATGATCATATCATAAAGAACTGTCCAAAATTGGCTGCTAAAGAGGCAAAGAAGAAAGAGGCTGGAATGGTTGTTGCAGAGGCCTCTACACCAAAAACAGAGTCTGCAAATCTTGTGCAGGAAGAAGAATGGGCGTTTACTACTGTCTGCAGTTTTGACCCATCTTCTCATGAGCAGTGCATGTCTGCAATAGACTCAGATGTTTAACAGTATTTTGACAATGGAGCAACCAAACATATTACCTCGCAACACAATTTCTTCTCTTTACTCGAGCCTGCCCCTACAGGGAATACTGTTACATGTGCCAACAACTCCTCTTATCCTATAATGGGAGTCGGTAAGATCATTTTGACTACTGCTGATGGTAGTTCTTTCACTTTGTCAGATGCTTTATTTGTGCCAGGGATCAAAAAGAACCTGTTATCAGTTTCTACATTAGCAAGATTGGCTTGGTTGTGAAATTTGTGGATGAGAGGTGTACAGTTCATGATCTGTCAAATGGCGATGTGATTATTGCTTCTGGCATTTTATGTTGTGGGCTATATAAGCTCATAGACTATGAAAGATCTGAAAATGATTTGGCATGTGCAGTAAATGATTCTTAGGCTATGTCAGATGCAAAGCTTTGGCATGCACACTTTGGTCATATGAATTTTGCTAGTTTGCTACACCTGCAGAAATCTGAAATGGTGTCCTCTTTGCCCAAACTTGAGGCACCTGGAAAACATGTTTTTGAAGGTTGTATTTTGGGCAAAATGCAGCATTCCTCCTTTCCAAAAGATGGTTCAGTTCGGGCTACACAGAAATTGCAGCTTGTACATAGTGATGTCTGTGGTCCTATGCAGACACCCTCTTTTGGAAATTACCTTTACTTCTTGACTTTCATTGATGATTTTTTCAGGCATGCATGGGTATATCCACTCAAAGCAAAGTCCGAAGTGTTCATGTGCTTCAAACAGTTTTTGGTTTTGGCTGAAAATCTGTCAGCATGTAAAATGGGCACCCTCCGTTTTGATCGAGGGGGGGAATATATGTCTTCTGATTTTAATGCATTTCTGGCTGAACGTGGGATAAAACACCAGTGTACAGTGCCGTATATACCTCAATAGAATGGAGTTAATGAACGGAAGAACAGGTCACTCATGGAGATGGCGAGGTGTATGGTCAAGAGTCAGGCTTTACCTCATAGTTTCTGGCTTGAGGCTGTCATGTGTGCAACATATGTACTGAACAGGTGTCCCACCAAAGCGCTGCAGCCTATCACTCCATATGAGGCTTGGCATGACCGCAAGCCATCTGTTGCTCATCTGCGTGTTTTTGGTTGTTTCGCATATGCAGTAGTGCCTGAACAACATCGTAGAAAATTGGATGATAAGGTAGTAAAATGTATTTTTGTTGGGTACAGTTCTGAAAGTAAAGGCTATCATCTGTATCATCCCATAGACTAAACGCAATCTGGTTAGCCGTGATGTTCTCTTTGTAGAAGATGCTATTCAGCCATTGCTTTCATGTACTAAGGAGACATCTGTTAGCTCCAAAGACATGTATGATACTTTGATGCCTTTTGTTACAGGTGGACAGTCTAGTGCTGGTCCTAATCAGGCAACTTGTCAGCCTTTGCAGGTTTCATATGATGATGCAGATCATTCCATTTCTGATGCACATTTACATGATGCACTTGTTGATGAGAGAGATGATATTGAGCAGGCAAAAACTATGCAAAAATGGGTGGTGCAGACTTTGCATAACAGCAAATTAGATGCACCTTTGTCATATCGTACTCGTTCAGGCTCTCATAGTGCCTCCTTTGCATCAGATTGCTATGTTATGGCTGCATCTAGTCTCTGTGATGAGAATGAGCCTGTTTCTTTTGATGAAGCACAGAATTCAGAAAATTTGATGGCTGCTATGCAATCTGAATATGACGCTATAATGAAGAATGGTACATGGTCTTTATGTGACTTGCCTCCTGACAAGAAGGCCATTGGCACTAAGTGGGTATACAAGTTGAAGCGTAAACTTGATGGTGTAGTTGATAAGTATAAGGCTAGGCTTGTTGCAAATGGTTATGCGCACGAAAGAGGCATTGATTTTGATGAGACCTTTGCACCTACATGCCTTATGACTACTGTTCGGAGTATTTGTGCACTTGCAGCCCATCATGGTTGGAATGTACATCAGTTGGACATTAAAACATCATTTTTGAATGGTGACTTGCATGAAGAAGTGTATGTTTTTCAGCCCCGTGGCTTTGTGCAGAAAGGGCATGAAAACCAAGTGTGCATGTTAAAAAAGGCATTATATGGTTTAAAGCAAGCAGCACATGCTTGGTATGAGAAGATACATGCCTATCTAGTTGCACATGGTTTTGAGAACAGTCCTACTGAAAGCACCTTATATGTTAAGCGTGCTAATGATGTGCTTCTGATCATTGTTGCCTATGTTGATGACATGCTGCTCACTGGTCCTATTGAGAAGCATATTGCTGATTTCAAGGCTGATTTGCATGCCTCATTTAAGATGTCTGATTTGGGGCATTTGCATCACTATTTGGGCATTCAATTTATGCAAGTTGATGGTGGAATGGCTTTGTGTCAAACGAAATATATTGACACATTATTGAAGCATTTTGGCCTTGAAGACTGTAAGCCTATTGCCACTCCTATGGAGACAGGTTTACGATTGAGTCTTCATGATCCTGGAGATGCATTTGATGCTGTGCTCTATTAGCAGGCTGTTGGATGCTTGATTTACTTATGCATTACTCGGCCAGATATTCAGTTTGCTGTCTCACATATGAGCAGGTTTATGCATTGCCCAGGAGTGAAGCATTGGCAAGGGGTTAAGCGCATCTTTCGCTACTTGAGTGGTACTCGGCTACTTGGGTTGTTTTATCCCAAGGGGGGATCACTATCGTCGGATTTGCATGCTTTTTCTGACTCCGATTGGGCTGGTTGCTATGACACTCGTGTGTCCACTAGTGGCTTTTGCTTCATGCTTGGGAGCTCATGTATATCTTGGTTGAGCAAGAAGAAGCCTACTGTGGCCACTTCTAGTTGTGAGGCTGAGTATAGGGCAGCTTTCACAACGACTCTTGAGTGTGTGTGGCTCAGACGCCTTATGGCTGATTTGGGTGTTGGTCAGTCTTCTGCCACCACCATCTTGACTCACAGTCAGAGCGCATTGGCAGTTGCGGGGAACCCTGTGTTCCATGCTCGCACTAAGCACATTGAGGTGCATTATCACTATGTCAGGGAGAGGTTCTTTGCTAGGGAGATCAGCTTGGCATATGTGCCCACTGAGGAGAACATTGCAGACCTTTTCACGAAGGCTCTGCCTAGGTAGAAGTTTGAAGCTTTCCGCAAAGCTTTGGGCTTACTTCCTTTTGTGGAGTGATTTCCACATAGCTTGGTACTTCCTTATACATGAGTGCCAGCTCCTTGTTCACCGCATCACTCCTAGGGGGGATTTGTTGATATATATTTAGGTAGTGATGCGTGTGAACACACTAGGACTGCCGGGGTACTTTTTTCCCTCTTTAGGAGGTTTTTTTCCCCTGGCTTGTATTTACACCTATTGCCTTAATGGGCTACTTATCTTTGTACATTCTCTAGTAATACATTCAGTATTGTGTATTTGTGCTCCAAGCTTCTTCTTCTTCTTCCTTGTGTTGTTCGCGTGCTTCCGCAGACGTCTAACTCCAACACAATTCTAGGGGTATCATATGTACATAGACCTTAAAAGAAAGAAAACAATTGACATTGTATGTCCCTATTTTACTCATACAACCAAACATTGATCACATGGGGGGGGGCTTGAGATGTCCATGCTCTGCCCTTTCATGTTTTTGACACTCATATAGAGACTATGGCATAGATAATATGTTTGCCATGGAGCATGTGCTGAATAGTATGTCAAAACGTGGAAATGATAAGAACTAGTACATAGACTCTCGTTGCACAAATCACATGATAAGCATTGGAAATTGGTTTGGATCAAAAGAAGCTTTGAAGACTAAAGAGTATGTGGCAACTGGTGATGAACATTACACATGATTAATGATGTTGGGAATGTACCGCTAGTACAAAGAAATGGTGTTCAAAACACATTATGATGTCTTACATGTGCCTAACATTACAAAGAACCTAGTTTGGGTTAGTCAGCTAGCGGATCAAGATATGGAAGTTATTTTTAATAAACATGGCTGTTTTATACATAATTTCAACTATGAAAAAAGAGGAAAATTACTTGGTCATGGAAAGAACATGGGTAGATTGTTCACGTTTGACATGGGTACACCCCTTTATGAGATCATGTATGCCAAGAATAGTGAATATTCAGATATAGTTGAATTATGGCATAAACGAATCGGTCATATCAATTTGAGAAAATTTAAGTCCATGGAAAAGCAAATGTTAGTGCGTGGACCCACAAGAATGAAGCGACAAATGGCTAACGAACATATAGAGAAGCCATACTTTGAAAGAAATTATGAAGCATGCGCGAATTTGGATGATACAATGCAATTATATGTTGGAAATGCTTGAGAGATTTGGTATGAGTGCTTGCAAACCTCTTGATACGCCACTCGATGTTAATGCTAAGCTTATGGATGATGGGAAGTACTTGCATGATGCCAATATGTATAGAAAAATGGTTGGAAGTTTGATTTATGTAACAGAAACAAGACCGGATTTGAGTTTTGCAGTTGGTTTGGTGAGTCAGTTTATGCATAAACCATGTAGAGTGCACTTGGATGCAGTGCAACGCATATTGCGATATGTGAAAGGAACATGTAATTTTGGCATGTTTTATGAGAGAAAAGTTCAACCATGTATATATGCATACACAGATGCAGATTGGGCAGGAAACGTCATGGATCGAAGGTCAACGAGTGGTTTTTCATTTTCACTTGGAAGTGCGATCATTTCTTGGAGTAGCAAGAAGCAACCAACTGTCACTTTGTCAAGTATTGAAGCTAAATATAGAGGCATTACACAAGCCGTTTATGAAGGAACATGGATTAAGTACCTACTCGAAGACATGGGAGTCTACATTGATGGAAAGGTGGTCATTTATTGTGACAATGTGAACAACATAATGCTATCAAAGAATCCAGTTTATCATGCAAGATGGAAGCACATCGAAGTTCATTATCACTTTGTTCGTGAGAAAAGTCATCAAAGGAGAAGTGGAGTTGATTCACATTAGCACTAGATAACAAGTGGTGGATATCTTCACCAAAGCTCTTCCCAAAGAAAAGTTCATCCACTTCAGAGAAGCTTTAGGAGTTAGAAAGCTTTAGTTTGTATATAGATTTCATTTAATGTTATTTCATCTTGTATGGACATATGTATTTCTTTCATTTTGTATTCAAGCTCATTCTGAGCTTGAGGGGAGACTTGATGATGTGGCATCTCACAATGTAAAAACAAAAAACAAATCGAATGTAATATCATAGTCCACCGCCGTGAGCGATCATCGCCGCCGCGGGCATATGTTTCAGTCGGTGTATCGTCTTCTTTCTCTCGTTATCTCCATTTCTGTCTGTACACGAGGAGCCACCATAGCTCGTGTGCTCCAACAAACATCCACTATTAAGGGTCTAATTTTCATATTGGGAAACATCAAGGTTCAACATTGCATGCAACATCCATCATCTTGCATTTCAACTGTTGTATTTAGAAAGATTAGTAGATTTGATTTTCGCAAAAATAAAGCAAGAGAGATGAGACACCAACCTACTCGTATGAGACCCCCCTATTGTGCAAGTTGTGTCTAGGGATGCCAAATATTCATAGTTCCGAACTACCACATGGATGCCACATGTCCATGAAATCCCATAAATGTGAGAAGTCGAGAATGACATGCCTAGGACTCACCTCCCAGCCTATTTATAGCTTCTCGTTCCTCCAAGCATGTACATCTCTGGAATATAACACTCTCTCCCCCTTCTAAAGATCATTGTCCTCAATGATATAGAGGGAGCTGTAAGCTGGGAATCAAAATCTGTGATTCCAAATAATAAAAGTAGAGTGTGGTAGGTGTCTGAAATACTAGATGCTCAAAAAGTAGATAACTAGTCTTTGTGCTTTATATCTAGCATTTCCACCAACAAATAGTAGTCCTTGCCTTGGGCATACTGTAGGAATCCCTCTGAGGCCCAATGAGTCCATATGTGCGCATCATAAGTACTCGGAATATCCTCGGATTCCCTATGCCTAGACCTTGACCACTAACTTGTGATGGCTTGTCACCTGCAGAGACCTTAGCAGCTTGCCTTTGTCTCCCTGAAATCACTTACTCCACTAGAGTAATGAAAACTATTATGCTAATACAAAACAATGTGACTATGTACCAAATCTCTATGGAAAACTACCAAAGATAAATAGAAATCTTTTACAAATAATGCTTCATCTCTAAGCTCAAGTAAATCTACTTGATTTACTCACTCTAATGAAATAAAACTCAAGAAAATCTCATCATGATCCAAAATATGAATCAATGATCCAGACTATGGACCAAGATATCAATATGTCAATGATATCAATTATCCAGACTATGGAACAAGATATCAATATGCCAATCTATCAATGATCCAGACTATGGACCACGATATCAATATGTCAATGATCCAAACTATGGACCAAGATCTCAATCTGTCACATCCAAACCATGGATCCAAATCTCAATCTATCATATATAATAATCCCAACTATGGACGAAATTCTCAATCTCTCATATATAAAGTAAATCCCAATCCACTCTCTAGAACTAAGTCCATCATGCCAAGTGAAGACGTGCTAAGAAAGTATAGCAATTAGTGGAACTACCACCGCCTTCTCAATAATAACATGCAAGATGTTCCAAGTGGATGGAACTTGCTTTATCCATGAGCACCATCTGATCATCACTATGATCAAATCATTCCTAACTAGGAATAAGGTATCTCAAGTAAACTACTGTAATAATCTGGCACTCCCAGATATCCATCATCTGATCCTTACTATGATCAAATCATTCCTAACTAGGAATGAGCTGTCTCAAGCAAACTATTGTAATAATCTGGCACTCCCAGATATAATGAGGACCATAATATGAGTCCACTAAATACCCGGAATAATGGTAAGTAGATGTGTGCACACTCATAGCCCACTAGGCTAAGCATCTAGCTCACCTCATACACACTATGTATGAACCATGGCCTATTCTCAGGCATATCAAATAAAGTAGTACGTACTTTATAAATTTCTTCTCAATGCAATCGCCTATTCATAGTTCTTATGTGCAAACCTTGCCTTTCCGCTTCTAGGCTACTTGCCTGTGGACTTGCCTTGTTTGCGATCACATACAGAGTGACTGTCTCAACTGCCCCTCTGTTGTCTAATAATAAGATGATACCAGAAGATCATATAAATGAACTCCAAATCATATAAAAAATACAATCTTAGAGACTTCTCTCCCATACCATCTGTCCTTCACCTAGATAGAATACAAAGTTTGATGTCCCATACCACCAACTTTATACTCCACATAGATGCGTGTATGAGATTAAAGTCGAACACTTCTCTCAAAAATGATAAGAATAGCTCGGTGAGTACTCACAATCTTAAATAATATAATGAAATCATGAAGTGTTCCCTTCCCTCGATGGAAAGAACAGAGTCATTCCTATGACTCTATCACTCATAACTGTCTGTAACATCAACTCATCTTGAGTTGAGAATTGAGAAATTATTTAGTAAATCAACTCAACTAGAGTTGTGAAGGATGCGGCTTGCATCAAATATCAACTCATGCATCTTGAATCAAATATTGAATCACAATAAATTGGAATTTACACCACTTGTATTAATCCAATTATTTGAAATGAGAACAACTAGCTAAGTTCTCCTATTCCATGCTCTCATGGCACTATATATATTCTTGAAAATTTCGACAGAGTCTCCTCTGTCCTACTGAGAATGGTCACCAAAAACCAATGCTCAATAAACACATATCTAGGGCATATCTAGCCCATGGTGATCACACCATCTTAAAATATATCATAAAAAGCCTGTGAAAAGTCTGTTCCTTTCAACAATGCCTCCTGCATAAACAATTTCCAATAGCAGTAGATTAAATCTTAATTTTTTCTACCTTTTACTCACCAAAAATCTATGAAATTTTCCAGCCTTATGTAACTTTCTCAAGTTTTCATTAGGCACAAAAATCACTTGATTTGGATATTTGCTCAGAGTTTTATGACCATTTCACTAGAAGGGTCGAACACTTGACGACCAATCTTGAAAAATGAATAGGATCATCTTCTTGAAGCCCTTAGACTGATCAAAAAAATTCCAAATTCCATTTTCTTTGTGCCCAAATCTATCTCACCTTATCTAGTTTGGTCTCACAAAATTTCAATTCAAAATTAAATCAAATACTCATTCAAAAGTATAATTCTATCTCTGCTACACCTGCACTTAGGTGAGCTTGGAAACACTACTGCTGCACTTTTATAATAACTTATAACTATGAAGATAAACTCCAAAATCCTTGAATTTTGACTCTAGCATAGGTTCTATACTGGAATAGCTTCTCCAACAAAAAGTTCTAAAATTGGAGTTTCCAATATGAAAATATCATGTGCTCATCAATCACATGTACCACTCTTTGGAAAATCCTCGCCAGAGATTAGTCTGAGAAGAATAGATCATTTGACCTATCAAACGATGTCCAATTGCTTCCACATTTTAATAGCATATAGCTACAATTATCTTTTGTTATGGATATAAGTTTCATAGTATTTGGGCATTTGGAGCTTCCACAATGACCAAACTACTAAGCCTCTATACCTACAAAATTGAAATAAATTGCAGAGGCTAAGTTTTACTCTTTTCTTTATATCTCCTAAATGGAGAGACATTTCATCTTGAAATTTTATACACACCATCTGGAGGTGTTTAGATAATGTTAGAAGCAAAAATCACTCAATTTGAATAAATGAGCTAAGAGAAGCAATCACCTCTAGGTGACATGATCTCTATTCATTTCATAAATTCCAAAGGCTGCACTTTCATGTCCAGAGATTATTTGACCTATCAAATGATTTCTAAAAATAATGAAAATTTATATCCACAAAGTCCATCTATCAAGCTTTCTTTTCCAACAAAAGTAATTCCATTTGGATCTACCAATTAAGAGAAATGCCCTTTGCAACAGACCTATGTCACTTGTTTCAGGCCTTTACCTCTAGTAGCAGCACTTTTAGTGCAGAGGTCACTTGACCTATCTTAAATTCTCCAAATTACTTGAAACTTGGTCAGCTTAAAGAAAAGCATAAGAGCTACGTGCCCTCCAAATTTCAATAAATTTGGGCATTTCCTCAAGGAGTAGTATCTAAATCTCTATGAGGCTGCTACCTCACTAACTATTTGCTCGATCATTTTGACATGTTAATCCTTATGATTAAACAAACTAACTCATTATCTTGAATGGATTATGTCATGGAGATATATCCATGCATATAATGATCATCTAGATCAATGCAAACCAAATAATCATCCAAATCGTCTCGTTGAAAAAAAAAATCAACCCTTTACATAGTATCCACCCTTTTGTAAAAGTAAACATCTATGGATGTCATTCTATTCATTGTGCTTCTTGCACATTCATTAATCTCATTACAAACAATCATATACAAGCACTTAATACTTGTATTGATGATCATATACATATCACTCTTGTGCGGACTTGAGATAAATGTCTATATCAAGTACATATACTCGCATGAAAAGTAGATTATGTGCTCATGCGTTACTAGTCAAACACACATCTTAGTTGCTCTTGATGTACATACCTTATCTTTTACTTTCTAAAGCCATAATAAGCCTATGCTTGGTACCTCGATCACATACCTCATGCTCACCCTAACTCGTCGTGGTGATACATAAAAGTGATCTTTTATAAACAGAAAATGCATCATGCACTTCAATTTTCTAGCAATCATATCGTCTATATATACATGCATTCACTCATGCATTTTATTCTCTACTTCAATAAAATTATATGTTTTTTGCTATGCTGACAGAAGACTTCCTCTCTCACACAACACATCACTCTAGTTCTCACATGGCATATAACGCCATGTGGCTACAAAATTTCCGGCAGCATTTCGCCAGGAAAATGAAGCCTGGAAAAAAAATAATAGTAGTCTTTACAATGATAGGCAAGAGCCTAGTGGTTGGCAAACCACTCTCTTTACTCCAGAAACCTGCAAAAAAGAAACTTTGCCAAAATGTGTTGTTGGGCACTACACACCCTCATAACCATGTCTTTTTTTCTACTTTCCATACTACAAAAGATTCTAAAACACACAAACAAGATCTATGCATGCTTTTATGAATCAACATTAGTTAGTGTAACTTTATGTGCATAGATAAATTTATGTTAAAAGACTAGCTTTCATGCACATTCCAATATTGATTTCATAAAACTGGAAGAAAATACAATGCAAAATTATAAACTTTGATGCGAGAGGTATTCAAATGAATCTATTAGAAAGCAAAAATATGATGCAAATGTATGAAAAATAATTCTTTCCTATCCAAAATGGTTCAAAATGTGATTAAAAACTCCTAATTATTAGAATCGAACACTCAATCTACTCAAAAAGAGGTTCTTGCCGGTCAACAGCCACCTAAAAGCTTGTGCAGAGATACATTCCAATGGTCCAAATATGTATTATGACCTATTAAAAGAAAGTTCTTGAAGTGTAGAATCTATACCAAGTTGAATTTCTTGATTTGGACATTCTATGAGGAAGTTATGGTCAAAACAATGAAGCTAGGTGAGTGGGCAGCATACCTCTTGAAATGATATGCAGAGAATTAAATGCTCTCTACAGATGGTTTTTGATTATCCAATGATAGCTTGGAGCCACTCATTTGAAAGCCCTTGAAGTCTACTTTCTATCCCAAGTGGAATCATCCAATTCGGATATCGTATGAGAGAGTTACGACCATTTAAGTGGAGGTAGGTATACTAATCTTGCTTTTTTTTTCTTATTTTTTTCTCTTTCTTTACTCCTCTCTCTCTTTCTAGTCCTCTCATTCTCTCTCTATTCTTCACTTCCATCTTCTCTCTTTCTCTTTTCTTTTTTTTTTTTTAAATCCATATTCTTGCTCCATTTTCGTTTACCTCTTTCTCTCTACTTCTCTTTTTCTATCTCTTTCTCTGTATCTCTTTATTATTATTTTTTTCTCTCTTTCTCTCTCTCTTGGCTTCTCTCTTTCTATCTCTCTCTTTTCTCCTTCTTCTCTTTCTCTTTCCTTTGCTTTCCTTCTCTTTCTCTTTCTTTCTCCTTATTTCTATCTCTATTTCTTCTCTTTCTCTCTTCTCTTTCTCTCTTCTCTTTCTTTCTCGTTCTCTTTTTCCCTTTTATCTCTTTCTCTCTTTTCTTATCTCTCTTCCTCTCTTTCTATCTCCCTTTTGTTTTATGTTTCTCTCTCTTGTTCATGGCGTGCATAACAGTATTGTTATGTTAGTATAGGCGTGAACACTAATCATCTCATGATGTTCGGGGGCTGGTTAGAGCACTTACCTCTCATCCACGAGGTTGGAGGTTCAAATCTTGCACTCTGCATCTAATGGTAGACGACTATAGAAGGAAGCTTCCTCTAGAAGATGTTGTCTGTTGATATATTTAGGTAGTGATGTGTGTGAACACTCTAGGACCGTCGGGGCATTTAGGAGGTTTTTTTCCCCCGGCTTGTATATACGCCTATTGCCCTAATGGGCTACTTATCTTTGTACATTCTCTAGTAATATATTCAGTCTTGTGTGTTGTGCTCCAAGCTTCTTCTTCTTCCTTGTGTTGTTCCCGTGCTTCCGCAGACGTCTAACTCCAACAATTGGTATCAGAGCAGGTTGTCGCTTCTTCTAGGGCGCCGTCGACACTCCTCCGTTTGCCAAAGGTATATACCAGTTTATGTTCGCCAGTTTAAGCGTCTCGAAGTCTGCTACAGGTCTAGCAGAACTCGTCTTGGTAGTTCCGTTCAAGTTTTTGAGATACAATCAATTTTCTGCATCAAGGTATTTTAGTCACTGGCCATGGCTGAAAGCAGTGATGTATTCCGTATGTTGGCTATTGAGGATAAGTTGGATGGTACCAACTACCCATTATGGGCTTATATGATGCGACATGTATTGGTTGCAAAAGGACTGTGGAACATTGTGCAGGGTGTTGAAAGACGTCCTGTTACACTTGCGACTACAGGTACTACAAATACAGGTGCTGGAGGTGCTGGAGCTGATGAAGATGGTGTCGAAGATGATATTGTGCAGATTCCTGTTCGTGCTGCTGTTTCTGTTGCACCTACTGCAGAGCAAATTCGTTGGGATGGCAGAGATGCCCAGGCATATGCATTGATAGCTTTGTCTATCAAACGTGCCATTATTCCTCACATACGCTCTTGCAGAATAGCTAGGGATGCTTGGGATACACTTACCACATTGTACCAAGCTAGGAATGAGGCCCGTGTTGCTTATCTCCGAAAACAGTTGGAGAGTGAGCACATGAATGAAGGTGATTCTATGGGCAGTTTCCTAACGAAGATCAAAGATTTGAAGGAACAGTTGATTTCTGCTGATGAGGTTATACCAGATAGCTCACTTGTGCAGACCGTTTTGAATGGTCTTCCTGACTCATATCAGAGTTTTGCTTCTACTCTTCGGTTGATGATGAAAGGCAATCCGAATGCCTTATCATTTGACGAGTTAATCTCTGTTCTGTTGCAAGAAGATCAGTCCAGGCAAAACAGGTCCATTATGCGAGTTGCAGATCAAGCTTTCCTGGCTAGTCAAAAGGGCAAAGGAAAATGGAGCTCTTCTACTAGTAAGCAGAAATCTGCAAATGCTGCACATTCAAAGAAACAAGACAAAGATGAGAAAAAATCAGAAAAGCAGAAATTATTTTGTAAGTACTATAAAGGCAATGATCATATCATAAAGAACTGTCCAAAACTGGCTGCTAAAGAGGCAAAGAAGAAAGAAGTTGGAATGGTTGTTGCAGAGGCCTCTACACCAAAAACAGAGTCTACAAATCTTGTGCAGGAAGAAGAATGGGCGTTTACTATTGTCTGCAGTTTTGACCCATCTTCTCATGATCAGTGCATGTCTGCAATAGACTCAGATGCTTGGTACTTTGACAGTGGGGCGACCAAACATAATACCTCACAGCGTAGTTTCTTCTCTTCACTCGAGCTTGCCCCTACAGGGAATACTGTCACATGCGCCAATAACTCCTTTTATCCTGTTATGGGAGTTGGTAAGATCATTCTGACTACTGTTGATGGTAGTTCTTTCACTTTGTCAGATGCTTTATTTGTGCCAGGGATCAAAAAGAATCTGTTATCAGTTTCTGCATTAGCCAAGATTGGCTTGGTTGTGAAATTCGTTGATGACAGGTGTACAGTCCATGATCTCTCAAATGGCAATGTGATTATTGCTTCTGGCATTTTATGTCGTGGGCTGTATAAGCTCATAGACTATGAAAGATCTGTGAATGATTCGGCATGTGCAGTTCATGATTCTCAGGCTATGTCAGATGCAAAGCTTTGGCATGCACGCTTTGGTCATCTGAATTTCGCTAGTTTGTTACGCCTGCAGAAATCTGAAATGGTGTCCTCTTTGCCCAAACTTGAGGCACCTGGAAAACATGTTTGTGAAGGTTGTATTTTGGGCAAAATGCAGCATTCTTCCTTTCCAAAAGATGGTTCAGTTCGGGCTACGCAGAAATTGCAGCTTGTACATAGTGATGTCTGTGGTCCTATGCAGACACCCTCTTTTGGAAATTACCTTTACTTCGTGACTTTCATTGATGATTTTTCCAGGCATGCATGGGTATATCCACTCAAAGCAAAGTCCGAAGTGTTCATGTGCTTCAAACAGTTTTTGGTTTTGGCTGAAAATTTATCAGCATGTAAAATGGGCACCCTCCGTTCTGATCGAGGGGGGAATATATGTCTTCAGATTTTAATGCATTTCTGGCTAAACGTGGGATAAAACACCAGTGTACAGTGCCGTATACACCTCAACAGAATGGAGTTGCTGAACGGAAGAACAGGTCTCTCATGGAGATGGCAAGGTGTATGGTCAAGATTCAGGCTTTACCTCATAGTTTCTGGCTTGAGGCTGTCATGTGTGCAGCATATGTACTGAACAGGTGTCCCACTAAAGTGTTGCAGTCTATCACTCCATATGAGGCTTGGCATGACCGCAAGCCATCTGTTGCTCATCTGCGTGTTTTTGGTTGTTTGGCATATGCATTAGTGCTTGAACAACATCGCAGAAAAATGGATGATAAGGCAGTAAAATGTATTTTTGTTGGATGCAGTTCTGAAAGTAAAGGCTATCGTCTGTATCATCCACAGACTAAACGCATTTTGGTTAGCCGTGATGTTGTCTTTGTGGAAGATGTTATTCAGCCATTGCTTTCATGTACTACGGAGACATCTGTTAGCTCCAAAGACATGTATGATACTTTGATGCCTCTTTTTACAAGTGGACAGTCTAGTGCTGGTCCTAATGAGGCAACTTCTCAGCCTTTGTAGGTTTCATATGATGATGCAGATCATTCCATTTCTGATGCACATTTACATGACGCACTTGCTGATGAGAGAGCTGATATTGAGCAGGTAGAAACTATGCCAAAATGGCTGGTCCAGACTTTGCGTGACAGCAAATTAGATGCACCTTTGTCATATCGTACTCATTCAGGCTCTCATAGTGCCTCCTTTGCATCAGATTGCTATGCTATGGCTGCATCTAGTCTCTGTGATGAGAATGAGCCTGTTTCTTTTGATGAAGCACAGAATTCAGAAAATTGGATGGCTGCTATGCAATCTGAATATGATGCTATAACGAAGAATGGTACATGGTCTTTATGTGACTTGCCTCCTGGCAAGAAGGCCATTGGCACTAAGTGGGTATACAAGCTGAAGCTTAAACCTGATGGTACAGTTGACAGGTATAAGGCTAGGCTTGTTGCAAAGGGTTACGCGCAAGAAAGAGGCATTGATTTTGATGAGACCTTTGCACCTACATGCCGTATGACTACTGTTCGGAGCATTTGTGCACTTGCAGCCCATCATGGTTGGAATGTACATCAGTTGGACATTAAAACAACATTTCTGAATGGTGACTTGCATGAAGAAGTGTATGTTTTTCAGCCACGTGGCTTTGTGTAGAAAGGGCATGAGAACCAGGTGTGCAGGTTAAAGAAGGCGTTATATGGTTTAAAGCAAGCACCACGTGCTTGGTATGAGAAGATACATGCCTATCTGATTGCACATGGTTTTGAGAACAGTCCAACTGAAAGCACCTTATATGTTAAGCGTGCTAATGATGTGCTTCTGATCATTGTTGTCTATATAGACGACATGCTGCTCACTGGTCCGATTGAGAAGCATACTGCTGGTTTCAGATGTCTCATTTGATTTGCATGCCTCATTTGAGATGTCTGATTTGGGGCATTTGCATCACTATTTGGGCATTCAGTTTATGCATGTTGATGGTGGAATGGCTTTGTGTCAAACAAAATATATTGACACATTATTGCAGCGTTTTGGCCTTGAAGACTGTAAGCCTATTGCCACTCCTATGGAGACAGGTTTATGATTGAGTCTTCATGATGCTAGAGATGCATTTGATGCTATTCTCTATCAGCAGGCTATTGGATGCTTGATTTACTTATGCATTACTCAGCCAGATATTCAATTTGCTGTCTCACAGATGAGTAGGTTTATGCATTGCCCAGGAGTCACGCATTGGAAGGCCGTTAAGCGCATCTTTTGCTACTTGAGTGGTACTCGGCTACTTGGGTTTTTTTATCCCAAGGGGGGATCACTACCGCCAGATTTGCATGCTTTTTCTGACTCAGATTGGGCTGGTTGCTATGACACTCCTGTGTCCACCAATGGCTTTTGCTTCATGCTTGGTAGCTCATGTATATCTTGGTTGAGTAAGAAGCAGCCTACTGTGGCCACTTCCAGTTGTGAGGCTGAGTATAGGGCAGCTTTCACAGCTACTGTTGAGTGTGTGTGGCTCAGACGCCTTATGGCTGATTTGGGTGTTGGCCAATCTTCTGCCACCACCATCTTCACTGACAGTCAGAGCGCATTGGCAGTTGCGAGGAACCCTGTGTTCCATGCTCGCACTAAGCACATTGAGGTGCATTATCACTATGTCAGGGAGAGGTTCTATGCTGGGGAGATCAGCTTGGCATATGTGCCCACGCAGGAGAACATTGCAGACCTTTTCACGAAGGCTCTGCCTAGGGAGAAGTTTGAAGCTTTCCGCAAAGCTTTGGGCTTACTTCCTTTTGTGGAGTGATTTCCACATAGCTTGGCACTTCCTTATACATGAGTGCCAGCTCCTTGTTCACTGCATCACTCGCAGGGGGGATTTGTTGATATATTTAGGTAGTGATGTGTGTGAACACTCTAGGACCGATGGGGCACTTTTTTCCCTCTTTAGGAGGTTTTTTTCCCCCGGCTTGTATATACGCCTATTGCCCTAATGGGCTACTTATCTTTGTACATTCTCTAGTAATATATTCAGTCTTGTGTGTTGTGCTCCAAGCTTCTTCTTCTTCCTTGTGCTGTTCGCGTGCTTCCGCAGACGTCTAACTCTAACATTGTCTGCATCCCATTGATGAACGTTCCCTTCTTTTGCTTATTACTCCGCAAACTCGACCACGCAACGTTGCTCACAGTTCAAGCTCCCATGCGAATTTCCACGCGAACGTCTCTCCATGGCTTCTTGTATGGTCTCGCTGACGTCGAAGATGAAGATGAGCCAAGAAATTAGAATGAATCTCTCCATCAAGCTCTCCCCCAAGGTCTCTCTCTCCCTCAAGCTCTGATACCAAATGTGAGAAGTCGAGAATGACATGCCTGGGACTGACCTCCCAGCCTATTTATAGCCCTTGCCTAGTCACCATCTAGAGTTCTCTCTAAGGTCCCTCTACTCATCTAGCCATCATGAGTAGGTCCTCGTATGAACTCTCTGGCTTTTGGCCTTGGCTATCCCCCAAGCAAGGAACATCTCGTTCCTCCAAGCATGTACATCTCTGGAATATAACAATGCTACATGCATGCCATGGGATTCCACATGGTCCATGAATTCGGTACTAAACACGTGCAATTCTAGGGGTATCATATGTACATAGACCTTAAAAGAAAGAAAACAATTGACATTGTATGTCCCTATTTTACTCATACAACCAAACATTGATCACATGGGGGGGGCGCTTGAGATGTCCATGCTCTACTGTTGGCATACAAAGCAACAGAGGAGTCATGCACAATACGGCAACTAGGCCAGATCATTTTTTCCCATGGATTATGTACAACTCAAGTGATTTTAATCACTACACAAACATTGTAAATCCCGTTTTTGGTAGATTAGACTCCATTTTGTGCAAGCCGAGGAGTCCTCGAGCTTGAGGAGTATTAGAAGTACCATCGTACCAATTTTCATAATTTTTAGACTTCGTTTGAGCCCTCAAATAAGCCCTAGAACCTAATTTTTAACTAGGCCGGACACTAGGTCTGAACAGGGCCAAAGCTAGTCAAAAACTATAAAAGGAGCTAGAGAGATCATTTTTGAGGTTAGATTGTAATTGAAACGAACTTGTATGAGCTTTTGAAAGTAATCTAAAGAACTCCATTGATTCTCTCTCTTTGTCTTGCCGTGTGTGCGCGTGTGTGCGTATGTGTGTGCATGCTTGTGTGCTTCTCACTCACGCACTTGTGCCGCCACTTGCTCGAGGTCTTCATACCATCCTCACGTCTTCCCGGATTGACATTAAAGGAGGTGCTACTCATCACTGAGCTACACCAAATTTTGGCGCCGTTGCCGGGGATCGAGCTTTGAGGACGAGCGTGTGATGGTAAGACGTAGAGTTGACGCGTTGGAGTTGTAGGTATTTTCTTCACTCTCATCGATTTTCTTTTACTTTCTTCACCATCTTCATCACCATCATCATCATCACCATCTCCCACCTCCATCTCAATCATCGCGAAAATTTTCAGTTTTGATCATATCACCTTCCCCACCTCATTTCCCTCATTTCACTTGTGAGAGAGAGCGAGAGAGCAATATTGTGTGTGCGTATTTTGCATGTTTCTTGAGTTTCATTGCAGGTTCTTGCTGTATCATCATCCCCAGCAGTGTGCGCAGGTACGACAGGCTCTGCACAGGTCCCGGGACGACGACCTCTGTCTGTCGCGACAGACAGAAAAACTTAAAATTTTGTGAATGCATGTTTAGCACGGTAACCTACACCATTAGGGCACTCTAAATCACTAGAAGTTTCTCAAAAATTTGCGTTTTTTCAGTCTATCGCGACAGACACCGTCTATCGCGACAGACAGTGTCTATCGCGACAGACACCGTTTATCGCGACAGACAGAAATCCACGATAGACCCCGTCTATCGCGACAGACACCGTCTATCGCGACAGACAGAGACCCACGACAGACAGCGTCTATCGCGACAGACACCGTCTATCGCGACAGACAGAAATCTACGATAGACCACGTCTATCGCGACAGACAGAAATCCACGATAGACCCCGTCTATCGCGACAGACACCGTCTATCACGACAGACAGAAATCCACGACAGACAGCGTCTATCGCGACAGACACCGTCTATCGCGACAGACAGAGACCCACGACAGACACCGTCTATCGCGACAGACAGAGACCCACGACAGACAGCGTCTATCGCGACAGACACCCGTCTATCGCGACAGACAGAGACCCACGACAGACAGCGTCTATCGCAACAGACACCGTCTATCGCGACAGACAGAAATCCACGATAGACCCCGTCTATCGCGACAGACACCGTCTATCGCGACAGACAGAGACCCACGACAGACAGCGTCTATCGCGACAGACACCGTCTATCACGACAGACACCGTCTATCGCGACAGACCGAAATTTCGCGACAGACACCCTCTATCGCGACAGACACCGTCTATTGCGACAGACACCGTCTATCGCGACAGACAGAAATCCACGACAGACACTGTCTATCGCGACAGACACCGTCTATCGCGACAGACATACATTTTCGGCAAAAATTAAGGGGTAAATTTTTGGAAATTTAGGCTAAATTTTGGGCATATTTGCACTCTCAAGTACTCATATACTTACAAAGGCCTTAGAAAATGCATTAAAACCCCTGAAAGGTTCTGTTTGTCTAGTCAACCCCCTAAACCCTGAACGGTCATAACTTTTTCATACGAAATCCATTTTCAGAGCTCAAGGGCTTGTCGGAAAGCTCGTGACACATACTACACGCCCTCAACTGTTTTTTATAAGAATACCGCGTTGATTTTCAGATAGGATATTTGGAAGTTGACACACAAAGGGGTAGAAACACCAAGGGAGCTCTAGAGGAAACTTCTAGCAATACAAAAGGGGGAACAAGGGTCATTAAAAAAGTGTCTGAAATAAATTGTTTGTCAATTGAAAGGTCAACTTGGAGCTAATCTTGGGACTTATGCAGGTCTATTGAGAAGCAATTGAGAGTATCCAAGCAAGGGTTTTGCGCAAGCTTGAGAACCAACTTCTCGAGCATTAAAGAGCAAAGTGCGGCAAGAAAGGTCGGAATATTCTCAACTTCTCTTCGTCAATTCCTAGCTTAGGCTAAGAATGATTAGAAGTAGGAGTAAGTCAGGGCGACGATAGGCCACTATCAAGTTGAAGACCACCTAAAAACTCAAGTTCAAGCTAAAAACCTAATCTCTGTACTGTCGATAACATAAATGAAAAGGACCTAACGTGGAACGATGAACCTGAAAGTACGAAGAACATTCAAGTATTCCTGACGTCGTAATAGCAGACAAGACCATAAACACGAGGAATAACCAAAAAGAATCAAGTGACTGGTACCAATTGATCGGCAACGAGGTTGTACTCTGGGCAAAAATTGGGCTAATCAGTTAGGCATATGAACCTTAGATCAGGACGACACCTAGTAAGAGAGAGACAAAGCCTTAGGTCTTCAGAGGCTAGTGTCAATCACACTGCAAGGTCTTGGGCCCAGTAGTTGAGTCACCACTCTCATTACCCTAGCTCCGATACCAGTGAATCAGGGATGTCTCAAGGTATGGACAGACCTACGGGAAGTTCAGGTGTGCCTTACCTGTACAGGGTAGAAGGCCCTTACAAAACGCAGCTAGAGTACCTTAGGACCAACCGATTAGGTGCTAGCATCTATGAGGACGGCCTAGGAAGATCCGTGGTCCAGATTAAAAACCCTGACCAATCCATAGGACTAGAGCACCCAGCTGTCAAGTTTGAAAACGGTGCACACCTGGACAAAGAAGGAACCATATACGTAGTCACCAGTCACCCAGATAGGACAGATGAATTTGGGAATGTAATCTCCGAAGCGGACTTAGGTGACTTGGAACAAGGAAACATGGGTGTAGAACCTAGAACCCCTCGGGGCAAATCTGTTCTCACTAGGATTATCACACCTGAGTGGGCTCCCCAAGACAACAAGAGCATAGAGTTGCTCCTCAATCGAGAAACTGACGAAGCCTTTTGGAGGTATAAATCTAATCAGCCAATTGATATAGGAAATATCATGATCTACGAGTTTAAGGATCCTGATAGCCAAGGCAGAGTGACCTACTTAGATCACGCTTCAGAACGGATCTTTGCGGTTACGGAAAATGATAGGCATGCTTACACTTGGAAGGGTGAATTCATTTTCCCCCAACCAAGATCAAATGTATCCTATGGTCACCCAGGGGCTGGAACATCCCAAGCTCATGGAATGCAAAGAGACAAAAGTAGAGATAGACCAGAAGTAAGCTTTGCCAACCCAGGGGGCAGAGAAAGAACGAGGACGGAGACGAATAGGATAGAACCCGAAATGCTTAGAGCTCACAGGAACCAAAGAAATGTAGATGAATTCCCGCTGCCGAGGCCTAGAGAGCACACAAGAACTTTGAGACCTACCCAGCTAGTTAAGTCCATGAAGAATTACTTTGATGGCACAGGAGATCCCTATGATCATGTGGCAGAGTTCAAGCAAGTCTTGAGAGCCGAACAAGTGGAGGATCTATTCACGCAGTACAATGCCTTCGGTCTAACCCTTAGGAACACAGCACTTACATGGTTTCAGCCATTGGATGAGCGACAGTTCAGGAGCATAGACCAACTCCTAGAGGCTTTCATTGTAGAGTTCTCTAAGAGCGGCATAAGACACAATACCTCCTCATTGATTCACAGCTTTAAACAGACTCCCCAAGAGACTGTAAGACTGGCAGGAAGAAGATTTAGGCAATACCTCGAAAGATGTCCTGTTTCGGAGCTACCCACATCTGCCAAACAAGTAGCCTTATTCCTTGACGGATTGCTAAGTACGAAATTGAGATCCTATGTGTATCTGAAAGACCCTAGGACTATAGAAGAGTGTGTACGTATATGCATTGACATTGAAGATAACCTAGGGGAAGAACTAGAGCTTTCCAAAATCTACAAAGATTCAGATAGTGCATCTAGTCAATCCTCCACGCAATCCACATCAATTGAGGAACTCGCAGAGAAAGTGGCCCAGAAATTAGGCGTAACTAGCAAACAAATCCCAAGGTTTGCTCCTGTGAAAAGGTGCTATACATGCGGTGGCGACCATATGGCGAATGTCTGCCCCATTATGGCTCAGCCCCAAGTAAATCCTAGTAGCCAATATTGCACCATAGAACGGAGATACACCAATCACACCGCACAAGATTGCCCATACAACAAGCAGGCGGTTAGGCAACCCTACCCCCAGCCCTACCAACAAGGCAGATACCAGAACCAGTACCCTTCACAACCATATGGCAGGCCACAACAAAATTTCCAACCTCAATATCAAAACCAACAAAGGCCTCAGCCTGTGCTAGCACAACAACCCCCAGCCCCAGCTAATGTGATTCCGGTAAAGTATACTGCTGCAGAAGAGAACCTGAATAGAGCTATAGTCCCTGTAACATCCTTGCTTTCTGATAGTGACCCAAGTGACCATAGCTTTGATTCCACACATGTTGATAGCCCCCAGGCCTACTACATGCAGTCTCCTGAGCATGGTGAGTCCTATTATAGCGAAGAGGCAAACGAACCTAGTTGGGAGTCAGATTACACGAACGTCATGTATGCAAACCCCAATCCTAGGCCTCAATCTAGGCAAGTAAGACCTCCATTCCCAAGAGGACCGTGCTACAGATGCCAAGGAGATCACCTCATTCGTGATTGTCCCTTGCCTCCACCTACACAACCCCAGTCAGTAACGATCCAAGGTTTTTGCCAAGATTGTGGAAAAGAACATCTCTTACGAGATTGTCCTAAGAATCCTAATAATATGCCAAAAATCACTCCGATCAACGTTATTGGATTAGTGGTAGATTCCACAGGAAGTGTCACTTCCACTGCCCCCGTACAGGTAGTCACTCGAGCTCAAGCATTGCAGCAAAACCAAGGGGTAGGCCAGGAAAAGAGCCCAGATGCTAGCGATACTGAGAGCCAAAATAAAAAGAGAACAAGAGCTTGGAGAGATAGCCACGAACGCATGAAAAGGCAATGGGCAAAGAAGATGAGTGAACTTGAGGAAAGTCTACGAGAAACCAAGGCTAAAATCATAGAGATCACATCTCAACCGCACTCTCACGCATTCCCACCGCTACCATCCCCATCACCCTCCATCCCTCCACCCTCTAAGACACCCCACGTAACCCACCCACCACCCCAAACAGGATCAGTATTAGCTGATCCCACTCCTGAAGACATAGACATGATGCTTAAAGCATATCAGGCCAGAATCCAAGAAGGGCCAAACGTCACGGATCATGACAAGTGCTATCCTAGAGCTGACCTAGAGATAGAAAGAACCAAACTGTGCGCAAAAATGGTCGCATTGGCTCAGACTATGTTTGAAGCCAGTCGCCTTTTCAATTACTCGGGCTCAGCCAAAACGCAATTACACTTGGATGGATTCCTAGAGAAGTTAGAGGGAATAATTGCAAGATCTGCCAAGGAAGAAAAAAATCAAGAAAAAGATAAAGCAAGCAAAAACATGAACCATTCCCCATCGGAAGTGTATGTGGCCAATTCCACTAAACCAGACAACTTCCCCTCCTTAGAAAGAATAGAGAGGCTAATTGCACAATCAGAAAAGGAACCTACCCCTCAAAGAAGGGAAAGGGCAAGAGAACGGATAAGCCAGCCTCTTCAGGAAGCCCAAGTGCCTCCTCAAGAAGCTTATCTTCCCCCCCAAAAGGCAGATGAGCCTCCCTCGAAAGCTCACGTACCTCCACAGGTTGCCTACATTCCTTCTTAGGGAGCGTATGAGCCTGCTCGGAAGAGTAATAGAATAAGTAATCCTCCCCAAGAAGCTTGTGCTCCAGCCATTTACGAGAGCAAGGAGAGAGCCAACGATAGAACAAGCCCTCCTTCCCAGGTTGCTTATGTGCCCAATTCTACGGAGCCAGACACTTCTTCTTCTATGAATCGGTTTGCACCAGACTTCCTACGAGAGATTCAAGAAGACAAATGGGATAACGAAAGCGAGGTCGCCCCTCCTTTTGAACTTGTGGACGATGCACACGACCAATTCCCACAAGACATCCCATCTATTTACGGGGAACATGAGAGTGCTCAGTCTCATGAGAGATTGGACTTTGAGTCTAATTCCATACAAGAGCTACCCCACTTCACAGGCCCATGGGAAGAAGTCCACATGTATGAGAGCACCCACAGTCATGGTAAGGAACGACGACTCAGTCATACCAAGGAACACGGAGGTAGTAACGAACACCAAGGTGCAACGCGATCTCACTTTGGAAGAACTGCCTGAGGATAGACCAAACGCGCGGAAATATGCAGCCAGTCGAGTAACTGAAGTTGCAAAACCTCATTCCCGGGCAGGATCCCATAGGACAGTGCCAGAAATTCCCTTGGATAAGATAGGAGATATGTGTGAAGGCGAAGAAGGGAACACCTATCTTCCCATTACCTACCAGGAGTACACCACCAAGGCGATTTTGGACTCAGGTGCAGGAGTTGCAATTGCCACCACCTCCTTATGGAAGCATTGGGGCAAGCCAGCACTCAGGCCAACGAGGATGAAATTGCAGATGGCCGATGGTCACATAGAGAGACCCTTAGGATTGCTAGAAGGGATAACTCTCACCACTTGTGGTGTCGAGTTTGAGCATACATTTGCCATATGTGACTTCAGTAAAAATCATGCCTATGAGATGATTTTGGGAAGACCATTTATGCGACAGTTGCAAGTGGTATAGGATTGGGGAACCAACTCCTTGTATTTGCAACACTTGGGTGTTACGACCAAAGTCAATCTCAAGGATTATTCTCATCGAGATGTCCCTCCTATCCAATGGAATCCCATCCATAGAGCCAAAGATGATACAGAATCGGTGCATTCCATAGGGTCTGGATCCTCATGGATGCATGAAGACACCCACTTATGGATGTGCAAAGTAGCAGTAGAGGAAGAGAAGAGAGAAAAGGCCAGAGAAATAGGTGCAAACGAAACTCATAGACCCATTCAAGACCCAACCTATGCGCCTATAGTCTTTCCAGATGAGGAATTCGAACCCCATGGCTGGGCAGAAATTTTAGCAACCATGGACGTAGCCATCAATGAAGAACAATGGACACCTCACTGTGATGAGGATGGCTATGACATTTCAGTCTTCTCCATAGAGCCGATCATGGGAGAGGCAGTTTTAGAAGAATGCGAACCTAGCCCTGATGCATTTGAGGATGCAAGTGACTCCGATCTCGAGTCTATCATTATGGACCCACCATTTGCATCAGATGAAGAATACTTCTATGAAGTAGAATTTCAACCCCAGAGGCATGGAGAAGTTACAAATGATGTAAGATTAGCAACACATGTGACCCCGAAGGAAGAAGGAAAGAAACGGAAAAAAAGAGAAACCTCACCAGAAGAGGAAGAATCTTTGTTTGAGGTCCCAGAAAATTTTAAGAAGTATGAGATAGATGACAGGAGGGTCATGATTAGAATGCCTAAACGAGAGGCACAATCAGGAGAGGCCTATGACAACAAAGAAACTACAAAGAAAATCATAGTGGCCATAGAAGAAGGAGAAGAGAGATGCACGTATATAGGCCATGACCTGACAGAAGAAGAAGAGCAAGAGTTGACTGCCTTGCTAAGAGAATACAGAGATGTATTCGCTTGGAGTTACAAGGATTTGAAAGGTGTTGACCCTGACATATGCTCACACACCATTCCCATGACTTCAGATGCTAAACCCTCTAAGCAAAAGCCCTATACATATAACGATAATTACGCTGCTAAGATCAAAGAAGAGATAGATAGATTGGTTGAAGCTGGATTTATTTATGAAATTGAGCACACTGAATGGGTATCCCCCATCGTAGTGGTGCCCAAGAAGAATGGCAAGCTGCGTGTGTGCATTAACTTGAAGAAGGTTAATGCAGCCACTATTCGAGATAACTATCCGCTTCCCATCACAGAACATCTCTTAGAAAGAGTGGCTGGCAAGGAAGTGTATAGCTTCCTTGATGGATTTTCGGGCTACAATCAAGTAGCCATAGCTCCAGAGGATCAGCATAAGACAGCCTTTGCCACAGAATGGGGCATTTTTGTTAGAGTAATGCCATTTGGGCTTACCAATGCACCAGCTACCTTCCAGAGGCTGATGTGCCATGTGTTTAAGGAGTTCCTGAGGAAGAGTTTAGAAGTCTATGTTGATGATCTTTGTGCTCATTCCAATATTAGACAAACCCATATTCCTGAACTCAGACAAATCTTTGACAAATGTAGAGAATATCAAGTCTGCCTGAACCCAAAAAAGTGCGTTTTCATGGTCAAGCAAGGCAAGATTCTAGGACACATAGTGTCAAAGAATGGCATATCTACCGACGAAGAAAAGGTGAGAGCCATAGCAGAGCTACCTAGGCCAAAGAATGTCAAGGAAGTACAAGCTTTCATGGGGCATTGTGGTTATTACCGACGATTTATACACATGTATGCTGTCATTGCAAAGCCCATGTACGGACTTCTGACTAATTTTGAGTGGACGGATGAATGTGAGAATTCCTTCCAGGAGCTTAAACGAAGATTATGTTCAGCACCAATCTTGACCACACCAGATTGGAATAAGCCATTCCATGTTCATGTGGATGCATCCAATTATGCTATTGGATGTGTGCTTGCACAACCTACTGGTGAAGGTAATATGGATCTTCCAATTGCCTATGCCAGCAGACAATTGAATGCAGCTGAACGGAATTACACCACTACAGAGCGAGAAGGATTAGGCATGGTATATGCAGTTAAGAAATTTAGACACTATTTGCTTGCAAATAAGTTTAAATTTTTTACTGATCATCAGGCATTGTTATATCTCGTAAACAAGCCATGCAATACAGGAAGATTAGTAAGATGGTTTCTCTTGCTAATGGAATACGATTTTGAGGTTGTGGTAAGAAAAGGTAGGACCCATTTGAGAGCTGATCATCTTTCTAGGCTCACATCGGGAGAAGCCCCACAAGGAGTATCAGATGACCTTCCTGATGCCTACTTGTTTAATTTGGAAGTGGTGCCGCAGTGGGCTAAGCCATTGGTACCAGTATTGACATACGGGCCTAATCATCCAGTGGTAAACACACGGAATAGAGAGGTTGTAAAAGCCCAAAAGTACCACATCATGGCAGGAAGTATGTACAAGCACACAGATCAAGGGATCTTGGCCTGTTGCGTAGAAGAGGATGAGTACTCTAAATGGTTGCAATTAGCACATGTAGGTGCGTTAGAGCAACACCATTCAAGGCAACGAACTTTACAGACTCTAAAGAGATTTGGAGTACATTGGCCAACTATGGAAGCTGATGTCCAAAAGTTGTGCAAGGAATGCCCAATCTGCTGCACTAAACCACCTGTGGAACACGCTACTCTTTATCAAGTATCCATAGTGCCAGCTTGGAGCGAACCTCTAGTATCCTTCCTGAGGACAAACACATTCCCTCCAGACATGACTCTAGCTAGGAAAAGGAGTTTAGAACAAGAAGCCTTGGATTACTCACTTATTGGTGATAACCTATACAAGCGTGGTAAAGATGGTTACCTGAGGCTATGTATTCATGAAAGTGAATATCTTAAGATCTTAGAAACTGCTCACCAAGGTGTAGCAGGAGGACACTTTGGACCAGATCGGGTGATCAAGGCAATACTATTTGCGGGGTTCTGGTGGCCTACCCTTCACATGGATGCACATACCTATGTGAAACGGTGTGATGTCTGTCAGAGGACTCAGTATCCTATACGCAAAGATGAGATGCCACTGAAACCTATGATGGGTGGACGTGCGTTCTCTAAGTGGGGAATAGACTTCGTAGGTCCTATTAATCCCCCAGCTAAAGGTTCTCATGCGGAATACATCATTGTTGCAACAGATTATCTCACCAAGTGGGTAGAGGTAAAAGCTACGACAAAGAACGATGCTCAAACAACTGCCAAATTCTTGTTTGAGAATGTGTTCACAAGATACGGGTTACCTATAGAGCTTGTAAGTGATAGAGGCACTCATTTCTTAAATGAAGTGATTGAAAATCTACTCCAAGAATTCTTGGTAATACACAAGAAGTTTGCCCCTTATCACCCTCAAGCTAATGGACAAGCTGAGAGCACTAATAAGATTTTATGCAATGTACTGACGAAATTAGTGAACACTAAACGCTCTGATTGGGACAAACAGCTACACCATGCTGTTTGGGCATACCGAGTTGCCTACAAAACGGTACTCCAAGCCACCCCCTTTCAGATGGTATTCGGCCAAAACACTGTGCTACCCTTGGATTTCCTGATTCCTACATTGAAAGTAGCACAAGAGCACGAATGGACAGGTCATGAGCTCTCCTCTAGGATCTTTGACCTTGAACGATTAGGGAAACAAGACTGAGAGCCGCTGCAGGAATATATGCAGCCAAGAAGAGACAGAAGGCATATTTTGATGCCCATGTGAAGGATAAGGGTTTGAAAGCAGGAGATCTAGTTTTAGTCTATACACTGAAACAATACACAAGGAAGCTAGAAAAGAGAGGCTACGGACCTATGATCATCAATAGGATCTCCACGAGCGGAGCAGTACAACTAGCCACGTTAGAAGGTGATATTCTCCCAAACTATATTAGCGGTTGCAGAGTCAAGTTGTATCAGGAACCCCTCACGGAGGAAATGCTCAGCCGACTCAACACTGCTAAGAAGCACAAAGAGGAAGAAAAGCGAGTTCGAGAAGAAGACCAAGCAGAAGCTTTAGAACGCATCAGAAGGATGAAGTTACGAAGGCAAGGCCGAGATCAGACTAGAACAGATGACTATGCAGATCAAGGATATCCTATGGCCATGTGTGAAGTTGTAGGAACAACCTCGCATAGAATAATTGATAGACGTCCTTTCATAACCATAGATATAGGACAAGGAAAGAGTGCAAGGACCGTAAGAGCCTTGATTGACTCAGGTGCAGCCACTAGTGCTGTTAAATTGTCTTACTGTCAAGAGTTGCAGTTAACTGTCAATCCCGTGGAAGCGTATCTCATAGGATTGGGAGGCGTGGAAACCCCTTGCATGGGCGAGGTGGAACTTCCCCTCTACATTCATGATGAGGCAATGACAGTTAAAGTACTGGTGTGTCAAGATGAGGATCTCACTGAGCCTCTTGTCTTGGGTCAAGATTGGATCTATGACCAAGCAGTCAATCTAAACCTAAGAAGTGGGCTTCTCCAGGTTTGGGTCAATCATAGTCGAGTTACAGTAGAATTAGACAATGGAGCACTCAAGGAACTAGGAAAGGCACACACTCCTGGTCCTTCCAGGGGTACACATGAAGATGACCATGCTGTTATTGTTCAAAACCATGTGTTGCAGAGGAATGATATTTGCGAAAAAGGAGTCAGGGATGCAATGGAACTCCCTTCTTTTCCAAAGGTCAGAAGGAGGCAGCAACCAAAGATGGATCAAAGGCAGAAGCAGCAGAGTACTACCTATGTCCGAGATCAAAGTACTTGCGCAGCAGAATGTCCCAGAAAGTAAACCAAGTGTGGGTGCGGAAAGGCGAACACCCAGTTGCACTCACGACAACCACACGGGCAAAGCTTCTTACTAGTAACCAACAACGTGACGCCACTAAGAAGTCTGGCAGAAATTCTTATGCTAAAGTGAAATCCATTTGGGTGCCCAAAAAGTCGATGAAGGCTAGCCCACAATCAAGACAAATTTGGGTGCCTAAGGCTTGCTTGAGGGCACAAGTAGCTACGCCAAGGCCACAACCTATGCAGCATATCCCAACTACGCGTACAACCCGTATTCACTCGTTCCCGACACTCAGGAACTCACCAAGAACCAAGAGCACGCATGTAATCACTTGTAAATGGGTCCCTAAAAGGCCTCATATTCAAGCAGATACACCTATAATGTTCTCTAGCGCCTCTACGAAACCAAAGGAAAAACCCATCCACTGCATTTGGCAGCTTAAGACCTGTAATAAACCCCCCGACCCCAATTTGTAAATTCACCCCCACTTACTAACGGCATTAGTCTCCTAGGAATACACAAACATTAACTACACACACTGTCTTCGTGCACTTACTAACCACTAACCCACCATCTACCTCATGTTAATGTTGTAACGGGGACAACAACGGATTTATTCTGTCCATTACGATGTTAACACATGATTCTATATTCTCACAGAATCAGAAGGCAAGAAGTAAAATGGCAGAAGCGACAGGTTCGGGCTCACAAGTAGGGATACTTACTGCAGGAATTGATGTGGATAGTCTACCTGTGGATGTGCCACCAACTGAACGACCGGTGGAGATGCAGCACCTTCAGCAAATCCCGGTGCCAGATCCACCTACAGGGATCACGGAAAGAGTCCATGCCAATTCTCATTGGTTCAATGGCATGCCAGGTCCATTAGGTGAGGCCAAGTATATCTGGGAGTCTAAGTGCGAATATGACAGATCATGGGTTCGATTCCAATTTTTCTCCAAGGAGTTCGAGACTTTACAGAACACCGAGGATCTCCAGACTATATGGCAACGAGCAGGGCTAGCAGAATACTTTGAAGCCCCACTACCTAAACCCGATCTCCTCCGATGTTACTATTTGGTCTCCACATTACAAGCTAATGAAGAAAAGGACAAACCCGGATCATTTGTTCTTCCCTCATTGCTGGGCAACAACGAGTTGAAGAGGTTTGAACTTACTGTGGAGTTGGTAAGCGACGCTTTGAATATGCATGGCACGCATGTACCCTCTGAAAAGGATGCTCTTGTTCCCACTAACATGAAGGATAGGAAACTGCTGAAGCTTAAAGACATGGCAGCACTCACCCCGAATGTGTCCATCCCTCTCCGCATGTGCATGCAACATTTCGCCTTTCCCGGCCAAGACCGATTCACACAACCACACAAGAGGATCTGGTTCGCTCTCTACTTAGCGGAAGCAGGTGCGTTACCCATTAAGCTACCGGTATGGATTATAGATCAGTTGTATGAAGCAAACAAACGGGCTTCGAGGAAATTAGTGGTGAACGGATGCTGTGTAATCACACGCATTATTTACCGATGCCTAGCATATGATGTCCCCATTGAACGTGCCTTAACTTGGGCACAATTACAAATGTTTAAAAGGCTCAAGACGTCCACACATCAATCCAAGCGCATGAGGGGTGCGATCCCTTGTGTCCAGACAAGGGAAGTCCTGACTACTCCTGAGGCATCACCGCTAAGGGAGGCCACTGTACCCCCCTTTACCATCAGGATACCCAGATCGGAATCAGACACTACGACGCAAGCTACCCCATCGGCTCCTCCTGTTCCACCTGAATTCGAATTTGCTGCCACTGGAGATGCTGAAGGACTGGACCCCCAGGATTTCGAAGCATTCCTACAAAGCACACAATTCTCTGATGTGGAGTTTTATTCAGAGGTAGAGGAGCAGGGCACATCCTCACGAAGAAGAAGAAAGTCTACAGACGATCGACATGTACATTGGAGTGACGCTCAGCAAAGTCAACAACACGGACACCCGGAAGAAGAAGAAGCGTATGAAGAAGAGACCACTGAAGCCCCAGCCTATACAGCAGAACTCCAAAGGCTATATCAGATTATGGAAAGAGTGCGATCGCAGCAACTACTCACTGAATAGAGCAGCAGAGTACTTATGACTCAGTTGTTGGAAGAAGCGGGAGTTGACTCAGAGTACAGGGAAGGTCTCTTATTGATGGCAGAAACATATGGAGTAGTAGAAGCAGTGCGCACTGCCATTCAGAGGCCTCCAGTTCAATATGACCCACGAAGGTTCCAGACACGACCTCGCTCAGGTAAGAATATCCAAATTCCCATTACAGTTGCAGAAGAGCCAACTACTACATCTGAAACTATCAGGACAACCTCCCAAACAGCTAGCCAACAGCACCCAGACACCCATGAGGAGTCCACCGAACCACTACCACCCACTCCCCCACCATCACCTCCT
Source organism: Ceratopteris richardii (assembly GCA_020310875.1). Classification (NCBI taxonomy): domain Eukaryota; kingdom Viridiplantae; phylum Streptophyta; class Polypodiopsida; order Polypodiales; family Pteridaceae; genus Ceratopteris; species Ceratopteris richardii. The sequence continues at coordinate 58,359,481 of CM035425.1, read as the reverse complement.
AGAAGAGAAACAGTGGAAACCACATCGACTACTCAACCCACTGACCCCACCTTCATCTTCCGTACTCCCATCTCTAGTGCCACCCTATTCTCTACCACTGATAACCCGATCTTTGAAGCAAACCCCATCACTACACAACCCACCGAACCCCTCCTAGAGCCTGCCCTAGGGCAACCATCCCCAATGCCCTCAGCCATGGGTCATCCTGACCCTAGATCCACATTCATGGGCTTCCCTGCTACCACGCAACCCTTTTAGCCCTTCTCAAATTTACGACCCCAACCCCCGACATCCCTCTCTCCATTTCTACAATCCCTCCATGACCTCTTTGCTAGGGCTTTTCAACCAGGCTCTCAACCATTCCCTGCCTTTTCAGCTCCCCACCCCACTTCGCATCTATTCACCACTTCCACACACACACCACCTACCATCCCAATGTATATGGCAGACCCCACACTCACACCCACTCCTGAAGGTATGGACATTTCACCACCCACGGCACCTCCACCCACGGTTTCACCTCCTCCCATTCCTCCTCCACCAATTTCACCCACACACACAACTTCCGTAGACACATCATTCACTGTCTCCCTTCCCATGCATCTCCCACGGTAAACACCACCCACTCATCTATAGGAAATGCATTGGACACCATGATGGCTTGTATATCAAATTTAAGAACAGATTACATTCAGCTCCAGCAACAAAACAAACGCCTGCACGAGCACTCAGAGACACTACAGCACCGCCTTGCGGCACTAGAAGAGGAGAACGCTCGCCTCCACACACAGTTCCAAACCCTCCAAGAAGCCCATAACATATTGGAGGTACAGTTACAGAACGTAGATCAGGAAGCGGTGCAGGTGGTAGAAGGTCACCTACGGACACAGCTGGAACGCAACTCAAAACTTCAGCGAAATATGGCACTACTCAAACGCCATCTTGCGGCTGCTCAGGAAGAGAATAGACGCCTGCAAATACAAAATCAAGAGAACCTGGAGGCAGCTATTGAGAGCACACCGGGGGCACCCATCAGCCCATCCAAGTTTCAAGCAGTGACCCCCGATAATATCAAGATTATATTGGAAGATTATGCCATGCTGCTTGAAGCACATGATAAACTATCGGAGGAACTGGGACAATTGAAGCAGGAACACCAACAAGGACCAACAGCAGCCCCTCCAACCACCCCCTCTGCGGCTTCACTTCTCACAGACGCAGAGGCCATAAAAGATCTCCAGAAACAGGTCACTGAATTGCAAACACGCCTACTACAATATGAGAGACCATCTTCCCCTCCAGAGGCTCCCACGGACGAAGAAGTTGTGCAAATTCCTGTGGAACAAACGTTTGACGAAGAATACAATCCGCAACCATTCCTAGGAGGCCAACAAACAGAAGAAGCGCAGGACACATTCGAGGCACCACGGCCCCCATGGTTACGTCAAGTGGAGGAAATCGGGAGTTCGCACGAAGAGCGCACAGTAGTGCAAAATCAGGCCATGAGAGTCATAGAGGAAACTGTGTTACAATCAGCTTACTTTAAGAACCTGTCATTGAGACGCCTGATTCTCTCATCTGAACTCCAATACAGGCCGTATTATATTATCTTGGCTGATTATAATGCAGAAATACAAAGAGTCACGGGTCAGATTCCTACCTTTGCGACTCAATTTCAACCCGAAGACCTCCCTCCAGAGGCGCAAAAAGGCAAAATTCGTCAACCAACATGGCGGCAGAAACTTCTAGAGACATATCCAGAAATGCTACGCACATGGAACAACGCGCCTTTGCACCTCCTGTACAATCCATGCTACGGTCCAGTCCCCCGCCGCAGGTCGTGGAAGGCATTCAATATCAAGGTACAGAACAACGCGCAATGCAAGGAATGGCTGAACTACCCGTACATTGCGCCACCACAAGGACCACCATCGGTAGCATATATGATGGGGACCATTCGCCACTGGATGCCGCGCTTGAAGCCCATGCAAGATGTAGCAGCGCAAATGATGCTTAAAATCTTAGATATGATGCAAATAGTCCTGAAGACCTTTAGAAATGCAGCCGCACCACAGGTACGTCTCCCGGGGTTTAGCAATGGAAATTACGACTTGGTGTATGACATGAGCACCACCCCCAGTATTCGTGTGGCTTACGCTTGGCATGCACGCATCAAATACCTCCCCGCCTGCTACAAACAGACCTTCGAAGAAATGTTCAGATCAGGTTTCTGGGAGTATCACTCGGAGATTTTCGCACCAAAGCCAACACATCTGCTCCAACTGTTTGCTTGTGAACAAGCAATGTATTCAGAGTACTACACCACCCCGCAACCAGAGACCCCGGGTGCAATAAATTGGGATGCATTGGAAGCTGATCTAGCAAGAGGCTTAAGGATAGGAGAACATGAACTGGCCACCAATGTCATCCAATATTACATCGACCACCCGAGAGAACAAAGGTCTGTCAGGGGCGACAAACGCTAGGAAGGGGGGAGTGTTGGCATACAAAGCAACAGAGGAGTCATGCACAATACGGCAACTAGGCCAGATCATTTTTTCCCATGGATTATGTACAACTCAAGTGATTTTAATCACTACACAAACATTGTAAATCCCGTTTTTGGTAGATTAGACTCCATTTTGTGCAAGCCGAGGAGTCCTCGAGCTTGAGGAGTATTAGAAGTACCATCGTACCAATTTTCATAATTTTTAGACTTCGTTTGAGCCCTCAAATAAGCCCTGGAACCTAATTTTTAACTAGGCCGGACACTAGGTCTGAACAGGGCCAAAGCTAGTCAAAAACTATAAAAGGAGCTAGAGAGCTCATTTTTGAGGTTAGATTGTAATTGAAACGAACTTGTATGAGCTTTTGAAAGTAATCTAAAGAACTCCATTGATTCTCTCTCTTTGTCTTGCCGTGTGTGCGCGTGTGTGCGTATGTGTGTGCATGCTTGTGTGCTTCTCACTCACGCACTTGTGCCGCCACTTGCTCGAGGTCTTCATACCATCCTCACGTCTTCCCGGATTGACATTAAAGGAGGTGCTACTCATCACTGAGCTACATCTACCCTTTCATGTTTCTGACACTCATTCTCATGATTTCTCACGAAATCCCCATGAAACAAGAGCTACCTAAATTCCATTTAAGATGGGCCCCATTCTCATCATTTCTCACCAGATCCCCATAATATAAGAAGAACCACCTAAATTCCATTTAAGGTGGGTCCCCATTAAGTAGCCAATCATCGATGTACTCTTATGAGCCTCTTTTGAAGGTAGTCGATGAAATGCAAGAGATTAATTTGATATCTAGCAATATTATGGAATTTTTAGGATTAGCCCCCGCTAGAGCATTTCCTTTCAGCATCACTTTGAGTGATCAATATTGAGCCATGTGCATGTGCAAGGATGCAATTTCTATCTGGACCCTTTTCTTAGCATACTCCTTATCAGATCCAAGTAAACCTCTAGAGTTGGTCCTTGAGCTCTTATTTGGAGAAATTCTTGTTGGGTGATTATCGAAGCAAAGAAGAGTATGTGAAGTAAAAATGTAGTCTTCCATATTGAAGATGGCTGTCAAATGTTTCATTCAATAGCTTCAACAAGGAATTACTCCAACAACTTGTTGAATCAATGATGGTCGTTCCTATATATGTTTATGCCTCTCTCTCTCTCTATCTCTCTCTCTTTCTCTCTCTCTCTCTCTCCCCTTCCTTTTCCACTTTTAATTCATGCATATTTGAACTCTCTTCTTTGTCATCATTCTTGCCAGAATGAGTTTTCTCTTGAGCGCCTAAATCCATTATTCTTGCTAGGATGAGTGTTTTCCCAAGCTCTTCAATCCACACTCGGTTTGGTACTTCCCTACAATTCAAGGTCTAATAACTATTTCTCTAGCTCTTGAGTACCTTCCAACTTCTATCGATCCTTGAATCATCTCTTATAGTTCTTAATGATCTTTATCTCCTTCATTGGATTAGATTGAGTAGACAAGTGAGTGTTGCTTCATCAACTATTACTGTTGATGACAAATAGGTAGATACTAGACAAATCTACAAAAACAAAGGCACCGACAAGCGTGCATCTCGAAACCCTAAGTTCAGGTGGACTTCAGAATGATCTCACTTAACTTTACGGGTGTGACAAATATCGTCATGTTGAAATCCTGGGAGAGGGATATGGAACATGGAGCATGGACACACAAAAGTAGTATAGCTGTTAGGGACCAATGCGATGAAGTCAAGGGTGGTGGGTAAGCGAATGTAGGTGTTGGTTTTTGGCCTTTTATTACCTATGATTTGAAAGACCAAAAGAAGGAAGATCACAGGTATGAAACAACTGTAGATGAAGAGAGCTCATGCTATGATAGCAATTCTGGCAATGAGGAATCGAAAACCAAAAATGATTCATCAACACTCGAAGTGATGGGCGTGATCTTTCAACGAAAGGAAGATGGAGGCAAAGAGGATGACCTACAACAATCACAAAGTGAGGACTCCATGCCCGAAGCAGATCTCCAAAAGATGCTATCGAAAGATCTCACCTAAGAGGAAAAGACCACATACATCAACATGCTCAAAAGGTATCCCAAATTGTTCATTAAAGATTATAATGAGATACAAGGTGTAACTGCTATTCAACATCATATCAAAATCAACCCAGAAGCAAAGCCAGTGGCACAAAAGCTCAGAAGGATCGGAACACTTCAACAAGAGGCTCTACTAAATGAGGTAAATAGACTCATAAGGGCTGGTTTCATTTACCCTGTATCAAATTCTAAATGGGTATCTCCAGTAGTAGTTACCCCAAAGAAGAGCGGTAAATGGAGGGTGTGTGTAGACTATAAACCCTTAAATGCAGCAACAAAGAGAGATCATTTTCCACTACCTTTCCAAGATGAAATTCTAAATGAAATGGAAGGTCATGAAAGGTACACTGTATGTGATGGATACTCAAGGTACTTTCAAATTTGGATAGCTGAGGAGGACCAAAGGAAGACCACATTCATTAAGCCATGGGGATGCTTTGCTTATCGGGTAATGCCTTTTGGCCTAACCAATGCACCTACAACATTTCAAAGGTTTTTGAACTAAATTTTTCAACCTTTCTTTGGATCATCAATAAGGGTGTACATGGATGACTTCTGCATATATAGCACTAGAGCTATGCATTGTCAAAAAGTGGAAGAAGGCTTAAAAAGATTGTATGAGCTTGGAGGTCAATTGAATCTTGATAAGTTTCATACTGCCGAGAAAGAAGTAGTTCTCTTTGGACATCTCATATCAAAAAAAGAGATTCAAGTTAATCCATCCAAAGTGGAAGCCTTATTGGCTCTACCTCCTCCAACAACAACAAAGCATACCCTCACTTTTGTACAAAAGGTTTGCTACATGTCACGGTTCATCCACGTTCTGTCTAAAATCATATCTCCATTACACAATTTTGCACAAGATAGTGTCTTTGCATGGGAGGATATCCATAATGAATGTTTTGAAGAAATCAAAAGAGTACTCAGCACTCTACCCACATTGATGCCACCAAATATGGGAGAGACTTTCTATATATGTCCAAGTGCAGGTGAAGAAGCAATCGGAGTAGTCTTACTCCAAAAGGATACAAAAAAATCTCACATGCGTCGTGTTTACTTTGTTAGCAAGGTAATGAAAGAAAATTAGAAGAGATACACAGATGTAGAGAAACTCGTGTATGCACTTATGTTTGGAGTAAGGAAGTTTCGGTCTTACCTTCTTGCTAGGATGTTCATTGTTCTTACAACAGATCATGCATTCCCATATGTGGTACAACATATGAGTATCTCATCTAGAATAGCTAACTGGGTTATTGAACTTCAAGAATACAACTTTACTTTTGTAGTAGAGGAAAGCACAAGAGCTAGTCTTGCAGACATACTCACCTACAGGAAGTGGGAGAGGAGAATATCGAACGAGAAGGACAGGGGAGCAACTTTGCATGAAGAAGATATTGAAGATGCACATATTCTATTTTGTGATGGTGCATATAAGAAGCAGGTCGACAAAGCAACAAGAGGATTTCTGATCTATGACCAAAACAAACAGCTCATCTTCAAGAAAGGTATAACTCTTCCTAATGCTCATTCAAATAATGAAGCAAAATATGCAGCACTATGTGAGGCCTTGCATGAATGTGTTCAACATGGTATCAAAAGGTTGATTGTCAAAGGAGACTCAATGTTGATAATTAAGCAATTGCAAAATGTTTGGTGTTGCAAAAGCCAAAATTTGTTTGAATGGTTGAAAAAGGTAAGAGTGTTATTGAAACAATTTGATAACACTCAAATATGTCATGTACCAAGGAACGAAAATAAAGAATCAAATGCATTAGCAAATGAGCAAATTGATGGTTTCATAGCATCCATGAAGCTGGGAGACAACAAATTTGTAGGTCAAGAAGGATTAGAAGATATCATCGAGTTTCTTGAAACTAGAGAACCACCCAAGCACCTAAACAAGGTACAAAGGCATAGACTAGTGAAGAAGGCTCTACACTACCAACTCATAGGAGATCATCTCTATGAGAAAGGTAAGGACCTTATCCTCTGAAGAGTTCCCTCATTAGATGAAATAAAGAGCATTCTGGAATCATGTCATGATCATGCATGTGTAGGAAACTTCTCACATGAGATAACAATAAAGAAGGTACTCCAAACAGGGTATACATGGTCGACGCTTCATAAGGATGTTCAATATTGGTGTAAAACATGCATTAAATGTCAAATTAAAGGTAATAAGAGGCTTATGTATGAACCAAGGAAACCAATCATATCTTATGGGCCATTTGAGAAATGGGGAATCGATGCAATTGGACCCCTATCAAGGACAAGCTCAGGAAAGGAATGCATCATTGTGGCAGTGGAATACATGACTAGATGGGCAGAAGCAGCTAGCACAAAAAGGACAACACAGGATATTGGGAAGTTCATTTATGATTTCATATGTTGTAGATTTGGGATACCTTTAGAGATAGTGTCTAATCATGGTCCATGTTTTAGATTAGATGTTCTAAATGATCTATTAGGTAGATTGAACATAACCACACCCTATTATCCTCAATGTAATCGTCTTGTTGAAAAGACCAATGGAATCGTTTGTAAAATCATTAGTAAGCAGGTAAAGAAGCATCCTAAGGACTGGGATAAACACCTCACCACAACATTATGGGCATATCGCACATCCTACAAGGCATCATTAGGGTTCATTGCATTTCACTTGGAATATGGACAAGAAGCCTTGTTGCCAATAGAAGTAGAAATTCCAAGTCTTAGGGTACTAATAAAGGAAAGTGGATAGAGTGAGCGAGAGGTAATAAAGAAGAGGCTTACAGATCTACAAGAGCTGAGTATGAAAAGGGACCTTGGAGTTGAGCATTACATGAACCAAGCAGAGCAAAGGAGACAGGAATTCAACAGACAACTAAAGGATAAAGGGTTAATAGAAGGAAATCTTGTTCTAAGATATGATAACCGCTTTGATAATAGGCATGACACAAAGTTCCAACCACGATGGGAGGCACCATTTTTTATCAAGACAAAGTTCAAGAATGGCAGCTACCAACTTATGGATCTATCAGGGAAAGTGCATAAGACCAAGGTCAATGGATGGAGACTGAAGAAGTATTGGCAAAGGATAGAAAACATTGATGATCAGCAAGAGCAATCAAAGGAGAAGGAAATATTGATGGTGGTACAGGAAGACCACCCACCCTGGGAAAACTATTCCAAAGCTAGAGACATGAATGCCTCTAGCCTTAGGGGAGGGCTAAGCATGAGAGCTATATTTTTTATACCTCCTCTAGCCATAATCTTATTCTATATATGTACTATGTTATTTATCCTAATTCCCTATGATATGGATATCTATAAAGTAAATAAGAAAGATAGAAGTCAAGTGGGCCCCACCACTGAAGATATGACTAGCTCTCCCCGTAGTAAAAGAGAAATGATCAATATAGAAGGGAAATATAAAAGAGAGATGGAAATTCTAGAATATTCAAGTATTTAAACCTTGTCCTACTCTCTTTAGAAGGAAACAAAAGTCTTTCCAAAGACCCCATAGCCCCACCACACCTTTTTGAATTTTCAACAAAGGAAACCTTTGTTTATGCATATATCTTATATTCTTGGGCCCCAAACTCAAACGAATGATGCAACAAAGTCAAAAATCGGTGCATTGGATCCCTTTCACGCATTTGGAGGAGAAAATAGCATATTTTTGTAATACAACCTCAAAATATCCAAGAAATATATAAAAACAGGTTAAATATCACATCCTCGTGAGTCTAGAATCTTTTGGATCTTTGTAAACAACTCCTATTCCACCAAAAATGTAAAATATCTAGAAGATTCATCTCAAAATATCATCCCTAAATATCTCCCCAAAAGGCCTATAAAAGGACCCCTTGGATGCCCTCCAAGAACAAGAAGAGTTGTATGCAGGTACACGTTGTCGGTGTAATGAGCACTCCAAACCTAGGAGAAGGAGTCTACTCTATGTCATTGTATTGAGAGAGCTATACAAGATCCTAATTTGTAAGTCCCCCATGTCTTTGTAATATGTTCTATTTCAATCAAGTTCATTTCTCCAATTCCTTATATTTCCATTACCTTGAACCTTTGCTTATTCTATCCAATACACCCTCTCTTCTTCTCTCATTTCCTACTTCTTCCATCTTCCTTCCCTCTTCTCCATCATTCCCCAACTCATTGAAGATTGTGGTATCACTTGGCTCCTCTTGTCATTGAGAATCTCTTTCTTGTGAGTGCTTTGTGTTTGCGGTGTTGGTACTAAAAGGGCAGCGTGGAAAACCCCTGCCTTAAGAGTACTTGTGTAATGTTTGTGTGTTGGTACTAAGAGGGCAGCGTGGATCACCCCTGCCTTAAGAGTACCTTTGTATTGATTGTGTTTAATTGTACTAACAGGGTAGCGTGGATCATCCCCACCCTAAAAGTGCCATTGTATTTGTGTGACAAGGCGGCTCGGACCACCCCTGCCTTGGCAGTACTGTGTGTTTTTCAAATGGGTGATTTTGTAGGAGCCTGGTGTCCCTCATATTCAATTCCATTCTCTCTTTATGAGTTGAGCATCGAGGAAGTGTTAGAGGCCATTTCCTTAATGCCCCTCTCAATGTGTATGCATATGCATTTGTATGTATATGCATTTGTGTATGCATATTCATGTGTGTATGCATATGCATGTGTGTATGCATATGCATGTGTGTATGCATATGCATGTGTGTATGCATATGCATGTGTGTATGCATATGCATGTGTGTATGCATATGCATGTGTGTATGCATATGCATGTGTGTATGCATATGCATTTGTGTATGCATATGCATTTGTGTATGCATATGCATTTGTGTATGCATATGCATTTGTGTATGCATATGCATTTGTGTATGCATATGCATTTGTGTATGTGTATGCATGTGTGTATGTGTATGCATGTGTGAATGCATATGCATGTGTGAATGCATATGCATGTGTGTATGCATATGCATTTGTGTATGGATATGCATTTGTGTATGCATATGCATGTGTGTATGCATATGCATGTGTGTATGGATATGCATTTGTGTATGCATATGCATATGCATGTGTACGCATATGCATATGCATGTGTACGCATATGCATATGCATGTGTATGCATATGCATTTGTATGCATATGCATTTGTATGCATATGCATTTGTATGCATATGCATTTGTATGCATATGCATTTGTGTATGTATATGCATGTGTGTATGCATATGCATTTGTGTACGCATATGCATTTGTGTACGCATATGCATTTGTGTATGCATATGCATTTGTGTATGCATATGCATGTGTGTATGAATATGCATGTGTGTATGCATATGCATTTGTGTATGGATAAGTGTGTATGCATATGCATGTGTGTATGCATATGCATTTGTGTATGCATATGCATTAGTATATGCATATGCATGTTGTATGCATACGCATGTGTATATGCATATGCATATGTATATGCATATGCATGTGTGTATGCATGTATGTGTGTATGCATATGCATGTGTGTGTATACACATGTGAGTGTGTATGTATATGTATATGTCTCTCTCTCTCTCTATGTTTCTCTAGATCTCTCTCTTTCTTTCATGTCTCTCTCTCTCTAGATCTCTCTTTTTCTTTCCTCTCTCTCTCTCTATGTCAATGGAAAACAAAACAATCACTTACATTGATGTAATTATTTGAATCGTTGTCATCAAAATCCACTTAAAGTTATCCTTCATTGAATTTCCAAAGACGTAATGCCAAAATCTCTTGCAAAACTAAAAAGAGAAGATATTAGAAAAGGAAAAACATAAAGAATGAAAAAAGAGTGCTACAATATGTGCGATATACTTACCAAAACTTCAGATCTAGAAAAATAGAGGTGTGTATAGAGAGAGAGAGAAAGAGTGACAAACAGAGTGATGTTGCTCGTGCACGCAAATTCGACAGTAGCAGATTCAGTTTCAAAATGCAATGAATGTTGAAATTTTGCTCTCGGGCCCAGCTAAAAAATTGTGTCGGTATAGTCGTCGGTATGAGTGTCAGTAGTTTCTAGTAATTTACCCATGCTTATACCGACGTTCATACCGACGTCCATGTACCGACATGTACATTGCCTAGCCGGTTTTCCAAAGTTTATGGACGGCCTTACCGATGCTGATGTGTGACCATCGGTATGCAGAACATCAGTATGCCTTTGATATGTTGTAGTGCTCTTCCTTCCCTTCTCAAGTCTACCCCAAATGATAGACTCTATAGAGAATTTGGAGCCAACCTCCAATCCCAGGTAGGTGTACCTTTCCCCCACTGGCAAGCAAGCTTCCCTAGCAAAGGCGCCGCCCTCCTAACATCTTCTAGGTCACCGTAAAAAACCATCGCCATACACTTATCAATGCCGAACTTCATCCCCCACTTTTCCGCCCAACGACCCACCTCGTCCAAAGCAACCTGCAGCTTGGCAGGGGATTCCGCTAACAAGACAAGGTCATCGGCGAATAGAAGCCCTTTCAACCTAGCAAGACCGGGCACGCCTAATCCTCTTGCATCCCCCCCATCAAGGATATCGTTGATAAAAATATTAAACAACGTGGGAGATCCCGGACATCCTTGGTGAACACCTCGGAGAACCAGGATAGGCTCGCTCAAGTGGTGTTCGTCCACGCGAACCAGGACCTGAGAGGATCCATAAAGGGCTTTAAAGAAGTTTAGAGCCCGTCCTATTAGGCCGACTACTTCAAGCTTGAGAAACAATGCTTCATGTAGCACCGTGTCATAAGCCTTTGAGAAGTGAATATAGGTAGCATAAGTTGGGAGCCCGTGGGCCACCCTCCTTAGCACTGTCTCCTAAAGACAAACGATTTGCCCCATACATTCTTGCTTTGATTGAAAGCCAGCTTGTCCTCTATTGAAGAAGTTGCGGACCTCCAAGGAGTCCATGATCCATCTCACCAACACATAAACAAGGATCTTAATGGCCACCAAAATGAGCAAAATCCCGTGATAGTTATCTACGCAAGTCAGATCCCCCTTCTTGGGAATGGAGACCACCATCGATGTAGCCGCACTCTTGGGGATTTGGCCCATTTCAAAGAGACCCTCAAGAATGGACAAAAATGCCCTTCCCATCTCCTTCCTCGGCACTGCGGAGTTGCGACAAAGACCCTTGTCCCCAGCCAAAATTTGGAAGAACTCTGGTAGAAGGCCATCCCCTGAGGAGCCTTATGGCTCTTCAATTTCCTACAGGCTAGCCGGACCTCATGCCACTGAAATGTTCGGTTCACTCCAAAAATCCTTGGCCACACACTAACATGATGGTCTTTGCACATCTCTGCACACTTGCTCCTGCCATCAGAGTCGCCAAAGACTCTTTCATAGTGATCTTTCCAAATGCAGAGTTGCTCCCTTGGATCAGAAACAAGAGTACCTTGAAAATTGCAAATTGGCTAGGAGGAAATCACCCTCCCCTTACCTACACACCCTTTTAGTAGGGCAAAGAACTTCTTATGTTGTCCCTCACGTAGGAGGCCCCTACTTTTATTGACGAGACCACCCATCATGCGACGACCACTAGCTTTGATCACCCACCGCACCTCCCCATCCTTACACATATAATGGTCTTACAGCTCCTTGCCAATGTCCGACGAAGGGTCGGAAGTATGAACTTGCTTCCACAAATGCCTACGGGCATTGACAAGTTGTCGTACACGAGGTTCCAAGTGGAACCCGGAACGAGGTCGAGGAAGTGGTTTGGGACCAAGTACATTATTGTTGACAGCGAGTTCCTTTGCAATTTCAGTAAATTACTCAAACCTCTCCTCGGCATCCTCATCCAAGTCAAAAAGAAAACTCCAACGGTTGGAGTGTAGGAAGGACGTTCTCGCCTCAGTAAGCAATTAACCAACGGATGAGGAGCCAAAGGCGGGGGAGCATCCACAACCAATGGATGCAAACCGCACTCTTTCATCAAGATTCACCAAACCAAAACATCTACTCTCTTAAACGCAGGTCTTGCCGTCAGAGACGCGTTTAAACATATATTAGGTTCTTGGGAGTGGAAGGGGTCTGTTAAACAGAGGCCCTATACTTGATTTTCCCAAATCAACTCACCCACATGATCATAATCTAACATTAAAAATCTCTGTCAATACAACTTACTTATCAAGACTCTGGTTACACTCTTACAATCTTAGTATCTGTAATCAAACTCTTCCAAAATCTATCGATTACAATCCAGTTGATACGTTCTCAACAGACAGCAGCGAAACTATCATTACCATAATACAGAATCACTTCATCTAACTTAAGAACTGATCCAAACACAATTACTGTAAACAACAGAAACAATAACAGTAACTCAATCTGTATCGTACAGGTGCAGATAATCAAACAGAACAGAAAGACACAGAATAACTCAGAGTTCTCAAACACACCACGGAAACTACACAGACATCATCAACCAGACAAACAGTCTGGCGTCTCCTCTGGTCGTCCTCGAAGCGTCTTTTTTCATTGATTTATATAAAGGTTACAACATCAATCAAGGTTACAACATCTCCGCAATGACCTTTCGGTTCGTTAAGAGTCAGATTTTACAATTGCCAATCCGGCGGCTTACACTGGCACGCATGGTGGACTTGAACCCGCAGGTATACAAAAATATTACGGCTCATCAACTATACCTTCTAGATACATAGTTCTAGCTAACCTGAAAGTCCGGGCAATTTTCTTCTTGAATGACTCTAACATCTGCTTCAAAATTTTTGGTTCTACGAGCTGAGCATCTGTCCGTACTGAACTTAAAGAAATAACTTGGCTTACTAAACTCTCTGCCTCTGTCTGCAAAAAAGCTTCTTGTAAATAAAATTCATTTGATAAAGCTGCATCCCTGTTGACTTTCATATCTGCAATCTGTTTATCGACTCGAGATAGTCTTTCTGCTTGAGCACCCAGTTGGTTCTCTCTTCTTTCCAACTCTTGATTTTGAAATTGAATAGTCCTGTAATAGGCATCTCTTTCCCTTCTTATCTCTGGTATCTCCTTTTGTAGCTGGGCGACTAACATCATCTGGCTTTTGAGAGCAGCATTTGATTCAAATAGGTTTGAATTTGCAAAGTCTAGCTGCGTAATTGTTTGTTTTAATAAAGTTGCCATTTCCTGCCCTTTTTGTACTACTTCATCCAATTGATCTCGAGTTTCCTTTAACAAATCACCCAGTGCAACGCGTGCATCTTCTTTATCTTGGACTAACTACTTCAACTGGACAAGTTCTGCATCAGCAACACTTAATAACTCATCTTTTTCTCGAACTTCAGCCATTGTCGCATCTCGTTGACTGGTTACTATTTCCTGTTCGGCAAGTCTGGCCTGTAATTCCTTAGTTTGTTCGTTTAAAGCTTGATTTTTTGCTTTGACGGCAACTAGTTCTTCCTGAAGTGGGCTAATGTCTGCTTCCAAAACATCAACTTTATGCTGGAAATCATCTCTGATATTATCAGTTACCTCTTTATTTGTTCTGGTAGTTGCCGTGATAATTGGATCAACATTTGACCCATGGATGCTAGTTCATTAAATACAGGGAGCGAAGGAAAAAGAAGGGAAGGACGTGGTTGAGATGAAGAAGTGGTGAGGAGCTGATGGGAATTTGGTGGAGAATAGTTCAGTGAAGAAGATGAGGAATCAGGTATGTCAGGTACAATGGGTGGAATGGGAATATGGGGTTTAATTGGAGGCACAGGTGGAGGAGTGAGAAGAATAGTGTTAGTTTCTAATACCTTTTCGGTGGTTTGTTGCGTAGTGTCATCAGGGTTGGCAACTGCAGACTCCACTGCTTTAATTAGTTCTTCAAAAATTTCTTTAATAATAGGTTGCCCATCTTCTTGCTTTTCCTGTTCGGATTGTTGCTGGGATTCTTCTTTAGAGGAGCTGGCTTGGGAATGGGCGGTATCATCATGCTCTTGTTGCTAATTTGGAGAGGACTGCGCTGATGAATCCTGGTGCATTGATGTTGTTGTGTCATGGAAAGTCTCTTCTTCATGTTCTTCTTCTTGATTGTTGTCTGCTTCTTTTCCTGCGGCCGAACTCTTAGGGGAGGTGAAGCACCGGACTCCTTACCTCATGGCCATAAAACCTGCCTACTTGAAATGCACAATTTTTGCATACCATTTAACGAGGCTTCATGATGCACTACTTTTGTCACGTCCACTCTTGATGCAAGCACCCATGATTACGCATGCTTGCCAAGGCTTGAGATGAAAGAAAGCACTTTCTCTCTTTCAAACACCCATAACATGCCTTCTTTCATCTTCACTTCTACCTATTACAAGCTAGGTCTTCCCAATAGCATCGCAACCCAATGGTTTCCTTGTGTAAACCCTTGATCCACCCATTTGTTGAGGGACAACTTCGGCCCCACTTCCACTCTCTATGCTTTTCATGCCTTGATTTTGGATTCATAGTTTGATGTGAAGGGTCTTGTCCTTGCCACTAAGTTTCATGCCCACTCTTTTCACGTGCATGTCCCCTTGATTTCCATTATCAAGTGCTCAGGAACCAAGGCTGCAATCATCTCCAACTACGTTAGCGAGGAGGGCACTATGCAAGCATTACTATACTACAATCAACCACAAGTTCCAGGAGGACAACGTGTTGGCAAGGGAATGGGTTGAAGAAGCCACACCCATCATTACATGCAAGCACCCATTAGTACATGGAAGCACCTTCTCTCTTTGGAACACTCATAACATGCTACGTCCTACCGCGCTTCGACGATAGAAAGATCTTGAAGATGGATTCCAAAGTCTCTATCAGTAGGTTTCTTTCCCACACTTCTGATGCATACACATTCCCAACATCCACCTTCAACATTCCATGCAACATCCATCATCTTGCATTTCAACTGTTGTATTCATCCACCTTCTTCTTCAATGCTTGATTACGTGTTTGGTGAGGCTCAAATGCAAAGCTTCCCTCCCCCCCCCAAATGTATTTCATGAGACTCCCATCATTAGATTCTAGTTCCATTATTCTTACACTTCATGGTGATGATCTTTCTACTTTGTTTTGAGTCTTCCGATAGTTTGTGATTATTCAATGTGATGGCTATAGATATTTTCTAGGACCCCGATTTCTCAAGTTCTTGTTCTTGATGGTTAGCACAAATTCAACTCGTGCCATTGTTTTTCCATTCTCTTATGCATGGTCAATAATCACATGGTTATTTTTTGAAGCATGTGATCTGAAATGCCATGAGGGAAAAAAGTGAGCCCTGGATGGACCTTATAAGGAACCCTAATTTTTGGGGATTAAGGGGACATTATAAACCACTAGCGGTGTTTTAGAGCTCTTCAAATCCATCAAATCGTAGCCATGGGATGCTTAAGATTGATGGTTCAAATTCAAATTCACGAGTGAAGAAATTCAATCACAGCAGCTTTCTGGGACACCACGTGATTGAAGCTTCATTCAGGGTTAGGATTGCATCCCTCCTTGTCTTTTGCAAAAGGACATGAGCCCTTGGATCTCTCAGGTCATCCAAGGGTGAAGAATGACTTTAAAGGCTTTCCAAATCGCCCACATCAAAAGAAACCATGAATTGGGGATGCTTGCAAGGCCTTGACTAAGTAGAAGCCATGGAAGCCTAGCATACTCTGGTAGATCAAGAAACTAGATTGTGTCCACTACTTTTCTCTCATTAGTGGATCACTTATCAACCCTTAATCCAAAAGGCCCATCGAGGGTTGATTTTTTCCCCTAATGGAAACAAAATGTTTTTTCGAGCACTATAAACTTCCTACAATCACAATGTTGTGGTTCGGAGCACTCCTACCCCCATATGGGCCATATATACAACCTCTTGTAGGCCATTTATCCATAGGGTGCATAGAGGGCAGCGATCTCAAAATGGTAGCTCAAATCACTCCACCTAAGAAGGAAGCGATCAGAGACCCTCTCCCTTCAAATGAGCATCATTGTTTCCTTCTAGTGCATTTTCGAGGGCTAGAAATGATAAAATGAAGACCACAACTGTAAATCAACCAGAAAGAAAGAAAGAGAGATTACATTGAAGCTTATGGAAGAAAATCAAAGTGTTGTTTTCATAAGCTCTTGTAAAACACATCTGAACAAGTTAGAAGCTGCTCATAAGAACAACAAATGTCAAAGACTTGATGGATTCACTTTCCTCACATCAAGGATCGACCTTAGTCACCTCTCTGTGAGTCTGACTTGGGGTGATCTACTCTATGGCAACCTCGACTAATTATTGTTTCATTGACAAATAAACACTAAGTGAGAGAAGTCCATTGTTGTCTCGTGATCAAGTTCAAGCACAAGTTTACATATGAAGAGTTATTAATTTTTGAAGGTTGTAAAACTCTCTTAGGTTATTTTCTCAAGGATGAACAAGAGGTTAGACTCTAAATGATCATGTCTATATTGCCAATTTTGTCTCATGAATCTAATGGCACTCAATTCCTCATGCATATAGCATGCACATGATGCAATACAAGTGGAAATGCTTATGTAGGAATGCCTTTGGATGAGCACAAGGAGCAAAAGACACCTTGAATGAATAAAGGATACAATCATTCAGGAGGAGGGGCATGATGTGAGGTGTAGGCATGATGTGAGTTGTAGAGCATGTTGGCATGGAAATAGGGGGACACAGTTGAGTTGAGAAGCCATGCGAGTCCCAATGACACAAGCGAATGGGAGATACATTAAGCATAATGAAATTTCAAACATGAGCCTCGCTGCATTGTAAGAGAGGTAGTTTTTTGTCATTGAGCAATTAGAAAGGTTAGTAGATTTGATTTTTGGAAAAATAAAGCAACAGAGACGAGACACCAATGACCTACTCGTATAAGACCCCCTATTGTGCAAGCTATGTCTAGGGATGCCAAATATCCTTAGTTCCCAACTACCACATGGATGCCACATGTCCATGAAATCCCATACTACATGCACGCCATGGGATTTCACATGGTCCATGAATTCGGTACTAAACACATGCAATTCTAGGGATGTCATATGTACTAAAAAACTTAATGGAATGGGTGACATTGTATGTCCCTATTTTACTCATACAACCAAACATTGATCACATGGGGGGGGGGGGGGGGGGGAGCTTGAGATGTCCATGCTCCGCCCTTTCATGTTTCTGACACTCACTCTGATGATTTCCCACCAAATTATCCCCATACAAGAAGAACCACATAAATTCCATTGAAGGTGGGTCCCCATTAACTAGCCAGTCATCCATGTACTCTCATGAGCCTCTTTTGAATATAGTCGGTGGAATGCGAGAGATTAATTTATACTCGATGGATGTGAGAGATTCATTTGATATCTAGCAATATTATGGAATTTTTAGGATTAGCCCCTGCTAGAGCATTTCCTTTCACTATCCCTTTGAGTGATCAATAGTGCATGCGCAAGGATGCAATTTCTATTTGGACCCTTTTCTCTATCATATTGCGATAAATGGAAAGCACATTCCTAATCAGATCCAAGAAAACCTCTAGAGTTGTTCCTTGAGCTCTTATTTGGAGAAATTCTTGTTGGGTGATTATCGGAGCAAAGAACAATATGTGAAGTAAAAATCTAGTCTTCCATATTGAAGATGGCTATCAAATGTTTCATTCAATAGCTTCAACAAGGAATTACCCCAACCTGTTGAATCAATGGTGGTCGTACGAAACCATTCCACATGACTGGTCATGTGATTTGAATCACCTAAATCAACATACCAGACATTATCATTCGATTAAGGAACACCGGCAGACATCGTATTCATCATGTGATGTTGAACCATGAACAACTTCTCATCATCGTCTACACTTGTGGATGCATAGTTGTTTTGCGGCCTTTTGTTATTTTGATTCTTCAACCTACAATCATGTTCAGAGTGTCCAGGTTTACCACAATTCTAGCATCCTTTACTGTCATTACCTGAATCATTTTTTTGAAAATTTTTGCGACCTCTTTGGCTCGCCTTGCCTTGAAACTGTCCTCTTCCTCCTGCATGATTCTGTTGTTGACCTTGGTCTTGGTTATTGTTTCCTCTTCCACTTCCAAAACCTCTACCTCTTCCTCTGCAAGAGTAGAATACATGCTTAGAACTAGATTTTCCTTGGGGGTTTGAATCCTCACCAAGATTCTTTTATTCAATAATCAGCATAAACACCAAATCAACAAAATTCAAAATATTTTCCCTGGTCTGTATAAAAGTTCTGAACTGCTTATATGCAGCTTCTAAACCATGAAGGCACACTTCCACCTTATCATCATCATCTACATTCACGCCAATAGATGCAAGTGACTCACATATGCTTTTGATTTTCAGGGTGTAGTCACTTACTGACATGCTCTCCTTTTCCAATGTATGCAACTCGTTCTTGAGTTGCAATTTCCGTGTCTTTGTATTGGTCTCATACAAAGTTCCAAGCCTCTTTCGGAGTCTTGGCATATGATATGTGTCCAATCATGCTATCTTGTATGCTGATAGATCACCAATACATTACCTTTGGTGCTGTTTGATTCCAATCCTCATATGCTCTTAACTGGTATGTAGTCAGATTTCTTTCTGGTAATTCCGGAGCGTTTTTGCTCTCTCCTTTGATGTACTTCCAATATCCTTTTCCCATCAGGAAATTCTTCATTCTAAAGCTCCAATTCTGGAAGATGTTCTTGAATAGTTTATCGCTCATAAGCTGACTCATTCAATCTGTGTTTGCCATTTTTGTAGCAATTCACAACACTGCAAAAAGCTACCAGGCATGAAGCAAAAACCACTAGTGGACACACGAGTGTCATAACAACCATCCCAATCAGAGTAAAAAAACTATGTAAATCTGATAGTAGTGATCCCCCGTTGGGATAAAACAATCCAAGTAGTCGAGTACCACTCAAGTAGTGAAAGATGTGCTTAACCACCTGCCAATGCTTCACGCCTGGGCAATGTAGGAACCTGCTCATTTGTGAGATAGCAAATTGAATATCTGGCGGAGTAATGCATAAGTAAATCAAGCAATAATAGCTTGCTGATAGAGAACAACATCAAATATATCTCCAACATCATGAAGAATCAATTGTAAACATGTTTCAATAGGAGTGACAATAGGTTTGCAATCTTCAAGGCCAAAACAAAGCAATAATGTGTCAATATATTTTGTTTGAACAAAGCTACTTTGTCATCAACTTACATAAAATGAATGCGTAAATAATGATGCAAATGCCCCAAATCTGACATCTCATTTGAGGCATGAAAATTAGTCTTAAAATTAGCAATATGCTTCTCATGAGGACCACTGAGTAGCATATCATCAACATAGACAACAATGATCAGAAGCACATCATTTGCATGCTTAACATATAAGGTTCTCTTAGTTGGACTCTTCTCAAAACCATGTGCAATCAGCTAGGCATGTATCTTTTCATACCAAGGAGGTGGTGCTTGCTTCAAACCATATAATGCCTTTTTCAACATGCACACTTTGTTTTCATGCCCTTTCTACACAAAACCACAAGGTTGAAAAAAATACACTCCTTCATACACATCACCATTCAGAAATACAATTTTAATGTCCAACCGATATGCGTTCCAACCATGATGAGCTGCAAGTGGAAAAATGCTATGAACAGTAGTCATTCGGCATGTAGGAGCAAAGGTATCATCAAAATAAATGCCCCTTTCCTCAACATAACCCTTTGCAACAAGCCTAGCCTTATACCTATCAATTGTTCCATCAAGCTTACGCTTCAACTTGTATACCCAATTATTGCCCATGGTCTTCTTGCCAAGAGGCAAGTCACATAAAGACCATGTACCATTCTTCATAATAGCATCATATTCTGATTGCATAGCAGCCATGCGATTTTTTGAATATTGTGCTTCCTCAAATGAAATAGGCCCATTCTCATCACAAAGACTAGAGGCAGCCATAGCATATAAATTTGATGCAAAAGAAGCACTATGAGAGCTTGAACGAGTACACTATATAGAGGTGCATCTAATTTGCTATCATGCAAAGTCTACACCAACCATTTTGGCATAGTTTTTTCCTCCTCAATATCAGCTCTCTCATCAACAAGTGCATCATGTAAATCTACATCAGAAATGGAATTATCTGTATCATCACATGAAACCTATAAAGGTTGAGAAATTGCCTCATTTGGACTAGCACTAGACCATCGAGCTATAAAAAGAGGCAACAAAGTTTCATACATATCTTTGCAGCTAACTAATGTCTCCTAAGTACATGAAAGTAATGGATGAATAGTATCTTCCACAAAAACAATATCATGGCTAACCAAAATGCATTTAATCTATGGATGATATAGATGATAGCCTTTGCATTTAGAATTGTACCCAACAAAAATACATTTCATTGCTTATCATCCAATTTCATGCATTATTGTTCAGGCATAAATGCATATGTCAGACATCCAAAGACACATAGGTGAGCAACATATGGCTTATGACCATGCCAAGCCTCATATGGAGTGATATACCGCAATGATTTAGTGGGAAACCTATTAAGTACATATGCTACACACATAACAAAATCAAGCCAGAAACTATGTGGTAAAGTGTTACTTTTGACCATACACCTTGCAATCTCCATGAGTGACCTATTCTTCCTTCCTACAACTCCATTCTATTGAGGTGTATATGGCATTGTACACTGATGTTTTATCCCACATTCAACCAGAAATGCATTAAAATCAGAAGACATACATTCCCCTCTTGATTAGAATGAAGGGTGCCCATTTTACATGCTGATAGATTTTCAGCCAAAACCAAAAACTTTTTTCAGAATTTCTTTGAATGGATATACCCATGAATGCCTACAAAAATCATCAATGAAAGTCACAAAGTAAAGATAGTTCCCAAAAGAAGGTGTCTACATAGGATCCCAAACATCACTGTGAACAAACTACAATTTCTAAGTAGCTCAAACTGAACCATCTTTTGGGAATGATGAATGCTGCATTTTTCCCAAAATACAGCCTTCACAAACATGTTTACCAAGTGCCTCAAATTTGGGCAAAGAGGACACCATTTTGGATTTCTGGAGGCGTAGCAAACTAGCAAGATTTAGATTAGCAAAGTGTGCATGCCAAAGCGTTGCATCTAACATAGCATGAGAATCATGTATTGCACATGTTGAATCATTCACATATTTTTCCTAGTCTATGAGCTTATAGAGCCCACAACATAAAATGCAAGAAGCAATAACGACATCGCCATTAGATAGATCGTGAATTGTACATCTATCATCAAAAAATTTACAACCAAGCAGATATTGGCTAATGCTAAAAATGATAATAAATTTTTCATGATCCTTAGCACAAATAAAGCATCCGACAATGTAAAAGAACTACCATCAGTAGTAGTCAAAATGATCTTACCAACTCCCATAACAAGATAAGAGGAGTTGTTGGCACATGCGACAGTATTCCCTATAGGAACAGGCTCAAGTGAAGTGAAAGAACTGCATTGTGAGGTAATATGTTTGGTTGCCCCACTATCAAAGTGTGAAACATCTGAGTCTACTACAAACATACAGTATTCATGAGAAGATGGGTCACAACTACAAGCAGTGATAAATGCCCATTCTTCATTCTCCACAAGATTGGCAGACTCTATTTTGGGTGTAGAGGCATCTGAAACAACCATTCTAGCCTCTTTCTTCTTTACCTCTTTTGCAGCAAGTTTTGGACAACTCTTTATGACATGATCAATTCCTTTACAATATTTGCAAAACAATTTTTGCTTTTCTGTTTTCTTCTCGTCTCTAACATCTTTCTTCGATTGCGTAGAATTAGCACATTTCTACTTACTAGTAGATGAGCTCCATTTACCTTTTCCCTTCTAACTACCTAGGATGATCTACAACATGCATAATGGACCTATTCAGCCTAGACTGATCTTCTTGCAATAGAACAAAGACTAATCCTCGAATGTTAAGGCATTTGGATTTCCTTTCATCATCAATTGAAGAGTAGAAGCAAAACTCTAATATGAATCTGGAATACCATTCAGAACAGTCTGCACAATTGAACTGTGAGGCAAGATTTCATCAACAGAAATCAACTGCTCTTTCAAATCTTTGATCTTTGTCAAAAAACTTTCCATGGAATCTCCTTCATTCATGAGCTCACTCTCCAACTATTTTTGGAGGTAAGCAATAAGAGCCTCATTCCTTGCCTAACATAAAGTGGTAGGTATATCCCAAGCATCCTTTTTTGTTCTATAAGAGCAAATGTTAGGAATAATGGCACGTTTTACAGACAAGGCTATCAATGCATGTGCCTGAGCATCTTTGCCATCCCAACAAAGTTGCTATACAGTAGGTGCAATAGAAAGTGCACCACAAATAGGAACCTGAAGAGTGATGTTTGAACACACTAGGACCATCAGGGCGGTTTTTTCCCTCTTTAGGAGGTTTTTCCCCCCAACTTATATATATGCCTATTACCCTAATGGGTGACTTATCATTCTACATTCTAGTGGTAATACATTTAGTATTGGGTGTTGTGCTCCAAGCTTCTTCTTCTTCTTCCTTATGTTGTTTGCATGTTTTCACAAACCTCAAACTCCAACAATTGGTATCTGAATGCACTATTGCGGCACTTGTGCATGAAATTTTGTCTTTTTGTGCCAAAGATATATACAAGTTTTGGTCCACCAATATAAGCATCTCAAAGTATGCTACAGGTTTAGCAGAACTTGTCAGGGTAGTTATGTTCAACTTTTCAAGATACAATCATTTTTTTGCATCAGGGTATTTTAGTCGGTGGCCATGGATAAAAGCAGTGATGTTTTTTGTATGTTGGTTGTTGAGGATAAGTTGGATGGTGCCAATTACCAATTATGGGCTTATATGATGTGTCATGTATTGATTGCAAAGGGACTATGGAATATTGTGCAGGGTGTTCAAAAACGTCCTATTACACTTGCAAACACAATTGTTGAAGGTGATGTAGATGGAGTTGACGATGGCACTATTCTTCATGTTCATGTTCATGATGCAGTTCTAGTTGCACCTACTACATAGCAAATTCATTGAGATGGCGAAGATGCTCAGGCACATGCATTGATAGCCTTGCCTATCAAATGTGCCATTATTCCTCACATTTGCTTTTGCAGAACAGCCAAAGATGCTTGGGATACACTTACCACTTTATACCAAGCAAAGAATGAGGCTCGTATTGCTTACCTCCGAAAATAGTTGGAGAGTGAGCACATGACTGAAGGGGCTTCCATGGATAGTTTTTTTGACAAAGATGAAAGATTTGAAGGAATAATTTGATTTTTGTTGATGAAGTCTTACCTTACAGTTCACTTGTGCAGACAGTTAGACTTTGTTCTGTTGCAAGAAGATCATTCTAGTCGGAACAGGTCCATTATGTGTGTTGCAGATCAAGATTTCCTAGCTATTCAAAAGGGTAAAGGTAAATGTAGATCTTCTACTAGTAAGTAGAAATTTGCTAATTTTGCACAATCAAAGAAGGATGATGAAGATGAGAAGAAAACAAAAAAGTAGAAATTGTTTTGCAAATACTGTAAAGGAAATGATCATGTCATAAAGAGTTGTCCAAAACTGGCTGCTAAAGAGGCAAGGAAGAAAGAGGCTAGAATGGTTATTTCAGAGGTCTCTACACCCAAAACAGAGTCTGCTAATTTTGTGCAGAATGAGGAATGAGCATTTACCACTATTTGTAGTTATGACCCATTTTCTTTTGATGAGTGTATTTCTACAGTAGAATTAGATGTTTGGTACTTTGATAGTCGGGTAACCAAACATATTAGCTCATAGTACAATTTCTTCACCCCACTTGAGCTTGCCCCTATTGGAGAATCTCTCCTATGCGCAATGGAAAGTGTAGAAGACCTTCTCAACATCAAGAACTTTAACTATAGCTAGACCTTAGAATGAAAACTAGTATCAATTGAAGAATATAATGAGCTTGTGGCTTTGGTCACTCAAGCTAGACACTAATAGCTTTCATATGAGCTATAAAACACTCAATTTGGAGTATTTTTGGTTTGACAACTCTTTGCCTCAAAGTATGCTGCTTGTCCACTCAGTTAGGCCAAAAATTGGTCTTCACTAAAAACTTAATAACTCAAATAGCATGACAAATTTGACAAGATAAGATTTCCAATGAATATTTAAACTCTAGAAATGGATGCATACATTGAGAGATATGACTCTCGCAATCAGGCTACCTAGAAATGATGAGTTGATGGACATAGTCTGTGAGACTGTAGAAAATGAAATGACTAAAACCAAATGAACTACCTACAAGGGGACTTCAACGCCTTCTTCCTCTCTACTTGAGTGTCCTCCCTAGACTTTTTTGCAGCCAAGGGACCATGAGCTCTCATGTTCTCCATAGCTCTTCCGCTACTTTGAGCAGCCACTTTTCTCATTCAGTTCAGTTTTTGGCTTTGATTCTCTTTTCACCTCCACTACTTGCTAAAGTAAATGCTTCCATTTTTCATTTTCGTATTTGCCTCCTATTTGAAGAAAATCTTTTTTGTGAAATATATACGACCTTTCTTCTTTATTTTTTAACACTCCCCCTCAAGCTCACATGTGAGCTTGCACCTTGAACTATATCCTACAAGTTGATTTTATCCTTGAACCTCTTTAACTTAGAAGCATCTAAGGACTTTGTAAACATTTCTGCAACTCATTAGTTCTAATGAACTTTATATCCACATCCTTTCTCAAAACGTTTTCTCGAACATAATGATAATGCACTTCTGCGTGCTTAATTTGTGCATGAAACATTGGATAGTTTGTCAAGTGGATGCTTGACATGTTGTCACCATAAATTGGAATGGCTTGTACCTACACATCAAGATCAACCAAGAGCTTCTTAATCCATATAGATTCACAAGTTGCAAAGGCTAATCCTCTATATTCAGCTTCTATAGATGTTGGTGCAATAGTGGGTTGCTTCTTCGAGCTCCATGTGATAGATTTGTTACCTATCATGAACACATAACCTGAAGTGGATCGTTTGTCATCCTTTGAACTAGCCCAATCAGCATCACTAAAGCCCTTTACCTATAATTCTTCATCACATCTATAAAACTAGGCATGAGTGATTGTGTGCTTCACATATCTTAGCACTTATTTGGCTAAATTTAAATGTTCACTTGTTGAATTTGCATAAATTGAGAAAGTACTTCAATGATATAACACAAATCTGGTCTTGTGATTGTAGAATAGGTCAATGAACCTATAATACTCCTATATGTAGTTACATCATGTAACTTTACTCCATCATTTGAGCATAATTTCACATTTGTGTCCATAGGTTGAGTGCGTGGTTTGCATTCACTCATTCCAAATCTGAAAAGAACATCCAGCAAGTACTATCTTTGCATCAAGTAGATGTCATATTTCCCATAGACCACCTCAATGCCTAAAAAATATTTTGGCTCACCAAGATCTGACATTTTAAACTCCTTACCGGGTTTTCTTTTGATCTCGTTTATTCTTGCAACATTACTTCCTATTATGATGAGATTGTCAACATATATGCAGATGTATACCTACTTGCCTTCTTCTTTCTTCATGTAGAGAGAAGGATCTGCACTACCTGGACTATACCCACACCTTGTGAAGTACTCAACCAATCTTTGGTTCCAAGCACGTGGTGGTTGCTTCAACCCATACAAAGCTTTTTCCAATTTGTAAACAAAATCTGGATGCTTTTTATCTTCAAATCCAATCGGTTGACTCATGTATACCTCTTCTTGAAGTTCTCCATTGAGAAAAACATTTTTTATGTCAATTTGGTACAATGACAATCTCCTTGCTACACTCACTGCAATCAAGGTTCTAATTGTTCCCATCTTTGCAACCAGGCTAAAATTCTCTTCATAGTGGATGCCATGAGTCTACTTGAATCCTTTTGCTACTAGTCTAGCTTTATGCCTAGCTAGAGAACCATCAACATTTCTCTTTATTTTAAACACCCATTTATTTGGAATGATCTTCATATCTTCAACCTTTGGAACTAGCACCCATGTTTGATTGTCCATGAGAGCTTTTATCTCTTCTTGCATAGCTTATTGCCATTCTTTTTGTGTACATGCTTCTTCATATGCATCTGGTTCTTTATCTTTCACCACCTGTGTCATATATAAAAAATGATTTTTAATAAAATTATCATAGCTCAGCCTTTGAATTGGATACCTTGCTCTTGAAGACTTGCTTTCATTTCCTTTTGAATATTGCTTCTTTAATCAATTCAACTTTACCTTTGGTGTAATCACCTCTTCGTACTCTTCTTCACTTGCATTTGAATCACTATTTTGGGCAGCATTTTTAGCTTTAAATCTTTCATAACCTGATTTTGGTGGTGAGGAATGACTCCTTAGTCTCCCCTTCCATGTTGAGCTTTCTCCGTGTGATGTAGAAGCTTCTGTACTTGGCATTTGATTGCTTGTTTGCTAAAATTCTTCTTGCACAACACCTCCATAATCTTCATAATCTTCTTTAAGAATCTTCTCTTTCCCTTTGTCTCCAAACCATTGTCTTATCTCATCAAATGCCACATCTCATGAGACTCTTAGCTCCTTTGTCACCGGATTGTAGCACCTATATCCTTTTTGCTATGATGAATATCCAATGAAAATACATTTTTTGGACTTTGGATCCATCTTTGTTCTTAATTCTTGAGGAATGTGAACATAAGACACACATCCAAAAGCTTTGAGATGTGTAAGATCAAGTTTCTTAACAGATTATATCTCCTCCAAAGTCAAATTATGCACTCCAGCTATTGTGCACTTGTTCATCAAATAAACAGCCATACTAGCTCCTTCAGCCCAATAGTTTAGTGGAACCTTCATCTCATTGAGCATGTGTCTTGCAACTTGTGTGATATGTCTATTTTTCCTTTCAACAATTCCATTTTGCTAAGGTGTGTACCTACATGTAAGTTGTCATTTGATGCCATTTTCATAAAGAAAATCTGAAAATTCTTTGGAGAAATATTCTCCTCCTCCATTAGACCTCAATGTCTTTATGTAACATCCTGTTTCGTTTTCTATATGTGCTTCAAATCTCTTGAACATAGAGAACACATGTGATTTTTGTTTTATGCAAAAGATCTATACTTTTCTTGAATGATCATCAATAAAATTGACAAAATATCTATTACCAGTCAATGACAGTTGTTGTGATGGTCCCCATACATCCATGTGTATCAAGTCAAAGACATTCTTTGCCACATTATTTCTCTTCTTGAATGGTTGTTGAGTTTGCTTTCTTAGTTGGCATGCTTCACAAAACTCATGCATCCAGCATCGTTGAATCTTGGAAGAACTCTTACCACTTCATGGTTGCTCATTTCCTTGAGCTTGGGAATGTTGATATGTCCAAACCGTTTGTGCCACAAATCAATTTCAGCAATCCTCTTCTTTCCAAATTGAATATACATCACCTTTCTATGTGTTGTTGAATGTCCAAAGTGAACTTCCTACCTTCTTTCCTTCAGTGAGTGACAAACTTAAATCCTTCTTTTGGATTTTTTATAAGGCAACCTTTTTCATTGAAGATAACATGATATCTTTTCTATACCATTTTTTCCTACTCAAATCAAATTCTTTGTAATATTAGGAACATGAACATCTATCACTACCTTCTTGTCTCCAAGCTTGATTTCTCCAACATGAATTGTGTCTTGAGTTTCATCACCGGTTTCCACACATGCGTTTCCACTTGTAGCTTGTAGATTTGTGAATAAATCTCCTTGGAATGTCATATGATTGCTGCAACCTGAATCTATAAACCATTTTTTATCATCACTTCTTGGGCTATTCTACTCATGCTTCATGGCAAGCATGGTTTGTTTGTCTCCTTCACTTGATGTACTCACATAGTTATTTTGGCTCCTTTGGCTTCCTCCATTTGGCCTTACCATTCTTTTTGCCAACAATTATTTGCATAATGTCATACCTTACCACAATGATAACATTTTACCTTTATGCCTTTATTGCCTTCTCCTTGTTAACCAACCTCTTCAGCCACAAGATTTGGTATAATCTCGTCGAATGTTGATAGAGGGTCTCTATAAAGAATATTTGTGATGAGGGGCTTCCACTTTTCTTCACTCCTCAAGCCATTTAGGGCTATTTGGATGACGACTTCCTTTTCGATCTTGCATCCAATTCATTCTTGCTGATCTCGAAGTTCCTTGATCTTCAACATATACTCGCTAATTCTTTGGTTTGACCTTTTCTTCATGTTGTTGAGCTCGTTCTTGAGTTGCATCTTCCAAGTCCTTGTTGAGGTAGCATACACCTTCTCCAATGCTTCCCAAACCTCTTTGGCTATCTCTAGGCTTTTCACATGACCAGTCATAATGTTAGAAATAACTTCTGAAATGATGAACATCACCCTTCGATTCCTCTCTTCCCAATCGACAAATTGTCTCCTTTTTGCTGGAGTAATGTTGGGTCTTGAAGGTTCATTTGGATCATCTCCAGTAACTAGACTCCATAAACCTTTAACTTTAAGGTAATTTGTCATTCTATACCTCCAAGAATGAAAATTATCTTTATCCAACTTCTCAACTTGTTTTCCTAAATCAGCCATTGAAAACTTCCAAGTTTGAAGTTTTCCTCAATATGTTGTGGTGCTCTATCTTGACTTTACAAAGCTCCCCATTGATTTGTAGTTCCTTCTTTGTTTTACTTCAATTCTAATGCTTTGCCTCTTCAAGCTCCAATGCTTTATTATTGAGATCTGATACCAACTGTTGGAGAAATCCTCTCCTATGTGCAATGGAAAGTGTAGAAGACCTTCTCAAGATCAAGACTTTTACCTATATCTGAACCTTAGAATGGAATTTGGCATCAATTGAAGAATACAATGAACTTTTGGATTTGATCACTCAACCTAGACACTAATAGCTTTCAAATGAGCTATGAAACACTCAATTTGGAGTATTTTTGGTTTGGAAACTCTTTGCCTCAAAACATGCTCCATGTCCACTCAATTAAGCTGAAAACTAGTATTCACTAAAAACTTAATAACTCAAAGGGCATGAAGAATTATCTTTTAGAGTAAGGAAGTACAAAAGATAAACTTTCCAATGAATATTTAACCTCTAGAAATGAATACATAATTGAGATATATGACTCTCACAATCAGGCTACCTAGAAATGGTGAGTGGCTAGACATAATCTATGAGACTGTAGAAAATGAAATGACTAAAACCAAATGAACTACCTACAAAGGAACTTCAACACCTTCTTCGTGTGTACTTGAGTGTCCTCACTTGCCTCATTTGTAGCCAAGTGACCACGAGCTCTCATGATGACTTCATGAGCTCTTCTCCATAACTCCTTTACTACTTTGAGCAGCCCTCTTTCCCAAAAGATGGTTCAATTCGAGCTACTAAAAAATTGTAGCTTGTTCATAGTGATGTGTGTGGTCCTATGGAGACACCTTCTTTTGGGAAGTATCTTGACTTCATGACCTTCATTGATGATTTTTCCAGGCATGCATGGGTACATCCATTGAAAGCAAAGTTTAAAGTCTTCATGTGCTTCAAACAGGCTTTGGTCTTGGCTAAAAATTTGTCAGCATGTAAAATGGGCACCCTCTGTTCTGATTGAGGGGGGGAAATACATGTCTTTTGACTTTAACGCATTTCTAGTTGAACATGAGATAAAACATTAGTGTACAGTGCCTTATACACCTCAACAAAATGGAGTTATTGAAGGAAGAATAGGGCACTCATGGAGATGGTGAGGTGTATGGTCAAGAGT
The DNA here is from genome assembly GCA_020310875.1 of Ceratopteris richardii. Classification (NCBI taxonomy): domain Eukaryota; kingdom Viridiplantae; phylum Streptophyta; class Polypodiopsida; order Polypodiales; family Pteridaceae; genus Ceratopteris; species Ceratopteris richardii. Next base: position 58,329,122 of record CM035425.1, on the reverse strand, counting down.
CAAGCTTTACCACATTGTTTCTGGCTTGAGGCTATTATGTGTGCACCATATGTACTTAACAGGTGTCTCACTAAAGCATTGCATGCTATCACTCCATACGAGGCTTGGCATGGTCACAAGCCATCTGTTCCTCACCTGTGTGCTTTTTGTTGTTTGGCATATGCATTAGTGCCTGAAAAACAACACAAGAAATTGGATGATAAAGTAGTGAAATGTATTTTTGTTGGGTATAGTTTTGAAAGCAAAGGCTATCATCTGTATCATCCATAGAGTAAACACATTTTGGTTAGTCCTGATGTTGTTTTTGTGGAAGATGCTATTCAACCATTACTTTGATGTACTAAGGAGAATTCTATTAGCTCCAAAGACATGTATGATACTTTGTTGCCTCTTTTTAAAGGTGGATAGTCTAGTGTTGGTCCTAATGGGGCAACTTGTTAGCCTTTACAAGATTCATGTGATGATGCATATCATTCCATTTTTTATGAAAATTTACATGATGCACTTGTTGATGAGAGAGTTGATATTGAGGAGGTAAAAACTATGCCAAAATGGATAGTGTAGACTTTGCATGATAGCAAATTAGATGCGCCTTTGTCATATAGTACTCATTGTGGCTCTCATAGTGCTTCTTTTGCATCAAATTGCTATGCTATGGTTGCCTCTAGTCTCTGTGATGAGAATGAGCCTATTTTGTTTTATGAAGCACAAAATTTTGAAAGTTGGATGGCAATCAGAACATGATGCTATTATGAAAAATGGTAACTTGTCTTTATGTGACTTGCCTCCTGGCAAGAAGGCCATTGGCACTAAGTGGGTATACAAGCTGAACTGTAAGCCGGATGGAACAATTGACATGTATAAGGCTAGGCTTGTTGCAAAGGGTTATGGTAAGGAAGGAGGCATTGATTTTGATGAGACCTTTGCTCCTACTTGCTAAATGACTACTGTTTGTAGCATCTGTGTGCTTGGAGCTCATCATGGTTAGAATGTACATCAATTTGACATCAAAACTACGCTTTTGAATGGTGACTTGCATGAAGAAGTGTATGTTTTTTAGCCCCATGGCTTTGTGCAGAAAGGGCATGAAAACAAACTGTGTAGGTTGAAAAATGCATTATATGGTTTGAAACAAGCACCACGTGCTTGGTACAAAATGATACATGCCTATCTGATTGCACATGGTTTTGAGAATAGTCCAACTGAGAGCACCTTATATGTCAAGCATGCAAATGATGTGCTTCTGATCATTGTTGTCTATGTTGATGAAATGTTGCTCACTGGTCCTCATGAGAAGCATATTGCTGATTTTAAGGCCGATTTACATGCCTCATTTGAGATATCAGATTTGGGGCTTTTGCATCATTATTTGGGCATTCAATTTATGTAAATTGATGGCAGAATAGCTTTATGTCAAACCAAATATACTGACACATTATTGCAGCATTTTGGCCTTGAATACTGCAAACCTATTGCCACTCCTATGGAGACGTTTATGATTGAGTCTTCATGATGCCGCCCGATATTCAGTTTGCTTTCTCACAGATGAGCACATTTATTCATTGCCCAAGAGTCAAGCATTGGTAGGCGGTTAAGCGCATCTTTCACTACTTGAGTGGCACCCAGTTACTTGTATTGTTTTATCCCAAGGGGGGATCACTATCGCCAGATTCACATGTAACTTTGATTGGGCTGGTTGCCATGAATCTTGTGTCTCCAGTAGTGGTTTTTGCTTCATGCTTGGTAGTTCATGCATATTTTTGTTGAGCAAGTAGCAGCCTACTGTGGTCACTTCCAGTTGTGAGGCTGAGTATAGGGCAGCTTTCACAGTGACTGTTGAGTGTGTGTGGCTGAGATGTCTTATGGCTAGTTTGGGTATTGGTCAGTCTTCTACCACCACCATCTTCACTGACACTTAGAGCACATTGGCAGTTGTGAGGAACCCTGTGTTCCATGCTCGCACTAAGAACATCGATGTGCACTATCATTATGTCAAGGAGAGGTTCTCTGTTGGAGAGATTAGTTTGGCATATGTGCCCACACAAGAGAACATTGTAGACCTTTTCATAAAGGTGGCCTAGGGAGAATTATGGAGCTTTTCGCAAAGATTTGGGCTTACTTCCTTTTGTGGATTGATTCCACATAGCTTGTCACTTCCTTATATATGATTGTCACTTCCTTGTTCACCACCTCATGCCTAGGGGGGATTTGTTGATATATTTAGGTAGTGATGTGTGTGAACACACTAGGACTCCCAAGGCAGTTTTTCCTCTATAGGAGGTTTTTTCCCCTTGCTTGTATATATGCTTATAACCCTAATAGGTGACTTATCTTTGTACATTCTAGTGGTAATAGAATACATCATTGCTTTCAGCCATGGCCACTGATTAAGATACCTTGATGCAGAAAAATGATTGTATCTCAAAAACTTAAACAAAAGTACCCTGTCAAGTTCTACTAAATGTGTAGAAGAGTTCAAGGTGCTTATACTGGAGAACCAAAACTTGTATGTATCTTTGGCACAGAAAGACAAAATTGCCTACACAAGCATTGTGATAGTATGTTTAGATCCCGAAACAAGCTGAGATTGTGATTTCAACACCACACAACATAGCTATTTTGAACTCCTAATAACCTTGAGTATGCTTGCCAAATTTTGTGTGATTCTAAGACTATGATTGGAGGGGTGTCGACGATGCCCTAGATGAAGCGATGACCTGCTCTGATACCAATTGTTTGAGTATATGTGTGTCTCTTATGTGTGTATATGTATGCATGTGAGTGTATATATGCATGTGAGTGTATGTGTGTGTGTCTATGTGTATGTATATATGTGTGTGTATGTGTATGTGTATGTGTGTGTATGCATGTGTATGTGTGTGTATGTGATTGTCTATGTTTGTGTATGTATATGTGTGTGTATGTGTGTGTATGTGTGTGTAAGTTTGTGTTTGTGTATGTGTGCATGTGTCTATGTGGGTGTGTGTATGTGTATATTTGTGGGGGTGTGTGTGTGTGTATTTGTGTGTGTATGTGTATATGTATTCGAGTGTATGTGTGTGTACCTAAAACCCTAATCCTATGTGTATATGTGAGTATATGTGTGTCTCTATGTTTGTGTAATGTATATGTGTGTTTCTATGTGTGTATGAATATGTGTGTGTATGCATATGTGTGTGTATGTGTATATGTGTGTGTGTATGTGTATATGTATATGAGTGTATGTGTGTGTGTACCTAAAACCCTAAAGCCCTAACCCTATGTGTGTATGTGAGTGTATATGTGTATGTGTATGTGTGTCTCTTATGTGTGTATATGTGTGCATGTGAGTGTATGTGTGTGCATATGTGTATGTGTGTGTGCTTATGTTTATGTATATATGTGTGTGTATTTGTATGTGTGTGTATGTATGTGTGTATATGTATATATGTGTATGTGTGTGTATGTGTATAGTGTGTGTATGTGTATATGTATGTGAGTGTATGTGTATAGTTCAGTTTATGTCTCTCTATCTCTCTCTCTCTCAAATGCCAAACAAAATTTCATTACATGTCAATTTTTATCTCTCTCTCTTTCTCCCTCGCTCTTTTTTCAAACATTAACCAACATTTTATTTCATTTCTCTACCTCTCTCTCTCAATATCTGTCTCTCTAATAAAGAACAAAATAGTACATGCATGGATGTAGATCACTCACATCGATGTAACTTTGGAACACTCCTCACACACGCACAATCCGCATTGTCTATAGTCAAACAAAAAAACCGTTGCCAAAAAGCTCCTCCAAAAAAAATGAAATTGAAATTAGGAAACCATAAAAACAATAAGGAATGGAGAGAGAGAGAGAGGGTGAGGGAGTGCATCACTTACCAAGATGGAAGAGAGAGAGAGAGAGATGTGTGTGTGTGCAGAGAGAGAGAGAGAAAGATGTGTGTGTGTATGGAGAGAGAGGAGGGTGGACGTGCGTGAGGGGAGAGGCTAAAAGCAAAGGGGGGGCAGAGTGCAGGTGAGATGGAGGTGCTCCACATGCATATTTGAGTGAAAAAACAAGGGAGTCCACTTTTGGGTTTCAGTTATTAAACATAATGTTATTGTAGGCATCGACATAACCATCGGCAGTTGCCAATGCATTACTGTCACTTATACTGATGCTTATATTGATGCCATATTTTTAACATTTTCCCAAGAATCTTCCAATGGTCATAGTGATGCCACAGATGAACATTGGTATGGTTATCATCAGTATGACCCTAGTATGTTGTAGTGAGAGTCCACACATGCCAAGTCAAATGGTTGAGTCCCTCACCTTGTGAGGCAGGGGCAAGGTTTGACCCTCTCCATCGATAGGACATCTAAACTAAGTTTTGGGGCATGTGTAATGAATCAAAACTAGTTGTGCCATCATTTTCGAGTGGATGTAAGTCCATCTCAAACCATTCTAACCCTTCCTCTATAAGATAAAGGAGGTCCTTTGGGTACTATGCACATTCACCTTGTACAATTAATATCAAAGTTAAAACTAGGGGGAGTAGGCTTCGGCTGAACCTCCCTTCTTTTATAACTTAAAATAATTAAAAATATCCGATTCGAAAAGTTTTTAAAGTTCTCTAATAAAACCTTCTTCCCATCGCCATCACAAGCGAAAACAAACCGGGTTAACTTTTACCTTTATTCTTTTTAATAGAATTTTGTTGTTTTACGATCGTTTCACCTTTCTTTTTATTGATTTTAATATTTATTTCTTTTGCTTCACTTTAGAATAATTTTCAGAAACAAATTTTACGTTCACATACACATACGGTCGATATAAAAGATTAATGCACACACATTTCATTCACACATAAATTTGGGGAGTTGCACACATATATACACATGGTGCACATATGTAACGGTAAAAACACTTATCAAAAGCATAAACATGCATGATTCATATGTGCTTCACAAATACTTATCAAAAGCATAAACATGCATGATTCATATGTGCTTCACAAATACTTATGAGCATGCTCTCCTAAGTGCACCCATTCACATCAATACGTGTCCATGCTCATACAATTCTCCTCACATATATTGCCCATATTAAACGTTGATCTCATTAGCTCTCACGTAATGACAGGGATTATCTTTCGCATTGAAATTGCACCTATACTCAAAAAATTGTTGTTGGGTTAACCCCCATGCAAATTTTATTTTCTTTTTCAATAATAAAATAAGACCCAAGATCAAAGTTTTTTTGGCGGGATCCTTGTCATGGCTCTGGCGGCCTCCTCCCTTGTGAGAAGCAACCTGACCCCGCCCTTGGGGGAGATCGATAACTTGGCCCCTATTTTGGAGGGGGGATCTTGTGTCGCCCTTGGAGCCTCCGAGGGTGTTGATCCTCCCTTGGTTTCCCTCAGTAGATCCGCAATTCTGTCAACGCAAGAAGAGCTCAAGCAAGTATGTCTCACCAGACAAGTGTTTGGCCCTAGGCTCCCGCTCGATACCGTGCGCTCATGGCTTCGCAACGAGTGGTTCCCCCGAGGGTTAATCGTTTGTAAGTGTCAGTTCTTACCGGCTACTCATATGCTGCTAGTCTTTGAGAATGAAGATATGGCATTTCGAACTCTCTGTGTTGAAACTTGGCAACTCGGGCGGGCCACCCTATGCCTGTTCAGATGGTCCCCCAATTTTATTCCCGACAAATCAAAATCTCTCTGGTACCCTCTCTGGATCGAGTTCACTAACCTTCCGTACTTCTTGTACAACTTCGTGTGGGATATTTTTTCTCTTGTCGGCAAGTCGTTGGCATCACAGGAGGATGTTGGTGGTCTCATTTATGAAGGTGCGAGACATTCGTTCAATGCTCGGTGGCACCCCCAAATCTGTGTCGAGGCTGACCTCAGCATGCCGCTTCCATCAAAGATCAAAGTGGACTTGGGCGAAGGGGATGTCTGGGAACAAGACAATAATTACAAAAACCTACCTAATGCATGCTTTCGTTGCGGCCAACAAGGTCACAGGATTAAAGATTGCCCACATAGACAAAAAAGTAAGCAAAAACAAGAAGCGTCCAAAAATGCTCAAGACAACAAAGGGACTTTGAATCGCTCAATGAGCGAAGAGGAAGTTTGAGGGGCCCCTTAACCCAGAAGCCGATGCGGACGGGTTCATAGAAGTCAAAAGAAGAAGGAAAAGAAGCCCCAAGGCGACATTTGAGCGAAATCAAACACCAGATATCCCCTCAAACAACCTGTTTTGCAATTTGGAAAAGGAGATCAATGAGCTTGATTACGCAGGTATGAACCTATTTGAGGTGGACACCAGTGACAAAGCCCTAGAGATCCCTCCCAATAAAGAAACCTACCAGGAGGGTTACACTACAAGCAAAGAAGATGGCTTTACCACTAGTAACAAAGACAATATGGATAGTGAAAGTTGCATCATTGGATCGACTATCCTGGAAATGGTTTCCAGTTCTTTCCAATAGGAGGCATCAGGCAAGGGGAAACAACCTATTGAGCTACCCTGGAAAAGCCCCCACAAGAACAAATTGCTAAGTCGGGACCCCCTCCCAACGAAAAAGAAAGATGAATCCAAGAAAAGAAGGGACAAGGTCTCCTCCCGCAAAGAGGGTAAATCACGATAATGGTCATCATCTCGTTAAATGCTAGAGGGCTAACAGACCCCTCAAGAGCGACCATCATTGGTCAATGGCTTCACAACATTAGCTTAAACCCAGAATTTATCTGTATTCAAGAGACTAAAATTGATGGATCAGACTTCCAAAAACTTCTTAGACATGTCTCCTCGACCCATGTTTGGATTTCGACATCGCACTCGTGGGGGTCCGATGGGATGGCAATTGCTATTAATCAATTCTAGTTTGAAAAGCTTGAGCAGTCCATTGAAGATGAGAGCCATAGATGGATTTCCATTTCCTTTGGTGCCTCCTTTTGTTTTACTTTAGTTTCTATGTATGCCCCTAATGGGGAGATGGAGAGACTGAATACATGGGGATCGTTGAACTCGCTTCCCCACAACGTGCTAATTTGTGGTGACTTCAATATGGTGGAACATCCTGCGGACAGATGGAACAACAAGGGTCGGGTCATTGTCAATCGGGAGAAAGAAACATGGGACAAGATCAAACTACACTTGGATTTGGTTGAATTCAAAGATTTGAATGGCTTTTCGTGGTCAAATCTCGAAGCGGGCGAGGACCTGAGGAAAGCTAGACTGGATAGATGCTACATTGCTCAGAACACTATTCATCAGTGGAGCCACCCTTCCTTCTCACAAAGCACTGATGTTTCCATCTCTGACCACTACCCGATCGTTATCGCTTTCCAACCTTCCACCAAAATCTGTAAGGCTCCTTGGTACCATGCGTGCACGACCTCCTCTCTCCCCTCGGTCCATCAAGAAATTGCTAATGTGTGGAAGGAGGAGTTTGCCTCTGGCTCATCCCCAGCCAAGTGTTGAAGACGTGCAGTTGATAAGTCAGGACAGATCATGATTAGAACCAAGAAGATGCTCGAGTCTGTTCGGCGGGCACGTAGAGAAGCTCTATATCATAGACTCTAGAGACTTGAGGAGGAAGTGAACAAAGGAAAAGCTCAATCCCATAACAGTCTACGAAAAATCAGAGCACTTTTGAGATATGAGGAAGAAATCCAAAGGAAAATTTTGCGAATTTTCTTCAAGGAGTGGTGGGCTGGCAAGGCCGACAAACCCACCAAAGAGATGTGTCGCATCCTGAAAGGAAACAAAATAGAGAATCAATCCCCCTATTGCTGGACTCAAATGGCAATGTATGCAATACGGAAGAAGATAATTTTGGGATCATTGAAGGGAACTTTCCGAGACTCCTGGGGACCTCGACCCCCCTCTCCCACCAAAGATGGGATTGCATGGCAACCATTTCTAGAGTTTCCTCTCATAGGATCCCACTCAACCTTCGTTCCCTACTTAATGCCCCTATTGCGGAAGCAGAAATCATTGAAGTCATTGATGCCCTCCCTTTTGGTAAAAGCCCGGGGCTAGATGGGCTCACTAATGAGTTTTTTAAGTCCTTCAAGTTGATGGTCGCCACCCCGCTTCATTTGGTCAGGCAAGAGGCGCTCGAGTTTGGCGCGCTTCCGACTTGTCTCAACAATGGAATTATCAAGTTAATACACAAAAAAGGGGAAAAGACCAGAATTGAGAATGGGCATCCGATTACGATGCTCCAATACAAAGTCATTGCCAAAGTCATAGCCAACATAATTTCCAACCATCTGTGGTTAAGCGAGGATGAAAAAGGTTTTGTCAAAGGCAGGTCGATTTTGGAAACCATTATAGATATCTCGGAAGGCCTCAAATTTGCAAATGAGTCAAGACCAGATGTGGTCTTCCTCAAGATCGACTTTGATAAAGCCTACGATAGGCTAGAATGGGACTATATTCTGCAGTCAATTAAAGATCTCGGAGCTAGTAAAAATTTTTCCAAGATGATCTCGACCCTTCTGGGAAACACATCTACTCAAATTAATGTTAATGGAAAATGTTTGGAGGTGATCAAACTTAGAAGATCAATTAGACAAGGGTGCCTGTTGGCTCCCCTTCTCTTTGCCATTGCCACGGAAGGGCTTAGCCAGATGGAGGAGCATCAGGTGGAAGTAGGTAATATCAAAGGCGTTCGATTGCCTCATGACCTCAGCCAAATCACCATGAGACTGTTTGCGATGATATGAACGCATTTGTCCACAATGATAGTACCAGCCTGGAGACGTTCTGGAGGTGCCTGGATACTTTCTACGTGGCCTTTGGATCCAAAATAAACATTTCTATGTCCACTTTCAGAGCTATTGTCGGGATCCAGCCTCACCTTCTCATTGATCATGGTTGTCAAATCATTTCGCAGGGCCAAATTTTCCGACTTCTAGGGATTCCCTTGGTGTTTGGTATCTCGATGGAGCAACGGTGGAACTAGGTGCTGGCTAGACTTGAAAATAATCTAAAATATTGGAGAGGTATTCAAATCAATCTCGTTGGCCATGCAATGGTTATCAACACGTTCCTCATATCATCGACCATCTACTTCCTTTCTTGTTGGAGACCGAAAGAGCAAGATCTATCCAAACTGGAAAGTATTTGTAGAAACTTCCTCTGGACGGGTGACCACAATAGGAGGGGCGTGCCTAAAATCAAGTGGTCCATCTGCACCAGCCAAAGAGATAGTGGGGGCCTTGGCATTCTAGACATTGGTTGCATGGCTAACAAACTAGCAGCAAAATGGATGATTAAGGCATGGTGCAATGAGGAGGCCTGATGGGCCAAGTTGATCTTCAAAAACAAGAATGAGTTGGCTCTCATGGGATTCCCGAATTGGAAGAATCTTGACATTTTGACTCTTTTGTTTTCCCCGATCCCGGTCTTCCTGAAAGGCTCGAATCTTGTGTGCTCCCTATGGAAGAGTTAGAATAAAGTCAAAAGCTTCACAAGAATAAGTGAAGATTGGAAGTGGGCAGCTGGTATCAGACAAAATGACTCTATCTGGTTCCCAATCCATGGCATCCGGATCGTGGAAAGGCTTCAAAAAATGGAAACATCTCTGGAAGCAAGACACCAATCAGTGGATCAACTTTGAGGATATTGACCCTAGCACCAACATTACCTATGAAGAATGGAACACTTTGCAAAGTAGATGTCTCGCCTGGGACGCTCTAAAGTTCGCCTTCTCATGGGGCATGAGACGCCGAGCTTAATTGGTCTCAGATGGCACAATGGTAATTGCCTATCAAAAATCCCAAACATCAAAGAAACCATTGATTATCAGGTTAACCTCAACAAGAAGTGGTGCCTCTCATGGACGCAACTTTGGTGGGACATGAAATTCATGGCTATCTGGCACCCCCTCATTGAAATCAAAAAGTCTGTCCTCTTTTGGGAAATTCTTCATCGTGGAATCTGGACCAACCTTAAGGCTAGCAAAATTTGTGGGATACATCCGTGGTGCAAACGATGCTACTGGTCCATCAAAGATGTTTCTCACATCTTTTTTACTTGTCCCAACTCCAACAGCCTCTGGCAGATTGTCGAAAAGAAAATGAGACTTCATAAACATATCAATTGGAAGCAAGCTCTGCTGGGAGAAGCGGTCGGTTGCTCTGCGACTCTCTAGAATGCCATCAGAGGGGAGGTCCTTTGAAAGATCTGGCGGGAAAGATGTGCTTGTAACTTTGGTGACTCCCCCAAAGAGTGGTCGATTGAGAAATCGTTATTCCTCCTTGGCAAAAGGATTGGTAACTATAAGAAATCCCCCCCCCCTTCAGGCATCATCAAGTGCTCCTTTTGATCAACAACAAGCTTAAACCCATGTGGGCTCCACATGAGGGAGATGAGAGGGTGATTAACCTCCTTTGTAATGCCACTTGAACTCTAGAAAACCTACCCCCTCTATGTGGGATTCGAGGGATCTAGTGGGCACTAGTCCCCTCCTCTTGTAATTTTCTTTTAATAAATTCAAGTCCGAGAGAGTAGGCTAAGGCCGAACTTCCTATATTAAAAAAAAACTTTGAAAAAATTTCCTGTAGAAACTAGCGAGCCTAATAAAAAATGTACATAATTGATTGATGACGGTATAGGCCAATCTATAATGACTTTAATCTTATGTGGACTATATGCACTCCTTCACTAGAAATAATATGCCCAAATATTCTAGTTTACCTTGAAAAAAGTAACTCTTTTCAAGATTAGTGTAAATTTGTCATAACAAAATAAAAACTATTTCTAGATGATTGTCGTGTTCACATTCATTCTTACTATAAAAAATCATATCATCAAAGAAAACTAGAACAAAAGTTTGGTAATCTAAGAAAATTTTGTTCATCATATGTACAAATGTAGCATAAGCATTGGTAAGTTCAAAGGGCATTACCATAAACTCATAATGGTCAGTTTGAGTCTTGAAGACATGCTTCTAATATCGTTGTGCATCATATGTATCTAATGGTAACCCGATTTTAAGTCAATCTTACTAAAAATATGGATCTTTGAAGTTTATCTACAAAGTCCTCCATCCAAGGAATAGGGTATCTATTCTTAATTGTGATCTTGTTGAGGGCTTTATAATCAATGTACATCTTATAAGTTTCATTCTTTTTCTCTACTAAGAGAACTCGTGCTCCAAACGGGGAAGAACTAGGAGTGACAAGTCATTTTTGTAATAAATGTTTAACTTGGTTTTCTATTTCATTTTGGTGAAGAGGATCATGCCTATAAGGTGCTTTATGAGGAGGAGAGCTACCAGGAATTAAGTCTATACTATGGTCAAAGGATCTTTGACATGGTGGTAATTTGGGAGGATAATTAGACATAAAACAATCCTTATAAGCACTCACAGAAGGTTTATGCACATAAAAAAGGATATGTTTCTAATAATTTATGACATTTACAAAAAATGATTCATGAGTTATAACCTTTCCTAAATACACATTTGACTTGAGTATGAATAATCAATGGGAATAGTTTGAAATCATGCGACAAAGAAATGAGTTGACCTTTAAATTCAAAATTAAATCTATGTATATGATAGTCAATACATGGGTTATAATGATTAAGAAAGATCATACCGAGTATAATATTGTAAGATTGCAAAGGGGAAATGTAAAATATTCATGAATCTACATATGAACTTATACAAATCTTAATGTCATGCACTTCTCTTATTACATTATGTAGACTTTCTTGAAATGCAGCCTTTACTTTATACAAGGAAGAAAATTCCATTTATTTGACTTCCTAGACTAACAAATTTGAATTAAATCATGAAAACTACCATCCTCATGTAACCTATTAACAATTGTAATATTAATAGTTAATGGAGTTTCACAACTACAGATTAGGGTCGTACCGACACTACCCATACCGACGATCATTTGCAGCATCAGTATGACCATTGGACGATGCTTGAAAAAATGTTAAAAACCAGATTCCAAAATATTTGTCAGAATATGTGTTGGTATAACTGTTGGTATAAGCATTGGTATTGCACAAGCAAATATCGATGCTTATTCAGACAATTATACTGATGATTATACTAGCATGTATTTTGATGTCACATTTAATAAACTCTGAAAGTTGACTCCCCTATTTTCATCCTGATCACAAAAGTAGACTCCATCTTACCTTTTTATCACTCAAATACATGCATACCTCCCCTCCATCTCACCTACACTCTGCCCTCCTCCTTTGCTTCTTGGTATGGTATTCTCTCTCTCTCTCTCTCTCTCTCTCTCTCTCTCTCTCTCTCTCTCTATATATATATATATATATATATATATATATATATATATATATATATATATAATATATATATATATATATATATATATATATATATATATATATATATATATATATATATATATATATATATATATATATATATATATATATATATATATATATATATATATATATATATATATTCTCCTTGATGCCTAGCATCGACTTGCAACCAAAAGTTGATGCCATGCATTGACGTTGTGCTTTTTCATCCACTTTTTTGTTCCTAAAATAGGCATGTTTAACACAGATATGATCAAGACCACTTTTATGTGGGAAGTCGATGCCAGGCATCGACTTTATGCTGAAACTCGATGCAAGGCATTGACTTGCTCCACAAACCTCATATTTTTAAGAAGATTCAATAATAGTTAGAACTCAGAGAATAAAACACAGACTTATCAACACAAACTCGATGCCAGGCATCGAGTTGCTTGGAAAACTTGAACTTTTGAACTCATCACACAATAGGTAAGCATGGAGATGATGGAGAGAGTCTCATACACAAAACTTTACTTAGTTCTTCTCATAGCTATGAAAAACTCAGAAGTTTATAGGTGTTTTCTTACTCAAAGAAGCCTGACTATACTCAGTCATACAAAATGAACTCCTACTAACATTCTCTCTCTCTCACTATGCATGAGTTGATACAAACTAACTTATATAGTTTTTTCTCAATCTCGTGACTTTTTAAAAAACTTCTAGAACTAAAGTGAACTAAATTTACAACTATAATACATTTGTGAATTTGTCCCTTCACATAGACATGTGGTTTTCTTCTAAAGCTTTGACCTTCAAATGTATGTCCAATTAGTGATTGTTTCTCCAACAACTCCCCCTCAATCACTAATTGACATTCTCTGTTTCTTCATATCATCTTCTTTTCTTTTATTCCTGCCATGCTTTTGAATCTGCTAGTCTTCACACCATCATCTTCACATAGATGATGGCATATATGTATCACCTCAATCACTTAGAGTGATCTTCTCAACCTGCAAACAAAATTTGGATACCTGGAATCTATAAACCCTTGAGGTTGTTCCATGTATACCTCATCTGATATGTATCCATTCAACAATGCATTCTTTATATCTAACTGACTTCGGGTCCATGCTTTTGAAGGTACAATAGCAATGATTGTCCTTATAGTTGACATCTTAGCTAGAGGACTGAATGTATCATCATAATATATGCCATATGTTTGGGCATAGCCTTTCACCATCAGTCTAGCTTTATATCTTGCTATACTTCCATCTGCAAGTTTCTTCACTTTATAACCCATTTATTTCTAATTACTTTCTTACCATTTGGTTTAGGAACAAGTTCCCATTTCTTGTTCTCCTCTAGTGCATTGAGCTCTTCCTTCATTGCTTCTTCCCATTGTTTTTTACCTTTAGCTTCATCATAGTTCTGAGGTTCTTCATCATCTTTGACCATATATGCATAATTCTTCTGAGTTATGTAAGAAGTATCATAAGAATACCTTTCTAGTTTTCTTCTTGTCCTAATTGACCTCCTTGGTTCACATTCTTCATATGTGTCTGGATACACCTCTTCATCAAATATAGGAACTTCTTCATTCCTTCTTGTTAATCCACTTTTGGATGTACTTGCTTGCATATAGTCTTCATCTTCATTTACCTGCACAATTGATTTTCCTTTCTCACATCTTCTTACCTCTTCGCCAAATTCTTCAGCTGTATGACTTTGATCTACATACCAACTTTTTTGTTCATCAAATGTAACATCTCTTGAAACAAGAAATTGTTCGCTTAGAGGATTCCACAACCTATAACCCATCTGCTTTTCATCATAACCAATGAACACATATTTTTCTGCCTTTGGTTCAAGTTTATGCCTAAGTTGTGATGGCACATAAGCATATGCAATTGATCCAAACACTTTACAATGATCTAGTGTTGGTCTCTTACCCCACCAAGCTTCATATGGAGTCATTCCATTTAAAGCTACACATGGTAATCTATTCACAAGATATGTAGCTATATTTATAGCCTCAGCCCAAAGATAATTTGGACAATTCTTCTCCTTCAGCATAGCTCTAGCAAACTCAACAAAAGTCCTATTTCTTCTTTCTGCTACACCATTTTGTTTTGGTGTATACCTGCAAGTTATTTCTCTCTTAATACCTACATTCCAAAGATAATCATTGAATTCTTGGGAGAAGTATTCTCCCCCTCCATCAGACCTTAGTCTCATAAGCTTTTGACCTGTGACTCTCTCTACATATGCATGAAAATGCTTGAAAGCTCCAATCACTTCTGATATTTCCTTAAAAACATATAAAGTTATCCATCTTGTAGCATCATCAATGAAAAGAACATAATACCTTGAGCCACTAATAGATCCTTCTTTTGTTGGTCCCCATACATCTGTATGAATGAGCTCTAGTAATCCATCATGTTTAAAACCTTTCTTCTGAAATGGTAACCTATGTGCTTTTCCCATTTGACATGCTTCACATTTATAAACCATATGTTGACTCTGCACATTTGGTAGTCCTAGTACAAAGTGATTTGCAACCATAGCTTTAATTCCTCTTTCATTGAAATGACCTAATCTCTTATGCCAGAGATCAGGTTCTATAATCACTCCTTCACCATGTGTGAGACAAGCTTGACCAATGTTTGCTTGCACTCTTAAAGTAAAGAGTCTACCTTCTTTCTTACCACAGACAATCTGATTATATCCATTCTCTCAACAAATACTCCTTCATTTGTAAACCTGACTTGAAAACCTTTTTCAACTATCTGTCCCACACTAATCAAGTTTTTAGGTTTTGTAGGAACATACAAAACATTGGTTAACAAATCTGCTCGAGTCTTGAATTTCACTTTTCCAATTGAATGTACATTATGTCTTGCATTATCACTTGTTTGAACTGTATGACTAGAAATACCTTTTTCCAATTTTGACATCAATCCTATGTTTCCTGACAAATGATTAGAACATCTAGAGTCAATATAAAATACCTTTAGATCTTCTTTATCTGATGTGCTCATTGAATTCATCATCAAAATGATGTTACTATGACTTTCATTCTGTGTGTCATTTGCATAATTGTAGTAGGTGGTGTTGTAGGATTGATTATGTACCCAACTTCTTCCTGCACCTCTAGCATAGCCTCGTCTTTGATTTTGTCTATCTCTCTGAAAATTACTTTGATATCTTCCACCTCTGCCTCTGCTATTGCTTTTTTAATTTTGATTTGATCCTTGTTGATTGTGCCTACGGTCATGAGCCAAATGATTAATCAATCCAGAGATGTCTTTAAATGCTTCAACTTTCAAACTTTAATGAAAACTTTTCAAAAACTTCTCATACCTTTTTCACCTTCCGTTCTTTAGAACCTTTCTACTCTGATACCACTTGTTGATGTGTGAAAGATCACAAGAAATGAATTAATGTGACACTAGAACACCTCTATGGTCACCATTAACTCAATGCTTCTCCAAAATTTGAGAAAAGATTGCTTAAACTGAGAACTTTGCTTGTACAAAAATTTCTAGTCACCAAAATGACATACCTTTAGTATTTTGCTAATTTCTCTTAGCACAAATATTATTTCTCCAAGATCTTTTGGTGATGAAATTAGAAGAGTAGAGCTTTCCAACAAGCTATTATTTGCAAGAAATGGTGTGGTCGGGTTCTTGCATGCTTAGGGGTGCACACAAGGTGCCAAGAAAGTAATGATTGGAGTAAACTCAGGTACACACTCTAGGACTTGAAACAAACACTTTAGTACTAAACCCTTAATCCAATTTATTTAATCTTGATGCATTAAGCTTTCATGAAAACTCGTTCATGGAGAACAAAAGGACTTACGTTCAACATATGAGATCGCATGAATCAGATGAAGATCGAAACTTCATATTTGTTTATGTAAAGTATTTAACAGTACATTCCTTTACTATGATCATATATAAACTTATGTTGAGAGTGAAGTAACTTACACGACTTGACTTCGTTTATAATGTTTAGGTATATGATCTCCGTTTAGATAAGTTCCAACAATGATTCTCAAGGACAAGTCAATAGGAACTCTTTAAGTTTTGTGTGCAGACGAGAAAGCAGTTCATTGTTGCACCATTCATATAATAAAACTCTTGTTTTAAAACGCTTCAAGAAATATGATGAATATCATATGCAAACCTCGTCCATTTCTTTTAAAGTGCCTAACGTCATTAAGTAAGTCATAACATCTGAAAGTAAATGAACATGAGCGACGCAATTTGAGGAAATGAACATATAGAGGTTGAGTTAACAATAGTAACATTTATAGTAGACCTTAATATACAATCTCTGTTCTTCACAACAGATTGTTTTAATTGTTCTATCAGTTAGCAGCACAGTTAACAGCACAGAGGAATTTAAATTCAATTCACCACGTTCACAATGTAGAATTAACACTTGAAATAGGCCACACAGCTAATGCACAACATTTCATAAGTGCTTGGTTGAAAAACATATGTCTAAAATGCAGATACTTATTTTGATCGTGAACATTTTTGTGTAGAACAAATTTTGACTCTGGAAGTAATTTTCCTCTACAAGTATCTTCACCTACTGTAATATGCACAGTTATATGCTCATATTATCCACAGTTATATGCTCAGCGTGTTCAACATAATAATCTGAATGAACATAACGAGCTATGAACTTGATGAGCTTTTTCAAAGAGTAAGTTTGATCTTCGTCTACTTAGTTTTATGAATAAAAGACAAATAATGCAAAAACGTATGAAAACTGCACCTAGTGCTAAATCCAAGGCACACCAAATTTGGCTAACTGTGCATCCAACTACATATCAAAGTTTCGTTCATGACAATCCTCCATTTATAACTTTTGACGCAAGTTACAATCATATGCTGACATATATCATGAAGTGAAGCCAAATCTCTTATATTCGTAAATAAAAAATATTGCATGTGTGTTTCATCAACATTGCTCTACAATAACGTTTTGATGTAAAAACAAGCTGTTTTGGCATGACGTTCTTAATATAGAGTAAATCAGCAAAAAACACATTTCAATGCTGACTATTGGAAAGCATAAACGTATTGTGTGAGAATCCAGATGCATGTGCAATTCACGGAGATGACACAAAGCAAAGCACATGGATGTCGCAGCAAATGAGGGGAAACAACTATGGCGCAAACTTAGAGAAAAAAAATGAATGCTCTGTATCATATAATGAGAAACTTACATCCATCTTCATCTGTTCGATGCAAAATCATATTAAATGATCATTGAGATGAAGCCATCCTCCTCTGAACATTGGGAAATAGCGCATAAATTACTGCTGCAAGCTGATCCAGGATGCCTCCTTTTTCTCCCCTTTTCGTGTAGTCTCTGTTCTCACATCGCCCTTGATGGGCCCTCTGATCTATGCCTCTCTCCCTATCGAGAATTTGTTGGAGATAGACGTCTGCGGAAGCACGCGAACAACACAAGGAAGAAGAAGAAGCTTGGAGCACAAACACACAATACTGAATGTATTACTAGAGAATGTACAAAGATAAGTAGCCCATCAGGGCAATAGGCGTATATACAAGCCGGGGGAAAAAAACCTCCTAAAGAGGGAAAAAAGTGCCCCGGCGGTCCGAGTGTGTTCACACACATCACTACCTAAATATATCAACAAATCCCCCCTGGGAGTGATGCGGTGAACAAGGAGCTGGCACTCATGTATAAGGAAGTGCCAAGCTATGTGGAAATCACTCCACAAAAGGAAGTAAGCCCAAAGCTTTGCGGAAAGCTTCAAACTTCTCCCTAGGCAGAGCCTTCGTGAAAAGGTCTGCAATGTTCTCCTGCGTGGGCACATATGCCAAGCTGATCTCCCAGTAGAGAACCTCTCCCTGACATAGTGATAATGCACCTCAATGTGCTTAGTGCGAGCATGGAACACAGGGTTCCTTGCAACTGCCAATGCGCTCTGACTGTCAATGAAGATGGTGGTGGCAGAAGACTGACCAACACCCAAATCAGCCATAAGGCGTCTAAGCCACACACACTCAACAGTCGCTGTGAAAGCTTCCCTATACTCAGCCTCACAACTGGAAGTGGCCACAGTAGGCTGCTTCTTGCTCAACCAAGATATACATGAGCTACCAAGCATGAAGCAAAAACCATTGGTGGACACACGAGTATCATAGCAACCAGCCCAATCTGAGTTAGAAAAAGCATGCAAATGTGGCGGTAGTGATCCCCCCTTGGGATAAAACAACCCAAGGAGCCGAGTACCACTCAAGTAGCGAAAGATGCGCTTAACCGCCTTCCAATGCGTGACTCCTGGGCAATGCATAAACCTGCTCATTGGTGAGACAGCAAACTGAATATCTGGCGGAGTAATGCATAAGTAAATCAAGCATCCAACAGCCTACTGATAGAGAACAGCATCAAATGCATCTCCAGCATCATGAAGACTCAATCGTAAAACTGTCTCCATAGGAGTGGCAATAGGCTTACAGTCTTCAAGGCCAAAACGCTGCAATAATGTGTCAATATATTTCGTTTGACACAAAGCCATTCCACCATCAACTTGCATAAACTGAATGCCCAAATAGTGATGCAAATGCCCCAAATCAGACATCTCAAATGAGGCATGCAAATCAGCCTTGAAATCAGCAATATGCTTCTCAATAGGACCAGTGATCAGCATGTCATCAACATAGACAACAATGATCAGAAGCACATCATTAGCACGCTTAACATATAAGGTGCTTTCAGTTGGACTGTTCACAAAACCATGTGCAACCAGATAGGCATGTATCTTCTCCTACCAAGCACGTGGTGCTTGCTTTAAACCATATAATGCCTTCTTTAACCTGCACACCTGGTTTTCATGCCCTTTCTGCACAAAGCCACGGGGCTGAAAAACATACACTTCTTCATGTAAGTCACCATTCAGAAATGATGTTTTAATGTCCAACTGATGTACATTCCAACCATGATGGGCTGCAAGTGCACAAATGCTCCAAACAGTAGTCATACGGCATGTAGGTGCAAAGGTCTCATCAAAATCAATGCCTCTTTCCTGCGCATAACCCTTTGCAACAAGCCTAGCCTTATACCTGTCAACTGTACCATCAGGTTCACACTTCTGCTTGTATACCCACTTAGTGCCAATGGCCTTCTTGCCAGGAGGCAAGTCACATAAAGACCATGTACCATTCTTCATTATAGCATCATATTCAGATTGCATGGCAGCCATCCAATTTTCTCAATTCTGTGCTTCATCAAAAGAAATAGGCTCATTCTCATCACAGAGACTAGACGCAACCATAGCATAGCAATCTGATGCAAAGAAGGCACTATGAGATCCTCAACGAGTATGATATGACAAAGGTGCATCTAATTTGCTGTCACGCAAAGTCTGCACCAGCCATTTTGGCATAGTTTTTGCCTGCTCAATATCAGCTCTCTCATCAACAAGTGCATCATGTAAATCTGCATCAAAAATAGAATGATCTGCATCATCATATGAAACCTGCAAGGGCTGAGAAGTTGCCTCATTAGGACCAGCACTAGATTGTCCACCTATAGAAAGAGGCATCAATGTATCATACATGTCTTTGGAGCTAACAGATGTCTCCTTAGTACATGAAAGCAATGGCTGAATAGCATCTTCCACAAAGACAACATCACGGCTAACCAGAATGCGTTTAGTCTGTGGATGATACAGACGATAGCCTTTACTTTCAGAAGTGTACCCAACAAAAATACATTTTACTACCTTATCATCCAATTTTCTGCGATGTTGTTCAGGCACTAATGCATATGCCAAACAACCAAAAACACGCAGATGAGCAACAGATGGCTTGCGGTCATGCCAAGCCTCATATGGAGTGATAGACTGCAACGCTTTAGTGGGATACCTGTTCAGTACATATGTTGCACACATGACAGCCTCAAGCCAGAAACTATGTGGTAAAGCTTGACTTTTGACCATGCACCTCGCCATCTCCATGAGTGACCTGTTCTTTCGTTCAGCAACTCCATTCTGTTGAGGTGTATACGGCACTGTACACTGGTGTTTTATCCCACGTTCAGCAAGAAATGCATTAAAATATGAAGACATATATTCCCCCCCTCGATCAGAACGGAGGGTGCCTATTTTACATGCTGACAGATTTTCAGCCAAAACCAAAAACTGTTTGAAGCACATGAACACTTCAGACTTTGCTTTGAGTGGATATACCCATGCATGCCTGGAAAAATCATCAATGAAAGTCACGAAGTAAAGGTAATTTCCAAAAGAGGGTGTCTGCATAGGACCACAGACATCACTATGTACAAGCTGCAATTTCTGCGTAGCCTGAACTGAACCATCTTTTGGAAAGGAAGAATGTTGCATTTTGCCCAAAATACAGCCTTCACAAACATGTTTTCCAGGAGCCTCAAGTTTGGGCAAAGAGGACACCATTTTAGATTTCTGCATGCATAGCAAACTAGCAAAATTCAGATGACCAAAGCGTGCATGCCAAAGCTTTGCATCTGACATAGCCTGAGAATCATGAACTGCACATGCCGAATCATTCACATATCTTTCATAGTCTATGAGCTTATACAGCCCACGACATAAAATGCCAGAAGCAATAATCACATCACCATTTGAGAGATCATGGACTGTACACCTGTCATCAACAAATTTCACAACCAAGCCAATCTTCGCTAATGCAGAAATTGATAACAGGTTCTTTTTTATCCTTTGCACAAATAAAGCATCTGACAAAGTGAAAGAACTACCATCAGCAGTAGTCAGAATGATCTTACCAACTCCCATAACAAGATAAGAGGAGTTATTGGCGCATGTGATAGTATTCCCTGTAGGGGCAGGCTCGAGTGAAGAGAAGAAACTGCGCTGCGAGGTAATATGTTTGGTCGCCCCACTGTCAAAGTACCAAACATCTGAGTCTACTGCGGATATGCACTGATCATGAGAAGATGGGTCAAAACTATAGACAGTAGTAAATGCCCATTCTTCTTCCTGCACAAGATTTGCAGACTCTGTTTTTGGTGTAGAGGCCTCTGCAACAACCATTTCAGCCTCTTTCTTCTTTGCCTCTTTAGCAGCCAGTTTTGGACAGTTCTTTATGATATGATCATTTCCTTTACAATACTTGCAAAACAATTTCTGCTTTTCTGATTTCTTCTCATCTTTATCCTGGTTCTTCGATTGTGCAGCATTTGCAGATTTCTGCTTACTAGTAGAAGAGCTCCATTTTCCTTTGCCCTTCTGACTAGCCAGGAAATCTTGATCTGCAACATGCATAATGGACCTGTTCTGCCTGGACTGATCTTCCTCCAACAGAACAGAGACTAACTCCTCAAATGACAAGGCATTTGGATTGCCTTTCATCATCAATCGAAGAGTAGAAGCAAAACTCTGATATGAATCAGGAAGACCATTCAGAACGGTCTACACAAGTGAGCTATCTGGTATAACCTCATCAGCAGAAATCAACTGTTCCTTCAAATCTTTGATCTTTGTTAAGAAATTGTCCATAGAATCACCTTCATTCATGTGCTCACTCTCCAACTGTTTTCGGAGGTAAGCAACACGAGCCTCATTCCTAGCCTGGTACAAAGTGGTAAGTGTATCCCAAGCATCCTTTGCTGTTCTGCAAGAGCGAATGTGAGGAATAATGGCACGTTTGACAGACAAAGCTATCAATGCATGTGCCTGGGCATCTCTGCCATCCTAGCGAATCTGCTCTGTAGTAGGTGCAACAGAAACAGCAGCACGAACAGGAATCTACGGAATATCATCTTTGACACCATCTTCATCAGCTCCAGCACCTGTATTTGCAGTACCTGTTGTTACAGGTGTAACAGGATGTCTTTCAACACCCTGCACAATGTTCCACAATCCTTTTGCAACCAATACATGTCGCATCATATAAGCCCATAATGGGTAGTTGGTACCATCCAACTTATCCTCAATAGCCAACATACGGAATACATCACTGCTTTCAGCCATGGCCAGTGACTAAAATACCTTGATGCAGAAAATTGACTGTATCTCAAAAAGTTGAACGGAACTGCCCAGACGAGTTCTGCTAGACCTGTAGCAGACTTTGAGACGCTTAAACTGGCGAACAGAAATTGGTATATATCTTTGGCACAAAAGGACGAAATAGCCTACACAAGCGCTACGATAGTGCATTCGGAGGCCGAAACGAGCTCAGATCGCGATTTCGGCACCACAAAGCAAAGCAGTTTTGATATCGGAAACACCTTGAGTATGCTCACCAAATTTCGTGTGAATCTGAGACTGCAAACGCAGGAGTGTCGACGGCACCCTAGAAGAAGCGACAACCTGCTCTGATACCAATTGTTGGAGATAGACGTCTACGGAAGCACGCGAACAGCACAAGGAAGAAGAAGAAGCTTGGAGCACAAACACACAATACTGAATGTATTACTAGAGAATGTACAAAGATAAGTAGCCCATTAGGGCAATAGGCGTATATACAAGCCGGGGGAAAAAAACCTCCTAAAGAGGGAAAAAAGTGCCCCGGCGGTCCTAGTGTGTTCACACACATCACTACTTAAATATATCAACAGAATTGCACCTCTTTTCCCATTTCTTCAATTACGATTGATCAGTAGCCTCCTCTTGATACTTTGGACTGCTTCCACGATGGAGGGCCAGAGCATCTAAATTTCCCTTCCCATCTGAGGTCTGTCGACCCTTCTAGAGAGATCCCAGTCTTTGTGTGTACAAAGAAATTCCTTTCTCCAATTTTGACATCAATTCTATGTTTCCTGACAAATGATTAGAACATCCAGAGTCAATATACAATACCGTTATATCTTCTTTATTTGATGTGCTCATTGAATTCATTATCAATGATGTATGACTTTCATTATGTGTGTCATTTGCATAATTATAGTAGGTGGTGTTGTAGGATTGATTATGTCCCCAACTTCTTCCTACATCTCTAGCATAGCCTCCTCTTTGATTTTGTCCACCTATGCTATTGTTGTTTTAATTTTGATTTGATCCTTGTAGATTGTGTCAACAGTCATGAGCCAAATGATTACTCAATCCACAGATTCAGCAAGCCTTCTTATTGTTATTTTGATTACCCCTTCCTCTTCCAAAACTACTTTATCTTCCTCTACCTGTGCCTCTACCTCTTGCATAATAAACTTGAGAACTTGACTCTTCTTCATCCTTTGCTTTACCTTTATCTCCTTTCTTCTTGTTCTTCATGTACATTGCAAAACTTTGTCCTTTATCTCCATCTCCCTTCAAGTCTTGTTCAAATGTTAGCATCCAACCAAGCAATTGATTCAAGTGTGGAACATAATGATTCAAAGAAAGTTGTGTTGACCGGACAAAAGGTTTCCACCTTTCATCTCCTCTCAAACCTGCAAGCGATTGAGCAATCAACCTGTGATCCTCAATATCTTCATCTATGGATCCAAGATTATCTGCTAGATCCTTCATCTTAGTGACATATACACTAATACTTTGACTTGGCTTCTTCTTGAATGTTGTAAACTCTGACCATAGACTTGCTTTCCATGCTTTGGTAGTGCTTTGGAAATGATACTCCAATGCATTCCATACATATTCAGATGATTCCAATCCTCTGATGTGTGGTAGCAAATGATGTGAGATTGTGTTGTAAATGTATGCCTTTGCACTTGCATCATTCTTCTGCCAATGCTTTAAAGCATCTAGTTCCTCTTTCTTTGGTCGGCTTTCATCTTCAAATGTTGGCTTTTCTTCTTCACCTGTTACATATACCATGAGATCCTTACTCATAAGTAAGGCTTCCATTCTCATTACCCATGCGGGATAATTATCTATGTCCAGTTTGTCAATGGAGATATGTTCTGCCATACTCCTTTTCTTCTACTGCAACCTCTGAGCTTAAACAATAAAGGATAATACCTTTTGAAGTTCTTTGTGTATGAAGATACTTTTGAAGTAACCTTTTGATGCCTTGTGTCTTTAAATGCTTCAGCTTTCAAAGTTTAATGAAAACTTTTCAAAAAAATGACATACCTTTAGTATTTTGCTAATTTCTCTTAGCACAAATATTGTTTCTCTAATATCTTTTGATATGAAAGTAGAATAGTAGAGTTTTCCAACAAGCTATTATTTGCAAGAAATAGATCTCTAGAACTCAAGTTATGGCCTTCACAAGATCACCCTATATGACTTTTCAAAACTGAAAATTTTATCTCTTTTAGTAAAGATGATTTTCTAAAAATGAAAATTCAATGCCTAGCATCGAATTGCAACCAAAAGTTGATGTGAGGCATTGAATTTTTGCTTTTTTAGCCACGTTTTTGTTCCTGAAATAGGCGCATTTATCATAGATATGATCAAGACCACTTTTATGTGGGAAGTCGATGCTAACCATCGACTTTATGCTGAAACTCGATGCAAGGCATCGGCTTGCTCCGCAAACCTCATATTTTTAAGAAGATTCAATAGTAGTTAGAACTCAGAGAATAAAACATAGACTTATCAGCACAAACTCGATGCCAGGCATCGAGTTGCTTAGAAAACTTGAACTTTTGAACTCATCACATAGTAGGTAAGCATGGAGATGATGGAGAGAGTCTCATACACAAAACTTTACTTAGTTCTTCTCATAGCTATGAAAAAGTCAGAAGTTTACAGGTGCTTTCTTACTAAAAAAGCCTGACTATACTCAGTCATACGAAATGAACTCCTACTAACATTCTCTCTCTCACTACACGTGAGTTGATACAAACTAACTTATATAGTTTTTTCTCAATCTCGTGGCTTTTTAAAAACCTTCTAGAACTAAAGTGCACTAACTTTAAATATAATACACTTGTGAATTTGTCCCTTCACATAGGCATGTGGTTTTCTTCTAAAGATTTGACCTTCAAATGTATGTCCAATTAGTGATTGTGTCTCCAACAACATAGACACACATACACACACATACACATAAATATACATACACATAGACACACATACACATAGACACACATACATGTAGACACACATACATATACACACACATATGCATACACATAGACACACACACACATACACATATATATACACACATATACATACACACATATACACTCACATGCATACAAAATGCATGTATACACATGCATATGCATACATACATACATAGATGCATACACACATCTACAAATACAAACACATATGCATACACATACATACACACGCATACACATACACACACATACAGTCACATACATATATACACATGCATACACACACATACACATACACATACACACACATATACAAACACACACATAGACACAAACACATACACACATGTACGTACACACACATAGAAACACACATATACACATACGCACACATGTACATACACACACATAGACACACATACATACACATATACACACATACATACAATCACATGCATATAGATGCACACATGCATACAAAAGTATATGTGTACATACATACACACACATACACATATACACACACATAAAGTCACATACACACATATATATACACATGCACACACACACATACACACACACATACACACACACATACATACACACGCATACACATATACACATGCATACATATATAGATACACACACATATAGTCACATGCATACAGATGCATATAAATACATACATACACACATGCATATACACACATACACATACACATACACACACATATGCATACACACATATACATACACACACATACATATATACACACACATACACACTATACATACACATGCATATACACACATACAAACTATACACACAGATACACACTATACATACACATACACACTATACATACACACACATAGGACTAAAGGTTAAGGGTCTAGGATTTATGGTTTAGGGTTTAGGGTTTAGGATTTAAGATTTAGGGTTTAGAGTTTAATGTTTGGGGTCTAGGGTTTAGAGTATAGAGAAAGAGAGAAGAGAGAAAAAGAGAGAGAGAGAGAAAGAGAGAGAGAGAGATAGAAAGAAAGAGAAAGAGAGAGAGAGATGCACACACACATATACACATACACATACATGTACATACACACACATAGATACACACATGAGCAAATGGCTAGATGCAACCATTTCACAAGCAAAGACAACGGGTGAGGATATGTTTGAAGAAGAGGGGGAACTGGCAAAGCGGTGTGATTGGGAGGTAATGCTCTCAAACATTTCAAATTACTAATGTGTTCACCTTATGCAATATTTTGACCAACATATTGTACTCCATTTTTTGTGTTATCGAGTATTACAAATACAAGTGCATGTACGACACTTTCAGGATTGACGAAAATAGATCTACTTTTGATACTAGGGTGATGGTCAACTTTCTCCAAAAACGTAGAGCTAATGCAAGAGATGACAATGCCCAAGAAGGCCAAGCTGAGTATTGTGGAGCGATCTAGGTTATCAATACAAAAAATTAAGCAAAATATTAAAAACCCTTCTAAACTTGTGAAAAAGAGGGAAAAGAAATTGAAAGGATAATTTTCTTATGATTTTTTATTCATATCTATATTCAAGTTTGATGAATTTTCCAAATATTGATGAATTTATACATATATTTGATCTAATACTTGAAGATTTTTCTATGAAATTTCTTCATTAAAATTTTTCCAAATTTGATGAATTTGTACATATTTTTTATTTGATGGTTGATGATTGTTTATGAAAATTCCTCCTAAATATTTTACATGCTTGATAAATTTATTAAAAGTTTATGACAAAGCTTTGCTTTCAAAAGATTTATGTGCTAATTTTTTGTGCTTTTGCTTTACAAAATGTGAATTTCGCATGGCAATTTCCTATCAAATTATTTGAAGAATTTTTTATGATTTTTCTTTGCTAAAAATATGATCTTCTCATGACAAATACACTATGATTTTTTCTTTTACCACAAGTATGATGAACAAAATTATGTTTGAAAATATATAAACAATATGTCGGCAAAGAATGATGAACAATATGATTTTTCTTTTACCCAAAATATATTTGAAAATATTATGAAAGATATGATGAAAATTATGATGAACATCATGATGAAAAATATGATATGTTTTTTATTAAAATATGTTGACACAAATATGAAAATAATGATGCGTACTTAATTTTCTTTTCACATTTGACAAAAATATGATGACAATTGTGATGAAAAAAATTATGTTTGAAAATAGGTTGAAAATTATGAAAAATATGATTTCCTATTGATCAAACTATGTTTGCAAAATTATGATGATAATAATTATAATGAAAAATAAGATGAAAATATGATGAAATTTATGATGAAATACGATTGATGATGAAAATTAACTATCTTGTAGCTTCTAGTTTTATGATTACAAAAAAGATTGGATGATGATTTGAACACTCAAATTAAAGATGTTTTGATGAAAATTTTATGAAGAAGATTTTATGATGAATTTAAAGAGAGATGATTGAAGATCAAGCTAATTTCCATGTGATATTTATCTATGATCTGAATTTTCTATGTGTTTGATCTAAGCATATCATATACATTTCATGACAAAATTATAATTAAATAATCTCGAATTTGGTTTGTCAAATTATGAAGTGATTCTATTTAGCCAAAGTAGGAATACAAAACTTGATTTATGTTTATAGTTTATGAATTGAGTAGGGATTTGATGTGAACAAAAAGTATTTGCAATTCATTTCAAATGATGAAAGTACTTTTATATATGTATGAGCATATAGATGCACGACTCTTGTCTGTGAGTTCCTATGTCGTTCACCTACATGCATCTAGATCCTTAGCTCAGATTAAGGGGTTAAACCTTTCCTCTTCTAAACAAAAAAATGTGAATGTAAAAATCAAAATGAAAAAAAGAAGAAAAAATATATGATGAATGGAAGTTTATACCTTCTTTCACCCCAAAAAGGTATTTATGAACTTCATCGATATGAAGATGGAATTTTATATCTTCTTTTTCCCCAAAAAGGTATTTATGAATATCACCTACATGAAGATTATGAATCACACTTTTTGATGAAGCTAGAGCTGATGATAAAAATTATGGATTGGATATGCAAAGCTAGTTCTGGCAAGCACATCTACTAACTAAAGTCAGTCAATCCATAAATTGGATCCATCACTCTCCTAATAGGTCATTGGCTTAAGGGTACCATTAGGGCAATAGGCATATATACAAGCCGGGGGAAAAAAACCTCCTAAAGAGGGAAAAAGGTGCCCGGGTAGTCCTAGAGTGTTCACACACATCACTACCTAAATATATGAATGAATCCCCCCCTGGGCGTGATGCAGAACAAGGAGCTGGCACTCATGTATAAGAAAGTTCCAAGCTATGTGGAAATCACTCTGTTGGCAGCAGTCAGGGAACTGAAGGAGCCACAAGACGAAGAGAGTCAGAGCGAAGAGAAAGCACAAACAGACAAGGCAGTCAACGACGATCCGGCAAGTAGGCCAATATTTTTTCAAGACACGAATGCATATCAAAGAGATGGACACGCAGGGAGGAAGAGCAAGTAGGGAGCTCGAAGATATGTATGGCAGATCATTAGAAGAAATCCCTACAACAACAGTGATTTTTATCACTAATAATCATTGTAAATATCATTTCACATTTTTGTACTCCATTTTGTGCAAGCCAAGGAGTCCTTGAGCTTGAGGAGCTTTAGAAGTATCTACCTGCCAATTTTCGTAATTTTTAGATTCCGTTTGAGCCTTCAAATAAGCCCTGGAACCTAATTTTTAACTAGGCCGGACACTAGGTCTGGACAGGGCCAAAACCTAGTCAAAACTATAAAAAGAGCTAGAGGGCTCATTTTTGAGGTTAGATTGTAATTGAAACAAACTTGTAAGAGCTTTTGAAAGTAATCTAAAGAACTCCATTGATTCTCTCTCTTTGTCTTGTCGTGTGTGCGCGTGTGTGTGTATGTGTGTGCATGCTTGTGTGCTTCTCACTCACGCACTTGTGCCGCCACTTGCTCAAGGTCTTCATACCATCCTCACGTCTTCCCGGATTGACATTAAAGGAGGTGCTACTCATCACTGAGCTACACCAAATTTTGGCGCCGTTGCCGGGGATCGAGCTTTGAGGACGAGCGTGTGATGGTAAGACCTAGAGTTGACGCGTTGGAGTTGTAGGTATTTTCTTCGCTCTCATCGATTTTCTTTTACTTTCTTCACCATCTTCATCACCATCATCATCATCACCATCTCCCACCTCCATCTCCATCATCGCGAAAATTTCAGTTTTTTGACTATATCCCCATCTCCACCTCATTTCCCTCATTTCACTTGTGAGAGAGAGCGAGAGAGCGAATTTGCATGTGCTGTTTTTTGCATGTTTTGTGAGCATTCTGCAGGTACAGGCCGCATCATCGTCCCCAGCACTCTGCGCAGGTATGGAAATCTGAGTAACTGTCTGTGTGTCGCCGAGCTCTATCAATCGCGACCGACAGAAAAATTGCTCTAATTGCTAAACAAAGTGCATATCCATGACGTACAGGCCTAGAGCTTCCCAAAAGTGTGTTTAGTTTTTTGAGATTCCACAGATTTCTGTCAATCGCGATCGACAAACCACGACGGACAGACCTGTCAATCGCGATCGACACATCAATCGTGACCGACAGCCCACGACGGCTCTATCAATCGCGACCGACAGAGTCAACGACCGATTGACCACGACCGACTGATCATACGCGCGACACGTGTCAATCGCGATCGAGTCATCAATCGCGATCGACTCATCAATCGTGACCGACGCAGTCAACGATTGTTTGACCACGACGGACTGACCACGACAGCTCTGTCAATCGCGATCGACACAGTCAACGACTGATTGACCACGATCGACAGACCCTTGCGACCGACCTGTCAATCGCGATCGACTCATCAATCGCGACCGACAGAGTCAACGACCCTTTGACCACGACTGATTGACTTTTCGTAACCCCTGTCAATCGCGACTGACCAGTCAATCGCGACTGACAGCCACGACGGACCTGTCAATTGCGATCGACACGTCGATCGCGACTGACCTGTCAATCGCGACCGACAGACTTTGCGAACACGTTAGAAGGGCAATTTAGGTCAAATTTTTAAGGCAAAAGTAGTGGTCTAAATTTTGGCCAAGTGTGGGACAAACACAAGGGTGTAGCATTGCATTACGAGGACATGACCCAAGTAACTTTAGAATTCATGTTTGCCTGATAACCGAGCGCAATCCTGTTTTAGCCCCAAAACCCTGAACCGGCATAACTTTCTCATACGAAATCTGTTTGCCGTGATCTTTGTTTTGTTGGAAAGCTCACAAGGAGTACAACCAAAACATCGACTGGTTATAGTTAGACTAAGATCAGGAATATTTGCTAGGGATTTTGAAGTTGACCATACCCAGGGGGAACAAAAATTCAGGGATCTCTAGAGTTGTGTCCAAAAGGTCATAGTGTAAATTGGTGAAGTATTGCAGGAATGAAAGTGATTGAGTGTGTCTTTTGAATTTAAGTCTTGAGCAAACAGTGGGCCTTTTTACAGGTCCTTTGAGAGAAGCAAAAGGTACACAAGGCAAGAGTAAGTGCAAGCTTGGGAACGCGCGTCCTGGGCACATTTGGGCAACGCCACAAGGAAAGGAACTCAAGGTTGGAAAACCTGCAACACTCTCTGTCAACTCTTAGTATAGGCTAAGTGCGGATAGCGCTAGAATAATTCCAGGGAACGACAGGCACAAGCTAAGTCAAAGACTATCTAAGAAAATCAAGTGCAAGTTAAGAGATAACCCGTGTGTGTGCGAACGTCAATCCTAAAAGGGAAAGAACCTAACGTGAAACGACTAAACTAAAGTGTGAAACTAAACTCAAGTATTCCTGACGACGTGATATCAGACAAGAGTATAAACACGATAATCAACATAAAAAGAACTAAGTGACAGATACAAAAGGACTCAGAAACGTGGTTGTACCTGGAAAAACATTGGGTTAATCAGTTAGGCATATGAACCTTAGATCAGGACGACACCTAGCAAGAGAGAGACAAAGCCTTAGGTCTTCCGAGGCTAGCGTCAATCACACGGCAAGGTCTTGGGCCCAGTAGTTGAGCCACCACTCGTACTACCCTAGCTCTGATACCAGTGAGTCAGAGATGTCTCAAGGCATGGACAGACCGACAGGTAGTTCAGGTGTGCCATACTTGTACAGGGTAGAAGGTCCTTACAAAACGCAATTGGAATACCTTAGGACCAATCGGTTAGGCGCTAGCATCTATGAGGACGGCCTAGGAAGATCCGTGGTCCAGATTAAAAACCCTGACCAATCCATAGGACTAGAGCACCCAGCTGTCAAGTTTGAAAACGGTGCATACCTGGACAAGGAAGGAACCATATACGTAGTCACCAGTCATCCAGATAGGACAGATGAATTTGGAAATGTAATCTCAGAAGCGGACTTAGGTGACTTGGAACAAGGAAACATGGGAGTAGAACCTAGAACCCCCCGAGGTAAATCAGTTCTCACTAGGATTATCACACGTGAGTGGGTACCCCAAGACAACAAGAGCATAGAGTTGCTCCTCAATCGAGAAACTGACGAAGCCTTTTGGAGGTACAAATCCAATCAGCCAACTGATATAGGAAATATCATGATCTATGAGTTTAAGGATCCTGATAGCCCAGGCAGAGTGACCTACTTAGATCACACTTCGGAACGGATCTTTGTGGTGACAGAAAATGATAGGCATGCTTACACTTGGAAGGGTGAATTTATTTTCCCCCAACCGAGATCAAATGTATCCTATGGTCACCCTGGGGCTGGAACTTCCCAAGCTCATGGTACGCAAAGAGACAGAAGTAGAGATAGACCAGAAGTAAGTTTTGCCAACCCAGTGGGCAGAGAAAGAACGAGAACGGAGACGAATAGGGTAGAACCTGAGATGCTTAGAGCCCACAGGAACCAAAGAAATGTAGATGGATTCCCTCTGCCGAGGCCTAGAGAGCACACAAGAACTTTGAGACCCACCCAGCTAGTTAAGTCCATGAAGAACTACTTTGACGGCACAGGAGATCCCTATGATCATGTGGCGGAATTCAAGCAAGTCTTGAGAGCGGAACAAGTGGAGGATCTATTCACGCAGTACAATGCCTTCGGTCTAACCCTGAGGAATACGGCACTTACATGGTTTCAACCATTGGATGAGCGGCAGTTCAGGAGCATAGACCAACTCCTAGAGGCATTCATTGTAGAGTTCTCTAAGAGCGGCATAAGACACAATACCTCCTCATTAATTCACAGCTTCAAACAGACCCCCCAAGAGACTGTTAGATTGGCCGGAAGAAGATTTAGACAATATCTTGAAAGGTGCCCTATTTCGGAGCTACCCACATCTGCTAAACAAGTAGCCTTATTCCTTGATGGATTGCTGAGTACGAAATTGAGATCCTATGTGTATCTGAAGGACCCTAGGACCATAGAAGAATGTGTACGCATGTGCATTGACATTGAAGATAACCTAGGGGAAGAACTAGAGCTCTCCAAAATCTACAAAGATTCAGATAGTGCATCTAGTCACTCTTCCACGCAGTCCACATCAATTGAGGAACTTGCCGAAAAAGTAGCTCAGAAATTAGGTGTAACTAGCAAACAAATCCCAAGGTTTGCCCCAGCGAAGAGGTGCTATACATGCGGTGGCGACCACATGGCAAACGTGTGCCCCATTATGGCTCAACCCCAGGTCAATCCAAATAGCCAATATTGCACCATAGAACGAAGATACACCAATCACACCGCACAAGATTGCCCATACAATAAGCAGGCAGTTAGGCAACCCTACCCTCAGCCATACCCGCAGCAAGGAAGATACCAGAACCCGTACCCTCCACAACCATATGGTAGGCCACAACAAAATTACCAACCACAATACCAAAACCAACAAAGGCCTCAACCTGTGCTAGCACAACAACCCCCAGCCCCAGCTAATGTGATTCCGGTAAAGTATACTGTTGCAGAAGAGAACCTGAATAGAGCTATAGTACCAGTAACCCCATTGATCTCAGAAAGTGACCCGAGTGACCATAGCTTTGATTCTACACATGTCGATAGTCCCCAGGCTTACTACATGCAGTCTCCAGAACATGGTGAGTCCTACTATAGTGAAGAACCGAGCGAACCTAGTTGGGAGTCAGATTACACGAACGTCATGTATGCAAACCCCAATCCTAGGCCCCAATCCAGGCAAGTAAGACCTCCATTCCCAAGAGGACCGTGCTACAGATGCCAAGGAGATCATCTCATTCGTGATTGTCCCTTGCCTCCACCTACACAACCCCAGTCAGTAACGATCCAAGGTTTTTGCCAAGATTGTGGAAAAGAACATCTCTTACGAGATTGCCCTAAGAATCCTAATAATATGCCAAAAATCACTCCCATCAACGTTATTGGGTTAGTGGTAGATTCCACAGGAAGTGTCACTTCCACTGCTCCCGTACAGGTAGTCACTCGAGCTCAAGCCTTGCAGCAGAATCAAGGGGTAAACCAGGATAAGAACTCAGAGGCTAGTGAAACCGAGAGCGTAACAAAGAAAAGGACTAGAGCATGGAAAGATAGTCGGGAAAGAATGAAAAGACAATGGGCTAAAAAGATGAGTGAACTTGAGGAAAGCATAAGAGAAACCAAAGCTAGGATAACTGAAATCACCTCTCAAACCCGCTCTCACACTATCCCATCACCACCACTCCCATCGCCCTCCGACCCGCCACCTTCCAACCCACGTCATACGATTCCACCACCCCCTAGAGTAGGATCAGTATTAGCTGATCCCATTCCGGAAGACATAGACATGATGCTTAAAGCATATCAGGCCAGAATTCAAGAAGGGCCAAATGTCACAGATCATGACAAGTGTTACCCTAGAGCTGACCTAGAGATAGAACGAACCAAGCTTTGCGCGAAAATGGTCGCATCGGCTCAGACTATGTTTGAAGCCAGTCGCCTTTTCAATTACTCGGGCTCAGCCAGGACGCAATTACACTTGGATGGACTTCTAGAGAAATTAGAGGGAATAATCGCTAGATCTGCCAAGGAAGAAAAAAATCAAGGAAGGGAGAATGTAAGTAAAATCATGACCCATTCCCCACCGGAAGCTTATGTGCCAAATTTCATGGAACCAGACAATTCCCCCTCCCTAGAGCGAATAGAGAGGCTAATGGCACAATCAGAAAAGGAACCTGCCCCTCAAAGAAAGGAAAGGGCAAGAGAACGGATACGCAAGCCTCTTCAGGAAGCCCATGTGCCTCCTCAAGAAGCTTATCTTCCCCCCCAAAAGGCACAAGAGCCTCTCTCGGAAGCTCACGTACCTCCACAAGTTGCCTACATTCCTTCTCAGGGAGCGTATGAGCCTGTTCGAAAAAGTAATAGAATGAGTAACCCTCCCCAGGAAGCGTGTGCTCCAGCCATCTATGAGAACGAGGAGAGAGCCAACGATAGAACAAGCCCTCCTTCCCAGGTTGCTTATGTGCCCAATTCTACGGAGCCAGACACTTCTTCTTCTATGAATCGGTTTGCACCAGACTTCCTACGAGAGATTCAAGAAGACAAATGGGATAACGAAAGTGAAGTCGCCCCTCCCTTTGAACTTGTGGATGACGCACACGACCAATTCCCACAAGACATCCCATCTATTTACGGGGAACATGAGAGTACTCAGTCTCATGAGAGATTGGACTTCGAGTCTAATTCCATACAGGAGCTACCCCACTTCACAGGCCCATGGGAAGCAAAGTCCACGTGTATGAGAGCACCCACAGTCATGGTAAGGAACGACGACTCAGTCACACCGAGGAACACGGAGGTAGTAACGAACACGAAGGTGCAACATGATCTCACTTTGGAAGAACTGCCTGAGGATAGACCAAATGCGCGGAAATATGCAGCCAGTCGAGTCACTGAAGTTGCAAAACCTCGTTCCCGGGCAGGATCCCATAGGACAGTGCCAGAAATTCCCTTGGATAAGATAGGAGATATGTGTGAAGGTGAAGAAGGGAACACCTATCTTCCCATCACCTACCAGGAGTACACCACCAAGGCAATTTTGGACTCAGGTGCAGGAGTTGCAATTGCCACCACCTCCTTATGGAAGCGTTGGGGCAAGCCAGCACTCAGGCCAACGAGGATGAAATTGCAGATGGCCGATGGTCACATAGAGAGACCCTTAGGATTGCTAGAAGGAATAACCCTCACCACTTGTGGTGTTGAGTTTGAGCATAGCTTTGCTATATGTGACTTCAGCAAAAATCATGCCTATGAGATGATTTTGGGAAGACCATTCATGCGACAGTTGCAAGTGGTACAGGATTGGGGAACCAACTCCTTGTATTTGCAACACTTGGGCGTGACGACCAAAGTCAATCTCAAGGACTATTCTCATAGAGATGTCCCTCCTATCCAATGGAATCCCATCCATAGAGCCAAAGAGGATACAGAATCGGTGCATTCCATAGGGTCTGGATCCTCATGGATGCATGAAGACACCCACTTATGGATGTGCAAGGTAGCAGTAGAAGAAGAGAAGAGAGAGAAAGCCAGAGAGGTAGGTGCGAAAGAAACCCATAGACCCATTCAAGACCCAGCCTATGCACCTGTAGTTTTTCCTGACGAGGAATTTGAACCCCATGGCTGGGCGGAAGTTTTAGCAACCATGGACGTAGCCATCAATGAAGAACAATGGACACCTCACTGTGATGAGGATGGCTATGACATTTCAGTCTTCTCCATAGAGCCAATCATGGGAGAGGCAATTCTAGAAGAATGCAAACCTAGCCCTGATGCATTTGAGGATGCAAGTGACTCCGATCTAGAGTCAATCATTATGGACCCACCATTTGCATCAGATGAAGAATACTTCCATGAAGTAGAATTTCAACCCCAGAGGCATGGAGAGCTTACAAATGATGTAAGATTAGCAACACATGTGAGCCCAAAGGAAGAAGGAAAGAAACAAAAGAAGAGAGAAGTCTCACCAGAAGAGGAAGAATCTTTGTTTGAGGTCCCAGAAAATTTTAAGAAGTATGAGATAGATGACAGGAGAGTCATGATTAGAATGCCTAAACGAGAGGCACAATCAGGAGAGGCCTATGATAACAAAGAAACCACCAAGAAAATAGTAGTGGCCATAGAAGAAGGAGAGGAGAGATGCACGTATATAGGCCATGATCTCACAGAAGAAGAAGAGCACGAATTGATTGCCTTGCTAAGAGAATACAGAGATGTATTCACTTGGAGTTACAAGGATTTGAAAGGCGTTGACCCCGATATATGCTCACACACTATTCCCATGACCTCAGATGCTAAAACCTCTAAGCAAAATCCTTATACATATAACGATAATTATGCTGCTAAGATCAAGGAAGAGATAGATAGACTGGTCGAAGCTGGATTTATCTATGAAATTGAGCACACTGAATGGGTATCCCCCATCGTAGTGGTGCCCAAGAAGAATGGCAAGCTGCGTGTGTGCATTAACTTGAAAAAGGTTAATGCAGCCACAATTCGAGATAACTACCCGCTTCCCATCACAAAACATCTCTTAGAAAGAGTGGCAGGCAAGGAAGTGTACAGCTTCCTTGATGGATTTTCTGGCTACAATCAAGTAGCCATAGCTCCAGAGGATCAGCATAAGACAGCCTTTGCCACAGAATGGGGCATTTTTGCTTTTAGAGTAATGCCATTTGGGCTTACCAATGCACCCGCGACCTTCCAGAGGCTGATGTGCCATGTGTTTAAGGAGTTCCTGAGGAAAAGCTTAGAAGTCTATGTTGATGATCTTTGTGCTCATTCCAATGTGAGACAAACCCATATTCCGGAACTCAAACAAATCTTTGACAAATGTAGAGAATATCAAGTCTGCCTGAACCCAGAAAAGTGTGTGTTTATGGTAAGGCAAGGTAAGATTCTAGGACACATAGTGTCAAAGAATGGCATATCTACCGACGAAGAGAAAGTGAGAGCCATAGCAGAGCTACCTAGGCCAAAGAATGTCAAGGAAGTACAAGCTTTCATGGGGCATTGTGGTTATTATCGACGATTTATACACATGTATGCTGTCATTGCAAAGCCCATGTACGGACTCCTGACTAACTTTGAGTGGACGGATGACTGTGAGAATTCCTTCCAGGAGCTTAAACGAAGATTATGTTCAGCACCAATCTTGACCACTCCAGATTGGAATAAGCCATTCCATGTTCATGTGGATGCATCCAATTATGCCATTGGATGTGTGCTTGCACAACCTACTGGTGAAGGTAATATGGATCTTCCAATTGCCTATGCCAGTAGACAATTGAATGCGGCTGAACGGAATTACACCACTACAGAGCGAGAAGGATTAGGCATGGTATACGCAGTTAAGAAATTTAGACACTATTTGCTTGCAAATAAGTTTAAATTTTTTACTGATCATCAGGCATTGTTATATCTCGTAAACAAGCCATGCAATACAGGTAGATTAGTAAGATGGTTTCTCTTACTAATGGAATACGACTTCGAGGTTGTGGTAAGGAAAGGTAGGACTCATTTGAGAGCTGATCATCTCTCTAGGCTCACATCGGGAGAAGCCCCACAAGGAGTATCAGATGACCTTCCTGATGCTTACTTGTTTAATTTGGAAGTTGTACCACAGTGGGCTAAGCCATTGGTACCAGTATTGACATACGGGCCTAATCATCCAGTGGTAAACACACGGAATAGAGAGGTTGTAAAAACCCAAAAGTACCACATCATGGCAGGAAGCATGTACAAGCACACAGATCAAGGGATCTTGGCTTGTTGCGTAGAAGAGGATGAGTACTCTAAATGGTTGCAATTAGCACATGTAGGTGCACTAGAGCAACACCATTCAAAGCAACGAACTTTACAGACCCTAAAGAGATTCGGAGTGCATTGGCCAACTATGGAAGCGGATGTCCAAAAGTTGTGCAAGGAATGCCCAATCTGTTGCACTAAGCCACCTGTGGAACATGCCACTCTTTATCAAGTATCCATTGTGCCAGATTGGAGCGAACCTCTAGTATCCTTCCTGAGGACAAACACATTCCCTCCAGACATGACTCTGGCTAGGAAAAGGAGTTTAGAACAAGAAGCCTTGGATTACTCACTCATTGGTGATAATCTATATAAGCGCGGTAAAGATGGTTACCTGAGGTTATGTGTCCATGAAAGTGAATATCTCAAGATCTTAGAAACTGCTCACCAAGGTGTAGCAAGAGGACACTTTGGACCGGATCGGGTGATCAAGGCAATTCTATTTGCGGGCTTCTGGTGGCCTACCCTTCACATGGATGCACATACCTATGTGAAACGGTGTGATGTCTGTCAAAGGACTCAGTATCCTATACGCAAAGATGAGATGCCACTGAAACCTATGATGGGTGGACGTGCATTCTCTAAGTGGGGAATAGACTTCGTAGGTCCTATTAATCCCCCAGCTAAAGGTTCTCATGCGGAATACATCATTGTTGCAACATATTATCTCACCAAGTGGGTAGAGGTAAAGGCTACGACCAAGAACGATGCTCAAACAACTGCCAAATTCTTGTTTGAGAATGTATTCACGAGATACGGGCTACCTATAGAGCTTGTAAGTGATAGAGGCACTCATTTCTTAAATGAAGTGATTGAAAATTTACTCCAAGAATTCTTGGTAATACACAAGAAGTCTGCCCCCTATCACCCTCAAGCTAATGGACAAGCTGAGAGCACTAATAAGATCTTATGCAATGTACGGACAAAATTAGTGAACACAAAACGCTCTGATTGGGACAAACAGCTACACCATGCTGTTTGGGCATACCGAGTTGCCTATAAAACGGTACTCCAAGCCACCCCCTTTCAGATGGTATTTGGCCAAAACGTTGTGCTACCCTTGGACTTCTTGATCCCTACATTGAGAGTAGCACAAGAGTATGAATGGACAGGTCATGAGCTCTCCTCTAGGATCTTTGACCTTGAACGATTAGGAGAAACAAGACTGAGAGCCGCCGCAGGAATATATGCAGCCAAGAAGAGACAGAAAGCATATTTCGATGCCCATGTGAAGGATAAAGGCTTGAAAGCAGGAGATCTAGTCTTAGTCTATACACTAAAACAACACGCGAGGAAGCTAGAAAAGAGAGGCTACGGACCTATGATCATCAATAGGATCTCCACGAGTGGAGCAGTACAATTGGCCACATTAGAGGGTGATGTTCTCCCAAATTATATTAGCGGTTGCAGAGTCAAGTTGTATCAGGAACCCCTCACGGAGGAATTGCTCAGCCGACTCAACACTGCTAAGAAACGCAAAGAGGAAGAAAAGCGAGTTCGAGAAGAAGCTCAAGCAGAAGCTTTAGAACGCATCAGAAGGATGAAATTACGTAGGCAAGGTAGAGAGCAGCCTAGGACAAATGACTATGCAGATCAAGGATATCATATGGCAATGTGTGCAGTCGCAGGAACCAGCTCACATAGGATAACTGATCGACGTCCTTTCATAACCCTAGAGATAGGACAAGGAAAGAGTGCAAGGACCGTAAGAGCCTTGATTGACTCAGGTGCAGCCACTAGTGCTGTTAGAGTGTCTTACTGTCAAGAGTTGCAGTTAACTGTCAATCCTGTGGAAGCATATCTCATAGGATTGGGAGGCGTGGAAACCCCTTGCATGGGCGAGGTGGAACTTCCCCTCTACATTCATGATGAGGCAATGACAGTTAAAGTACTGGTGTGTCAGGATGAGGATCTCACTGAACCTCTTGTCTTGGGTCAAGATTGGATCTATGACCAAGCAGTCAATTTAAACCTAAGAAGTGGACTTCTCCAGGTTTGGATCAATCATAGTCGAGTTACAGTAGAATTAGACAATGGAGCACTCAAGGAACTAGGAAAAGGCACAGACTCCTGGTCCTTCCAGGGGTACACATGAAGATGACCATGCTGTTCTTGTCCAAAACTATGTGTTGCAGAGGAATGATATTCGCAAAAAAGGAGTCAGGAATGCAACGGAACTCCCTTCTTTTCCAAAGGCCAAAAGGAGGCAGCAACCCAAGGTGGATCAAAGGCAGAAGAAGCAGAGTACTACCTATGTCCGAGATCAAAAGTACCTGCTCAGCAGAATGTCTCAGAAAATAAACCATGTATGGGTGCGGAAAGGCGAACAACCGGTTGCACCACCGTCAACTACACGGGCAAAGTTTCTTATTAATAACCAACAACATGACATTAATAAGAAGTCTTGCAGAAATTCTCCTGCTAATGTGAAATCTATTTGGGTGCCCAAGAAGTCGATGAAGGCTAGCCCACAATCAAGACAAATTTGGGTGCCTAAGGCTTGCTTGAGGGCACAAGTAGCTACGCCGAGGCCACAACCTAAACAGCATAACGCAGCTACGCATACTGCCAGTATTCACTCGTTCTCAACGCTCAAGAACACACCAAGACCCAAAAGCGTGCATGCAATCAATTGTAAATGGGTCCCTAAAAAGCCTCATTTTCAAACCGCGACACCGAGAAAGCTCTCTAGAGTCTCTACGAGATCGAAAGCACAGCCCATTCACTGCATTTGGCAGCCTAGGACCTGTAATAAACCCCCCGACCCCAATTTGTAAATTCATACCCACTTACTAACTGCATTAGTCTCCTAGGACAACCCAAGCACTAACTACACGCACTGTCTTCGTGCACTTACTAACCACTAACTCACCATCTACCTCATGTTAATGTTGTAACGGGGACAACAACGGATTTATTCTGTCCATTACGATGTTAACACTTGGTTCTATATTCTCACAGAACCAACCAGCAAATAGGGCCATGGCAGAAGCAGGTGCCAGTTCTCAAGCCGGATCTGGTGCTCAGATTGTGGACATAGAAACACTTCTCCTCGAGCCACATCTCACCGCAAGGCCGCAAGAACTTCAAGCCGTGCATGTGCTCCCCATTCAGGATCCTCCTCAAGGGCACACTTCTCAAGTAGGTAAGCATGCGCATTGGTTCGGTGATGTTGCTGGACCACTGGGCGATGGAACCTATTTCTGGGAAGCAGAATTGGAATTTAATGGCAAATGGGGTCGATACCACTTTTTCACGCGCGAGTTTGAAAGCTATCAAAACGCCAAAGTCATGAGATCAGTTTGGATCAAAGCGGGTGTGGACAGTTATTTCAGGGCCCACTTACCAAAGCCGGATTTCTTACGATGTTCATATCTGATCAGTACCATCACGCCAAGCAGGGCCAAGGGAGGCGACAGCACCTTTGTGTTGCCATCACTGCTGCCGGGTCATGAGCTTAAAAGATTCAAGTTGACCCTCAATCTGGTAAGAGAAGCATTGGGTATGTATGGCATGCATATCCCAACAGAAAAGGAAACCATGGTTCCAGGTCGAATGAAACACAAAGATCTTAATAAGTTGAAGGAAATGGTAGCGATGACACCTACCATTGCGCTTCACCTGCGGACCATCATGCAACATTTTGCTTTCCCCGCCCAGGAACGATTCACAATGCCCCCGAAGAAAATATGGTTCAGCTTGTATCTAGCAGAGACAGAAAGCCTTCCCATCAATGTGCCACACTGGATCATAGATCAGATCCACCTAGCCCATCAAAGGTGGAACAAGAAGCAGAAAA
This sequence comes from Ceratopteris richardii, assembly GCA_020310875.1. Classification (NCBI taxonomy): domain Eukaryota; kingdom Viridiplantae; phylum Streptophyta; class Polypodiopsida; order Polypodiales; family Pteridaceae; genus Ceratopteris; species Ceratopteris richardii. The sequence goes on along the minus strand of CM035425.1, from coordinate 58,287,145 downwards.
ATGTGCTCCACGGGTGTTGTGCTCTGACCAGAATAATCTATAGATGCTTGGCTTATGACGTGCCTGTTCAGCGGGCACTCGTATGGTCCCGGGCCCAAGAATTCCAGAGAAGACTATCAGCAGCAGGTCCCCCATCAAAGAAGATGAGGGGGGGAGTCCAACTACCCTGCGCTCAACCAAGGGGGGCCACCACTACACCAGAAATTACCCCTCCCCAGACACGACGCGTTAGGCCATTCACTATCCGGCTACCAAGACCAAGTACAGAGGGACCCAATCTGGTGTTTCCACCCATTCCATCAGATTTGGAATTTCCACAGGGATTTACTCTTGAGGACCTCACGGATGAAGAAATTGCCAGGTTGATCTATGACTCTAATCTCGAAACTGAAGCAGAGCGAGCTCAGGAACCACAACCCCAAACAACAACATCGGCCCCCACCCAACCACAAGTTGTAGAAGTCGATGTAGATGAACAAGAGGCAGGAGGAGACGAAGAAGAAGCCGACGAAGAACAACATCAAGAATATGACGAACTCTCCGAGTTAGCAAGTGCCCCAGCGTATTCGGCACAAATAAAAAGACTGTATCGAACCATGAAGCTAGTTCAAGAACAGCATAAAATGTCACTTGAAGCAGGCAAGAGACTCATGAACGACTTGCTAGCTGAGGAAGGTGTGGACGAGTTGTTCATTGAGTCCATAAACCTTCATGCCGACGCAGTAGGATTGGATGAGGCCATACATGAAGCAATGGCCTACATTCACAGATTTGAGAAAAGGGTTCCCGTTCGTCCCAAGAGGTCCGGGAAACAAATTCACATCAATGTATCAGCACCAGGAGAGACAACGCAAGAAGAAGAACATCAGGAAGCACCACTGTCACCACCATCCCCACCTCGCACTACACAATTCACTCCACCACATGACACTAGCACTACCACGCCCACTACCACTACCATTGTCATGGGCATCCCACTCTCTCCGGGAATCCAATTCGGGGGAGTCACCATGCCCACTTTCACCACCCTGTTCACTGACGTCACATCCACTCCACCCACGATCCCCATCTACACTGTCACTCAAACAATTGACACGATGGAAACATCACCTGCCACAGCACCGCTCCCTCCCCCCATGCCACCTTCATCTCCCATACCCCCTCCACCCACATCTCCGCTTGCGTCCACATCATTCACATCTCCCATTCCCGCCCCCATTCCCCCTGCATCTTCACCCCTCCCAGCATTATTTAATGTAAATAGCATATTTTTAGCATTAAATCAATGTGTATACCAGCTCCAGAATGAGTACAGAGCTCTGGACGACCGGTATCAACAACTGACAACGCACCATCAGAACTTACAAAGACAATTTCACATTCTACAAACAGAAAATGCAGAACTGAATCAACGCTACACAACGCTTGAGCAGGCTCACCAAACATTATTGGAGGCACCCCAACCATCGACAGAATCAGGTGTCAAACAACTAGAAGCTTTGCTCGAAGTATACCAGACCGATAACCTGCGAGTCAGACGCAACTTGGCGCTACTACGGAAACATATGGCCACAGCACTGGAGGAGAACAAGAGACTGCAGCAGCAAAATGAAGCAAATCTAGAAGCAGCAATGGAAGGCTCTCCCCACGAAATTGATCCAGAACAGTTTAAAGCCGTACCCTCAGAGACAATGAAGACCATCTTGGAAAGCTATGCAGATCTATTAGATGCTCATGATGACTTGGCAAGGGAACGTGATGAGCTGCGCAATCAGCTCCAAGAGCAAAAGACAGCACCCAGAGTCACAGAAGCGACCAGGACTTCAGAGGAAGTCAAGACATTGAAAGAGCAGGTGGCCGAATTACAGGAAAGATTACTCACACACGAAAGGCAGCCCTCTCCAGTTGTCGAACCAGAACCCGAGGATTTGGTACCCATCGAGGTAGATGAGATGTATGAGGAACCATACGTTCCTATGCCAATGCCAGGTGGTGAGCAAACCGCAGAAGGAATGGATACGTTAGAAATTGAAGTACTTGAGTGGCTCCAGACACTAGAGAAAACAGCATCAACTCATGAAGATCGAGTGGCAGTTCAAATCCAATCTATGGCAAAGATAGAGGACACTATTATTAAATCAGAATACTTCCGCAGCATGTCCCACCATAGATGGATCGGAACCAATGATGATCAATACGTGCCATATTGTATACTCCTGGCGGACTACAATGCAGATATCCAACAAAGATGTGGCAAACCTCCAACGTTTGCTACACAGTTCGGGCCAGATGACATCCCAGAGAGCGCTCAAAAAGGATCCATTCATCAACCCACCTGGAGGATCCGACTCCTTGAAACCTACCCGGAGATGGTTCGCACCTGGACGAATATGCCTCTTTTTATTAAATATAACCCTTGTTACGTTCCTGTCTTCCGCAGACGCACATGGCCAAAGTTTACCCTTGCAGTCAAGAATATCAAGGGCTGCGCCAAATGGTTAAACTACGTCTATCTAGCACCCCCTCAAGGACCTCCCACCGTCAATTACATGATTTCCACCATACGGCACTGGAGCATCCGATTAAGGAATACCCCTGATGTGATGGCCCAGATGTGCATGAAAATTTTTGAATTAATGCTTATCACATTCAGGACATTCAAGAATATCAAGGACCCACACTTCTCAGGTGTCGGATTCCTTACAGGAAACCAGGATTTAGTTTATGACATGAGCACCACTCCTTCCATAGAGGTGGTATATGCTTGGCACGCCAGAATAAAATACCTCCCAGCCTGCTTTAAACAAACATTCGAGGAGATGTTCATAACAGGATTCTGGGAATACCACTCAGAAATATTTGTACCCAGACCCTCACATCTCCTCCATTTATTTGCTGTGGAGCGAACCATTCACTCAGAACAATTACGGGTGCCACATCCAGATGTCCCAGGGCCAGTCAATTGGGATGCATTGCTGACAGATCTAGCAAGGGGACTCAGGTTAGAAGAACACCACCTCGCCGCCGATGTTGTCCAATATTACGTCCAAAAAGCAGCTAGACAAGGGTCTGTCAGGGGCGACAGACGCGAGAGTGGGGGGGTGTTGGCAGCAGTCAGGGAACTGAAAGAGCCACAAGACGAAGAGAGTCAGAGCGAAGAGAAAGCACAAACAGACAAGGCAGTCAACGACGATCCGGCAAGTAGGCCAATATTTTTTCAAGACACGAATGCATATCAAAGAGATGGACACGCAGGGAGGAAGAGCAAGTAGGGAGCTCGAAGATATGTATGGCAGATCATTAGAAGAAATCCCTACAACAACAGTGATTTTTATCACTAATAATCATTGTAAATATCATTTCACATTTTTGTACTCCATTTTGTGCAAGCCAAGGAGTCCTTGAGCTTGAGGAGCTTTAGAAGTATCTACCTGCCAATTTTCGTAATTTTTAGATTCCGTTTGAGCCTTCAAATAAGCCCTGGAACCTAATTTTTAACTAGGCCGGACACTAGGTCTGGACAGGGCCAAAACCTAGTCAAAAACTATAAAAAGAGCTAGAGGGCTCATTTTTGAGGTTAGATTGTAATTGAAACAAACTTGTAAGAGCTTTTGAAAGTAATCTAAAGAACTCCATTGATTCTCTCTCTTTGTCCACTCACACACTTGTGCCGCCGCTTGCTCGAGGTCTTCATACCATCCTCACGTCTTCCCGGATTGACATTAAAGGAGGTGCTACTCATCACTGAGCTACACACTCCACAAAAGGAAGTAAGCCCAAAGCTTTGCAGAAAGCTTCAAACTTCTCCCTAGGTAGAGCCTTCATGCAAAGGTCTACAATGTTCTCGTACATGGGCACATATGCCAAGCTGATCTCCCCAAGAGAGAACCTCTCCCTAACATAATGATAATGCACCTCAATGTCCGTAGTGCAAGCATGGAACACAGGGTTCCTCGCAATTATCAATGCGCTCTTATTGTCAATGAAGACGGTGGTGGCAGAAGACTGACCAACACCCAAATCAGCCATAAGGCATCTAAGCCACACACACTCAATAGCCGCTGTGAAAGTTGCCCTATATTAAGCCTCACAACTAGAAGTGGCCACAGTAGGTTGCTTCTTGCTCAACCAAGATATACATGAGCTACCAAACATGAAGCAAAAGCCACTAATGGACACATGAGTGTCATAGCAACTAGCCCAATCAAAGTCAGAAAAAGCATGCAAATCTGGCAGTAGTGATCCCCCCTTGGGATAAAACAACCCAAGTAGCCGAGTATCACTCAAGTAGCGAAAGATGCGCTTAACCGCCTGCCAATGCTTGACTCATGGGCAATGCATGAACCTACTCATCTATGAGAGAGCAAACTGAATATCTGGCAGAGTAATGCATAAGTAAATCAAACATCCAACAGCCTGCTGATAGAGAACAACATCAAATGCATCTCTAGCATCATGAAGACTTAATCGTAAACCTATCTCCATAGGAGTGGCAATAGGTTTACAGTCTTCAAGGCCAAAACACTGCAATAATGTGTCCATATATTTCATTTGACACAAAGCGATTCCACCATCAACTTGCATGAATTGAATGCCCAAATAGTGATGCAAATGCCTCAAATCAGACATCTCAAATGAGGCATGCAAATCAGCCTTAAAATCAATAATATGCATGTCATGAGGACCAGTGAGCAGCATGTCATCAACATAAACCACAATGATCAGAAGTACATCATTAGCACACTTAACATATAAGGTGCTTTCAGTTGGATTGTTCTCAAAACCATGTGCAATTAGATAGGCATGATCTTTTCATACCAAGCATGTGGTGCCATATAATGCATTCTTTAACCTGCACACCTGGTTTTCATGCCCTTTCTGCACAAAGCCACGTGACTGAAAAACATACACTTCTTCATGCAAGTCACCATTCAAAAATGTTGTTTTAATGTCCAACTAATGTACATTCCAACCATGATGAGACACAAGTGCACAGATGCTATGAACATTAGTCATTCGGCAAGTAGGAGCAAAGGTTTCATCAAAATCAATGCCACTTTCCTGTGCATAACCCTTTGCAACAAGCCTAGCCTTATACTTGTCAACTCTTCCATCAGGTTTACGCTTCAGCTTGTATACCCACTTAGTGCCAATGGCCTTCTTGCCAAGAGGCAAGTCACATAAAGACCAGGTACCATTTTTCATGATAGCATCATATTCAGATTGCATTGCAGCCATCCAATGTTCAGAATTTTGTGCTTTATCAAACCAAATAGGTTTAGTCTCATCACAGAGACTAGAGGCACCCATAGCATAGCAATCTGATGCAAAGGAGGCACTATGAGAGCCTGATCAAGTACGATATGATAGAGGTGCATCTAATTTGCTATCACACAAGGTCTGCACCAACCATTTTGGCATAGTTTCTGCTTGCTCAATATCAGCTCTCTCATCAATAAGTGCATCATGTAAATCTACATTAGAAATGGAATGATCTGCATCATCACATGAAACTTGCAAAGGCTGAAAAATTGCCTCATTAGGACTAGCGCTAGAGTGTCCACATGTAAAAAGAGGCAGCAAAGTATCATACATGTCTTTGGAGCTAACAAATGTCTACTTAGTACATGAAAGCAATGGCTGAATAGCATCTTCCACAAAAACAACATCACGGTTAACCAAAATGCATTTAGTTTGTGGATGATACAAATGATATCCTTTACTTTTAGAGCTGTACCCAACAAAAATAGATTTTACTGCTTGATCATCCAATTTTTTGTGATGTTGTTTAGGCACTAATGCATATTCCGTACAACCAAAAACATGTAGATGAGAAACAGATGGCTTGCGATCATGCCAAGCCTCATATGGAGTGATAGACTACAGTGCTTTAGTGGGACACTTGTTAAGTACATATGTTGCACACATGACAACCTCAAGCCAGAAACTATGTGGTAAAGCCTGACTCTTAACCATACATCTCACCATCTCTATGAGTGACATGTTTTTCTGTTTAGCGATTCCATTCTATTGAGGTGTATACAGCACTGTACACTGGTGTTTTATCCCATGTTCAGCCAGAAATGCATTAAAATTAGAAGACATATATCCTCCCCTTCTCGATCAGAATGGAGAGTGCCCATTTTACATGCTGACATATTTTCAGCCAAAACCAGAAACTGTTTGAAGCACATAAACACTTCGGACTTTGGTTTGAGTGGATATACCCATGCATGCCTGGAAAAATCATCAATGAAAGTCACGAAGTAAAGATAATTTCCAAAAGAGGGTGTTTGCATAGGACCACAAACATCACTATGAACAAGCTGCAATTTCTGAGTAGCCCGAATTGAACCATCCTTTAGAAATGAGGAATGCTGCATTTTACCCAAAATACAGCCTTCACATACATGTTTACCAGGTGCCTCACATTTGGGCAAAGAGGACACCATTTCATATTTCTACATGCATAGAAAACTAGCAAAGTTCAGATGATGAAAGCATGCATGCCAAAGCTTTGCATCTGACATAGCCTGAGAATCATGTACTTCACATGCCAAATTATTCACCAATTTTTCATAGTGTATGAGCTTATATAGCCCACAACATAAAATGCCAGAAGCAATAATAACATCACCATTTGACAGATCATGAATTGTACATCCGCCATCAACAAATTTCACAACCAACACAATCTTGGCTAATGCAAAAACTAATAACAGATTCTTCTTGATCTCTCGCACAAATAAAGCATCTGACAAAGTGAAAGAACTACCATCAACACTAGTCAAAATGATCTTACCAACTCCCATAACAAGATAAGAGGAGTTGTTGGCGCATGTAACAATATTCCCTGTAGGGGCAAGCTCAAGTGAAGAGAAGAAATTGCGCTACAAGGTAATATGTTTGGTCGCCCCACTATCAAAGTACCAAACATCTGAGTCTATTGTAGACATGCACTACTCATGAGAAGAGGGGTCAAAATTACAAACAGTAGTAAACGCCCATTCTTCATCCTGCATAAGGTTAGCAGACTCAATTTTTGGAGTATAATCCTCTACAACAACCATTCTGGCCTCTTTTTTCTTTGCCTCTTTTGCAGTGAGTTTAGGACAATTCTTTATGATATGATCATTCCCTTTACAGTAATTGCAAAACAATTCCTGCTTTTCTTATTTCTTCTCATCTTTGTCTTCCTTCTTTGAATGTGCAGAGTTAGTAGATTTCTGCTTACTAGCTGAAGAGCTCCATTTTCCTTTGCCCTTCTGACTAGCCAGGAAAGCTTGATCTACAACATGCATAATGGACACGTTCTGCCTTGACTGATCTTCGTGCAATAGAACAAAGACTAACTCCTCAAATGACAAGGCATTTGGATTGCCTTTCATCATCAATTAAAGAGTAGAAGCAAAACTTTGATATGAATCAGGAAGACCATTCAGAACGTTCTACACAAGTGAGCTATCTCGTATAACTTCATCAGCAGAAATCAACTGTTCCTTCAAGTCTTTGATCTTTGTTAAAAAAATATCCATAGAATCACCTTCATTCATGTGCTCACTCTCCAACTGTTTTCAGAGGTAAGCAACACGAGCCTCATTCCTAGCTTGGTACAATGTGGTAAGTGTATCCCAAGCATCCTTAGCTATTCTACAAGAGCGAATGTGAGGAATAATGGCATGTTTGACAGACAAAGCTATCAATGCATGTGCCTGGGCATCTCTGCCATCCCACAAAATTTGCTCTACAGTAGGTGTAGCAAAAACCGCAGCACGAAGAGGAATATACAGAATATCATCATCTTTGACACCTTCTGCATCAGCTTGAGTACCTGCAGTTATAACAGTTGTAGGTGTGATAGGACATTTTTCAACACCCTGCACAATGTTCCATAGTCCTTTTGCAACCAATACATTTCGCATCATATAAGCCCATAATGGATGGTTGGTACCATCCAACTTATCCTCAACAACCAACATACGAAATACATCACTGCTTTCAGCCATGGCCGATGACTAAAATACCTTGATGCAAAAACTTGATTGTATCTCAAAAAGTTGAACAGAACTGCCCAAATGAATTCTGCTAGACATGTAGCAGACTTTGAGATGCTTATACTAGAGAATCAAAACTGGTATATACCTTTGGCACAAAAGATGAAATAGCCTACACAAGCACTGTGATAGTGTGTTCAGAGGCTGAAATGAGCTCAAATCGCGATTTCGGCACCACATAGTGAAGTTGTTTTGATCTCTAAAACACGCTGAGTATGCTCACAAAAACTCGTGTGATTCTGAGACTTCAACCAAAGAGGTGTAGACAACGCCCTAGATGAAGCAACGACTTGCTTTGATATGGATAGTTGGAGTTAGACATCTGCGGAAGCATGTGAACAACACAAGGAAGAAGAAGAAGCTTGGAGCAGAACACAATACTGAATGTACTACTAGAGAATGTACAAAGATAAGTAGCCTGTTAGGGCAATAGGCGTATATACAAGTTGGGGAAAAAAACCTCCTAAAGAGGGCAAAAAGTGCCCCGACGGTCCTAGTGTGTTCACACACATCACTACCTAAATATATCATTGCCCACTCTGTGGACCTCAATTCTCTTCCTCTCTAACCATCACGACAAAAGTCATCACGGTGGAAAGACCATCACTACAGTGCCAAATGAGGGTCACCATGTGATGATGAAGCTGAGATTTGATGCAATGGTAATGATCGCAATGATACATTTTGTTACTAACAACGCTATTGATGATAGAGTTTGATGTTGGACGAGTCTTGCAAAGGTAATACTTTCGTCAGCTTCCACCTTACCATGTCACGATCATGCTTGACTTGTGAGCCCTCGACTCCGAGTTCACTCCCAAGGGGGATTTATTGATATACTTTGGTAGTAGTGATATATGTGAACACACTTGGACCGTCATAGCACATGTAATGCTAACAAGTCACTATTCTTTTGTACAGTCATTTAGGCTCCCACCCGCGAGAAGATGAATATTGCTTTGCAAATAAAAGGGCTATGTCATCAACCCTCCTCATCAAGAATACATGGTTGAAACTAATATTGTGCCATGGAGCCAAAACCTTAGCACTGTTATCAAGGCCCATTGAGAAAAAGTGCTTAAAGTTATAAATTTGTGTGAGGTGTCGAACTTCTGGTTTTGGAGTATATGCTTCTGAAATCAGCTCAGATAAACTCGGAAGAGTAAACGCATTGTTACGTGCCAACTTCTTAGAGAACGTACTGAACATTTGATCAATGTGATCATGACTGTGCCCAACCACAAGGAAATTTACCTTAACCTTCTGAAATACCTTTTTATCAACAAGCATGCATAAATATCCAAAGAATGTAGAATTTTTATTCTCTCTTGTAGTATTATCAAGTTGCAAATATAGAGTTGGTGACAAAAGACCCTTCCATGATTGCAAAAACTGATGAATGACACTAACTATAAGGTTTGGATCATTATGCACATTCCGATATGTGAAGAAAACCTTGGACATTATAGTTCCATTGTATACGAAAGCACCAACCAAATGCTTTTGTACAAGGACTTCATCTCCAATGTCCATAGGGATGCGATAAAAATGTGGCAAACAAGTTTTTTTTAATCCATACCATCAATCAACAAACACATATAACGCTTTGGATTTCTAAGTTCTTTACTTCGATGATGAATTGCTTTCTTCCTCTCTAAAGCTTGACTCTCACGATGGTTTTTTAGAAGGTTTTTAAAATTATCTTTTTCTTGTGGTGTTGTAGCCCCCTTTGCCATATTTTTCAAAGTGGCACAAACCAAACATTCACCCATTCTAACTTTACGAGGAATAGACACATTGTTAAGATCTTGCTTCCATAATCGAGTAAAGTGACGATACAACACATACTTCTCATTTCTATTTTTCATGTCTTCTCTATATATTTGAAATACCTCTCGACGAGTAAAGTTATCTGACAAGTGCAACCTTCCAGTTGTAGGCATAACCTCACAATGCAAGCTAAAATAGTTCATCATCCAATTCATTGCATGATGTCCAGCAGATCCTTTGGTCCCAACATGGAACGTATCCAAAATGCGATCCCCATTCATAAGACCCTATTGAACCCTATGTATTCTAAAATTTCCCACACCCATTGCAATTTTAAATGCAGCCCTATAACATTGCATCGCTTGAGTAAAGAAATATTCAAAAGCAACATGTGTTACTGACATGTTATCCTCAATCATTTGCATGTGAGAAACAAGGTATATATCATGCCTTTCACTATCTAAATGGAGGAATTTCTCTCTTAGGTGCTTTAGTTTCTTCACTCCTAAATTGTACAAACATTTTAGACCACAACAATGCTTCACAATATCCAATGCAATCTATCTATCTTAAGTAAGAAATTTAAAAATTTTTTGACTTATTCACGAGGCCTTCTTTAAAAATGTAGATTGAGCGTGCTTTGCCTTCCCTTTGCTCCACATGCACTTGAGTCAGAAGGGAGATCAATGGCTGGATCAGATGGGAGATCAAGAGGTGCATTTGGTTGAGCAGCATTGCACTACGAATTGGATAACTTAAATGACTCAACAAAAAACATAGAACCATCACCACATTATAAACCATGGAGATCATCACTTATGAGGAAAGGGTCAACTGAGAACAATGAATTCGAAACTCTATCAATATGAGTAGAGGAATTTGATGCCCAAGCATCCAGTGAAAAGATTGAGCTCATCTTCACTTACTTCAAAAAAGATTGAAGATGAATTACCTTTTTAAATGAGTAGAAGTCCGAGATCAAGTGAAAATGTCACATCAAATGTCATATCAAGTAGGTATGAAATCAAAAGTTCATTAAAGTACATTAAAGTGCATTAAACATCAAATTATATTAAAGTACTTAAAGCCTAACATTAAACTACTTAATTACTCAAATATACACGATTGATGTTTTCAAACTAATAAGGGAACCAAAGATTTGATTCTCTTTTAAAAGTAGTGGTGATGAGATACACTATGAAGTGTGTCCACATCAAGTAATGTGTTTGTTGATGCTCATAGGATTGGTAGGAAAGAGGACACAAAGGTTTTGACAAAAATGTTACTTATGTGTGGTTGGCTTCAAGGAAAAAAGGGTGTATTCAATTATCTGAATTACTTTAAACTTCAAATTGATTGCATTTTGACTTTTTCAAGCATTGAAATCTCAAAATTTGATGAGCAAGAGGAGATTTAGAATTTTATATGTCAATATGTAGATGTCATCCAAGGATTTCACATATCAATGTCTAGAATGATTTGTTCAAATTGTCATCGAAGGATTTGTTAAAGTATGCTTTAGCCAATGTGTAGATGTCCTTTCCACAATACACTAAAGGGCATTTGGTAAGACTTCGGTGAACAACAAACAAAACAAAGAAAAGGCAAAAAATGTGATGTCACTAGGCGGTATGCAGGTGACATCAAATTTGTGAATGGGATGGGAATTCATGATGACCACCTTAGAGTACATGGAAGATAAGTGAACATTTCATATGAATATGTATGAGCTATGATAATTTGGAGGGTTTATTAACATTACTAAACAAAAGGAGTCATGCAATTATTATGTTTTTGGTGGCAAATGTGCTTTAATCTCATCTTTTTGTTACAAGAAGAATGGAGAAATGCAACTATTCTAGAAGTAAATGGGAATTTGCCACATGGATCTCATTTCGTGGGTTGGGAAATGAGAGTTGATCTACTAGATCCTGGAAAAAGAAGTTCAGTAAGTAGAAAAGATGGAGGAGGACTCTTTCCACTCACACAAGGACAGATGTATCCTTTCCACTTTAGATTAAAATGATGAAGTGATGGATCTTGGTTAGATCAGTTGATTGATCTAGTTGGAACTGGATTCATTCAGTTAGATCCAGTTAGTCTCTAGTTCAAGTAACCCAAGTGTCTATAAATAGCAGAGGAGGAGATCATTCTCATTTCCAAAATCCACAAGCGAGAGAGAGCAATCGAGCATAGACAGCAAAGGTGCATAGAGTTCAAAAAACGAGCAAGGAAACTCTGATGCAGAAGAAGAATGTTGGCAAGAGTACCTAGAGGTAGAGAAAATCACACCACAAAAAAACATTCCTAAAAGATTCCTTTCTATGTTTTAGGAAATAGTATGTCTTCTAGCGATTTTATTTTTCTGTGCTCATGAAGTCTCAATCCATTGAGGGTGTAAGTCAATGCCTGGCATTGAGTTGCACCTAAAAGTCGATGCCTAGCATCAAGTTACACCCTCAAGTCGATGCCTCGCATTGACTTTCACCCCAAAGTCGATGCCAAGCATCGACCTGGAAGGTCGATGCCTGGCATCGAATGTGGCCTAAAATTTGATGCCAAGCATCGACTTTAGGGTGCAAGTCGATGCCAGGCATCCACTTAAGCCTGCAAGTTGATGCTTGGCATCCACTTTAGGGTGCAAAGTCGATGTCAGGCATCGAGTTGCACCCAAAAGGCGATGTGAGGCATCGACTTTAGGGTCAAAAGTCGATGCCAGGCATCAACTTGCACACAAATTCGATGCCTGGCATCGACTTGCAGGCTGAAGTCGATTCCTGGCATCGACTTTGCACTCTAAAGTTGATGTCTGGCATCGACTTGCAGGCTGAAGTCCATGCTTGGCATTGACTTGTGCCCTAAAGTCGATGCCAGGAATTGAGTGTAGGCTGCAATTCGATGTCTGCCATCAACTTTGCACCCTAAAGTCGATGTGTGGCATCGACCCTTCAGCTTGAAAAACACATGGATGTAAGAGCTAATTCTTCTGAGGCCATTTCACGGATGCTGAGTTAGAAGGTGAGAGGTCTGTCAAGAAGCTGAAAGTCTCAATGGGCTCTGTGGATCAGCATCATGACAGAGGCATTGGTGACCAGACAAAATCCAAGAGAAGCCTTGCATATTTATCCTCTAAGAAGATGAGCAGCCGAGTTGGCATGCCATCTGGTGGACATAGTACCATCAAAACATCTGAGGATGATGCAACTAAGAAGGAGAGGTCGAAGGAGATAGAGGTCTTAAGGAAAGATCGTCCACTCCGGAACATGACAAACCTGGAGTGGTGCCTTCAATATGTTGAAGAGAAGAATGCAGTCCTTCTTGTGTTTGCAGGGGCATACGGGAGAGGCAAGATCATGCCAACACAGGCCTTTCAGTATGGCCTTGTGTTCAAACTGTACTATGAAGATGAGGATCTCGACAACCTCCTTTTCCTGGTAGAGACATCGAAGGGGCTACGAAATGTAATATGCAAGATGGATTTCTTGTGCCCTAAGTGTTGTGTGCCAGAGAGGCTTTAGAGATCTGCAGGGACTCAATGAACCTGATTAGAGACTTGATGCCATGGATCCAGGGCAACATTATGCCAACACAACAGAAGATGATAACCCTTGTAAAGGAAAAGGGTAAGCAGTGCGTGCAAAAGAAGCTATGGAAGAAAAAGAAGAGAGTGGCTGATGAGGAGTCTTCTAAGTCAAGCTCTAGCTCTTAGGATATTATTGTTGCACCTGGTGGTGAGCTTGCTTCAGGAATTCTTGGTACTTAGCAAAACAAGATGATGGAGGACATAGCTCGGAGAAAGCTTGTGAAGAAGGGGCAATTGTTCCACCTACCAATCAATATCATCCATAGGCCACCAATCGATCCAGTCACAGGGAGGAGGCCCCTTGAGATAAGGGAGCCACATAATTTGCACGTGTAGAATCTTAAGAAGAAAATGAAGATAAATCCTCACACTACTGTTGTGCCATTCCTCATCATGGTGGATCCCAATGAGTGCAGCTCTGTGGAGGATTTCAATGAGGGTTTGTTTGAAGATTATACTTATCATGTTATTGGTGGTTCACACTCTGCAGAGGCCCATAGATAGCTAGTGAAGGAGCACCCCACCACATTCTTCTTTAGGTATGCAGAGTGCAAAATCTATGCTGGGCTTACAACTGAGGAAGCCAAGCTTCTTGCTTGGGATCACAACAATGATAATGACTACAGGAAGAGGATGTCCTCCATAGAGAGAATTCGGTTATTCCACCATGAATACGAAGATTTTCTCATGAAGGAGGCTGGCAGAATACATCCCAATCTACGAAAGCAATGCCTTATTGAGGTTGGCATTGCACTGGATGAAAATAGAAAGTCTCATGCTTTGAGAAAATATGATCCATGGTTTCAGCTTGCATTCAGAACAGGTGAGATCTGGGATCTCCAGGATAAGATTTTCACAATGTGGGAGAACAAGGAGGTCAAGGGCCAGAAGCAACGGAATTCAAGGCCAGACCCTCAGGTTGATTTGAAGGGAAAGGGAAGGAAAGTTGGCCTTTCGATTGAAGAGGCTCCTGAGGGCATGAAGCGGAAACCATGAAGAGCCCTTCAAGGAATCAAAGATGATACTTTGAGTATATCAACTTTGTCAAGGGTAATCTCCAAGGAGTTAAGCCTGGAGGAGATGGTGACTGAGCTTAATAAGTATGTATGTTATTCTCAGATCCTTTTTCCCTCCTCCCATGTTTCTAGTCTAACCTACTCTCCCTTTCATTTTTGTGACTGTAGTCATAAAGTATACATGAAGATTCAGGAGGTGATGATGAAGAGGCTGGGTTGCTTTTCTTGGACAAAGGTCCAAGAAAAGTATCCAACCACCTCATCATACAAAGCTTTATCGAAGTATTTAATATTGTTTCGTGATTGGGTAGGTTCTATTTTGAGAGAGGATGCTTAGTTTGCTATCTAGCTTGATGCCTGGATTCGACCTATGTAAGGAATTGAACTCACAACCTCTTGGTTAGGAATGTGATGGGCTAACCACTTGCCCCAAAAGCCATGGTTGAGGATTACTTCCTAATCCTCTCTCTTAGGGTGTGGTTCAACCATCTCCTACCAGGATTATGTTACATTCTTCCCCCCTTGAACTCCTATGGAATGTACCCTGACCAGCTATGGGACTGGCAGGATGTACCCTGGATGTACCCTGGCAGGATGTACCCTGACCAGCTATGGGACTGGCAGGATGTACCCTGACCAGCTATGGGACTGGCAGGATGTACTCAATCAAGTTCCATCCAAGGATTCCCAAGGAATTCACACATTGCAAGCTAGCTCATTGGAAAGTTCGTTCCGAGAGCTTTCCAACGGTATATTACACGCCTCAATCCGACCTACGGATTGGGAGATACACCCCAATCATTGTAAGGTCCATCATTGAAATCGACGCGCGCCTTCCACAATTCCTACCCTTTCACATGGAGGATGCCCAAGCGCCTTTTTTAGAGGCCATTGGATCATTCCACTTTGCCCAAGCCTACTTCCTAGGCTCTGATACCAATGTAAGGAATTGAACTCACAACCTCTTGGTTAGGAATGTGATGGGCTAACCACTTGCCCCAAAAGCCATGGTTGAGGATTACTTCCTAATCCTCTCTCTTAGGGTGTGGTTCAACCATCTCCTACCAGGATTATGTTACAACCTACCACTAATTCGATGTCAGGCATCGACTTTTAGTAGCAACTCAATGCCTGGCATTACTACAAGTTGATGCTTGGCATCGACTTACTGCTAAAAGTCGATGCTTGGCATCAATTTACTATCGAAAGTCGATGCTTGGCATCGACATAGTGGCATAAGT
This sequence comes from Ceratopteris richardii, assembly GCA_020310875.1. Taxonomy (NCBI): domain Eukaryota; kingdom Viridiplantae; phylum Streptophyta; class Polypodiopsida; order Polypodiales; family Pteridaceae; genus Ceratopteris; species Ceratopteris richardii. The sequence goes on along the minus strand of CM035425.1, from coordinate 58,271,481 downwards.
CGATGCCACGCATCGAGTTATGCGAGAGATTGATGCCACGCATCAAGTTTCAGTAGAAAGTCGATGCCTAGCATCGACCAAGCCAAGAAATCGATGCCTGGCATCGATTCCTCATGTTTCCACTTGTTTATCAAAGAGCTCATTTAATTGTCTTTCCAGTTGTTTCTACAGAAACCAAGGAAAAGTAAGTATGCAGAGGCATTAGATGATTGTCCCCCTGCATTCCTTGCTCACATTCAAAGAGCAAGGCATGAGAAATGCATACTGAAAGCCAAGGAGATAGATTTTGATGATGAACCTGATCTCAAGTGTTTCTCTAATCCCCTAGACACACTTAGGTCTATATATTACAATGTATTCTATAGTGATGTAAATAATACTTTTACTGTTGTGCCTAGAAAGCATTTCTCTCTTCTTATAGCAAACATACCCTATGGATTTAGAATGTTGGGATCGTTGAATGACGATGAGCCTTTCAAGCACCCTCAAATTCGAAAGATGGTCACTGATTTTGTGGATTTGACTATGTCTGCTCTTTGGAGGATAGTAATTTTCCATAGCAGAGACCAGTCTTTCTCTGTTTCAACTGCTTTGAAGTCAAGATGTCATGATGTGGAGTGCCTCACATGGTAAGTGATCTTCTTTCTATCTCCGTGGCTTAAATGATGTTCTCTCTCACTTATAGTTCTCGTTGGTAGGGTGAAGACAAACATGAATCATACTCCTTTGTGTAGATTTGTGAGCTCCACTGAATGCATTATAGTTGGCTATTATGATGAAGTAAGCAAAAGAAGAGTCAGGGAGCATTGCAATGAGAATGGGATCTCCAATGAGCTCATGTTCCCAACCATTACCAAGAAACTTCATCATGTAGCTGGGGATAGGACATTGGTTAACCCCTATCAGAAGCCACAAAATCTTATAATGAGATTTATTCCAATGATTATGACTAGGTCCTAGACCTTTTTCTGGGCACAAGTAATTTCAATTGTAACATTTCTCATTAGCCATGATATTGATCTGTTGAAAATCAAGTTTCAATCATGCAAAAAGGATCAACCACGAGTTTTGCAAGTGGACCAATCAAAAAGAAGGACCCAAAGTTGTGAAATAAAGTTAGAAGCTCCACCAAACTCAATCAAATCCAAATCTCATCAAATCAGCCACCAAAAAGTGCACCTAAACTGATTGGTGGGTGGTAAACTAGATTGTAGGAAAAGTAAAAGTCTATATAAGCATCATCCCACCTTTGTTTCTTGAGTTTTATGCATTCCAAGAGTTTCCCACTTAGTTTAGTGAAGTCATAAACTCCAGAAAGCAGGCCCCTTGCTTGCTTACCTCATTTTCTCATGATTTTGCTCTGCTCTATCTAGAGGTGTAGTTAGGCTTTTCCAAATCTAATTGTACCAGATTACAGAGCATTGTTTGCTCTCTCATTGTACTCATTTTTATTAACTTCAAGCTTCACTTGGTCTCTCATATTTTTCCCTAAACTTTGCCAAAGTTTCAAGTTATTTGGCTAAGTGAGTTGTGAGAAATTGGCAACTTTGTGAAGGTATATCTCTACACATAGGCAGAGAGTGTTGCAAACAGGTAGCCCGTTTTGCAGAGGGTGGTCCTCCCAGATGGAATATCCATTTGGAATGACTTAAATCTTGTTAGGTAGCTCTTATAGTCTACTAGAAGTCTGCAAATTTTTATTTTAAGGCTCTGTACTGGTGTAGAGAAAAATTTAAGAACAGCGAGCATATATCACTGCTTGTGGACCTAATGGAGGGTAGCCATCTTCCATTTTTGCATTGGGGTGTTAGAATCATCCCCCATCAGTGGTATCAGAGCCATTTTGGAGGCTTGGAGACATCAGTGGCATAATATTGAAGGCTTGAAGGGATCAAGACAGCTTGTGGAAGCACAAGGAGGACTCATCAAAGCAAGAAGCCATCAAAAGGGGGCTATGTCGATCGAGATCTCAACTAGTCGAAGGTTAGCAAGGGAGAAGCTATCAAAAGGTAATATCCACACCCTTCTAAAGCATACAAAAACTTGAGGAGAAGCTAGAGGAGCATCTTAGAGATCACTATGGCTGAGTATAATGCACAAATAGAGAAGTTGGAGAAAGGCAATTATCAACCATGGAAATTTGGAGTTAGCAACTACCTTATGGGCAAAGGATTGTGAGGATTAGTGAGTGGCATGGAGCCAATGCCTCACGTTCATGATCCGCCACTTCAAGGGCAGATCAAGGCACTTAATGAATGGATAGAAAGGGATAGGACAATCATATTCATTCTATCTCAACACATAAGCAATAGCATGATAGGGCATATACAAGACTTGGACACATCCAAGAAGGTTTGGGAGACCTTGGAGAGATTGTACTCTTCATCAACCAAGGCAAGGAAGATTCAGCTCAAGAATGAGCTGAATAATCTTAGGAAATCACCAAGTACTAACATAAATGAGTACATTTTGAAGGTTAAGGAACTTGTAGATGCTTTAGGCTCAATTGGGAGCCCAATCAAAGATGATGATCTTGTTGTACACACTCTCAATGGCTTGAGAGAGGATGAAAGGTGGAAAGCATTCACCACATCCGTTTATGTGAGGGATTCCCTACTAGAATTTGATCAATTAGTCACATTGATGGTGACCGAGGAGATGAACCAAGGAGGTTCACAATCAAAGGGCAGTCAAGCCCAAGTTTTCTATGCATGTAGAGGCCAAGGCAAAAGAGGTGGACAAAACTCCCAAGGCAGAGGAAGAGGAAGGTCAAGCTTAAGCTCAAGCAACCAAGAAGGCCCCAACCAAAGCGATGGATCAAGAGGAAGAGGAAGGAGTAGAGGAAGAGGAGGAAGATCACATGGAAGAGAAGCATCCAATGGAGAATGCAACAATTGTGGAAAACCAGGCCATTATGCAAGAGATTGTTGGTCCAAAGGAGGAGGCAATCAAGGATACAAAAGGAACCAAGGTAATTATGCTAGTTCTTCAACAAATTCAGAAAATGAGAACTTGCTTATGATGTATGGTTCAAGTGAAAGAGTCAATTCAGATTTTACATGGTACATTGATAGTGGTTGTAGCAACCATATGAGTTGCAATAAAGATGTTTTCTTTAATTTAAATTCACCCATAACTCAAGGAAATGTAGAGATAGGGGATGACAATGAGCACAAGATTACACATGTGGAAGATGTTGCATTGAATGGATCTCAAATCTCCAAGGTGTTGAAGGATGTGTTGCATGTGCCAACCATCACAAAGAACTTGGTTTCGGTAGGTCAAATAGTTGAAAGAGGTTATGAGGTGAGGTTCAATGAGCAAGGATGTTTCGTTGACGACCCCATGCAGGACTACAAGCTCATATCAAAAGGAAAGAAGCAAGGAAGACTCTTCATCATGGAGGTAAAGCCATCAACCCCTCACACTGTCTACATGTCAATTGGAAATAAATAGATTGCTGAAATCGACTTATGGCATAAAAGAATTGGGCACATAAACTTACAAAGGATGAAGGACATACAAAGGAAGGGCTTGGTGAGTGGTCTACCTGATCTTACATCTCAGAATATGCAAAATTTATGCCATGCTTGTCAATTAGGAAAACAAAACAGATTGCCATTCAAGAAGGGAGCACATGTGAGCAATGAAGTGTTGAATCTCATACACACATATGTATGGGGACCTACAAGGGAGCCATCCATTGGAGGTAATAGATATTTTTTCACAGATGATCATTCAAGGTTTGTTTGGATGTATAGCATGAAGTCAAAGTCAGAGGTGTTTTACCACTTCAAGAGGTTCAAAAACCTAGTGGAGAAGGAAACAGGGAAGTATATAAAGACTCTCAGATCAGATGAGGGGGGAGAGTATTTTTCAAATAAATTTTCAGATGTTCTACATGACCATGGCATCAAAAGGCAATTCACTTGCAGGTATACACCTCAACAAAATGGGGTGGCAGAAAGGAAGACTAGTACATAGCAGAAGTGGCTAGATCTTTGTTAAATGAATTGAATGTTCCTAACTCTTATTGGGTTGATGCAACAAATACAGCCATATACATTATGAATAGGTGTCCAACCTCAGGAGTACATGGAGTTACACCTTATGAATCTTGGTGTGGTAAGAAACCCAATCTTTCACATCTCAAAGTATTTGGTTGTGTGTGTTATGTTCACATACCTCAAGAATTGACACACAAGTTAGACCGGAAGGCGGATAGGTGTATATTTCTTGGATATTGTTCAGAGAAAAAGGGTTTTAGATGCTATAACCCTTGCATCAAAGAGATTAAGGCATCTAGGGATGTAATATTTGATGAGTTGTTGCCTTGATATGATAGCAAAGATGTGTCACAGCTTGACGATGCATATGAAGCCGAGAAGAAGTTCAAAGAGCAACAACAAAGCATGGAGATAAGTGGTCCAACCACTTCAAGCACACCATCAGAGGATATTACTACATCATCTTGGCATGGAAAGAAAAAGAATGAAGCTCATTCAAGTGAAGGAAGTAGCAAAGGAAAGGAAAGGGCAAATGACGAAGACCATCAATGGGTAGATATGGAATCTACAAGTGATGAAGATATGGAAAAATTAGAAACTCCAGGATTTAAAGCATCTAAACCAAGGAGCAAGAGATTCCTACCACCTGATGGTGAGGTAAGGTCATCCAATAGGGTTAAATACCCTATTCAAAGGTTAACTTATGATTCATTCATTGCAAGACACTAGGCCTACATGAGTCAAGTTATAGCTTGTGAAGAACCTAACTTTTTAGAAGAAGCAAATAAGCATAGGGAATGGATTGAAGCCATGGAGGATGAAGTCAAAGCACTTGAAGAAAATAATACTTTTTCATTGGTGCCAAGAACAAAGGACATGAAAGTCATTGGCAACAAATGGGTGTACAAGGTAAAGAGGCATGCAGATGGGAGCATCTCTAGGTATGAAGCAAGCCAAAGGTTTTGCTCAAACCTATGGCATAGACTTTGAGGAAACATTTAGCCCAATAGCTAAGATATCCACTGTCAGAAGTTTGATTGCAATTTCAGCCTCAAAAGGTTGGAAGATGTACCAATTGGATGTGAAGAATGCTTTCCTAAATGGAGAGCTTGAAGAGGTAGTCTTCTTGGACCAGCCCCAAGGCTTTGAAGATGAGAGGTTTCCACATCATGTATGCAGGCTAAAGAAGGATCTTTATGGACTCAAGCAAGACCCAAGAGCTTGGAACCAAAGACTTGTGGACTACTTAGTAAAATGTGGATACAATCAGAGTCATGCAGACCCATCACTCTTTGTGAAGAAGGAAGCAAAATTGTTTTCATTTGTATATATGTTGATGATTTGATCATTACAGGGGATGATGAAGCCAACATCAAGGACATAAAGAGGAAGCTTGGATGTGAATTTAAAATCTCAGATTTAGGGATTTTAAGGTACTTCCTTGGGATTGAAGTACTATATAAAGAGGAAGGTATATACTTGATGCAAAGGAAATACATTCTTGATCTTTTGAAGAAGTTTGGCTTGTGTGATTGCAAGCCCATTTCAAATCCATTAGAAGTAAATGTTAAACTAAGTGCTCATGAAGGTGAAGAAGTGAAGGATGTGACCATGTATAGTTCAATAATTGGTTCTCTCTTGTATGCTACTATGACAAGACCTGATATTGCACATGTAGTTGGAGTGTTATCTCAGTTTTTGCAAGCACCATGAGTACCTGATCTTGTTGCAGCCAAAAGGGTACTTAGGTACCTGAAAGGATCAGTGAATGAAGGTCTATATTATCCATTTGATGATGGATTAAATGTACAAGCTTATTGTGATGCTGATTGGGCAGGTTCCAAAGATGACAGGAGGAGCACTAGTGGATATGTTATCATGCTAGGGAAGAAGACCATCTCATGGATGTCAAAGAAACAACCAACCCTGGCTCTTTCATCAATCGAAGCTGAGTATAGAGGCTTAGGACAAGTCTCATGTGAGCTTATGTGGCTCAAGAAGTTGTTTGTTGATCTTGATTTGCAGGTTAAGCAAGTACCTATTTTTTGTGACAACATAAGTAGCATATGCTTGGCTCATAATCTGGTGTTCCATGCAAGGTCGAAGCATATAGAAGTGCATTACCACTTTATTCGAGAGAAGATCATGTCAAAGGATGTCAAGGTGGAGCATGTCAATACAAATGACCAATATGCAAATATGTTTACCAAAGCATTGGATGGAGTAAAGCTACAACACTTCAAGGCATGCATTGGAATGAAGGACCTCGACATTGAGAACTTGAGGGGGAGTGTTGAAAATCAAGTCTCAATCATGAAAAAAGGCTCAACCACGAGTTTTGCAAGTGGACCAATCAAAAAGGAGGACCCAAAGTTGTGAAATAAAGTTAGAAGCTCCACCAAATTCAATCAAATACAAATCTCATGAAATCAGCCACCAAAAAGTGCACCTAAACTGATCAGTGGGTGGTTAGCTAGATTGTAGGAAAAGTGAATTCCACGAGTTTCCCACTTAGTTTAGTGAATTCATAAACTCTAGCAAGCAGCCCCCTTGCTTGCTTACCTCATTTTCTCATGATTTTGCTCCGCTCTATCTAGAGGTGTAGTTAGGCTTTTCCAAATCTGATTGTACCAGATTGCAGAGTTGTTTGCTCTCTCTCATTGTACTCATTTTCATTGATTTCAAGCTTCATTTGTTCTCTCATATTTTTCCCTGAACTTTGCCAAAGTTTCAAGTTATTTGGCTGAGTGAGTTGTGAGAAATTGCCAACTTTGTGAAGGTATATCTCTGCACATATGCAGAGAGTGTTGCAAACAGGTAGCCTCAGAGGGTGGTTCTCCCAGCTGGAATATCCATTTGGGATGATTTAAAGCTTGTTGGGTAGCTCTTATAGTCTACTACAAGTCTAAAAATGTTCATTTTAAGTCTTTGTACTGGTGCAGAGAAAATTTCATAACAATGAGCATATATCACTGCTTGTGGACCTAGTGGAGGGCAGCCATCTTCCATTTTTGTATTGGGGTGTTAGAATCATCCCCCATCATGATCGGCCTCTAAGTGGTTTTCTTCTGTTTCAAGAACGACTCTCGCTTGCTCTTTAAAGATGTCCAGGCACTACATAGCTATGGAGAAGGATGATGCTCAAGTGAGCTTCATTAGAATGAGAATCAATGGGTTGAATGAATGCCCAGATGAAGACCAAGAAGTTGGAAGGAAGCACATTGCAGACATGGAGAGATTCCAACCAACTTCAAGGGAGCCTATTCCCCCACTTGCAGATGAACCGGGAGACATGGCTGACCTTGAAGAGCCAATCTTGGAGCAAGAGAGGCAGGAGATGTGTTCTAGGTTTCCAGAGGATCCCATTATGCATGAGCCTGAGGAAACCTATGATCAGCTTCTATTGTGGAGTCTTATTATTCTTGTAAAACATACATGAAATGTAAACATCATTTTAATAGAAATATAATGCCAAGTTCTGCTTCCATTTTGTGCAAAGCTATACTTATCTTGAGCATTTCTCTAATGAATGTGTGGATGTTGCTTAATACAATTTTGTTGATTATGATCTTCTCTTGGGAATGAATTTGTGATATTCATTTGATATGCTATGAATATGGCCCAACATTCAATGAGGAGCTTAACTGTACAAAGGGATGATCTTAAATTGCCTTGTTAAAAGGTTGGACTTTTGCAACAAGTGTACTGCAAATTTGGAGTAGCTTGTAATCACCTATAATCTGTGCTTGCTAAGGTTCTAGATGTAATGAAAGAGTTTTGCCAATTATTACTTGTACCTTTAACTCTCATCTCTTATGTCGAAGGTCATGATGTGGGGTTCTTGATCATGCTAAATAGTTAGTTTTCATGGCACCAAGCATTTTGACATATCTATCTCCGACTACTTCGGTTATAGGATCAAGCTTCTACTCAATATTTACAAGCAAGAACAAGTGGTTCTTACTAGATATTGTGAAATGAGCACTTTATTTCTTGATATCATGATCTTTAGGTAAAAAAGAATGGAGAACGTGTCTTTGTTCTCCTTTGTTGTAACTCAATGTTTGCCGTATTTAGAGAAGGTGATAGTGTTTTGAGAGGTCGTAAGTTCAAATCCCACATCCGTGTGAAAATGTTTTAGTTCATGGCTTACAAAAAGGAGATCACAAGAGGCCGTACCCAAAGGTATTGTAAATGGTAAACCAAAGAACAAGGGCGTTACAAAACAATTCACAAAGACCCAAGAATCAACTGGATATGTATTTACATGTTTGACTCATCTTTACGAAGCTTAACACTTAGGCTATAAGCAAAAACAGGGCTTCATAGTATATGATCATGTACGTGTTGGAAGAGGAGGTCTCTTTGTGCATAAGAAACTCACAGTTCCCACAGAGGAGTGGAAGTTATTGACGAGGCAGATTTAGGTGTCCGAATGAAGCTGTGAGCTGACTAAGCTGACAGTCCTGGAGTTTGAACTTCAATTGGTTTTGAACTTCATATTCATATTGAGAAGAGTATCGACTCAGTAATATGATATCCCCACTAACATCATGAGATATTATTCAACTTTAAAATTTCCAAATTATTCTTAAAACAATAATGGAGGCAATGAAAAATCAAAGCATGTGCCTTATTGATGATGTCCAAAAGCTATGGAATGAGAATATAGAGCTTCATAAAGTCACTATTATCAGAAATTGTGGTTGTAGAACAACCTACTCCTAATTTGGCCAAGTCAATGGATCAAGAATTATGACTCATAAAGAGATTGCTACAAAAGGTCTGATGATAGCTAAACTTAATGCTTAGGTAGCGTGACTTACCATATAACTAGGCAAGAGATCAATAGTAGAAAATTCTAACCACACAAAAATAGAAGATGATGGTACACAAGTCAATGAACAATTAGAGATTGAATCACCTAGTCCACCACTGGATTAGAGGAAGGAGTCCCTGCCAATACACCCGTCACTCAAAAGACTATAGTAACAACTTTACTTCGAAGGAAAAGGTGGTACAAAAGGGGGGCCACTAAAAAATTTCCCATTCCCCACACTTATAAAGAGTCTTTTTTGTGATTCTTTTGGTAACTTTTTGAGTTCCTCAAAGAGAAATCCTTCTTGAAAACTCGTATCTTCTAATTTCGTGCACTTCTTATCTTGCTTCCATATTTACCTTATGTTTGTGATAGTACACGCTGAGTGTTGAATCTGATCCCTATCCTTGAATCTCTTTTTCTTGCACCATTTTTCTTGTATTTGAGCTTGCGAATACTTATTTTTAGAGACTAGGAAGCAGGTTTGCGCAAGGTGGATCGATTCCACATGTTGTGGGCACCTAGTGGCCTTTGAAAAAGGGGTTTGGGCACTTTGGTATTCAAAAAGGTATAAACAAACACATGGTACTTTGAGATTTAAGTTTATTTATTAATATTGGGTTGTATCTCCGAGTATCTAGGTCAGATCAAGATGTATAAGTATGGTCAGATAGCTCTTATAATTAAACTTGATTGAGGGTTCAAGATGTTGAGAACAAGGTTCAAGTTAATGAGGTCCAAAAAGAGGTCTAAGTCACCAAGGTCAAGATCAAGAATAGCACCTTCAACATATGATGAAGTATGAAGACATGGAGGTTCCTTTCAATTTACAAAAGTGATGCTTGATGTCTTTCTTGTATAGTGCTCTACTAATCAATGGATGAAGTATATCCACATATGCCTCAACCATTATCACATGTATAAGAAAATCCATCAACTAGATCCATCACTCTTGTAAGAGCTAATTAGCTTAAGGATAATTCCAACAAAGCTTTAAAATATTTTTGATACTTCTATGTCACAAAACTCACCCTCCAAGGAGAACGAGATAAGTTCCACTTTATAACTAGAGAATTCAAATAGCCATAGAGGCTATCAAAAGAAATACATGTGTGGAATGATTTGGTGTGTGGATATTATCTACAAAATTCCACCCATAAAACCAAATTTTTATCATTGGTATCAAGTTATTACTACTTGTACTACAAGAATGGGACATCTTAGATATCTAGGGCTCACAATAAATGGTTTCAATGTGTCTCAAACAAACATTGAAATATCTCCAATCTTAATCAAAGATTGCTTACAATCCCGACCCCATGAAATTTAGTTAAATGATAGCCCTATCGATAACCTAGAGAAAGGTAAAGTGATGAAAACCTTTAGATTGGAATTTGCCAACTATTGACTTAGAACTATGGATATTTCATTAGCACTTCACATTCCTTGATCAAGATATGTACACCATACTAAACATGCCTATTGTACATGCAATGACACATGCTCAAAGGTAGAAGAAAGTGGTAGAGATCGTTGATTGAATTATACAATAGTTGGAGAGTGCACATTCCAAGTGGCATCAAAACAAAATCTTGCCTTGAATTCATGCCCATATAGGAATAACTTACTTTGCATTGTATAGAAATGTTCTTATAGCAAGAGCACTAACAGATGAGTCTCTTGGAAAATTAAAGTTACATTCTCGCTCTACAGCACATGGCAACAAACTATGCAGGAAAATGAGGGATGACATTTGATCATTGTTTATTATTCCCTCCAATATTATCTCATAGTAGGGATTAAAAAACTTCCCCTAAGGACACTCCCATAAGTTCTCCATGGCAAGAAGCGTTTAAGACCCCTGACATAGTACAATTACAACAAGGGAAAGAAACTTTTGAGAGTCAATTGGCATGCCAAATACAAGAAAACTTGACTGATTAGCCAGTATGGATGGAAACAATGAAAAGGTACCATTATCATAAAATCCATGGAAGCACTGAAGCAATTCGATCATAAGCTATTGCACATGCCCAAGTGGAGGCCTTAAAAGCCTACTTAAATATCATGAGAAATGCAGAGTTGCATAAGAAAAGAAGAGAAGGGGGTACCTTTTCTTTACAAGGAACCTCTATTGAGTTAGAAGGAGAAGAGAAAAACATCTAGGTGTCAATAGGGCCCCGCGCACTAGAAGGACAATCTGATATCTTGACTTGGTTAATCAAAGCTCAATAGAGCTTTCACAATCCATTGGATCAATCAAAATTTATGGTATTTCTTGAGATCACCACCAAGATCTTGATCTATCAAACAACATGAGCGTTCTCTCTTGTGAATACTTCAATAGTTTAGGCCTCTGGTGCACTCTATGAAAATTTCTCCATTAGTTCACCTATCACAATAGTTATATTCATAGACGTGTCACCAACTATCCAAAATGGGTATAATGAGAGAGTTGTATTTATTTTTTTTGGTTGTAACATTCATTCATCCCAAAATTTCCTATACTAACATGGGAAGCAATCATTCCTATGGATTTGGACCTTGAATTACAAAATGTGGTGTCATTGATTGCTCAATATGGTGAAAATTTATTACACTATAAAATTTAGTACAAATTTCAATATCTTCAAGTCCATTATAAATGAAGCTCAAAAGACTAAATATGGATAATGCTAAATTAGCACTATGCAATAGCAGTTAGTGGTATAAAAAGCAACAAGTCAAGAAAAATCCAAAGAGTTGTAGCAATAAAAATATACCAAAATGAGTTGGAAAACCTAACCACAATGAAGTTTTAAAAAGATAGGAAAATCTTTGGAAAACAAATAGTGTATGGGGTATACACACCTATCAACTAGTCATAACTTGGAGAAAGAATCCACAAGTGAACATTACATGTCCAGTAAAACGAAAAACATATATACCAAAATGAATTTAGGCACACCCCAAATTCACCCTCAAAATGAATGTGCAAATATAATCTCATGGTAGCAAACCATAAGAAAATATAGCATATCAACTCCATTTTGCATAGTATTGACTCTATGACATCCCCTTTAACCAAGAATGAATACATGCTCACACACACACACACCCCACAATGCACATACACTATGAGCATGAACTCACAAAAACTCTATGAACTCAGTTCCTATCACTCCCAGACATGATGGGAGAACTTAGCCATAATGAAGCGGGGCAAAAAATGTAAATTGATAGGGTATACACACCTATTAGTTGGGCACAAATGAAATGAAGAACTCACAAGTGCAAATTGCATATTTTCCATTATGATAATCATATATACTAGAGTGAATTCAGGAAAACCCCAAATTCACCCTCAAATGAACGTGCAACTATAAGCTCATGGCAATCAACCACAAGACAATATAGCAGCTCCATCATGCATAGTATCGGCTCAATACTATGAAATCCCCACTGAGGTCATCAAAGATGATTGAGCTTAAATTCTCCAATTCATTTCTTACAAGAAGAATGGAGGTGGTGAAAAATCAAAGCATGTCCCTTATTGATGATGTCCAAAAGTTGTAAAATGAGAACATAGATCTTCTTAAGTCACTATTATCAAAAATTTCGAGTTTACAACAACTTAATCCTAATTTGACTGAGTTAACGGCTCAAGAATTATGGCTCATCATAGATTTTTATCGAAGATCTGATGATAGCTCAACCTAAAGATTAGGTAGTCTAACTTACCATACAACTAGGCATGATATCAATAGTAGAAGAACCTCAACAAATAGAAACAAGAGACGAAGGTAAACAAGCCCACAAATGCATTAGACGAAGGAATGCCGCCCACTTCACATGTCACTCAAGACACAATAGACAATTTGATAGTGGAAACACAAGATGCAAGATACAAGTTGATACAAGACATATGGTCAAAATGTGAACATTACATTTAGTAGAACACAAACTAGCTGAGGAATTATGAGTATAGAGAAAGTGCGTTATGTTCAAAATAAAGCATCTCAATCATGGGAAGTACTTTTCATAGACATGTCTCATTTGGTCAAACCATCAAGAAATTAGCACAAGATTTGTCTTCTACAACATCTTTTGTAAAGGTTACTAATGCCACCTTTGAAAGTTCAATATGGTGCCCCTCTACAACTATGAGTTTATGCAATCAATCCCTAGACCATTGTTGAGTACAATAATGTATAAGAGGGGGTAATCTTTAAGAATGGTAGGTCAAAAAGATAAGAGAAGGAGTGCATGTGAAAGAGGCCAAGATGAGGATAATTTTATCTCAATTTTAAATATAATTGTATCTTCAAATAGTCCAAATATAGTAAAAAGTTATTTTGTGATCACTTTACCAAGAGAATAATCCCACCTTCAAATTTTAGTTAGAAGGAAAAGCAATTACAAAAGGGGGGGTGAGAGGAGGTGCACTAAAAGAATTTCCATTGTGTGCACCTATAAAGAGTCTTTTTTTTAATTTTTTTGGTGACTTTTTGAGTACCACAAAGAGAGATCCTTCTTGAAAACTCATACCTTTTAATTTCTTGCACTTTTCATCTTGCTTCCATATTTACCTTATGTTTGTGATATTACAATTTGAGTGTTGACTTTGATGCCTATCCTAGCGTTCTATTTTCATAGTCATTGTAGTATTTTTCAATTCGTTTATATAATGAATTTTCGTATTTTACCCACATGGAGTTGTAGATCTTTTTAATAATTTGAAATAGTTTCAAACATGTCATAGCTTGGATAAATAGGTATCAAATTATGCTCAGAATTGTAATTGCAAGTTGCTTGATCGCATGATTCTTTTGAGAAAAGTTATCTCCATTTTGCTCAAGTTCTTCTTGTTGGGTATGTGTGTGTGTGTAAGTGTGAGAGACACATAAGAAGCACATACAAGGAGCACAAATGCAACAAGACACACGAAGAAGATGGATAGCTGGAATAGCTCACTCTATTGACGATGATCAAAATTGAAGTAAGAGTTGAATAATGTCCCTAAGTACAAAGTACCACCACATATGAGTGAATCATGTATGTGGTAACATGGGGGAAAAAATCTCTAGCCAGCATTAGAGTAAACAGTGCCCATGTATAGGGAAAAGGTTCACATCAAAGCTACTCGAGGAACACATAAGTGCAATAAATCCCCCTGGACTGAATGATGTGAACACATAGAAGGAGTGACAGATCAGCCCCCACAAGGTAATAAGCCTAAAGCTTTGTGAAAATCTTGAAACTTTTCCCATGGAAGACCTTTGGTGAATATGTCTTCCATATTATCTTGCATAGGCACATATACCAAATCAATATCTCCTACATGAAGGCAGTCTCTCACATAGTGATAATGCACCTCAATACGTTTGGTTTGTGCATGAAACATTGGTTTTCATGCAACAGCCAATGCACTCAGCCTATTAGTGAGAATATGCATAGCAATATCAATCTCCATGCAAAGATCCATCAATAGGGGTCTCAGCAATATACACTCCACTGTAGCTGTGAAAACTACCCTATGCTCAGCTTCACAACAGGATGTCACCATTGTAGGTTGCTTCTTACTCAACCAAGATATGCATGAGTCTCCAAGGAAAAAGCAATTACCACTGGTGGACATGTGAGTATCAGAACATCCAACCCGATCACTATCTCTAAAAGCATGCATGGAAAGCCAAGAGCAATCAAGTGCTTATGGATTTTGCCATACCATGCACTTGGAGCTTGCATGAGATCATACAAGGCTTTATGCAAGTGAAAAACCATATGCTCTTTCCCTTTCATGTCAAATCCAGGAGGTTGTTCACATAGACCTCTTCTTGCAAATCACCATTCAAGAAAGTTTTTTTTATGTCCAATTGATGTACTTTCCAACCTCGATGGGCAGCCAATGTAACCACATTATGAATGTGTTGATGTATGAAACATCAGAAGAACTAAGCTAATGTGATATTAGAAAACCTCTATACTTGCCATTAACTAAGAAAAGCTCCAAGCTTTCAAATCTTTAACACTTTCCGTAGTAAATGTAAACATTTACTCTTCTTGAAATTGCACCTTTTCTTCTAGCTTCAATTCTCTGTGATTTTGACTTGAATCTTAATTATTCTTGTGCTAAATCATTAATACAAGTTCTTATATATAGTGAGCAACACATTCCAAGAAAAATTTTCAAGTAATTACTTGCAAATAACTTGAAATGTCTTCAAAAGTTACATTGTGTCTAAAATCTAAAAATTACCTTCATCAATTTGACATGCCTTCACTATTAAGCTTATTTCTTTGAGCACACATCCCATTTTGAAAATATTTTTTGGTTGGGTGTAGCTAAGGATTATAGCTTTAAAATGAGCTATCAGTTATCAAAAACTTTACACTATACTCTCATATCTGACTCTTAGACAATCAATGAAATTTATGCCAAAAAACTTGTAGCTTCAAACTAACATTCATAGAGTTATGAAATCACTTAGATTTCTTCAGACAAGGAGAATTAACGCAAATCCTTCTACAAAAAAATGTGTTTTCTGTTAGAGAATATGTGTACAAAATGACTTGGCCTCAATCCGCTCATAGCCATGTAAAGATTTGTATCTATGAGTAATCTCTCATCACCATCTCTCTCAGAAAATACCCTGACTACCTCTCTACTATGTTAGGACTTACAATTGAGTTCATCTTCCTCTATTTATCTCAAATTGACATATATACATTTGTTCTACATGCTTCTATTTCTCAAACTCATAATTTTGAAATTTCTAGATGGATTTTGAACCTAATTTCATCATTATATTACATGTGTGAATTTGTCTCTTCACAAGGACATGGTTTTCTGAGTGTCCAAATTCCATAGCTCTTTTTTCCTTCTTCTTTCCACTTGTGTCCTCATGTCTTTATGCATAATTAGTGAGTGAAACCCCAACAGCTTCCCCTCCATTATTAATTATCATTTTTTGTCTCTTCATACAATCTCCTTCTCTTTTATTCCTACCATTCTTTTGAATCTACTTGTCTTCACTCCATCCAAGCTTTTTGTCATGATATCTGCTATCTGATCCTTTGTAGGAGTATACACCACTCCAAGTTCCTTGTCCATTACCTTTTCTCTCAAAAAATAATATTGGTTATGTTGGTGCAATTAAGCCCAAGCCTACACACTTGATCACTTCATATATGCTTGATGTATTAACATATCATTTGGAAGGATTCATTATGTACAACCTCTTGTAACTTTAAGTTATAATCACTCATTGTAAAAGGTCAATAAACCCTCGGGTAGTTAGGAAGCATATAATCTCGTATCTTTTGGTAGTTAAGTCAAGAGAGAATCAATCTTATATTTTAGGATACACTTTATTGGTAGATATTTGAATTCAAATTCAAATCCTTGGCTCCAACAAGAACTATAAAAGTGGACATGAAATGCCCGCATGCATCTCAAGGTTCAGAGATCATATTCAAGCATTCTCATTGAGAAGAGGAGCTCACCTCATAGCTCACTCTTCCACACTCATTGAGGAATGACTTATTGCCAATGACATTGTACTTTTACATGATTTAATACTTACAAGTTCATTACTTCCTACTGTCATATCTCTGATACACTCCTACAAAATAGTGATCTAAGTTGGTTGCATCATTTCGTGTGATTTAAAGCATGACATCTTCAGCATATTGTCTTCTATAACCCTACAAAGTTTCATTGATAATGCTTCACTCGATCGTCAGATATTAATCAAGCATTGCTCACTGGTGTGTGACTGTCAAGGCCCATAAAAGTAGGGATACAAGTTTGATTTGCAAAAAATATTTCTCTGCATATACTTTATCATTCTCATGATTGGTAGTTTGTTAAGTGAATCGAAGTTACCCAAAAGAAATTTTATTAATTGCTATTGCAATCAGAATTGTGCAAAACTCTGAGCAGGTGTCTCAACAAAAATAGCAAGTTTTGTACATTGGATCATATGCCTTCCTATTTGTTTTCATCCTATCATTTATGCATCATCTTTCAAGCAACATATGTGATCATTTATGCTTATTAACTGGCTAAATAGTCCCACAACACTCTCCAGCCATAACTTATAGTAGGTGTGAAGTAGGTTTAGCTACAGCAATGCATCTCTTGTGATTATCCACCATCTCCTCCAACAGTGGTATCAGAGCTATTACAATCAAGATGGAAGATGGATTTCCCTCCTTCATTGACAAATTGGATAGGAGCAACTACTCAGCATGGTCACTAAGGATGCAAGCATACCTTCAAGTGAGAAGCTTATATGGATACATCTCAGGAGATGAAGACATGCCACTCTTGAGGAGCAAGACTCAACCAACAAGGGAAGAGTAAGAGAGGCTAACCAGACATGCCAATCTTGAGGAGCAAGACTCAACCAACAAGGGAAGAGCAAGAGAGTCTAACCACATGGTGTGCAAAGGATGCTCTTGCAAGGTCATATCTACTAAACGCAATCTCTAATTTTTTGTTACCACATGTTAGAAATTGTAAAACCTCCCAAGAGACCACATGCTAGGAAGATTTAGTTGTGGATGGAATTCAAAACCCTCAAGAAACAACCAAAGCAAGGAGTGGCTGATTATGTAACTCAACTGAAAGATGTTGTAGATCAACTTGCAAGCATTGGAGAAGAGATAGAGGAAGAGCACATTGTGAGGCAGATCATCAATGGAATTAAGGTTGATGACAAGTGGGAGTCCTTCACCACAGCTATGGATCTCAACATGGATATGCAAATACCTGATCTAAACACCTTGATGGGACAAATCTTCAGTCATGAGGCAAATCTCAACAAAAATAGTGACAACTCAAGAGGTCAACAATCTTCTGCCCTTTATACACATAATAATAAAGCTAAGGATAAAGGTAAAAGTAAGAAATAGGACGAAGAGGCTAGTACCTCTCAAGCTAATTATGCAAGAAAAGGAAGAGGTGCTAGAGGTAGGGGTAGAGGAGGTAAGCAAGTAGGGGGAGACCGTACAACAATTCACCATGCAACATATGTGGTCTCAACAACCACACTACAGAAGAATGCTACAAAAACACAAGGAACCAAAGGGGAAGAGGCTTCTATAGAGGAAGCTATGGACAAACAAGAGGCATGTACAACAATGGTAGAGGCAACTACAACCATAATTACAATCAAGGCTACAACAACAACAACTATCAATTAATCTTTAGAGGAAGAAGGGACTTCAACAACTATACTGAAGATCAAGAAGATTCTCTGCTCATCATGAACATGACATCTAGGCAAGGTAAAGATGATGAGCATCTTTTCTACATTGATTCTGATTACTCCAATCATGTGGCAGGTAATGTAGCACTATTATTTGATCTTGAAGAACCCAAGGGGAAGCATGAAGTATAAACAGGTGATGACACTAAGCATTTAGTCAAGCAAATTGGAAATGTAAAAACTTCTGATGGTAGTATGAACCTTTTGAGAAAAGTTTTGTATGTACCTACTATAACCAAAAACCTAATTAGTGTTGGGCAGATTGTAGAGAAAGGTCTACAGGTCAGGTTCACTAAGCATGGAGCATATTTGGAAGACCCCCAACAAATACTTAAAAGGATTGGCAAAGGTGAGAAGTCAGGTAGATTATTTACCTTTGAAATTGAAGACACAAGGAACATAGCATTATTTAGTTATAGAGATCAAACATTATCTGAATTGGAAATATGGCACAAAAGGCTAGGGCAGATAGGAGAGAGAACTCTAAAGGGTTGAGGCTTTGGTTTTGATGAACCCAAAGTTGAACCATACTTGATTTTCCCTTTTTGTGAGATAGCAAGTGCTTGTGTTCCCTCAATCAAACCACTTCTATTCACTCTAGATCGCTCTTCTTGCAAAACAAGAGAGGCAACCTCATCAAATGCATACATATTGGGATTCCCTTTTGCAACCAAACGCAGTGTAGTGGCAAAGCTTTGAAATGATTCTATTAATACTTTCAACAATGTAGAGATAAGTGATGCATCCAAAATAATCTCATCTATGTTTGCCAATTGCTCGTTTAAGTCCTTGACGCATGTCACATACACATCCATAGACTCATTTTCAACCATACATACATTTTCAATTTCCTTCCTCAAGTATGCAATACGTGCTTTGTTATGCTTGGCATACAAAGAAGCAAGAGTGTCACATGCCTGTCTTGATGTAGAACATGACCGAATGTGTGGAACTATATGACACTTCACAAAAAGCACAATCAATGCATGATTTTGAGCATCTTTTCCATCCCACCTAAGCTGCCCCTGTGTAGGTGGAGAAGGACTAACCAATGTACTTGTAGAAGAAGCTCCATCTGTGATAGTAGATTCTGAAGTAGAAGAACCTACGGGTCTTTGATCTACATCTGCCACTATGTTCCAAAGTTGTTTTGCAACAAGAACATGCTTCATCATGTAAGAACACATTGGATAGTTGGTCCCATCAAGCTTATCTTTAGCTTGAAGCATGCCAAACAAGTCATTGTTGCCCCCCATTTCATTAAAGAACAAGAATGTGATAAAATATTTACCTCGACGAAAGATGAAATGAATGGTGAAATTTCAACTCACAAACCATTACTCTAATGGTGATTTGACTACAGAATGTCTTTGAAATGGGGTTAGATCCTCAGTGCAATAGTGCAACTGGTGGAAATGTTTCTTGGCTGCTAAAATTCATTGTTCTATGCTCCAAAGTCAATTTTCACTATTAAAAGTGTGCGCGCACCATGATGCGAAAAACCAAAACTTGAGAAGATCTGAACCTCCTCTAATACCACTATTGGGTGTGTGTAGAAGTGTGAGAGACACAAAAGAAGCACACACAAGGAGCACAAACATAGCAAGACACATGGAGAAGATGGATGGCTAGAATAGCTCACTCTATTGACGATGATTAGAACTGAAGTAAGAGCTGAATAATATCCCTAAGTACAAAGTACCACCACATATGACACAATCATGTATGCGATAACATGGGGAAAAAATGTCTAGGTAGCACTAGAGTAAAAAGTGCCCATGTATAGGGAAATGGTTCACATCAAAGCTACTCTAGGAACACGTGTAACACCTCTTGCATTCCATTGCACTTTTTGGAAGTTATTGACTACAACTCATGGTTCTTCATCCATATTGACCTATTAAGTGTCAATCATACCCTTCTACTAGAAGTGCAACATGCCTAAAAGAACAACCATGCAATCTCAAGGTTCACATGCATATATTGTGATGATGTTGTAGCAAGAACGCATGGAGATGCAAAGAGAGATTGTGGAGTTGAGAGCCACTTGAGTCTCAACTTTCCTCGTAGACATGTGAATGTTGCCTCTCCAATTTCATCTCAAACTCTTCAAGGAGGGATCAAAAGGGTGTAACAAGAGTGTAAGAAAGTTTTCCTAGAAAAATGGTTGTTCCTTTTGTTAAGCACTAGATGATTGACACCTAGGGAATTATTCATTTTTGGTTAATGTTGATGGAAAAGGCCTATTTTTGGTGGCCCAATCTTCACTCACAATCTTGGTTGTGGACAGAGTTCCCCTTTATCTCTTGAGCCTATGTTGCATGGCTCAATGTATTCTAATGGAGCCCAATTTGGTTTTGGGTATGGTCATCCAAGGGGGATCTTTATCCCAAGTATTTGATCAATTAAAAGAACCATCCTAAGGCTATTGCAAATTGGTGGTCAATCCATTCATTCATAAGTCGTTTATCTAATTCATTATTGAGGAAGTTGTTGTTGATAACTCCATCTTCACTTCCATAGAACGTCTAGATGTGTATATTTATAACTATTGTTTGGCCAAATGGAATATGATCAATTAGTGTGAATTAGTCCATCTCCTTATATGGGTCCTATAAATAAGACTCACATCCCTATTTATGTATATTCTTTTGTGCATACAATCGGACATATCCCTTTGCTGGAGTCATCTATACACTCCTTCCAATATGGATGTGGTGTTGTCATAAAATGATATGAAAGAGATGGTTGAACCACACCCCAAGAGGGAGGATCAGGAAGTAATTATCAATCATGACATTTAGGCAATTAATTATCCAACCGAACTCTTAGCTCAAAGGTCATGAGTTTTCAGATCCTTTGTGTATACAACAATTGGTATTAGAGCCTAGGAAGTAACCTTGGGAAAGCTGGATGGATTCCACAAATGGTTGTGGGAACCTCGTGAACTCTAGAAAAGGATTATGGGCACTCAGGTATCTAAAAAGGTACAAACAAGCACGTTGTGCTTTGAGAAGTGTGTCTGACAAATATTGGGGTATATGTCCCAAGTTGTAGGTTGTATTGAGATGTATAAAGTATCATTCGAAAGCTCTTTGAAAAGCTATACAGTCTTGTGAAGTTGATGGATTGCACAAAGAGGGCAAAAAGCATATTGATATATGGATAGATGAATTTCTCTATCCAATTGATCCACAAACTGGAAGATATCCACCTTTTCATAATCTCCATGATCTGATTAGATTTGTAGGAGATGATGATGATGGTTTACATAGATATTGTTCACGGCTCTAGGAGTTTTCAAAGAACTATATGCAATACATAAACTACATGCAAAATGTACAACATTAGTGAGACTTACATCAAAGGGATCTAGAAAAAATGTTGTCACATTTAGCTTCTCAATTTGAAGCTTTCAAGGAAATGAAAGAAACTCCTATAGGATGGAGAATGCATTCAAAGTAAGTAAAGCCTTTTTTAGATTTGACTGAAAAATCTGGTTGGAAAAAAAAAAGAGAATTAAAATTTTAAGAGATCATGTAACAAATGTGCTAGGTTTAAACATGTTAAGAAGCTTTGAGCACGTACATTTTTTTAATGAAATTATGAGTCAGATCGATCTTTTAAAACCGTTGAAATTGAATGAAAATGTATGCTTGAAATGGTCTATTTTTCAAAAAACTCATGAAAACATTGAATTTGTTGATAGAACCATCTCGAAATCAAGAGGTTTGTGATGGAGTTGGAGTGAATGGAAAGGGTTATAGAGCAATTTCAAAAGTTTGGTATGAATTTCTTAAATTTAATAAAGTAAAACACTTTGGATTGCCTAGACCTCATCATCTATGAAAGTATCTGCTCTGTTTGAATAAGAAAATCATGTCTCTATTTGGTGATTATAAACACATTCATTGTAATATGCCTTATGAGGTAGGAAAACAAACTTTACATTTCACTTACAATACATGTAATAATATATGGATAGATATTATAAGACTTCAAACATACATGGTTCAGTTCTATGATATAAAAGAACGTGAATGTTCCGGCCTTTTGAAATTTGTAATAAAGCTTGATGAAGTTGAAATTTAAAAACATCAAAAGATGGATACAATAAGTATTGCACTAATGAAGAGAGCTTTGGACTATAGCCTTGGGAAAATGGATACTCCATCTCTCAAAGTATAATAAAAAATGGAGTTATGGTGGGTTGGGTGCACTCAAGTTCCATCTGAGAATCATAAAACACTTAAGTGGTTGTTCTTACAAATAGACATTCCAAATGTTATCCAAAGGCATCATTCAGGAGAATTGTTGAATGTTAACCACTATGGAAGCTTTAAAATTGAGTGGCATTTGAGTGTAGACTTAAAGACTCTAAAATGCATGTTTCGTATAAGTGGGGGTACAAATTGTAAGTACCCTTGTTTGTACTACATGCAAAGCCCAGGTACAAGAGAGTGGACAGTTAGAACTCAGGCTGGAGAAGATCCTTCAAAAAAAAATATTAATCTACATAACTACTCATCTTCTACCATGATTTGGGATCCCATACTTCCAATACAATTGAGTAATGTACACATATGTACATTGCATGTAGAGTTAAGGATCATTGACAAGTTGGTTCATCTTCACTTGGACTATGCATATTACATCAAGCCTTCAGCTCTTGTAGATGAATGCATAAAAAATTTTGAAGCTCTAGTTTTAGAAATGGGATTTCATGGTGGTGATGTTCATCTAAGAAAACATCCAAAGCTTTCACAAAATACAGGTGATTTACTACAAAATGTGTCAATGGGAGGTGCAAAAGCAAGAAGATTCTTCAGTAACAGTGATGGAAAACAACTAAATGCAATGTGGAATTTTTGGAAACAATTTATTGAGGTTACGATAAATGTAAAAAAGCAATCCAAAATAGCAAAAAAAAGAATGGAGTTGTGGATCGGACTAGATAAACTTTTAAAGATCATGGGGCAACAAGTAACTTTTGATATCTATGTGATTGAATTCAGAAGGGCAATCACAGAGGTTATGGAAACCATCACATAGGCTTGGAGTGTCAAAGACATATTTTACTACTTAGTGAGTTTCACAAAAATTATTTCCTCCACCATTAGTTTTTGAAATAGACATCTCATTATATTTACCTTTATGTTTCTATAGCATATTCTTCTTCTACATGGTCCGTTCTTTGCAAAAAAGGAAACACTTGCCACATGGAACACTCAGGGCATGGAAAAATCTCATTACCAAGCAAGAAAAAGCTTCTTTAGATGCATAAGAAAAGGAGGAGCAGTCACAAAAAGTAACCCTTTCAAAGAGCTCTTTGATTGGTTCTTTAGAAGAAAATTACAAAGGATCGCATGCCAGATATCATCACCAGATAAACCATACAGATCATGTCATTAAGAAGTATCACTAGATATCATCTCCTTTTAGGATAGATGGATTAAATACAAAAAGGAATGAAAACTCATTCCAATGTGATGCTGTAGTATTTGGAATATCTTTTAAGTATTCTTTTGGGCAAAAAATACAAATGGCTGAAAATATATAGTTTTTGAAACCATGGGATTTGTGAAATGAAATGTCATTATTCTTCTTTTAGTATTTTGAATGAGTTTGACTCTAGCAAATCTCCTCTCTATCTGAGTTACTCTTCCCTTCTGTAGCGAGCAATAGTTTGTACATCTGAGACCTCTACAGCCAATGCATAACTTGAATAATGGAGGAAATAACCTGCTCTAGAAGCATTGAATCCTAGGGCATAGCCAAATATCCTAAATGTTGTTGTTCTCTCAAGAAGAAACACCCTATGTGAATTAAATGACAGTGAGGAAAAGCCCATATATTTAGATAGGGTCTTTAGAGAGAACAATGCAAAATCAGGGTTCTCACTATATTGCTTATGTACAACAAAAAATAAATCTAGATTCAACTTTGGAAGATAGTGAATAATTGAAAATCCACTTTTTCTTTTTCTTTATTCTATGGAGTTTGCGCCCTTCCCTCTACCACGATAGTTGTCTTCATTTTATATAGATAACTGAGAAAACAATGACAAACAATAATCAAAGAGAGAGCACAACAACCTTTGAATGATGATATAGCACTAAGTCTTATATGGAAAATTTATGAAAAAACAATTGTTGAAATGAATGTAGGACATGACCAATTCAAGCGACTAGTCATCAAAAATGCTCAGATGCGCCTAATCGCTTGAATCGATCGTCTCTCCTAGATCATCATAATTATAACAGAAAGTGGTATATTTGTTATCAACATTAAGCAATATGAGAAATCAGGTATTAAACAAGGAAAATAACTCATGAAATTGAGTAATGTAGGACACGACTGATTCAAGTGAACAGGCTCATCAAAAAGTCTCGGATGGCCCTAATTGCTTGAATCGTTCGTGTCTACCAAAGATCATTGTCAATACAAAGAGGTATATTTCATAAGGGGAAAGCCTAAAAATCCATTAAAAGAAGTAAATTTAGAACACAACCAATACAAGGAAATAAGCTCATCAGAAACTATCTAACAAGCCTAATCGCTTGAATTGTTCATGTCTACCATATGATCATTGTCAATACAAATAGAGGTAAAATTGTTCGTAATCATTACAAAAAGAGGTATATTTGCTATCAACACTACATGATGAGGAATCAGATATTGCATGAAGAAAATAACTCATGAAATTTGGTAGTGTAAGACACGACTGATTCAAGTGAATAGGCTCATCAGATCGTGTCTACCAGACGATCATTTTAAATAGAAATAGAGGTAAAATTTTCTTATATTACATAAGGGGCAAGCCAAAAAATCCATAAAAAAGGATAAATCTAGGACACGAATAATACAAGTGAATAGGCTCATTAGAAAGTCTCTGGCATGCCTAATCGTTTGAATCATTCATGTCTCACAGATGATCTTATTTGCAAGGAAAGTAATTTGGGACATACCTCAACCTCCTTTTTGTCTTCAATCAGTTCCTCTGCATCAATTTTTATTGTTCCTTTTTCCTCAACAACCTCCAAAAATGAATATCATTGTTCCAAATGAGTAAATCCCCAGGTCTTTTTGCTTTTGTTCAAAATCTTCATCTACAACTATTGGCTTCTCAGAAATAACTCTCTCATAGCAGCTTGAAAGAGCTTTGGATGAATCTTTAAATGTGTCATTTGAAAAGCACAAGCCAAGGCTAAGAAACTCTTCTTTATTTTCTTCCTTCTCATTTATAAACTTTCTTGCAACTTCTTCTGATTCAACTATTGCAGCAAGGCAATAGTCTTCTCTTAGATTGAAGAGCTCTTGAATGCAATACAAAAGAATGAAGTATTTCCTAGAGATAAATTAATATGGGAGATTCGGGAGAAGCACTGATTTTTCTGAGATCTTTACTTGTTTTGTTGGATCTCTTATGGTTGTCTCTTCTCTAAAAGTAGGCCACATCAAAGTTCTTTACATCTTGTTGTTCTACCTAAAGGTTGATCTCTTCAACAATTTCTTTGACTTCAATTTCTAAATACTTCTCAAGAGAAATATCTAGAGAAGCTCTTTTCTCTTCATCAAGGTTTTGTACTTCATTCTTTTCACTTGAGGTATGATCAAGCCAAATCAAAAAGATAATGTTCAATGGTAGTAAACAACAATTATTCTCATGTTCTGGGCAAAATTACATCCTGGCTAGCGAGGGAGAAGCCTTCCTAAACTCTCTAGTGATTTTGGCCCTTTCCAAAGGATCCTTCCCAAAAATTATTGGGTGGATATATTTCTTTCCAGAGATTATAACTTCCTACCCATTGACTATCTTCAGGCATGTATCCCAGTCATCCATAAGATATCCCTTACTTTTCTTCACAAGTTCTTCAAAATCAAAAGTGGGATTGAACATTTTCATTGCATCTAGAAAGTGGTTCACCCTCAAGCCCTCTTGAACCATGAAATCTAGTAGTTTCTCAGATGGAGAGACACGAAGAATTGGATTCTTCTCTTGCATCTCTAAATTAATCAGCACTCTTCCTACTTATGCAATAGATGATCGATGCAAGCAAATAGAGGTAGTCAAGAATGGCCAAACTGGCATAATCCCTTGAATCAATCATATATTGGATTCAAGGTATGAGTGCTAGAGTATGTATCTAGAAATCTGTTGAATTTAGAAAATGGGAAAAGGCCAAGGTAGTTGATATTTATAGGAGAAGGCAGGAAAGCAATGGTCAAATGATGTGAACCAATGAGTGTGCGACACTTGATGATCCCAACCTTGAGATTATAAATAGTCAAATGACATGGACCAATGAGCAACATGTCATAGTACATTGGAATTCACAATGGTCAAATGACATGGACCAACCAGAGGATGCCATGTGGCACCAATGGTCAACACAACCTCTATATAACCTCCTCACTTCATTTGTGCCATCTTTCTGTGACTTGCTTGCTACCCCTCACTTCTCAGAGCTTTCATTCTCCAAGCCTCATTTGCAAACCTTTCTAACAACTCTTCTTGTTGACATCTCTTGTTTTGCAAGGTAATGTCCTTATTGTGCCAAGAATTTTGTACACAACTAATACAAGCGATTAGGGGAACTAGAGATTTTTGGATGGACATAATCACTTGAAACAGTCATGTGTAGTCAAAAACCTATTTCAAAACTATTCTTTTTTTTCTAAGTATAAGAGAAAGATTACTTAAAGATTTTATGGAACTCACATGAATGAAACTTAGACGTTGAAACTATTCTTTGTTTTCTAATGTATAAGAGAGACACATTGATTCAATGATTTCATGGAATTCACATGAATGAAACTTAGACATTGAATTGTTTGACACGAACGATACAAGCGATTAGGGGAACCAAAGATTTTCGGATGGACATAATCGCTTGAATCGGTCGTGTGTAGTCAAAAACTTGTTTAAGAACTATTCTTTGTTTTCTAAGGTATAAGAGAGAAAGATAACTTCATGATTTCATGGAATTCACATGAATGAAACTTAGATGGTGAAACTATTCATTGTTTTCTAAGGTACAAAAGAGAAAGATTGTTTCAAAATTGCATGATATTCACATGAATGAAAGTTGATGTTGAATTGTTTGACACGATTGATATAAACAATTAGGGGAACCAAAGATTTTTCGATGGACGTAAACGCTTGAATCAATCGTGTGTAGTCAAAAACTTGTTTAAGACTAATTTTCTTCGGTGTAAGAGAGAAAGATTAGTTTAAGATTACATGGAACTCACATGAATGAAACTGAGACCTTAAATTATTTGATATGAACAATCCAAGGGATTAGGGGAATTGAAGATTTTTGGATGGACATAATCGTTTGAGTCAGTCGTCTGAAGTCAAAAACCTGCTTAAGAACTATTTTTTGTTTACTTAGTTATTGTTGGAGTTAGACGTCTACAGAAGCACGCGAACACCACAAGGAAGAAGAATACTGAATGTATTACCACTAGAATGTACAAAGATAAGTAGCCCATTAGGGCAATAGGCATATATTCAGTATTGTGTGTTAGCTTGGAGCACAACACACAATATTGAATGTATTATCACTAGAATGTACAAAGATATGTAGCCCATTAGGGCGATAGGCATATATACAAGCCGATGGAAAAAAACCTCGTAAAGAGGGAAGAAAGTGCCCCGGTGGTCCTAGTGTGTTCACACACATCACTGCCTAAATATATCAACAAATCCCCCCTGGGAGTGATGCGGTGAATAAGGAGCTCGCACTCATGTATAAGTGCCAAGCTATGTGGAAATCACTCCATAAAAGGAAGTAAGCTCAAAGCTTTGCGGAAATCTTCAAACTTCTCCCTAGGTAGAGCCTTCATGAAAATGTCTACAATGATCTCCTGTGTGGGCACATATGCCAAGTTGATCTCCACAGCACAAAACCTCTCCCTGACATAATGAGAATGCACCTCAATGTGCTCAGTGCGAGCATGGAACACAGGGTTCTTTGCAACTGCCAATGCACTCTGACTGTCAGTGAATATGCTGGTGGCAGAAGACTGACCAACACCCAAATCAGCCATAAGGTGTCTGAAAGTTGTTGTGAAAGTTGCCCTATACTCAACCTCACAACTGAAAGTTGCCCTATATTCAATAGTCGCTGTGAAAGTTGCCCTACACTCAGCCTCACAACTGAAAGTGGCCACAATAGGCTGCTTCTTTCTCAACCAAGATATACATGAGCTACCAAGCATGAAGCAAAAGCCATTAGTGGACACATGAGTGTCATAGCAACCAGCCCAATTAGAGTCATTAAAAGCATGAAAATCTGGCGGTAGTGATCCCCCCTTGGGATAAAACAACCCAAGTAGCTGAGTACCACTCAAGTAGTGAAAGATGCGCTTAACTGCCTGCCAATGCTTGACTCATGGGCAATGCATAAACCTACTCATCTATGAGACAACAAACTGAATATCTAGCTGAGTAATGCATAAGTAAATCAAGCATCCAACAGCTTGCTGATAGAGAACAACATCAAATGCATCTCCAGCATCATGAAGACTCAGTCATAAACCTATTTCCATAGTAGTGGCAATAGGTTTACAGTCTTCAAGGCCAAAACACTGCAATAGTGGGTCTATATATTTTGTTTGACACAAAGCCATTCCACCATCAACGTGCATAAATTGAATGCCCAAATAGTGATGCAAATGCCCCAAATCAAACATCTCAAATGAGGCATGTAAATCATCCTTAAAATCAACAATATGCCTCTCATGAGGACCAAGGACAGGCTGAGTATAGGGCAGCTTTCACAGCGATTGTTGAGTGTGTGTGGCTCAGACGCCTTATGGCTGATTTGGGTGTTGGCCAGTCTTCTACCACCACCATCTTCACTGACAGTCAGAGCGCATTGGCAGTTGCGAGGAACCCTGTGTTCCATGCTCGCACTAAGCACATTGAGGTGCATTATCACTATGTCAGGAAGAGGTTCTCTGCTGGGGAGATCAGCTTGGCATATGTGCCCACGTAGGAGAACATTGCAAACCTTTTCACAAGGCTCTACCTAGGGAGAAGTTTGAAGCTTTCCGCAAAGCTTTGGGCTTACTTCCTTTTGTGGAGTGATTTCCACATAGCTTGGCACTTCCTTATACATGAGTGCCAGCTCCTTGTTCACCGCATCACTCCCAGGGGGGATTTGTTGATATATTTAGGTAGTGATGTGTGTGAACACTCTAGGACCGCCGGGGCACTTTTTTCCCTCTTTAGGAGGTTTTTTTCCCCCGGCTTGTACATACACCTATTGCCCTAATGGGCTACTTATCTTTGTACATTCTCTAGTAATACATTCAGTATTGTGTGTTTGTGCTCCAAGCTTCTTCTTCTTCCTTGTGCTGTTCGCGTGCTTCCGCAGACGTCTATCTCCAACATTTATCTTTTTCTTGACTAATTAGTCTAACAGAATGTCTTTGAACAATAGAAACCTTTCACAAAAATGATATAAGTCTTTGACCAATAGAAAGCTTCCACAACAATGATATAAACCAAAACAATGCCAATATGAATATGAAGAGTTTACATTTTTATTTTAAGAGAAGTATTTGGCACTCTATTTAGCTAATCACCAACATGGAGATATTTTTTATCCTTATCTTTAACAGTTATTGTTTGGGAGAAGCTTTGAACAATAGAAACCTTCCCCTGCAATGTTGTAACAATAGAAACCTTCCACAACAGTGATCTAAACCAAAACAATGCCAACATGAATATGAAGAGCTTACATAAACAAAGAGACAAATGTATTTAGCACTATGTCTTTGTTTCCTTCAAATTTTTTGGGGGAAGAAAATGGACAAGGATGGTTACATTCTTAAGGGTTGGAACTTGATCACCTTGGGTGGCAAGCAAGTAATGCAAGATAATGTCTTCTCTGATCTTATGTTTACTATCGCACCATCAATTGAGAATTTGAACTGTGGTGAAGCCTCATCAAGGAACTCCAGGAGCTCTCTTACACTTTTTAGTTTCCATTTGCAGTGACAATTATTTTCCTAAGTTGAAACTCTGGATGCATCAATAATTCTAACTCAAATTCTAAATAGCTCTCCTCCGAATCCAGGGATATCCAGAGTCCAAGTTTTTTTTTTTCCACCTTCTGTAGCCATATCCTAAGACAAGAGATTGTCAAGATATCTGATATGAAATTGAAAGCAAATTTGGACTACCTTTACATAAAATGATGTCTCCTAGCTTTTAAACTTCTTTGTTATCCAATTCCCTATCTAAAACATCATCAATATCTAAAATTGAAACTCTCCTATTCAACCATATTGTTTTTGTTTTCTATAATACCATGTTTTTAAAACATGCTATAAAAATGTGAATAGGTAAAAACCATTGAATCTTTATCCTTCATGAAATTATGCTTGGTGGCATTGCCCTTTGAATGTCATCTTTCATTTTGTACAGAAAACTTGAAACTATCGATTAATCAGGAGAATCCCAATCTAATGAAGAGATACAAGGAGCAGCCAGATTTACAAGATTTCCATAAGCACTCCTCCATGATGGTACCTCATAATTTGCAAAATAGACAAATAATTGAAAGCTATTGTAAAATGAAACAAATTTGTTTGTGTACAAAAGTTCTGTCATGGACAAAGGAAACTCTCAGATTCCATGTGAATCCTGTATCTCATGATTGGTTCATAATTTGGGGAAACCAATGCTTCCATTGCGTCCAGAACATGCCAAAACCCTAAGATTCATTGTCTTCTTGCTTGATTTTGACATCCAGAGACCATGCAACGAATTGATGACATCATCGATGATATCATCAATTCGTAACCGCCCTTGGAAAACCTATATAAGGAGGGGTTGGCCACATTCATAATCAGTCTTGCAAATACCAGTCTTGGGAGCTCAAGGAGTCGTGACCGCCAAGTAAGTACTCTCCAAGTTCTAGTTCCAGTTCCTGTCTTGTTTCTTGTTCTAGTCATGTCTAGTCTAGTTCTTGGACATCCTGTCTTGTCCTCTTGTAATCTCGTAGTACGAGATCTTGTCAAGTCCTTTCTTGTATTCAATTCATCTCCCAGAAGGGAGTTCTTGTAATCCAGACATCTTGTCTCATACTTACGATCCCGGGTTGTGGGATCTCCTGTATCATCTCTAGTCCAATTTTCCATACCTATTGGTCCCGGGTTGTGGGACGTCTTGTATCAAATCCGTCTTCTTGTATTATTTTCCCAACGTGGGTGTTCTTGTAATCATAAGTCTATTTCCATAATCTTGTCTAGTGAATGCAGAGAGCACAATCTAGTACTCCCCTGACATTTTGGCAAGATTGTCTTCTATCCAAGACCAGGCATCATGGAGAACGCTTATGAACAGATCACAACATCACTTCAGAGTCTCCAACAACAAGTCGAAGACCTAAGTCATCGACAGACACAAGTCGAGATGGGATATCCAGTGCATGTAGGTGCACTCCTCCAAGAATTACAAGAATGAATCGGGATTCTTCAAGCAAATCAAGGGAGTATTCAAGTGAATCAATGGCTTAGTACATCATTTATGAAGGAACCCAAGATTTGCATGCCAGAAAAGTTCGATGGGGATCGCACAAAGTTTCGTGGATTTCTTCACCAAGTTAAATTGTACATCCATATGCAACCTGATAGACACCCTGATGAGGCATCCAAGGTCGGGCTTATTGGAACCTTGCTTTGTGGCCAAGCATTATCATGGTTTGCACCAATCTTGGAGAAGAACATGACAGTACTTCAAGACTATGAGGGGTTTCTTCGAGAACTCTCCGCCATATTTGGAGATGTAGATACAAGTCGAGTAGCAGAAACAAAACTTCGGAAGCTACGTCATGGTAACCGCCTTGCCTCTACCTATGCATCTGAATTTAGGCAATTGATATGTGATCTCAGTTGGCATGAAGATTATTTCATAAGCCAATTCAGATGGGGTTAAAGAGATGATGTGAGGACATGTTGCTCACGATGCCAGAGGTTAAAACATTGAATGAATATATCATGCAAGCTATTCAATGTGATAATCTAGACATTAATTGGGAAAAGAATAAAATCACCCGTCAAGATATCCAGAAGAACCCAACATATGTCGGAGCCAAAGCCTTCATACATGCAGTAAGGAAGTAACCTACATATATAATCTATGCCATACCAGCTCAAGAATCCAAGAAAGATGATCCAGTATAGCTACCCAATCAATACAAAGGCTTTCAAGATGTTTTTGAAAAGAAGAATGCAGATATCCTCCCAGAGCATAGACCTTACGATTGCCCCATAGATCTTCAAGAGGGAGCACAACCACCCTTTGGACCAATCTATAGACTATTCCCAGAAGAACTTACAAAACTACACAAGAACATTGATGATAATCTAGCAAAGGGGTTTATCAAACACTCGAAGTCTCTAGCAGGAGCTCCTATTCTATTTGTAAAGAAGAAGGATGATACTCTCCAGATGTGTGTAGACCATCGTGGATTGAACAAAGTCACTATAAAAAGCAGATACCCTCTACCACTCATATCAGAGCTCTTGGAACACCTTGGAAAAGCAAAATTCTTCACAAAAATTGATCTTCGAGGAGCTTACAATCTTGTCAGGATCAGAGAGGGAGACAAATGGAAGACAGCATTTCGAACAAGGTATGGGCATTTTGAATATGTAGTTATGCCGTTCGGTCTTACAAATGCTCCAGCTGTCTTCCAACATATGATGAATGATATCTTTCGAGAATATTTAGATGATTTTGTTGTAATATACCTTGATGATATCTTGATATTCTCCAAAAATCTTGAGGATCATGAATGTCATGTAAAGATAGTCCTACAGAAACTAAGAGAAAAAGGATTATATGAGAAATTGGACAAGTGCTCTTTCCATAAGACAGAAGTGGAATTTTTAGGGTACATTGTATCAGATAAAGGATATGGACCCTAAGAAGATTCAGACAATCCTTGATTGGAAATCACCTTCATGTGTTCGAGATGTACAATGTTTTCTGGGTTTTTGCCAACTTGTATAGGATATTCATCAAAGATTACTCCAAGAGAGTGACACCTCTTACCAAGCTTACAGGGAACTCCAAATTCTCATGGACCGAAGAAGCAGAAAAAGCATTTCAGACCTTGAAATCAGCATTCACTACTGCTCCAATTCTAGTTCATCTTGATTCTACCAAGCCCTTCTTCCTAGAGACAGATGCATCAGACTTTGCGCTAGGGGCCATTCTCTCACAATATGGAGATGATGGACACCTACATCCAGTTGCATATAATTCAAGGAAATTTTCTCCTCCAGAAATTAATTATGAAATTCATGATAAAGAACTTCTTGCCATAGTGGACGCATTTGATACTTGGCGTCACCATCTAGAAGAAGCAGCTCATAAATTTATCGTGTATACAGATTACAAGAACCTAGAGTATTTTATGACCACCCGCATCCTCAATAGAAGGCAATCTCGATGGAGTATCCAGGTTCGACTTTGTCATCACATATCGTCCAGGATGGCAACAGTGTCAGTCAGATGCCTTGTCAAGAAGATCTTACCTTGCACCAAAGAAGGGTGAAGAGGCCTTTGATCAACAAGAGAGTGTATTACTCAAGCTTGAGCATCTCCAGTTAGCAGCTATCTCTTCAACCCATCCTGAAGATTCAGCCTTGAATCATTTGATCCGTGAGAATCTACCACAAGATGAATTATTTTGTAATGTTAAGCAAAAAACTCAAGAAGGAAAAGTCCAAGAAGTAAATGAATTCGAGGAAAGGGACGGGTTACTATTCTATAAGAACCTATTATATGTCCCTCCAGGAAAGCCCAGGATCCAAGTACTTCAACAACGTCATGACAACTGTGCAACAGGACATTTTGGAGTAAATCAAACAATAAAACTCATATCTAGGGATGTTTGGTGGCCTCAAATGTGGAAGTAAGTCAAAGAATATATCTGAACCTTTGACACTTGCAATAGATCTAAGGTACCACGACATAAGCCTCATGGCCTCTTGCAACCTTTACCTATTCCAGAAAAGCCATGGGCTTCATTATTTATGGATTTCATCACAGATCTACCAAAGTCAGATAAGTATGATGCCATTCTTGTTATTGTGGATGGATTCACAAAGATGGCACACTTCATTCCAACTACAAAGACAATCACAGGTGCAGCCACTGCTAGACTCTTTCTCAGTACGTCTTTAGGCTTCATGGATTGCCTCATGATATTGTCAGTGATCGAGGTCCACAATTCATATCCAACTTTTGGAACAGTCTTTGCAAGCTCCTTGGTGTTCAAGTTAAAGTATCTACAGCAAATCATCCACAAACTGATGGACAAACAGAACGGGTGAATCAAATCCTAGAGCAATATCTCCGTTGCACTAGCAACTATCACCAAAATGATTGGTTTGAGTTGTTTCCCTTTGCAGAGTTTGCCTATAACAATAGTGTTCATGCATCTACTAAGTGAACTCCCTTCTTTGCAAACTATGGACAACATCCAAGGATGGATATACAACTCTCAAATCATGTCAAGAACCCAGCTTCCAGAGACAAGGCCCAATACCTGATGGACATTCACAAAGAACTCAAGGAAGAGATCCATAAAGCTCAACAACAATATAAGTACTATGCAGATCAACATCGTGTCCAGAATCCATCGTATCAAATTGGGGATAAAGTATGGTTACTCAGAAACAATTTGCAAACTTCAAGGCCTTGTGCAAAGTTAGATCATCAAAGATTTGGTCCGTTTACCATCTTGGCCAAGATTAATCCAGTCACCTTCAAGCTCCAACTACCAAGTACCATGAGAATACATCCTGTTTTCCATGTATCCATGTTGGAACCATATAAGATTTCACCATTGAGGGGGGAGAGACCTAGTCCTTCACCACCTATCGAGATTGATGATCATGAAGAATTTGAAGTCGAGCATGTCCTAGATTCGAGAATATCCCGAGGAAGATTAGAGTACCTTATTCATTGGAAAGGATATGACATCAGTGATCGTACTTGGGAACCTACAGAAAACCTTCAAAGAGCACCAATCAAGGTTTGAGAATTCCATAAGAAAAATCCAATGAAGCCGAGACCAAAGAACGTGACCGCTCCTTGTGGAACTCGTCGCTTGACGGGGAGGTAATGTCATGGACAAAGGAAACTCTCAGATTCCATGTGAATCCTGTATCTCATGATTGGTTCAGAATTTTGGGAAATTAATGCTTCAATTGCATCCGAAACATGCCAAAACCCTAAGATCGACTGTCTTCTTTCTTGATTCTGACATCCAGAGACCATGCTACGAATTGATGACATCATCAATTCGTAACCGCCCTAGAACCGCCCTTGGAAAACCTATATAAGGAGGGGTTGGCCACATTCATAATCAGTCTTGCCAATACCAGTCTTAGGAGCTCAAGGAGTCATGACCGCCAAGTAAGTACTCTCCAAGTTCCAGTTCCAGTTCCTGTCTTGTTTCTTGTTCTAGTCCTATCTAGTCTAACTCTTGGACATCCTGTCTTGTCCTCTTGTAATCTCGTAGTACGAGATCTTGTCAAGTCCTTTCTTGTATTCAGTTCATCTCCCAGAAGGGAGTTCTTATAATCCAGACATCTTGTCTCATACTTACGATCCCGGGTTGTGGGATCTCTTGTATCATCTCTAGTCCAATTTTCCATACCTATTGGTCCCGGTTGTGGAACGTCTTGTATCAAATCCGTCTTCTTGTATTATTTTCCCTACGTGGGTGTTCTTGTAATCATCAGTGTATTTTCATAATCTTGTCTAGTGAAGTCAGAGAGCACAATCTAGTGCTCTCCTAACAAGTTCTTCATAATCCTTATGAAGAACTTTGAATGTTCCTGTTAAACATTCAATAGGTTACCACTCTTAAACATTGGAAGAATACGACCTTTCCAATGGTTTTTTATGTCGTCTTGTTTAACTCCATTCACTCTATGGCCACTTAGGAAGCATAGTCATCCAATCATTTAGTTGCACAGATTGAGGTGTCCATAAGGAATCCTCTCTTTTGTTATAAATCTCATATGAGGTTACACGATTAGAAGGACGATGAGAATTAAAAGCCATTCGAACACTCAACAAAATAGTAGAAGATGTTCAAAGCAGGAAACCAAGATTCACAAACTTCACGAGTATTTATAGACAAAAAAATTTGTACACATGGAAGAGAGTTTCAAACTTCCAATTTGACGTATGAATTGTGATAAAAATATCATAGAATTTTGAACATATCTTCAAAAATCATTTCTCTCTTCGAAATTTAAAGATTTGCATTGTGTGATGAGCAAAAATATCTTTTTTCGTATGAAAACAAAAAATTACTCACTAAATACAAGAAATTTCATCAAATTAGTGATGCTTTTCAAACATATTTTTTAAAAAAACGTTGTTTTGTAGGATTAAAGGAGACAAGAATGTTATATTTTAGTACACATGGAAAGATCCTATTTGTCAATTTTCTTAATCCGTCGTTAACAAACAACTCCTTTTCAAGCGTTTTTTGCCCTAATCACACCTCTCTCTCTCTCTCTCTCTCTCTCTCTCTCTCTCTCTCTCTCTCTCTCTCTCTCTCTCTCTCTCTCTCTCTCATGCTTTTCCCCACAAATCCATATGCAAGCTTTTCCCAACATAATGTAAGGCCTGCCTGCCATCGTTGGTGTTTCCTTCATGCGTATACTGAAATAAGGCTCTTCCATGAGGTTCTACCTCCAAGTTTCCTTTTTTACAATTCGGTTCCTTTTTTTTGTTTCATTGTCATGATGTTCTTAGCTTTTTTTGCCTCTAACATTCTTGTACCATTTCCTTGTTTATAATTTAAAGCACTTTTAATGTTTTTCTTATTTTATCTCAAACATTCAAAGGTTTCAAAGTATTTTTGCCAATATCTTGAGTCCTGTTTCTCAACAAAATGTGGTTGACTCGGATGTATGGAAACCTTGCAAATCCTCTAGCTTACTCTAATAACTCACACCTAATTATTCAGTGGTGCATTGTACTTTGCTTTAGAAAAACTACAAGGAGATAACCAGCAAGATCCTTTTATGATAGGCTTTCCCAAGTTCAGTTCTCCTTAACAATGGTGGTTTATAAGCATGTACCTATCCCTTTATGATTGGTGAAGTGATCTGGCACAAATTTGTAAGAACTAGCTGAGGTCATATGAGACTCAGAGCAGCTTTGCCCTTGATATGTAAATAAGTGTCCTGCATTATGATTTTTCCCACCACGTGTATTTTGTATTATTAAGGTGAACAATGTCATGAGCTGTACAAAGTTGATTCCTTTGCACAGAAAACTTTGAAACTGTTCTGCATTCTAAAGATATACCCAAATTCTGCATTCTACAGGTATACCCAACTACTATTCCCGAGGGATTAATGATAAATATTTCAAAACTTCAATTCCTTCTATATTTTGATTCCAATCTTAGGTTTCTCTTATGCACCCAATACCATCACCAATTTCAGAAGAATTGTCAATAAATTAAGAAACTTAAGATGATCCACCATGCATTGACAGGATGTGTTTAACTATGCTTCTGTGAGCTGCTACTGAATTTGCTATCAGAAAACCGTGCCCACATAGAACCTCCCTACTGAACATGAGCTGATGCTTGTCTCAACGGAACCACGTTAGAAAATTAACCTTAAAATGTTTGTGTTGCCTTTCCCTGGCCAAGAACCAAACAAGTGAAAACCTTTCAAGTAACAAGATGAGAAGCACGTGTAAATGTGTGCATGTCACTGTTGCATTCACATAAAGCTCATATGAAAAGATATAAACAAGAAATCCTACGAGCAGAAGAAACCAACCCTCACATGAGTACAACCAGAAGTGGATATCTAACAAAATGTGAGCTTCAGTTCATTGAATAATTTTCGAGTAACAAGATGAGAAACAAGTGTAAAAGTGTGCATGTCACTGTTGAATTCACATAAAGCTCACATGAAAAGATATTAACAAGAAATCCTTCATGCAGAAGAAAACAACCCTCACATGAGTACAGCTAAAAAAAAATAGTGGATATCTATCAAAATGTGATCTTCAGATCATTGTGTTCGCCAAGAAACAGCATTCATTCTTGGTAAGGACTTTAACCTTACTACTAGGCAAGCAGATAAAAGTTCTAAGATCACAACCTGAGGCCCCCTCAATATATGTGATCTGAAGATCACCAATGTGATCCGCAACAAAATAAGAGTTCATTTTTCTTCCAGCATTGAAAAGGATGAACATAATAGTTTACTGCTCTTGCTTGGATCCTGATGTCTGTTCATCCTGCCAAGTAGCTTGCCATTGTTTGTCATAAAAAGTCCACTCCTGAGCTAATTGTTTTATAGTTTCCAAGTCTTCATTCTTCCGGATAAACAACACCCCAAGAACTGATATGAATAGTAAAAGTTTTCCAAAAAAGTTGCTTGTCTGATCCACAAGCCCAACTCCTGTCAGACTATCCACCACATAGGCCATAAAGAAACCAATCATTGCAGCACGCCCTGCAAAGTACAAGGATTTACAAGTTTGAAGATGCATACGTACAAAATTGATTGATGATTATGGTATGTACTATGCATAACGATATGTATACATATACATAATGCCTCATCTATTCAAACAGTTCAGATACCATGAATCAAACAATCAATAAATGAAGCAAAGAATAACACGACTGAAAAAATGAAGTCTTAAATAAAAAGGTAATGTTGAATTTTGGGTTGTAGCTGATTGTAAATTTTTATATTGATGAATGCAGCCATATATGTGCGTGTAGGTAGAAATCTGTGTTCATGCCTGTACGTAGACAGTTTCATCACTCTGTTCTCCTTTCGTATAATGCTGATTAGTATACTTGCAAATTATAAAAAATTCCAGCTCTTAAGAAAGAATAAAGCAAAAATGTAATGACAGATCAAGCAAAAATGTGATGATTATAAGTAATGACAGATCAAGCAAAAATGTTCTTGGAAAATAAAAAGAAATTGGCGGAGGGGGGAGGGGGAAAAGGGGGGGGGGGGGGAGGGGAGGGGGGGGAGGGAAGAGAGGGGGGTGGGGAAGGGGGAGGGGGGGGGAGAGAGGGGGGTGGGGAAGGGGGAGGGGGGGAGGGGAGAGGGGGGGGTGGGGAAGGGGGGGGGGGGGGGGGGGGGGGGGGGGGGGGGGTTTCGCTTGTGAAAATCTGCAAAGTTGCAGTCTCATAATGTTTACACACAAGACAGAGAATGTAAGGTAGACAGAGCCTAACAGTGAATGCGAAATCCATGATAACAGATGCTCCCAAACAAAACGCACAGCTCACAAGAGACAAGCATGCGTCAACATAAGGTTCCAGTCGTGTACCAAGATGCAAGCACAAATTCTTTCATGACGAAACAGGATGCTACAAGGAACGATATCTGCTGTAATGCAACATGCTCTCTGAATTCAAAGTAAAGAACATGTGGTGACAATTTTCAATCCAATATAGATAATATTTACTTACCATTCAAAAGTTCTGCCTCTGGTAGATGGAACCTCTTTACCCATGCCCACCATGGAATGATCGAAGTATCAAACACCACAGGTTCCTCATTTGTTGATGCCTCAGGCGAGTCTTCTAGCCACTTTCTTCTCACGACCTCTGCAGAAAATGCATAGAAAAACGTTACATTTCTTCTTTCTTATCTCACCTATGGTACATTCATCATGCAATGGCTTAATGAAACACAAGAAAACATGTAAGAATTTTAGTTGAAGACAGTGCCAGTCCAGTTCAGTTTTCCATTGTACTTTGTAGATCTCACGAAAACATGTCCAGCGACCTTCGATGTTTGGAAACATTAGCTATCAAACATGAACCGCTATGCATACATCAGTAGCAGCCCTTGAGGCCTATCTTGTAGCATCTTATCTGAGAGACCGGATCATGCCAAGAAAATTGAATATACAGAATAATGTTAAACATTTTTCTAGCACAACTACACTAATCTCATAGACAAATGTTTTCAAGAGA
This sequence comes from Ceratopteris richardii, assembly GCA_020310875.1. Taxonomy (NCBI): domain Eukaryota; kingdom Viridiplantae; phylum Streptophyta; class Polypodiopsida; order Polypodiales; family Pteridaceae; genus Ceratopteris; species Ceratopteris richardii. The sequence goes on along the minus strand of CM035425.1, from coordinate 58,231,379 downwards.
TAGAAACAAGCTGTTATGACTACTCATAGCGGCTTTGACGCTGCAACAAACAGCAACTTACACCATGTTTCACCGTCGTAATGACGAGACACACATAACAATAAAGTCCAATATCATCATACAAAGAAGTAGAAGAGATCTTTAAGGAAATAAAAGAAGACACTGGATAAAATCATAAAAGGTCGAACCTGCATCAATGACCGCATCCCAATCTACTTTGCCATCGACAGTGAACTGTTTGAGGTCCCATGTGCCATTCTTCCATCGAGGATCTTTAAACGGCCCTGACATAGAAATTTTTGGCGATGTCTTTCCGAGAGCAGCCAAGCTAGGATCTTTACCCGCTGCTTTATCACCTGTTAGCGTACCGCCGCGCTCCAGCGCTGAAGGCTTCCGCGTAACCGGCTTGGGCGCGACTCCTGGCGTTTCAGGCTCCTCGTCAAGCACTGCAACCTGTCCCACAACTGAGTCAGAGGATGCACCTGCCGCGGAATTCGATCCATCGTCTCCCTGTGCTCGCGGAGAAATTATGGAAATACGATTCGTTGAAGAAATCGTTTTCCTGCCAGTACCAGGCATCCGGGATCTAAATAACAGGGAGGAAGGGCGCCATTGATGGAGATTAGAAGGATTACTTTGTTGCTGTTGCTGCTGCAGGGACAAGACCGAGGAAGCCGATGCCGCCCCTACGGCCATGGCAGTGGAGGTTACCATAGCCAAAGCCCCTGCCTAGCTAATCGTCCAGCTCCCCCAACGTCCTTTCTCGCTCTCCTTCACCTGTAATATCTCGATTGGCAAGCTCTACAGATTTCACAGCTAGTAGACGCAATCCATAATGCAGCAGATAAGCTCTGATTTCACATTTGAACGGACAGCTGCTTGAGGGTCAAAAACCTGCTGGTGGATATATAAGTGTTCATATCGAGCTTTTTTGCCATTTTCAACAAACCTACTCCATTTCACGGGTGATTGGTCGTTGATAGATCTAACGATAACACTGAGAAGTGGGAAATGAGGGGAATTTGTAGGTGTGTGAGTTGTAACTTCAAATTTTTTATAAAATGAAAGTTTTGCAAGGGTTTACTTTTTAGAGCTTTAACTTCAAAAGAACAATTGTACAAGTGAATGGGCATAGTATCCGCAGGACTTTCTGTATCTCACCGAGCAATGGTGAGACAAAATTAAAACTGATTTCAGCTAGTTTCAATTGATCAAAATCATTACATATCTAACCCCGAGATTGAACCCTGGATCTTCGACTCAAGAGATCAAAGACTCAATCAGTAGAACAATGAGACGTGAACTATAACTTCAAAGTTTCAAGTTAAATAAAAGAGTAGATTTATGATCGAACTTCTAAAAATTTAAAAAAACAAACAAATGTGTTGCATGTCCCCTTTTTTTTAGTGCATACTCGACTATTCACTTACTAAGCTTGAAATTGCAACTATAAATATCATTGGGTTTAAGCTTGAAATTGCAACTATAACTATCATTGGCTTTAAGTGTATGGATTTAGTACCACGGTGCCTCTTTTATCCCACAATGTATGTGTAATTGATGTAAAAGACACATGTAACAGACTTTAATCTTCACATGTATGGTCCATGCCACCATTTGGTAGAGAGAGCTACACACCTCGACATGCTTGGAGACTTGGAGATCAGCCCAAAGGGCTACTTAGAATAAAGCAAGGGTTAAGATGGTCCGAAAATGATATAACGATGATGGCCTGAAGACGGTAAGGAAGCTAAGTTTGAGCAAACCTAAGGTCCAATACATGTCAATCACGACTAGTAAGGGTTAAACCTCCACCCCTGCTTCAAGAGGAAAGAGCTCAAACCAATTGAGCTAATGCAGTGAACTAGTGGTTAAAATTTTACGAGGGAAAAGCTATAAGCCATAACCAATATAAGGAAATAACTCTATAGATGAGGATAGCAATTTGGTAGGGTATTGGTTGAGCGTTTGGTCTTTTAGGTTGTCCATTAAAGTTCAGATCTTCACTTTTGGGAGTCTCATAGTACTATTCTCTTTCATTCTATGGAATAAGTACTATCCCCCTTCATTGTATAGTTGTCAATTTCAAAGTCCAAGTTAGTCATAGCAGGATAACTTTTCTGGACAACGATGCAATCCTAAAAAAGACACACTAGGCGTATATTATACTAGGCGCCATATTATACAAAAATTTAATCAATTAAACCTAAAAAAACACACTATGCGTATTATACTAGACGCCATATTATACAAAAATTTGAGATCAATTAAAGGCATGGATTCTTTTCTTTCCATGAAATATGATAAATAATTTAGCATAAATATAGTGAAATAATTATGGATTTTGTGAGTTATTGCATATCCTCCTCTCTTAATGTCTTTTTATTGGTGGTATACAAGTCCCTTCTCATCTAATTTAGCCTTTTATATTGAATATTTAAGAAACTCACCACATAGTTCATTTATTTTACCACCCATGAGAAACTAAGAGCAAAGCATTGACAAAGATGAAATGTAGTTTCAATCATACAAACATAGTGTCATAGGCAAGAATAAGATTGTTATCACGATCTTGCTCACATTCACAGAGAGGTTACGAATGCAGAAAACACACAAAAAAATAGAGATGCCAAGAGACGAGACCAAATGTAGTATTGGGTGCAATCTCCCCCCATGCACTTTGTTTCGATAGTCCATAGAGTGCATGTATTTATAGGAATTTTTTATTACATTGAAAAGAGTGGTTACACGAGAGCGGCTTCGAAAAACATACGTAAAAGTAAAAGTTGGTGATTTTTGTAGAAAGTCTTTGCTTTTAATATCCGAAATTGCGGTCTACAATGACCCTTATTCTAACCACTACTTTTCTAACTATTTCTAACAATAGAACCTTCTACTCGGTTTTATTTACATTCTAAATTATAAATCGGATTTATTGATGTCCGCCCTCAAGTTGGATTATTGATGTTCGCCCTTTCACACTTTCACGCCCTCACAAACCTTCAGTTGTTATATCAAATACATTAATAAATTAACACTCCAACAATGCATTATTCAACATATTCCATAATTTATAACATGCCACTCAGTTGAAAAAGCAACTGACCTCAGTTGATAAAATAAAAATAAACATGGATGGCCAGTCACATGTTCCATCACTGAATGAAAATAAGCATGCTCCATGTTAAAAAAACATGCATGGAAATGTTCATGGAGGAATTACATTAATGTGTTTGTGTATGATATGCAGAAATTAAGTGGTCATAATGAGGTATTAATTGTGTTTTATGTACTATCCATTGACATTCTTCAATAGAGTGACTTTTGTACTTAACTAAATATCGATGGTATTGAGTACCGGTGCATGTAGTAGTGACATCATGATCAAATATTTTCTTAGGAACCAAGATTTCAAATTGTTCTTCAATCAAAGGAGGGTCATCAAGAAGTGGAGTGAGTGGTAAAGTTCCTTTAAATGGTTTAAGTAAACTAATATGAAAAGAGTTATGTATATTCCAATGAGATGGTATATCTAATCTAAATGAATTATCATTAATTTTTTGTATAATGTGAAATGGTCCATAATAATGTGGTGCAAGTTTAATTTTAGGATCCTGCAAAATATGTTTGAGATGTCTTTTAATGATATGCAACCACACAAGATCATTATCCTTGAATTCCTTAGCAAATCGTTTTGTATTGATATTACGTGTGTATCGCTCTTGACTTTTCCTAATGTGCTTGTGAACATTGTGAAGTGTAGAAATAAGATCTTGAGCAATAGAATCAGCCATGGGAATGTTGGGTGAGTGACATGGGAGTGGGAAGCGTTTTACCATAAACAATTTCAAAAGGTGTATGATGAATAGTGGTGTGTGTGGTGTTATTGTAAGCAAATTGAAGCAATGGAAACTTTTCATCCCAGGTAGTGGGACTATATAATGAATAACAATGCAATAAATCAAGAATACTATTTGTAGCCTCACTTTGTCCATTACTTTTGGGATGAAATGCAGAGCTAAAATCTATTTTAGAACCAAAATGTTGAAATAAGGCAACCCAAAACTGATTACAAAATCTAACATCACTATCAAATAACATTACTTTAGGTGCAGAAAAAGTTTTTCTACATGGAATGAAATATGCATATTTACTAAACTTATCAACTATTGTCCAAATCATATCATTATGTGATGAAGTGATGGGAAGACCTGTGATAAAATCCATTCCCATGGTTTCGTTCAGAATGGGAAGTGGCATTAATAATCCAAATGGTTTACCATGATGACGTTTTACACACTGACATACAAGGCATTGAGAAACATAATGTGCAATATCTTTTTCCATGTGTGACCAAAAGAAGAAATCTTTGGAGGTAGAAATGGTGCTTTGTATGCCTCTATGACCCATGTAAGATGGTTCATGCATTTCTTTGATGAAAAAATCTTTAAAAGCTTCGGTTATGCATAATTTATGTTGAAAATAAAAAAAACCATTATGAAATGTATAGTATTCATCAGATAAAGACGCACCATTGTTGAAGTCATGCCATGCACATTAGAAATACAAATCAGATGCATAAGTGGAAACTATTTCTTGAAAGGAATGTATTTGGATGGCAGAAATATTATGCAAAACAACATAATGTGAAGGAAATTGGCTAAGATCATCAGCTACAACATTAGCTTTACCAAGCTGATATTGGATCATGGGTTGGAAATTTTGAATGAATGATGCCCATTTAAGATGGCGATCACAGATTAAGGGCTGATTTAATAAATGCTTAATAGCATATTGATCTGTTTTGATTAAGACCTCAGAGCCCATAAGACAGTGTTTCCACATTCGCAAAGCATGCACAATCGCTAACAATTATTTATCATATGTACTATAATTATTTTATGAGGGCTTAAGCTTCTACTCTTACGTTGAAAGAAGTAACTCTTTTCAGGATTTGTGTAAAGTGTGTTCTCTCGTAGTAAATGAAAAATTGTTTTAAGTTGGTTCTCATGCTCATTATCATTCTTATTGTAAACAAGTATATCTTCAAAAAATACAAGAACAAAAGCTTGGTAATCAAGAAAAATTTTGTTCATTATTCGTGCAAATGTATTATGAGCATTAGTAAATCCAGAGGGCATTACCATAAATTCATAATGGCATGTTTGAGTTCTAAATGAAGTCTTAAAAATATCACTTTGTGTCATACAAATCTGATGGTATCCCGATTTTAGATCAATTTTACCAAAGATACGAGCTCCTTGTAATTTATCTAAAGGATCATCTATTCAAGGAATAGGCTATCTATTCTTTATTGTGATCTTGCTAAGGGCTCTATAATCAGTGCACATTCAATAAGTTTTATTCTTCTTCTCTACTAAGAGAATTGGTGCTCCAAATGGGGAAGAACTAGGCCTTATAATTCCTTTCTGTAGTAGGTCTTTTACTTGGTTTTCTATTTGCTTTTCGTATAGTGGGCCATGTCTATAAGGTGCTTTATGAGGAGGAGAACTACCATGGACTAAGTCTATGCTATGGTCTAAGGATCCTTGAGATGGTCGTAGTTCAGAGGGATACTCAGACATAAAACAATCCTTATAAGTAGTCATGAAAGGTTTATGTGCATCAAGAAGTGTATGCGTATAATCATTGATGGCATTGACAAAAACAATGCATGAATTGAATCCTTTCCTAAATGCACGTTTTACTTGAGTATGACTAATCAATGGAAATGGCTGGAAATCATGCCATGCAAAAAAAGTAATGATTTGACTTTTAAATTCAAATTTAAAGGTATGTGTATGGTAGTCAATGCTTGGGTTATAATGATGACGAAAAGGCATACCTAGTATAACATCCTAAGATTGCAAAGGTGCAATTAAAAATGTTTGTGAATCAACATATGGTCCTATGCTAATCATAACATTTTGCACTTCTCGTGTACATTATAATGATTACCTTGAAATGCAGCTTTTACTTTATACAAAGAAGGAAACATTTTTAATTTAAGTTCTTGTACTAATAAATGTGAAATGAAGTCATGTGAACTACCATCGTCGTGTAAAATTTTAACGAGTTTGTTGTTTATAGTACCCTCCATGCAAAGTAGAGAATGAAGAGAGATATCGTTACCCAAGGTACTTAAGTCCCTCTCCAATGATTCCTCTGTCCAAAGAGGAGGAATTTCTTCATTATGGGTCTCCATATTATGTAATTGAGCTGCAACTAGTTTCATGTTAAGAGGTCGCAATCAGCACTTTGTTTTTGTATGTCCAAGTTTGCCACAATTCCAACAAGTGATTCGTGGTCGCTTTTGTTGGGCATCCATCGTTGAATTTGTACGGTAGGTGACTTGGTAGGTTGGAGAGATGAAGCAATAGGTGCAGTTGAGTAATTGGATTGTGGTGGACGAGGAAAACTAGGGTAAGATGGGGCATTTCATGGGAAGATTTGGCTTAACAAAAAGTGGTCGTTCATGTGGTTGTTGTAGATGGAGTGACTTGGTTATCCACTGGAATTCTTTCTCTGCATCATAGGCGAAAGATATAGCCTCGTTGAGGGTTATAGGACGTAGGGTGTGAAGCTTAGCTTGGATTCCCACCTCCAAACCATCTTCGTATTTTTGCTGCAAGCTATCCTCTAGTACATATTCAAGCATTCGAACCAATAGTAAATTTTGCCAGAACCACTCCATGTAGGTAGTAACCGTATCACCCTCCTTTCATGTAAGGATTGTCCATGCACGTCGAACATGTAAATGGTATTGAGGAGGAAGAAAAGAATCCTTCACTTTATCTTGGAAAGCTTCCACGTTGTTGGACTCTCGGTACTGTGCCACAGGACATTCCATCAGAGTTGAGCTTTTCCTACTAAATAGTTAGTGACAAATTTGACTTTTTCACTTTCAACATATGTTTCATCAGTATAAAAATCCTCAAACTGAGAAAGCCATGAAAGGATTAAAGGGCCATCCTTACGGCCATCAAACCATAAAAACTGGTAATTCTTAACGGTAATCTTGGAATGCATGCCATCCGATTGGGCAGAGACAATAGCTTTGACCACCCTCGTAAGGTTATCTTCATCAGTCTGCATTTTTTGGAGTACTTCGTCGCGTTGTCGAATCTCGTTCTAAGCACCTCGTAGTTCATGCCACAGGAGCTCCAATTGTTGCTCGAGTGTTACCTCGGGTAGAGGTGACTTTCCAAAATCCTCCATGTTGTTTGTAGGATCCATGAGGATTTAGAGAACAAAACCCTCTTGCTAGATATGTAAAAACAATTTTTGAGATTGTTTTAGTTAAAATGTAAAAGGAATGGTTGTTCTTGGGAATTGAAAAGGTAAGAAAGACATGAAAGTTGTGTTAAATATAAGAAAAGAGAAGTAGAGAGACAACACAAAGAGATAGTGTAGTGGTAAAATACTTCCCTTGTGTGGGTGAGGTTGTGGGTTCAAATCCTCCCACCTTGGTGAATGTAAAACTCTGTATTGCCACTCATAAATTAAAATTGGTTCACGCTTAGCCAACAATCACCAAGGGAGCCTTGGGTGCCAAAGATGCTAAAGTAATGCATTAGTTATGCCTTAAGTTATACGTAAACGTAGGTGTAAACATAGGTTTTGGTTCTCGAACTGGAACTAAAACAGGAACCGGAACCAGAAATGGAAATGGAAGCGGAAACGAAAATAGGAATCGAAATCGGAATCAAAATCGAAATCAGATCACCAACAAAGAACAACAAAACAGAGATCAATTCACCAGAATAAATAGAAACAGATCTGTCTGTAGTGACGGGTGCAAGGCTCTGATACCATTGTTATCAGGATCTTTCTCACACGCACACAGAGGTTACAAAAAACACACAATAAAATAGAGACACCAAGAGACAAGACCAAACGTAGTATTGGGTGACCAAACGTAGTATTGGGTGCAATCTCCCCCCATGCACTCTGTTTCAACAGTCCACAAAGTGCGTGTATTTATAGGAATTTGTGATTACGTCGAAAAGAGTGGTTACATGAGAGCGGCTTCGAAAAGCATGCGTGAAAGTAAAAGTTGGTGACTTTTTAGAAAGCCTTTGCTTTTAATATAAAAAATTAAGATTTACAATGACCCTTATTCTAACCACTACTTTTCGAACTATTTCTAACAATAGAACATTCTATGCGGGTTTATTTACAAACTAAATTATAAATCGGATTTATTGATGTCTACCCTAAAGTCAGATTATTGATGTTCGCCCTTTCACGCCTTCACAAACCTTCAGTTGTTATATCAAAAACACCAAAACACATTAATACATTAATAAATTAACACTCCAACAATGCATTGTTCAACATATTCCATAATTTATAACAAAGACATGGGTGGAAATCCTTGAGAGAGGATACGTTTTCTTAAATCCTCTTGTGGGATCATGTCTTGCCTCAACACAAAGGGTGGACATCATTTGAAGTGATCTTACTAGGAACCTAGGATGGTGGGAAAAGAGGATGACTCTGAGAAGGAACTAAGGTCCATGTAGCCATGTAATGTGGAAAGAATGTGAGAAAAACTGAAAGATCCTTTTGAATTATACTCAATCGACAATCTCAATCTCAATTAAGACCGTTTTGAATTGCTCTACAAAGAGTTCATCCTACATCGAAGAAAGAAGAGACATGTGTGCAAGGGAAAGTACTTACTTGAGGATCTCTCATTCCATCCAAATTGAGTTAGATGAGTTTCTTTGTTTTTGGGGCGATAATAGGAGAATGGAAGCACTAAGTATGATAGTAGAGGATGAGTAGCATGTTACCATTAGTGTCTATGTGAAAGGCTAGATGGTTATCACACACTTTTGTATATGTTCTTTCATAGAACATATAGTGGCATGATCAGCCACAGACTGTAAGTTTGACCGCATGTGGAAACCCTAAGGAATTTTAGTTTGTGCTCTCCATGTACTAAGGAATTTTAGTTTGTGCTCTCCATGTACTATGTAGTTTTTGCATCTTTTACATGTCTGTGTAGAGTGTCGTCCATGTCATTTGGAGCTTGATTTTTCTACTATGAGAGCATCATTGTGAAGATCTCTAAAAGTGGAATCCGCCATGGTGCATCGCCATTGCACCACTTCACTGGGATCAGAGAACTTTATAGCAAAATGTTTTCATTATTTTGTGAGCAGAGAGAGCATCACTAGTCCTAGCACTTCGTGGCTAGTAGTGGACTTTTCCAAGGCTTATGATTAAGGCAAAAACCAAGGCATAGACCTTGGCATACCTTGTCATCTGACTCATTGAAGTCACCATTGGCATTGTTGGTTGTGCACAAGGAAGAACTTCAATGATCAAGTCAAACTATTACTTCTAAGGAGGTCATCCATTCTAGTAGTGTTCCCCCAAAACCTCACTTTATAACTTGCACATTTTCCTACCACTAAGCCCTATTTTCTTAGTGATTGTAGAAGTGAAGTTCCTTAAGGTTGACATTATTTTGGAGCCTCTAAAGTGCCTTCTTGGGCTCTCTACATCTATTTTTTGAGAGTTTCTTTGGGTGGAAAATTGGGGAAAATGTTATCACTTATGGAATGTTGCATTATTGGAGTTTATTATTGAGATATTAATGTGTTTTGTGTTTTGATATAGCAATTGAAGGTTCTCGAGGGTGTGGATGGGTGTGGGTGGATGTAGACATTTCATATATGCCTAGACATGAATAAGAGAAATTAGATTTTCTATATATTATGTAAATAAAGTCCCAAATAGAGGGTTATTTCTAAAAAATCATAAAAATAGTGATTAAGATGAGGATTGATGTAGATTTTGATTTTTGTAAATAAAAGCAAAGGTTCTCTGTAAAAGAGAGCAACTTTTTACTTTCACACTTGCTTTTCAAAGAGCCACCCTCATTGTAATCTTTATTTTTGACATAATAAAAACCCTATAAATATGCGTACTCTATAGACTCATCAAACATAGTGCATGGGGGGAGATTTCACCAATACAACATATTGTCTCGTCTATTTGGATCTGTGTTTATATATGTGTTTTTATATTTCATACTCTCTACATATGCATATACATTTGCATCTTATCATTGTCTCTTCCAATGTCCTTGCGATTTTGAACGGGTTTATTGGGATCCACTATATGTAAAAGTGGATCTCTAGCTAGCAATTGCTGCCTTCATTTTTTCCATATTTTGCTTATGTTCATATCCCCTATGAAAGGTTTTCCCTTTCCCTTTTAGTTCTTCCACCATCAAGACAAAAAACTTTGCATAATTCTTAATGAATCTACAATGGAAACCTCATAAACTAGGAATATCTAAAGGTCTTTCAAGATCTTGTAATGTGGTTATTGCATGATAGCCCATACTTTATCAAGATCCATTTGGATTCAGTCATGAGAGACTATATGCTGAAGGTATGTAGCCTTTGTTTTGAAAAATTCACACTTTGATTCTTGAGCAACGAGTGAACTCTCCCATAGCATTTGGAATCCTTTCCTCAGGTATTCCAAGTGTTCCCATTCTGATGTACTATAGGTCAAAATAGCGTCCAAAAAATCTACTACAAAGTGCCCTAGATATGGTAGTAGAACACTATTCATGAGTTTCATGAAAGTGGCAAAAGCATTGGTGAGACCAAAAAGCATCACGAAAAACTCATAGTGCCCATATCTAGTCCTAAAAGCAATCTTAGGGACATCCTCTATCCTAATTCTAATATGATGATATCCTAATCTAAGGTTCATCTTGCTGAAGTACCTAGCTTGATGTAATTGAAAAAGTACCTAGCTTGATGTAATTGACAAATAGGTCTTCCAACCTAGGTATTGGAAATCTATTTTTTATCTTTTACCTTATTTAATGCTCTATAATCTACACAAAGTCTCATACATCCATTTTTCTTTTTTTACTAGAAGCATGGGTGATGCCCAAGGTGAGTTACTAGGTATAATGAAGCCTTTCTCTAAATAATCATGAAGTTGCTTCTCCACCTCCTAATGTTGAGATACACTAAGTATATAAGGTGACTTGCAAATAGGGCTAGTTTTAGTAACTACCTCAATGGCATGCAAATGTCCCATCTATCTTGTAGTAGCCCTCTAGAAAGGTCAATGGGAAAAACATCTTTAAATTCAAACATTAAGCCCTTAAAAAAATTAACTACACACTCTTGCAAAAGTGAATAATCAAAAGTCATGTCCTTATTTATATTACTTTCATGAGAATATACATCATATGAGGTGCCTATATAATGCTCAAAATCATAACTATACAATAAAAAGATCTACTCTACATGCTGAGAATGAAACAAACTAAAAAACTCTAAAGATGAGATGAGAGGTGCACTCCGTACATCTCCCTCTCCCTGAATACAAAATCTATTTCCATTCTTCACAGATTCAAGAGTGTTGTTTTGATAGATGCATTTAAGTTTGTCTTCCAACCCCAAATCCACTCTGCCTAACACAAGGTTTTCCTCTCCATATTCATAATTTGGAAATCCACATGATCTGTGTATCCCTGTATCTAGAATTCCAAATTAGACACCATAGTGTGCCATATCCTCTTATCCTCACCCTACATCATAGATGTGATGTATTTATGTGCACCCAATTGTTGGGGAATCTTCAATTTCTTGACCAAAGCATAGTTCATGAAATAATGTGTGGCGGAGTCATCTATCATGATTCTTACCTTGGTCCCATAAACACTACTAGAAGCTTAACCAAGTCATGTGGTCCAACCAAGTCATGTGGTCCAAACTACGATGACCACAATGATTGAGTGAAACCATAGGTATGCTCTATGTCCTCATGCATCAGTTCAAGTATTGGAATTGTTTGCACAAGATGGACCACCTTTTTTCCCTTTTCAAGGTCCGTACTAGTTCTTGCTCCTCCTTTCTTCTCTTCCCCTTATGAAGTGGATAGTTCCATTGTGCATGGTTAGGAGACAAGGACCTAAAGCACATGTTTTCTCTCTTCGCTCTTTCATATTGTTTAGTGGGTAATTTTGGCCCTTGTGGTTCTTGGTTTCTTTATGATTTTTTTTTCCCATTTCTATCTTTTTCTTAAATTTTTTCGTACCAAAAAGTTTGAGGGGTTGATCCATCTCCATAGGAGTATATTGAGGATGATTATGGTCCTCATATATCTATGCATATTTGATTGCCTCTTCAAACATTTTTGGTGTATTCCTACTTACCTCTCTCTTTATGGGCTCGTCTAATCCTCTCACAAACCCTAGTTGTCTTGAAATCATCAAGCCTCTTGAGCTTCAAGATGATCTCTCTATAGTGGGATATGTAGATTGATAATGGTCTACCCTTCTGTTTGATCATATATGACTCATCCAATTCTTCTCTTCTTCATTTTTAGGAAGAAAATCCTTCAAAAAAAGAGAATCAAACTGAGTCCAGTGAGTAGGGATGGCATTCGCCTCCTTGAGACTCATCCATCACTTATAAGCTTGCAGACCAAGCAAGAGACTCCTTTCAAGCACATGATACTCAAGTGGGGTGTCCTTGAGTTGATGCAAGTCATTCCACTTTTGTAAAAAGTGTAGATAGCATCCTTGTTTCTTTCTCAGTCATCCCCCTTGAAGGTTGGTGGTTTGAGGTCTTTGGGGAGGGGAGTCTCCCTAGAGCTTTCTCCCTTATGCTTGCTAGATTGGAGAGTCTCCTTCCTAATTGTCTCATGTGTGAGAAGATTAAGACTTTCTCTTTCTTTTCTATTTAGGAAAGAGGTAACATGTGTCTCCAAAGAGACCATCTCAATCTTCAATTGATCTATTAGATAGGTCATGCTACCAACGACCCTCTCTATTCTATGATTTTGTTCCTTGAGCTCATCAAATTGTTAGTATGTAACAAAATCATCATAGAACTCAGTGTATCGATCACCCACATCTTGCTCTACCTCTCCCATATTTTGGTCATATCCCTCTAGATTTTGGTCTTTATGTTAGGAAGTATGCTCGAATTCCCTTGAAGCTCAATTTCCATGTTTATTTTACCCCAAAAACATATAAACTAGAGAGCTAAATGATGATGGAAGTAAACTTTGTATAATAAAAGACAGAGAAATATCACAAGAGCATTTCCCTAATAATGTCCAAGCTATGCAAAGAAATTTTGAAGCGATCCTTCATGTTGTAAACCTCTAATTTAGAGCTCTAGCTAGGCTCAAAAGAAAATTTGAAATGTTCGCTTGGCTAGAGGAGGGTATTGCCATCATAAATCAATCAAAAGAGCTCCAAAAACAACTTCCACATTCTCAAAAAATGAAATCAAAGCAAATCTAAACAAATTTGAGCTTCTTGCCAATCCTCACTACTCTTCAAAATGTATCCCTACACCTAGATCATGTCAGTGATGCTAGCTGTAATAAAGTGATAGCTAGAAGATGGTTGAGCCACACATTTGATAGGTAGGAGATGGTTGAACTACATCCTAAGAGGGAGGATTAGGAAGTAATCCTCAACCATGGCTTTTGGGGCAAGTGGTTAGCCCATCACATTCTTAACCAAGAGGTTGTGAGTTCAATTCCTTACATTGGTATCAGGGCCTAGGAAGTAGGCTTGGGAAAGGTGGATTGACCTAATGGCCTCTAAAAAAGGTGCTTGGACATCCTCTATATGAAAGGCTACAAAGTAGCGCACGTCGCTTTCACAAGTTAGCCTAACAAAGATTGAAGTGTATCTCTCGATCCGTAGGTCAGATTGAGGCATGTAATATACCGTTGAAAAGCTCTTGGAACAAACCTTGCAAATCTGATGAGATATCTAGAAAGTGTGAATCCCTTGGGAAACCATGGGTGGCACCTGATTGAGGGTTCAAGATACCAAACATGGGTGAGAACAAAGTTCAAGACTGAGGTTGAGAACAAGGGCCCAAGACACCAAGGTTGCGAACAAGAAGGTTCAAGATACCAAGGTTGAGAGCAAGAGTTCAAGAGACCAAGGTTGCGAACAAGGTTCAAGAAACTGTGCGAGGTTGAGGACATCAATTCAAGGTACATAGGGAGTTCAAGGGGCTGGTCACCAAGGCTAGAGATATACAAGAGCAGATCATTGAGGACAATGATTGAGCAAGGGGGGAAGAATGTAATAAAGTGATAGGTAGGAGATGGTTGAACCACACCCTTGATAGATAGGAGATGGTTGAACTACACCCTAAGAGAGAGGATTAGGAAGTAATCCTCAACCATGGATTTTGGGGCAAGTGGTTAGCCCATCACATTCCTAACCAAGAGGTTGTGAGTTCAATTCCTTACATTAGCCCAAGTGATGAAAATGAAATCGGATGCCGAATGCATTCAAAATGAGGGTTGGAAGTGGTCGACTAGTTCTAGATGAAGTGTTGCAAAGCTTTTTGGACGTGGCAAATCTTGTCCAAATGATGAGCCATTTGTTGTTGAGTGAAGCTTGGAAGTTCAGCTCGGAATATACCAAGATTTCTCCATTCGGATCTCTGAATGAGAAGCTATGGATCTAAGAAGACAAAGGTGTAGGTGTAGATAAGAAAAATGGAGAAAAATAATGGGATGGTATATTTGGAAGCTAAAGAGTGCTTCACTAGAGCATATTCCCCATATTCTCTTGCCCCATCCTATTTTGCACATCCCATAGTACATGTGTACATGTTCACTTTGCCCAAAGATCTCTAGAAAAACCTCTTCTTTGTGTTCTCAAATTGATAGAAAATTTGAATTCTCAATTTAACTTTACCTTTTCTTTGAAAATAAACTGTTGTTATATGCTCTCTATAGCTCGTGAAGCTCGTGTATGCATGCAATTTATCCCATATACAAATCTACACTCAATGTTTTGGAAGTATAAATAGTGGGCTTCTTGGTCATTGTGTCAATCCAAGGGAAAGAGATGAGGGAGAGGCAATGGAGGCACAAGTGACAGCCTTTAAGCCTTGGTGAGAAGGCATCATCCACTTGTTTTCCCTCTGTAGGGATGCATGCGCATGGCTTTGCCCTAGCTTCAATACCATTTGGGAAGTCTCCTGATGAACCTCCTTGATTTTCACTAACACGAGCATATTTTTCCAAGTAGAAGAAGTATTGACCAATTAATCCGATGTGCATGGAGATAAGTGCATCTATGTACTCCTCCGATCCACGTATCTCATCTCATTTGTGCACTAGGGGAATAGTCCCACCACCTGTCTATGCTTACAATAGAACACCCGTTCCAGGCCCTTTACAATATTGCAACATAGAACAAAAATACACAAATCACAGCACCGAGAATTGTCCTTACAATAGGCAAGCAAGACCAACACAACCGCTCATGAGACCTTACGAATACCCTCAGAGAGATCAAGGAGGTGAAGCCTTTAGATATCCCACATATCAGCAGCAGGCACCTGTACCACGACCATATGCTTATCAAAGTTACAATCAACCACAACCGGTGTTAGGACAACAACCACCCCATCCTCAGAATGTTGTCCCAGTGAAAATGGCTCAACCTGAAGAAAACCTAGAGAGAGCAATAGTCCCAGCCACACCATTGCCTAGTAATGAACCATATGAGTCATCTTATGACCACAGTCAAGGAAACTATCCCAGTTATGAGAGCTCTATGATAGAATATGGACAAATGTACGAACCATATGCATATGGCATGGAAGCACCTGATAGTTCCTACGGATATGAGCAGGACTATGTGTCATTGATGTACACAGCCCCTAGGGCATCCATACCCCCCGACCTATGAACATACCACCTGTACCTAGAGGACCATGTTATAGATGCGGAGGTGATCATTATATCAGAGAATGCACACTACCAAACCCACCACCACCACAATGAGTCTGGGAAGGATACTGTAGTGATTGTGGTAAAGAACACCTTTTCAGAGATTGCCCCAGAGAACCCCAACAAAGTTAACTCTAATGTGCAGATTAATGTGATAGAGGTGATAGAATCATCAGGAAGCGATAAGGAGTACACTGTACCATTGAAAGCAATAACTAGAGCTAAAGCTAGAGAGACCCCGGAAAAAACTGAAGAACATAATCAAAGCTACAGAGAGGTGAACACACCTACACCTCAAGTAGTTGAAGACTCAGAAGAGCCTGAGAAAATTGTTGTAAGCAAACGAACACAAAGATGGAAGAACTGTAGAGATAGGATAAAGGAAAAGAAATTGCTACAAAAGAAGGAAATTGGGAAGAGCGAACAAAATCTAAAAGAGAAACAAGAAGAGGAAGAAGAAAATCGGAAAGGAAAGTCAAAAAAAGAAGAGGTAGGATCAGTTTTAGCAGATCCCATGCCTGAAGAATTAGCCATGTGTATTCAGGCGTACAAAGCACGAATAAGAGCAGGACCTACCATTGAACAACATGAAAGAGAATATCCTAGAGGTGAGCTAGAGAAAGAAAGGTTGGAGATATGCAAAAAATTAATTGAAGTGGCTCAACAGACCTTAGAAAAACCTGTCCTTCGACTACCTAGTTCACGAATTCCTGAAAAAGAATTCCAAAAGTGTGTCATCCCTAAGGACCCCGAGAAAACCGAAGCAGGTGAGACACATAATGGGAAGTATTGTGAGGATAAAAAGGAAGGCTCCATTGTTCCCGAAGTAGAAGGGGAATGGCCTAAAGATTTGTGGGTAAGAGTCCAAGAAGACAGTTGGAAGAAAGTGGAAGGAATTGAACCACCCTTTGAAGAGCTAGAAACAGAAGATGGAATAGAGGATTCAATACCTGAATTGAATTTAGAAGAAATATTACCAATGGATCCAAGTGACAAAGAGAATGATGGTGTAAAGGCTTTGCCAAATTACACAGGAGAGTACGAACATAATTCAGAACTATATTGCATTCCCTCAATAAGGAAAAAAGAACCGAACCCATCAGTTCAAACATTGGATATCATACAAAATCTTAAAAAAGTAAAAATCCCTTGTACCCTGACGTTAGAAGAACTGTTAAGGATCAAACCACATTTGAAGGAGAAACTGACCTGCCAATCGGAGATCAAGGAGGATGAGAAGGAGATGTCTGATGAAGTAAACACAGTAAAAATCCCAGTCGATAAGGTTGGAGAGTTTAGTGAGGGAGATGAAGGAAATACTTGCCTTCCAATTACCTATAGGAGTTACACCACTAAAGCCATCTTAGATTCTAGAGCTAAAGTAGGAATAACAACTAAAGAAATCTGGGAGAAATGGGGAAAACCAGCTTTAAGACCCACACACATGAAGATACAAATGGCAGACGGACACACTGAACGACCCTTGGGATTATTGGAACGAGTAATTTTTACCACTTGCGGAGTTGAGTTCAAACACACCTTAGCGATATGTCAATTTGAAAGGCCTACCAATTATGAAATGATACTTGGAAGACCTTTCATGAGACAACTAAAGGTAGTGCAAGATTGGGGAAAAGACGTTGTATACCTACAGCATGAAGGGACCACCACAAGAATAAATCTCCACACATATACATATCAAGATGTTCCCCCCTTACAATGGAATCAGATTCATAAGGAGGAAGACAATCAGTCGATTCATAGTATAGGTTCAAGTGATCAATCATGGATGAACAAAGACACTCATCTATGGATATGCCAAACTGCGAAAAAAGAAGAGGAAAGGAGGAAAGGGTGGTAGCAAAGGCAAGGAGTTGCTAGATTAGTACAAGATCCAGCCTATATGCCTCAAATATTCTTAGATGAAGAATTTGAACCTCATGGTTGGATAGAGATTTTAGCTACTCTCGATGTGTGTGTAAACAAAGAAGTGATAACCTTGAATGAATGCATTGATGAGGAAGGATATGACGTTAGTCTATATGTGGTAGTTCTTCAAGAGGCTGAAGAAGGAGAAGTAATTGAAAAGGAATGGAAGGAGGACTATGAAAGCATTGAAATGGAGCAAGAGCAAATGGAAAGAGAAAGTGGAAATCTAGAAGTAAGTGCCATAACTAATGAAATAAATCAAGAACCAACACAGGAAGAGGAGCTTGGATTAGAAAAAGCAAAAATTGACGAAGAAAACAAGCCTCAAGACCAATTTGAAGTGCCCGCCCACTTCAAAAAATATGAAGTAGAAGAGAGAAGAACTGCTATTCAAATGCCAAAATGAGAAGCACAGCCAGGAATAGCATACGACAATAAAGAACAGACCAAAAAATTATTAGTAACCTTAGAGGAAGGAGAAGAGCGATGTACTTTTATAGGTCAAGATGTCTCAATGGAGGAAGAACAAGAGCTAATATGCCTCATAAGGGAATACAGGGATGTCTTTGCCTGGACATATAAGGATTTAAAAGGAGTAGATCCATCTATATGTGCACATAGAATCCCTATGACATCTGAAGCTAAACCTTCCAAACAAAGACCATACACATATAACGATGTTTACTCATCAAAGATAAAGGAAGAGATAGATAAGTTGTTAGATGCTGCGTTCATATATGAGATTGAACACACGGAATGGGTATCACCTTTGGTGGTCGTACCGAAAAAGAATGGTAAGTTAAGAGTATGCATAAATATGAAAAAAGTAAATGCCGCTACCGTAAGCGATAGTTACCCATTACCCATCACGGATCATCTTTTGGAAAGAGTGGCAGGGAAGGAAGTTTTTAGTTTTTTGGACGGCTTTTCAGGGTATAATTAGGTAGCCATTGCTCCTGAGGACCAGCATAAAACAACCTTTGCAACTAAATGGGGAGTATACGCCTTTAGGGTTATGCCTTTCGGCCTAACCAATGCCCCGGCCACTTTCTAAAGGTTAATGTGCCATGTATTCAAGGAGTTCCTGAGAAAGAGTATGGAGGTATACGTGGATGATTTATGCACTTACTCAACTATACGATCAGAGCATATCCCTGAACTAGGAAAGATCTTTGCCAAATGTCGACAATATAGAGTATGCCTCAACCCAGAAAAATGTGTCTTCATGGTTCGACAAGGAAAGATATTAGGACATATTGTCTCTAAGAATGGAATTTCAACTGATGAAGACAAAATCAAAGTAATTCTGGATTTACCGAGACCTAAGACCGCTAAAGAAGTGCAAGCATTTATGGGACATTGTGGATACTACCGAAGATTTATACATATGTATGCCATAATTGCTAGACCTCTCTATGCATTATTGACTCAGTTTAACTGGACTGAAGAATGTGAAAAGGCCTTTAACAAATTAAAGAGTCAATTGAGTTCAGCCCCAATCCTCCGAGTACCCAATTGGAATAAGCCATTTCATATTCACATGGATGCTTCCAAGTTTTCCATTGGTTGCATCTTAGCTCAACCTGCAGATACCGGAAATTTAGACCACCCTATAGCCTATGCCACTAGACAATTGAATCAAGCAGAACACAATTATACCATGACTGAAAGAGAAGGCCTAGGGATGGTGTATGCAGTAAAAAAATTCCGACATTACCTTTTGGCAACAAATTCAAATTCTTCATTGATCATCAAGCCCTACTGTACTTAGTCAATAAGCCTTGTAATACGGGACGACTAGTACGATGGTTTTTATTGTTGATGGAATTTGATTTTGAAGTAGTTGTCAAGAAAGGAAATACCACATAAGAGCGGATCACCTATCAAGGATGACACATGGTGAACCACCCATAGGAGTACCAGATGATCTTCCAGATACGTACCTTTTTAATCTCGAAGTATGTCCCCAATGGGCAGAAAAGTTGATCCCAATACTCACTCATGGACCTAAAGATGGGATCACGCCAAACCGAACCCAAGACCTATGGAAGACTAAAAACCTTCATATCATTGCTGGAAGTTTGTATCACCAAGACTCAATTGGATTACTCATGAGATGCGTAGAAGAAGAGGAAAAAGAAATGTGGCTTCAAAATGCACATGTAAATCAATGGAAAACTCATTTAAGTGCAAACGGAACATGGCAAACATTGAGAAGACTAGGCATATATTGGCCAACCATGCAGAGGGATGCGCATAATAATGTATCAGCCTGCCCAACCTGTCAAGAACGGAATCCAAGAGAACTCCACTCTATGCTACTCCACCGTAGCACCGAGATGGAGCATGCCTCTGGTGAAGTTCTTAAAGACCCAAGAGTACCCAGAAGGAGCCACTCTAGCAAGGAAACGTGCACTTGTAGAACAAAGCAAAGACTATGCTCTTATAGGAAAACAACTCTTTAAACAAAAAAGAGATAATCATTTGCGAGTGTGCATTCATGAAGACGAGTATCTTGCTGTTTTAGAGATGGCACATACAGGAGCTGCAGGAGGACATTTTTCTGCAGATAAAACTGCAAAAATGATTCTCTTTGAAGGAATGTGGTGGCCAACTTTACATCAGGATGCAGCAACATATGTGCAAAGGTGTGATACATGTCAAGGAACGAAATATCCAATTAGAAGAGATGAAATGCCATTAAAACCCATGATGAGTGCCAGAGCTTTCACAAAATGGGGAATAGATTTCATAGGACCTATTAGCCCACCAGCTAAAGGATCCCATGCTGAATACATAATTGTAGCCACAGACTATCTAACCAAATGGGTTAAAGCCAAAGCAACCAAGAAAAATGACGCAAGAACTACGGCCAAATTTCTCTTCGAGAACGTTTTCACTAGATTTGGACTACCGATAGAAATTGTGAGTGATAGAGGTACGGATTTTGTGAATGAAGTAATAGAAGCCTTACTGAATGAATTCTTGGTAATTCATAAGAAATCAGCCCCTTATCACCCACAAGCCAATGGACAAGCCGAAAGTTCAAATAAAATCTTGTGCACAGTTCTGACTAAAATTGTGAACAATGGTAGATCTGATTGGGATAAACAATTACATCATGCTTTATGGGCATTCAGAGTAGCCTACAAGACCGCCATAGGCACTACTCCTTTTAACTTAGTGTATGGACAAAATGCTATTTTGCCCATTGATTTCTTAATACCCACTCTCGGAGTAGCAACAACTTATGAGTGGACGGGACATGAACTCTCAGCTCAATTGGATCAAATAGAGAAGTTACATGAAACTAGGTTACAAGCAGTAGCATGGATTTATGCTGCTAAACGACAACAAAAGGCATATTTTGATGCTCATATTAAAGATAAAAATTTGAAGGAAGGAGATTTAGTTTTGGTATATACCCTGAAACAACACGCTAAGAAATTGCAGAAAAGAGGATATGGCCCATTAATCATCAATCGCATATCCACCAGCAGAGCCATCAATTTAGCAACTCTAGATGGAGAAGTATTGCCAAATTATATCAGTGGATGTCGAGTAAAAAAATACTTAGAGCCATTAACTGAAGAAATAATGTCATGATTGATAATGGGTAAAAATAGACGCATTGAGGAAGAAAGGATACGAGAAGAAGCCAGACAGGAAGCACTAGAACGAATCAAGAAACAGAAAGAGTGGATGAGAGAGAGAGATGAGAGATATCGCCTAGGAGAGGAACTCGTCCCAATGGCTAATTTTAGAGCCACGGAAAACCTAGGTCAACAAAGGACACAACCATATTTGAATTTGGGAGCTGGAAAAGAGGCGTACCACTTAGTGAATGCTCTCATTGACACAGGAGCAGCTGTAAGTTGTATTAAGTATTCGTTGACACAAAAACTCAAAGAGGAATTATGCCCATCAAAGGCACGGCTGGTAGGAATAGGAGGAACAATTACTCAATGTATAGGTGAGGTTACCTTACCCTTACATCTAGGAAACAACACGATGGAGCAGAAACTCTTAGTATGTCATGATCAGGACTTACTCAAAGACCTAGTGTTAGGCCAAGATTGGATATACGAATATGAAGTGACTATTCAATTGGCCTTAGGATACATCTCGGCCAAGATAGGACATCGTGAAGTATTCAGCATGCTAAATGAACGACCAATTAAAACTGCAAGCCTAGAAACGAAAACTCTCTCAAATGTACACAGTAATGAATGTATGTTCACTAGCACTATGGAAACCCCTTCATCGAGTACTTCATGTGAGGATACACCGAATTCCGCTTGCACACCATCTTCTAATCTAGCAGGTCACAAGAGTATCATTCTATCAGAAAACAACCTTAGCGAAGAACCACACACAAGAGAGACCAGTTTTCCGAGTAAACACAAGTCTGCACCTATTAGAATGTACCACATTCCTTACACTAAACATGCTTGGATAAGGAAAGATCAAACGGATGCATATCTTCAACAGAAGAACTACTTGCTACAACAGAAGAACCCACAGAACCAGTATGTAAAT
Source organism: Ceratopteris richardii (assembly GCA_020310875.1). Taxonomy (NCBI): domain Eukaryota; kingdom Viridiplantae; phylum Streptophyta; class Polypodiopsida; order Polypodiales; family Pteridaceae; genus Ceratopteris; species Ceratopteris richardii. The sequence goes on along the minus strand of CM035425.1, from coordinate 58,209,146 downwards.
CGCTCTGGATATTCAATTCCACAAAGAACTGCTAAAGTATGGATTTCGAAGAAGGTGATAGCTACTCAGCCGGCCCGAACACAAATATGGATTCCCAAGTCATGTACTCAAAGGACAATCACCAAGAAGGACGAACCAATGCTCAAAGAAAATCAGTATGGTCTAAAGGCAAAACAACCAAAGATGAATAGCTACAGGACAGAAAAGGAGTCTACATATGCTTCAAAAACCATTCCAAGATTCCAAAAGCAGATAAAGCAGACGTACAACATGAGAAGCACCACATTCTTCAGGAATGTTAGGAATACAATCTGCCCCAACAGTGTGAAGCAGATCTGGATGCCGAAAAGCAAGACTAGCTATATGCATCAACCAAGTAATTCAAGTTGCACACATGTGGAGTTACCAAAATCCAAAGTATGCATAATAGGGCCACAATACAAGGCCAAGCATTTGGCATGTTGTTCTTCTATTTCAGGATAGTGAAGCACATTTTCCTCTTGGGAAATAGTAGAGCACTTGTACATAATCTAAAGAAAATTGCTAAAAAAATAATAACTGCTTCAGCTATGAACTAAATTTTTTGTTTTTCTTTCAGACAAAAACATAAAAATACCTAAAAATAGGAAAAAATCCGAGGTATTACCTTTCTCACACCCATGGGGAAGGGACGACACCATTCACGCGGAGCAATGTCAATCTTATGAAAGACAAATGAAGGAGGATTTCTGATACTATCTTGCCACTAATTCATACTCTATATTGAGTGTAGATGGCATCTACTAATTCCGAAGCGACGCAAGAGGAAGAGGTCCAACTTCTTCCATTGGAATCAATAACAAAAGGCCATTGGTTTCTGGATGACCAACCAGTATCGGATCTCATTTTCATGGCCACTATCAAAATCATGGACAAGGATCACTACTTCCCTATAATGTCGGAAGATTTCAAGACTATTGTACAAGGATTACCGCGCATGACAGATGTCTGGACACAAGCAGGAATGGATGCATTTCTCAGATTACCTATTTATCTACTAGATTTCCAAAGGTGTACGCAAGTGATGAATACACTTGAGCTTGCAGCGAATAAGATATCAGTTCCTGAGGCACGGGTACTGGATAAAGTTGGCGCCAGGAAGACAATTCAATTCACCCATGAGCTGATTAACAAGGCTTTTGGATGGAAACAAGAGGGAATCACGAATGTCAAAGATGAATGTCATGATCCGAAAAAGCGATCCTTTTTGGAAATCAACAGAACTGATATTGAAGAGGTTGTTCGATTAGTGCATCAGCACTTTTGTTTTCCAAGTATGCATAGATATACTGCACCTCAAAAGATCGTGGTGCAACTGCTCTCACATGCTATGAGGCAAGTTAGAAATCAAGTAAATATGACTCCATATGTCCAAGAATGCCTATTTGAAGCGAAGAAGAAGTGGAGTCAGAAAAAGTTCTTAAATGGTAGTTCGGCCTTGACCCTACTTATTTATGAGGCACTCGATATGAAGAACTGCTTGCGTGAGATGCCAACCTCAACAGAGTTAGCCAAATATGCCAAGTCAGCTACGGTTCCAAAGAAAAAGAAAGCAGCCATCTCTGTTGAAGAAGTAAGCACAAGTTCAAAGAAACCCATGAGGGGCGCTAAATGACTAAGAGAGGAAGAAGCTCAGGAGACACCCACTTCAAAAAGGACCCATACATTGCCGAAGATTTCTTTGACGCAGCAGCCTATCACCAAGAGATATCTCTCCGCCGCTCTGGAAGAAACACACCAATACATGCGAGGGCAAGTAAACTTAAATGTCCAAGGTCATCATTACAGACAGGCAAGCCAGGAAAAGAAACAGAATGATAAAAGAAATACTCATCAAGTACCTTCCAGATACAAAGAAATTGGGTTGGATGACTCTAGCTCTAATGAGGAATCAAGCCCTGAGAAGGACACCCTGGATACTCACATACGAACAGAAACACACAACGAGGATTGGACAGAGATCAATCAAGTCGAAGTTACACCTAACAATCAAAAACAAGAAGAACATCATCAGGAAGTACAAGCTGAACAAGAACACTTGATTCAGTTAAATGCTCATTCAAAGATAAGTATCAAGGAAGCTCCAATAACTAATGAAGAGGTAGTGACACCTATCAAAGAAGAGATACAAACTCCAGTGAACGCGGACTCAGGACTACTACAAAACAAGGAGCCAACTGTGATTGAAGTGCCAGATGATACACCTCAAGGCAAGATTGACCACATGGAGGCTGAGCCAAGGATCCAACTTCATATTAGGCAGCCCCATGACACTACATTACACGTGGCACAAGGGAAAGATGTGACAACAGGAGCAGAACCTAATATTCCTACCACTTGGTTAAATATGGATGTTACTCAATTGAAACCGGTTGTCAAGCAAATGATCCAGACGGCCATGGATACACAACAACAAATGATGGATACAGATGCAGATTATGACAAGGCCATGAGGGAAAAGAGTCAATTTCAAATCATGAGTGAACAACTGTCTACTCAGCTCATCTAGGCACAGAAGGAGATTGCAACCAAAGAAACAGAATTAGTCGTGGTTAAAACACAATGTGATACATTGATGACCCAGCATCATCAGTTCCAAACACAACTGACGGAGTTGCAAAGACAGCATGAAGCCAGTGAAGCAGATAAGGAGAGGATAAAAGCTAGAAGCAACTTACTCGAAACACAACTCAAGGTGTACATGGAGGAAAATGACAATTTACGAAACCGAAACAAAGAACTGATGAAGTCATTGCTATATGACCAACCTATAGAAAAACAAGAGACAACAGATATTGACCAAAAAGAAGTAAGCGCTCAAATTGAGAAATATGCAGATTTGTTGAAACAAGAGCAAGCATTGAGAGAAGAATGGGAACATAAGTACACTCAAGAACATATGAGCTAAAAAAGCAGTTGAATACAACCCATGGAAAACTTGCAGCGAGTTATAGTGAAAATATGGATCATGTAGCAGAGATTGGTAATGAGTTACTAGCTACCAAGGAAGCACTACGGGCAGCAATGCAAGAAGTAAAAGAGAAGACTGAGCGCTTAGCCCAATTAGAGACCAAAGCAGAAGAAAAAGCACCAATCGGGACACCAGTAGAGCCAAGACAAGAAAATCCTACTGACGAGGTAGAGGTATGTCCTCTATCTCCCCCGATTTATAATTCTTCAATAAAAGAGCAGATGGCGGAGCCAAATGATGATCATCCAATGCCATATACTGCAGAAATAAGTCAGAAGGAACGGGCGCTATTGGTGTCCCGGTTGATAGAAAATTTTGAAAATGAAGTCATCAAAGTCATGAAAGAAGCAAGGATTAAAGGTAAAGACTTGGAAATGATCATGAAGCCTTTCAACATTCTGTATGGATTGTTGAAAGAGAAAACAAGACAATACATCAAGAAGATCACACAGAAAAATCCAGACGAACAGCTACAGTTCAACAATGACACGTTCAACTATACTCAAGAAGAATTTGAAGAAGCACAGCTTGTTTGGAGGAGAAATTTTTTGGAGAAACATCCTACATTACGGGTGCACTGGCAAGCAGCACCATACTTATTACAGGTAAATCCATCTTTTTTTTCAACACCTCGTAGAAGAGAAGCCAGAGAATTTTTGGAAATGCAAAAGAATGGTGCTATCAATAAACAGTGGCTGAACTATCCATTACTTCCAAGTCCACCACATAACTACCTACCTACGGAGGATTACATGATCAAAACCATTGAATTTTGGCTGCAGAATTATGCAACAGTACCTGATTTAACTATCAAGATGACCAATAAAATACTCAGCATGATTCTTACAGTATTAACGGTTTTTAAACACGCGGCATATACATTTTTGAACTTCATTGGCATTAATCAAGGCACAGATATTCTTGTTTTTGACTTGTCTGTTATGCCTAGCCGACCAACAATAATGGCATATTATTCTAGATTGATGTTTTTGCCGAGTACCTATATGCAAACGTTCGAAGAAGCATTTTTCACAAGGTTTTTTGAAACCGATTCAGAGATCTTTTTAAAGATGTCATCCAACCTAAATGCCAGATTAGTGGCATATGAGCTAAGCTTCTTCGTCGATCATAGACAACCACCACATGGCGGTGTAAAAGCAGAACAGTGGAAGCAGCTAATGATACGTGAAGCCAATCTGCTTAATGAAACAGAGCAAAAAGTGTATAGAACATACTCTTGTCGACTCTCAAAGCCTGTCGGGGACGACAGAGTTTAGGAGGGGGGCAGTGTTGCGGGAGAGTCAAGCAAAAAGAAGAAAAGAAGAAGACAAAGAAATAAGCTTCATTAAAAAGATCATATCGGAAGATACATCTCTGCAGGAAGCCCTGCAGGGGCGCAACACCCATCTCTGCACAGAGCCCCGCAGGGGCACACATCAAGGAAAAACACGTAAGTGGAAGGAGGAACCAGGGCCAGGAAAGTATCCATGAAGAAGTGCAAGAAGATATCCAGCGGTTCTGAAACCACAAGAGGGTGCTTCAACCTCTTGATCTTTGGAAGGTCCAAATCGAAGGCTGAAGGATCACATCCTCATACCTTCCAATGGTGGCGTGCGTGGCAACCCGACTTATTAGGCAAGACAAATGCATTAGGCCCAGAGGATGTAAAACAAGAATCAAGAAGAGGCCATCAAAACTGAACACATGTTTAACAAACAAGCAGAACTGACCAAGGGTTGCGAGCGATGAAAAGAAAAGAATAGGCAGTACAAATGCATCAGGTCGAGAGGATGTAAAAGAAAAAAATCAAGAACAGGACCATTAAAACGGAACGCCAGTCCAACGAGTAGGTAGAACTGACCAAGGGATGCGTGCGTACAACAAGGGAAAGACAAGAAGTAAAGCCTGTCAAGGGACGACAGAGACAAAGAGGGGGAGAGTGTTGCAGAGCAAAGAGAACACAAGGCAGAGAAAAAGAAGGGCCCCAAAATTTTTCCGATTTGGACACCTAATTTTTTTATTATAACCATTCTTGTAACATAATTTCCATTGTAAATGCACTAGAGGAGTCCTCTAGATGCATCCCCACAGAAGATTAGTAGCTTATCCATGTAAATTAGTAGGAAATTAGCCTTTTAGTGAATAAAGTGCCGGTCTCTTGTGTGAAAGGACCATTTTTAGGGCACATGTATATAAGTCAATTTGTGACTCTTTGTAAAGACTTTTTGCCATTGTGAGAATCAAGAGCACAGAAATTCGAATTTGTGTCTTCTCCTCTCTGTATCATCTTCTTTGTGAGCTTTTGTGCATGTGTGTTGCTTGAAAAGAGTGTTAGGAAGTGTTGTCTATCCATGAAGGTGTTTGTTTGCTGTGGTTAAGGTGTGTGTGAGGTGTAGGAAGTGTTGAAGTGTAGGAAGGTCATTTCCGCGACTCAGTATTTTGCTCATGACTTGAAGTAGAAGCGTCAAAATTGAGTGAAAATACCACAATTGGATGCGTCTTCTTGAGAGCTTCGAAACGCATATGCTATTCGCTATATTCGGAGTTCGGAGCTGAGAGAAAAGCTCAATTTATTGTTGGTTGTTGTTCAAGTATCGCGACACCATGATTGACAGTTGAAGCTTGTTTGGATTAGTCTTTGCCTTGTTTGCACTCTTTGAGTAACTCATTTGCATTGATCATCATTTGAATGCATGTCCTCATACACTCGGCTAGGTTTTGATACTCATCGGATTGATAATTAAAGCGTGAATCCCCACTATATGCACTTGAGGGGGATTGAGGTATAGTCTCTTTCTCCACAAGTCCCTAAGTTGGTTCTTAGGTACACACTCAACCTCATGGCTATGAAGATCCAAGCAAGATAAATCATGTATGCAAATTAAAGAAAACTCTTTATGGTTTGAAGCAGGCATGTATAGCATGGAACCATAGGCTATCAACCTATCTTCAAGACCAAGGATTCATGATGAGCAAGGTAAATTTTTCTCTATTTATCAAGAGGAGTAACTCAAAAGTGATATATTTATGTGTATATGTAGACGACATCATTCTTATAGGTAGTGATGCCAATGGCATCAAACAAATAAAAAACCAGATGATGCAGGAGTTTAAGATCAGTGACCTAGGGTTTTTGAAATACTTTCTTGGACTTGATTTGGTAGACACTGGAATCCACATCACTCAAACGAAATATGTGCAGGACATGTTGAAGAAGTTCCACTTGGAGGATGAAAAAGTATCTAGCACCCATATGGAGGTAAATCATAAATTGAGTGCTCATGAAGGTGATTTCCTTGAAGACATTGTAGGTTATCAAAGCGTACTTGGAGTCTAATGCAACCTTAACAAGGATTGACATATGTTATGGAGTAAGTGTTCTGAGCCAATTCATGCATAAACCTAGAGCACCTCACTTGGAAGCTTCTAAAAGAGTTTTGAAGCACCTCAAAGGTACTCAAAATCAAGGTCTTTACTTCCCACACACATCAAATTTGGACATAAAGTTGTACTCAAATGCATATTGGGTAGGATGTAAGGATGGTAGAAGAAGTACTTCTGGCTATTTATCTTTTGCTGGTGATAAAGCCATCTCATGGTCTTCTAAGAAGCAACCAACTATTGCTCTATCTTCAATAGAGACTGAATACAGGGGATTAGCAAATGCTACACAAGAAGCTATTTGGATTAGGTTGCTCTACTCAGATTTGGGACTTCACACTCATTCACCAATGATCTTTGGTGATAACACTAGTTCTTTGCATCTTGTAGCCAACTCTATTTATCATGCAAGAACTAAGCATATAGAAGTGCACTATCACTATGTTAGAGAGAAACTCTTGAGCAAAGAGATTCAACTAGCATATGTATCTACAAATATGCAATGTGTTGATTTGTTAACCAAAGCACTTGATGGTACTAAGCTTTGCAGGTTTAAAACCATGATTGGATTACAAGATATTCAAGAAGATTGATGAAGCAATGCAAGCCAAGATGTTTGACTTGAGGGGGAGCTGTTGGTGCAAATGTTCAAGCCTACACATTTGGCTTAGCATGGAAGACATTGTGTGGAACTAGCACTTGATGATTCATGTGAACTATAGCTTGTAACTACTTGAACTCTTGTGTAGGTTTGCAGTTGTTGGCCCTTCTTGAAGTCGAGCCTGATAGGCCTTGAACATCATGTCCAAGCCTTCTGGGCTTGGATATGCAAGAACAAACCTTGGTTGTGGTTTATTTACAATGGGTGGTGGGGTGGGATGAAGTGGAATGGATGGAGTTTCGACATGCGAGGGATTTTGGGAGGCGATATCTTCTATTTTGCTTTTTGCATATCTCACGATTTCTCCGAGTTCAGATAGCTTTCTATTCCACTCGCGATTGGCCTTCTCTCTAGTATCCTTCCATGTTCTTGTTTTCCTCTTACTAGCCTCTCTTGATTCACTTGACTCTGATTGTTCAGCTGTCTTATCTTGCTTTAAAGCTTGTACCCTAGTAACTACCTGTATAGGAGCCACATTATTGCTACTTGAACTTGAATCCACCATTAAGCCTACCACATTAATCAGTGTAACCTTGGGCACACTAGAGGGGTTCCTTGGAAAATCTCTGGGGAGATGTTCTTTGCTGCACACAGGACAAAAGCCTTATATTGTGATGTTCTATCATTGTCCTTGAGTCGATGAGTGGGGACATTCACGAATGAAATGGTCACCCTGACATCTAAAACATGGTCCTCTAGGGGCTTGTGGTCTCATTTGTCTCAATTGGGGCCAGGGCTTTGGATTCATATACATGACATTGGAGTATTCTGGCTCCCAATTTTGTTCCATAGGTGGTGCCTCATATTGATACGAGTAAATCTCACTATTCTCTGGTGACTCTATGTAATAAGCTCGTGGACTATCTTCATGGGTGTATTCAAAGCTCTGAGCATGAGGGTCATTTTCAGAGACTAATGGGGTCATTGGTACCAATGCTCTATTCGGGTTCTCCTCTATGACTGCATACTTAATTGGAATCATGTTAGCAAGAGCTAGCAGTTGGTTTCCTAGGATTAGTTGTGGCCTATATGGTTCTTGATATTGTTTTTGGTACTGAGGTTGATTTTGTTGTGGTGGCCTACAATATGGCTGTTGCTATTGGTTTTCATACCTACCCTATTGATAAGGTTGTTGATATGTTTGTCTGATAGCCTGCCTATTGTATGGACAATCTTGAGCCATGTGGTTCATGTATTTTCTCTCAATAGTGCAATATGGCACACTCATTTCTCTCATATTCTGGTTTTGCAATGGAAATACATTGGCCATGTGTTCGCCTCCACAAGTATAACATCGCTTCAATGAGGTGACCCTTGGTGTTTTGTCTATTTTGAACTCCTAGCTTCTTGGCAACTTGCTCAGCTATCTCATCTACCTCAGTGGCAGTTCTAGAAGTATGACCAGTAGAACTATCAAAATCCTTATAGAGTTTGGACAATTCCAACTCCTCACCCAAGTTGTCTTCTATGTCAATGGACATCCACAAACACTCTTCTATGGATCTAGTCTCTTTCAATTACACATATGATATTAACTTGGTGCTTAGTAAGCCATCAAAAAACAAAGCCACTTGTTTGGTGGGTGTGGATAGCTCTTAACACTTGTTTGAACTCGACTTGTTTAGCTCTTAACACTTATTTGAACTCGACCACATGATCATAAGGATCTCTTGACGCGTCAAAGTAGTTTTTCATTGCCTTGACCACTTGGGAGGGTCTAAGGATCCTTGGGTACTTTCGGGGTCTAGGCAATGGAAAATCATGTTCATCTCTTTGATGCCTATGTGCTTGATGTCGCTCTCTTTCATGTCTTTCTCCTTCAAATCGTGATCTATCTCTACCCACATTGTGTGCAAAGCTTACTCAAGTTTCTCTCTAGCTCTTTCCCTCTAGTTTTCATGAGCCTGGGATGATTCTACTCCTTGGAGGCCATGGGAAACACTAGATCTTGGTGGAGAAAAAATCAATTTGCCTTGCCAAGTGTATCATGCTCTGTTACTAAGAACATTCTCTCCGATGTGTTATCTAGATAGACAACTTTGCATGGTATCTCAGGATCCTTGAACTCGTAAATGGTGATTATTGGGTTAGGTTGATCTAGCTTGAATCTTCAAAAGGTTTCCTCTGTTTCTCTATTCAAGAATAGTTCTATGCTTTTGTTGTCTTGAGGAATCCAATCTGGAGTGATCACTCTGGTCAAGATTGACTTAGTTCTATGAGTTTTTGGTTCTCGTCCTACATCTCCTTGCTCTAGGTCTCCTATCTCGTTCTCATGAATAACATTTCCGAACTCATCTATCCTATCTGGTAAGATCATAACCACATACATAGTTCCTTGCTTATCAATATATGAACCTTCTTTGAATTTAACCACTGGGTGTTCAAGTCCGAAGGGTTGATGAGGATTTTTGAGTTGGACCACACATCACCTTAGGCCATCCTCATAGATGTGTGCACCTAATCGGTTGGTCCTAATGTATTCCAACTACGTCTTATAGGGACCTTTTGGTGTCTGTAAATAGGCAGTACTTGAGCTACCTGCAGGTCTTTCCATGCTAAAGGACATTTCCAAATCACTAGTGTCCGAACTTGGCACATAGGGGTAACCACTGAGTTGTTGTACCCAAGACTTAGATGTATGGTTGACACTAGCCTTAGAAGATCTAATGCTTTGTCTATCCTTGCCTAGGTGTCTACCAGACCTTAGGCTCATAAACTTTGTCCTTTGGTCCCAAAATTCCCCTTTTCATTGCCCAAATTCCTTGGATTCCCCTTGGTTTCCTAATCCCTTCTTAAGGTTAACATCAAAATACTATATCTAAAATGAGCTTTCCAACGAACCCAAAATCACAACAAACATATTTTGTGTGAGAAAGTTATGCCAGTTCAGGGTTCTGGGGGTTAAAGCAGGGAAATAGGATCTCTCTGGGAGTACTTCTAAACAGACAATACTGGCCGCGTCTCACCTTGCCCTATGCCAAGCACACAAGAGTTCAAAATTAATGGCCAAAAATTATCCCAAAGATTTGAAAAATTTTGAAAAACCCTATTTTTTTTTGTTCTAAGTGACAGTCGTGATGGTCAAACACAATCGCGATGGTATGTCACCATCACGATTGTGTGAACACCCGCGATGATCAACCAACGATGGTTAGAGATCACGATGGTCAAGCCATGATGATCAGTGAAAGTCGCGATGGTCAAGGAAAATCGTGATGATCAAGCTACGATGATCAAGGTGCAATGGTGTGTCACCATCGCGATGGTCAATTCATGATGGTCAGACTGTGATGATGAGTCACCGTTGCGATGGTCAAACAACGATGATCTAACCACGATGATCAGGAACATGATGGTCACTGAAGATCGTGATTGTCAGGCACCCTCACGATGGTGTGTCACCGTCGTGATGCTGTGACATGATCGCGATGGCGTGAGCCAATCGCCACGACAGTCAGTGACCGTTGTGATGGTCAAACATAGTCGCAATGATGAGTCACCATCACGATGGTAAAAAAAATGTATGATTTCAAAAAACTAAATGTGGATATGTGCAAGGGCTTACCTGTGCTCCTCTTTCATGCAAACTTTTCACCCAAATAGTTACCTTTGTCTGACAGTCATGATGGTCAGCTTCTACAACAATTTCTGACAAAAAAAATGAAGTTTTTACCTGTGTTTCTTGTAGATTCGTGATGTCCAGAGGCTATCTTGCAATGTTAGTGCACTAGAAAACACAAACAAGCACCTGTAAAATCTCTCTCTCACTCTTACACACATGCAAATGAGGAAAAGTGAAGAGAAAGAGGGAATATGGTAGATATTTTTGGTGTTTTGGAGTTTGAGATGATGATAGGAAAAATTCACAGGAAAGTGGAGTAAAAGTGCACAAAAACTAACTACTAACAACAACACAACAAGAAAATTTTACCTTCCAACATCGCAAATCTACGATCTTACGGTCATAACACTCGTCCTTAGAGCTCTCTCCCTAGCAATGACATCAAAATTTGGTGTAGTTCAAGCGTGAGTATCACCTTCTTTACTTGTCAATCCATGAAGACGTGAGGATTGGTATGAAGACCATGAGCAAGTGAAGGCACAAGTGCATGAGTGAAAGTACATAAGCATGCACACACATACACATACACGGTAAGAGCAAAGAGAGGAACAATGGAAAGCTTCTGTTACAAAAGAACGCTCTTAAAAAGATTCAAACTCTAACAAGCCAAATCTCTAACCATCTCCCCCCAAAAATGAGCTCTCTAGCTCTTTTTATAGTTTTTTGACTAGTTTTGGCACTGTCAAGACGTAGTGTCTGGCCTAGTTAAAATTAGGTTCCAAGGCTTATTTGAGGGCTCGAATGGAGTCTGAAAATTATGAAAATTGGTAGGATGATACTTCTAATACTCCTCAAGCTTGAGGAATCCTCGACTTGAACAAACTGGAGTGAAAAAATATCAAATGGTATTTACAATGGCTTTTAGTGATGAAAATCACTATTTTTATAGGGATTTCTTCTGAAAATTTGACATGTACTTCTTGGAGCTCCCTAATTGCTCCTTCTTCTTGTGTGTCTAATTCTTTGACATGTTCGTGCACCTCATTCTTGACCTTGAGTGTTAACATGTGGCTAGGAGAAGAAGAACTACCAATCTCTCATGAGTTCATTGAAACCATCATCAGCCTTTGGATGCATGAAAGGATTCTCTGAGCAAGAAAACAACTGAAAAGATCATTGAGAGGCATATGTAGCATATTTGTATCTAGCCATGGGATTCAAACTCTTCAACATTAAATATATGAGGAATATGCATTGGAACTTCAATAGATCTTTCTTGAATCAGATAATTTGTGAGATCTTTGTGGGCTAATTTTCATTATTCTCTATGATCTTGCCTACAAACCCACAAATTGATGTCTTCATCCATCCAAGTCTCAAAATATGATGATTTTTTTGATGGGAAGTCATCTGCATCTTTGTGCACAATATTCAACACAATGAGAGGGATATCTCAATGTCAAAATGTATGGATATTGATTCTACTTGTAATCCCCAATTGTTGCAAGTACAAAGCATATCTTGCACCACTTTGAATTGGCACATAATTGGTCTATCTAGACTCATATCATAGTTAATTTCTTGGCTGAAATTACAAATAGCTAGAGTATGGTCAAAATCTACTCCACATGTGTTTAGTTTCACATTCTCTAGCAAACCAAAAGGTCACTCTATATGTCCTCAGCCAATTGTAGCTTTAGATGCCATAGAGTAATTTTTCCCTATTTTTCCTAGAGGGATTTGGTGGCTATTGCTACACGTGATCCACTGTCTAAAATAGCTTTTGTTGTGTGTCCATTGAATGAGATAGCTAGGCAAGTATTGCCTTCATCTCTTTTGTTAGATTCTCCTATATTGTCAGCTAGAACATGTTTTATACTCAAACTACCTAAATGGGTATTGGTGTTATTGTTAGTGTCCATGTGAAAGGTCAAATGGCCATCAGACTCTTTTTTATATATTTTGTAATAAAACATATAGCGGCTTGGTGAGTAATAGACTGTAAGTTCAACTGCATTTGTAAAACCTAGGAATTGTGAGATGTGATCACCAAGGATTATGACTAAGGTGGCAACCAAGGGATATACCTTGGCATACCTTGTCATTTGGGGCACCAAAGTCACCATTAGCATCATTGGTTGCACCTGAGGGAGGACCTAAATGATCAACGAAGATAGAGGTTCTCGGTATTTCTTAGGAGGTCACCCATCCCAATACTGTTCTCCTCAGTGCTCACTTAATTGGCAATCGCTTGCCACCTAGCTACACTGTTATGGTGTTTCAGGAGGGGGAAAGACTAAGGTTCACATTACCTTGAATACATCTTGGGTCCTCAAAGCTACATTCTTTGCTTTCAAAGCATGTTTTGAAGCAATTTCGGGGTAATTCTTGGAGCCATCTTGGAGTACTTTCATGCATAGTTCTCTTTACAAAGGTTAAAGAACATCAAGAATAGCATTCTTGTGATTCTCTCACAACAAATATCCATCTTTGGGGCTGTATTTTCAGCCACACTTTTACAGGTTTCTTGGAAGGCTTTTAGTTGTGATGGAAGCAACCACCACAAGTTTATGCAAGTTTTTACGTGGACTAAAGAACGGATTTGAGAGACAGTTGCAGGTGTTGTTGGCTAGTGTTTGGGCTGTAAATTTAGCCTTTTGGTGCCATTTTACTATATATACTGAGCACATACACACTATGTATGCTTGTATGGATACCGCTTATGTATGTCTCTGTGATCCTTGATATAGCAGTTACATTTTTGCATAAAGACTTTGATGTTGATAAAGAGGGCCATGATGAGGTTTTGTTAACTAGGAGAAACCCAGATGTTGGGTTCTCTTTGATTATGCAAAGGGAAGACTTACCTAGCCTCACCATAGGAGATGTATGCTAGTTGCTCATAGGTGGTTTATAAGCCTAGTTGGCTTCTTTCATAGGAGATGTATGCTAGTTGTTTGTAGGTGCTCCATATGCTTAGTTGGCTTCTTTCAGTTAAGTGATTATATGCAGTGGAGGTAGTGATTCACTATGCAGATTTGCATACCAGTACTCATAGTTTTATAAGCTTTCTACCTTGTTCATATGCTCATTTTGTAGAGGAAACTATGGAAAATATTTTCCATATCTTAGATTTATAACTATACATTGGTTGACTTTAATCCTTGAGAAACTTATTGGTGTGAACATAGACATTCTCACATAACCTTTTTGGTTGTTCATTGTTGTGCATTGATCCATTTTTCTGGGGAGACTCTATCGAATTTTTTTCTAGAATTTGATACTTGGTCATATTTTTTGAGCCTTAGTGGTGTTTGGACTATTCTATCTCCATTACCATTCTAGTTAGTTCTCTATCATCATGGCATCAAATATCTCAAGCATGTCTGGTGGATTTGGGTATATTGCTAGAGTTCCCAAAAAAAACTATAACTTGCAAGGCAAAGACCATTCCAAGATTTGTAAATTTGATGGTAGAAACTTTGCTCTATGTAAGAATCAGATTGAAGATGTGATGATCCAAAGAAGATAGTGGAAGCTAATAAATGGAAACTCAAAGAAGCGTGTTGATATGGATGATGATGATGATTGGGATTAGTTGGATGAAATGACTAGGTCAACCATTATGCATCATTTAGTGGTGATTTCCAATAAAAACTAATTGTAAGAAATACAATCAATTTAAAAAAAATTACAAACTCCATCAATAGAATTGAAGGTTTTTTTGTACCATTTGAAGTCTCAAACAAATCGATATGATGTTAGAAACTCATAAATTGTTGTACTCAAGCTAGTTCGATAACAACACAAAAAAAAAGTTGTTTCAACCTGATCTTGGACACACAAAAAAATGATGCTTAAAGTGAAACATAAAGATTTTCACTTAGTCCTGAATTGGAGGCACATGAAATTAAGCTCAAAAGAAGCAAAGTATCCAGATAAGAACGTATTCTTTCATGAATTTTTTTATTTGAACAAGTATTACAGAAATTTTCTCTTATGCTATCGTATGCATAATAATAACAACAACAAGAGAAGTAAATGTTAACATAAATTTTCTGTTATAGCTGGAAGCATTCAGACTTGAAATCTTAGTCATGAGTTTAGCTGCATCAATAAGATACCAAAATCTACTAGCCAAAGTGGAAAACAGTCCACGAATGTGTCAATGGAAGTAGACAGCAATCCTTTAGCGCTTGTTAGCGATCAAGACACTTCAAGCATCTTTTGAGACATTTCAAGCATCTTTTGAGAATCATTGAAGTCATCTATGTGTGCACCAAAATTATATCTAATAATCCATTCGATGAATTTTCATATCAAAATCATTCGAAAAGCATCATTCAAGTTGTTATTTTCATGGCAAGCTTTTCATTCAAGTTGTTATTTTCATGGCAAGAATAGGTTGTTTTTTTCGCTACTCAATAAACATGAAACATATGATGACTATAAAGAAACAAAACGTTATGTATTGAATAAAAAAAAAAATGAACAACTATTTGGTTCTGATTCATGTGTAGAATAGATTAGTCGCCAAAGTTATATGCACATCTTTCTCGCCAGATCTTCCATAGGACCTCTCCTCTGATGGCATTCCAGAGAGTCGGGGAGCAATCGATTGCTTCTCCTAGTGGAGCTTGTTTCCAACTGATATGTTTTTGAAGTCGAATTTTCTTTCCGACAATCTGTTAGAGCCTGTTGGAGTTAGGACAAGTAAAGAAGATGTGGGCAACATCTTCAATGGACTGGTAGCAGCACTTGCACCATGGAGGCATCCCACAAATTTTGCTAGCCTTGAGGTTGGTTCAAATTCCTCGATGAAGAATTTGCCATAAGAGGACGAACTTTTTGATTTCTATGAGAGGGTGCCAGATAGCCATGAACTTCATATCCCACCGAAGCTGCATCTAGGACATGCACCACCTCTTGTTGAGGTTGACCTGATAATCAATGATTTCTTTGAGTGATTTTTTTAAGGCAATTACCATTGTGCCATCTGAGACCAAGCAGGCACGGTGGGTCTTGCCCCATGAGAAGACCGACTTTAGAGCAGTCCCAGGCAAGACGTCTATTGGTATATTTAGGTAGTGATGTGTGTGAACACACTAGGACCGTCGGGGCACTTTTTTCCCTCTTTAGGAGGTTTTTTCCCCTCGGCTTGTATATATGCCTATTGCCCTAATGGGATACTTATCTTTGTACATTCTCTAGTAATACATTCAGTATTGTGTGTTATGCTTCAAGCTTCTTCTTCTTCCTTGTGCTGTTCAAGTGCTTCCGCACATATCTAACTCCAACAATTGGTATCAGAGCATGTCGTCGCTTCATCTAGGGCGCCACCGACACTCCTCCGGTTGCAATCTCAAAATCGCATGAATTTTGGTGAGCATACTCAACGTGTTTTCGAGAACAAAACAGCTTTGCTATGTGGTGCCGAAATCATGATTTGAGCTCGTATATACCAGTTTCTGTTTGTCAGTATAAGTGTCTCGAAGTCTACCATAGGTCTAGCGGAATTTGTCTCGATAGTTCTCTTCAACTTTTTGAGATACACTCAATTTTCTGCATCAAGGTATTTTAGTCACCGGCCATGGCTGAAAGCAGTGATGTATTCCGTATGTTGGCTGTTGAGGATAAGTTGGATGGTACCAACTACCCGTTATGGGCTTATATGATGCGACATGTGTTGGTTGCAAAAGGATTGTGGAACATTATGCAGGGTGTCAAAAAACGTCCTATCACACCTACAAGTATTACAACTACAGGTACTGAAGCTGATGCAGAAGGTATCGAAGACGATGATATTCTGCATATTCCTATTCGTGTTGTGGTTTCTGCTGCACCTACTACAGAGCACATTCACTGGGATGGCAGAGATGCCCAGGCACATGCACTGATAGCTTTGTCTGTCAAACATGCCATTATTCCTCACATTCGCTCTTACAGAACAACTAAGGATGCTTGGAATACACTTACCACATTGTACCAAGCTAGGAATGAGGCTCGTGTTGCTTACCTCCGAAAATAGTTGGAGACTGAGCACATGAATGAAGGTGATTCTATAGATAGTTTCCTAACAAAGATCAAAGACTTGAAGGAACAATTGATTTCTGTTGATGAGGTTATACTAGATAGCTCACTTGTGCAGACCATTTTGAATGGTCTTCCTGATTCATATCAGAGTTTTGCTTCTACTCTTCGGTTGATGATGAAAGGCAATCCAAACGCCTTATCATTTGAGGAGTTAGTCTATGTTTTGTTGCAGGAAGATCAATCCAGGCAGAATAGGTCCATTATGCGAGTTGCAGATCAAGCTTTCCTGGCTAGTCAGAAGGGCAAAGGAAAATGGAGCTCTTCAATTAGTAAGCAGAAATCTGCTAATTCTGCATATATGAAGAAGGAAGATAAAGATGAGAAGAAATCAGAAAAGCAGAAATTGTTTTGTAAGTACTGTAAAGAGAATGATCATATCATAAAGAACTATCCAAAACTTGATGCTAAAGAGGAAAAGAAGAAAGAGGCTGGAATGGTTGTTGTAGAGGCCTCTACACCAAAAATAGAGTCTGCTAATCTTGTGCCGGAAGAAGGATGGGCGTTTACTACTGTCTGCAGTTTTGACCCATCTTCTCATGAGCAGTGCATGTCTGTAATAGACTCATATGTTTGGTATTTTGATAGTGGGGTGACCAAACATATTACCTCGCAGCATAGTTTCTTCTCTTCACTCGAGCCTACCCCTATAGGGAATACTATTACATGCGCCAACAACTCCTTTGGTAAGATCATTTTGACTACTACTGATGGTAGTTCTTTCACTTTGTTAAATGCTTTATTTGTGCCAGGGATCAAGAAGAACCTGTTATCAGTTTCTACATTAACCAAGATTGGCTTGGTTGTGAAATTTGTTGATGACAGGTGTACAGTTCATGATCTGTCAAATGGCAATGTGATTATTGCTTCTGGCATTTTATGTCGTGGGTTGTATAAGCTCATAGACTATGAAAGATCTGTAAATGATTTGGCATGTGTAGTAAATGATTCTCAGGCTATGTCAGATGCAAAGCTTTGGCATGCACGCTTTGGTCATTTGAATTTTGCTAGTTTGCTACACCTACAAAAATCTAAAATGGTGTCCTCTTTGCCCAAACTTGAGGCACCTGGAAAACATGTTTGTGAAAGCTGTATTTTGGGCAAAATGCAACGTTTGTCCTTTCCAAAAGATGGTTCAGTTTAGGCTACTCGGAAATTGTAGCTTGTACATAGTGATGTCTGTGGTCATATGCAGACACCTTCTTTTGAGAATTATCTTTACTTTGTGACTTTCATCAATGATTTTTCCAGGCATGCATGGGTATATCCATTGAAGGCAAAGTCCGAAGTGTTCATGTGCTTCAAACAATTTTTGCTTTTGGCTGAAAATTTATCAGCATGTAAAATGGGCACCTTTCGTTCTGATCGACGGGGGGAATATATGTCTTCTGATTTTAATGCATTTCTGGCTGAACGTGGGATAAAACACCAGTGTACAGTGCCATATACACCTCAACAGAATGGAGTTGTTGAACGAAAGAATAGGTCACTCATGGAGATGGCGAGGTGTATGATCAAAAGTCAGGCTTTACCACATAGTTTCTGGCTTGAGGCTGTCATGTGTGCAGCATATGTACTGAACAGGTGTCCCACTAAAGCGCTACAGTCTATCACTCCATATGAGGCTTGGCATGACCACAAGCCATCTATTGCTCATCTGCGTGTTTTTGGTTGTTTGGCATATGCATTAGTGCCTGAACAACATCGTAGAAAATTGGACGATAAAGCAATAAAATGTATTTTTGTTGGGTACAATTCTGAAAGTAAAGGCTATCGTGTGTATCATCCACAGACTAAACGCATTCTGGTTATCGTGATGTTGTTTTTGTGGAAGATGCTATTCAACCATTTTTTTCATGTACTAAGGAGACATTTGTTAGCTCCAAAGACATGAATGATACTTTCCTGCCTCTTTTTACAGGTGGACAGTCTAGTGCTGGTCCTAATGAGGCAACTTCTCAACCTTTGCAAGTTTCATGTGATTATGCAGATAATTCTGTTTTTGATGCAGATGTACATGATGCACTTATTGATGAGAGAGCTGATATTGAGCAAGCAAGAACTATGCCAAAATGGTTGGTGCAGACCT
This sequence comes from Ceratopteris richardii, assembly GCA_020310875.1. Classification (NCBI taxonomy): domain Eukaryota; kingdom Viridiplantae; phylum Streptophyta; class Polypodiopsida; order Polypodiales; family Pteridaceae; genus Ceratopteris; species Ceratopteris richardii. The sequence continues at coordinate 58,190,353 of CM035425.1, read as the reverse complement.
TGCATGACAGCAAATTAGATGCACCTCTATCATATCGTACTCGTTCAGGCTCTCATAGTGCCGCTTTTGCATCAGATTTCTATGCTATGGTTGCATCTAGTCTCTGTGATGAGAATGAGCCTGTTTTGTTTGATGAAGCACAAAATTCAGAAAATTGGATGGCTGCTATGCAATCGGAATATGATGCTATAATGAAGAATGGTACTTGGTCTTTATGTGACTTGCCTTCTGGCAAGAAGGCCATTGGCACTAAGTGGGTATACAAGCTGAAGCGTGAATCGGATGGTACAATTGGCAGGTATAAGGCTAGGCTTGTTGCAAAGGGTTATGCACAGGAAAGAGGCACTGATTTTGATGAGACCTTTGCACCTACATGCCGTATGACTACTGTTCGGAGCATTTGTTGACTTGCAGATCATCATGGTTGGAATGTACATCAGTTGGACATTAAAATAGCATTTATGAATGGTGACTTGCATGAAGAAGTGTATGTTTTTCAGCCCTGTGGCTTTGTGCAGAAAGGGCATGAAAACCAAGTGTGCAGGTTCAAGAAGGCATTATATGGTTAAAGCAAGCACCACGTGCTTGGTATGAGAAGATACATGCCTGTCTGATTGCACATGGTTTTGAGAACAGTCCAACTGAAAGCACCTTATATGTTAAGCGTGCTAATGATGTGCTTCTAATCATTGTTGTCTATGTTGACGACATGCTGCTCACTGGACCTATTGAGAAGCATATTGCTTATTTTAAGGCTGATTTGCATGCTTCATTTGAGATGTCTGATTTGGGGCATTTGCATCACTATTTGGGCATTCAATTTATGCAAGTTGATGGTGGAATGGCTTTGTGTCAAATGAAATATATTGACACATTATTGCAGCGTTTTGGCCTTGAAGACTGTAAGCCTATTGCCACTCCTATGGAGACAGGTTTACGATTGAGTCTTCATGATGCTGGAGATGCATTTGATGCTGTATTCTATCAACAGGCTGTTGGATGCTTGATTTACTTATGCATTACTCGGCCAGATACTCAGTTTGCTGCCTCACAGATGAGCAGGTTTATGCATTGCGCAAGAGTCAAGCATTGGCAGGTAGTTAAGCACATCTTTCACTATTTGAGTGGTACTCGGCTACTTGGGTTGTTTTATCCCAAGGGGGGATCACTACCGCCAGATTTGCATGCTTTTTCTAACTCTGATTGGGCTGGTTACTATGACACTCATGTATCCACTAGTGGCTTTTGCTTCATGCTTGGTAGCTCATGTATATCTTGGTTGAGCAAGAAGCAGCCTATCGTGGCCACTTCCAGTTGTGAGGTTGAGTATAGGGCAGCTTTCACAGCGACCGTTGAGTGTGTGTGGCTCAGACACCTTATGGCTGATTTGGGTGTTGGTCAGACTTTTACCACCACCATCTTCACTGACAGTCAGAGGGCATTGGCAGTTGCGAGGAACCCTGTGTTCCATGCTCGCACTAAGCACATTGAGGTGCATTATCACTATGTCACGGAGAGGTTCTCTATTGGGGAGATCAGCTTGGCATATATGCCTACGCACGAGAACATTGCAGACCTTTTCACGAAGGCTCTGCCTAGGGAGAAGTTTGAAACTTTCTGCAAAGCTTTGGGCTTACTTCCTTTTGTGGAGTGATTTCCACATAGCTTGGCACTTCCTTATACATGAGTGCCAGGTCCTTGTTCACCGCATCACTCCCAGGTGGGATTTGTTGATATATTAAGGTAGTGATGTGTATGAACACACTAGGACCGTTGGGGCAAAGTTTTTTCCCTCTTTAGGAGGTTTTTTCCCTCGGCTTGTATATACGCCTATTGCCCTAATGGGCTACTTATCTTTGTACATTCTCTAGTAATACATTTAGTATTATGTGTTGTGCTCCAAGCTTCTTCTTCTTCCTTGTGATGTTCGCATGCTTCCGCAGACGTCTAACTCCAACAATGTCTGCTTTGTAAAGTATTCCATTCTTAATAGGTAATGTTGAGGCTAGGGTCAAGATACTCGAAGTTGATCCAATGGTTGGTATCTTGCTTCTAGAGATGTTTCCATTTTTTGAAGCCTTTGTTCCATAGTCTCTTGGTGTTTCGAATGTTACAAGATTCCACATTCCAGATGCCTTGGATTGAAAAACAAATAGAGTCATTCTATCTTATACCGGCTACCCACTTCCAATCTTCACTGATTTTTATGAAGCTTTTAACTTTATTCCAACTCGTCCATAGGGAGCACACAAGATTCCAGCCTTTCGGGAAAACTGGGATAGGACAAAACAAAAGGGTTAGGATGTCAAGATTCTTCCAATTCGGGAATCCTACGAAAGTCAACACATTCTTGTTTTTGAAGATCAACTTGGCCCATGAGGCCTCCCCATTGCACCACACTTTACTCATCCATTTTTCTGCAAGTTTGTTAGGCACCTAATGTCCAGAATGCCAAGGCCCCCACCTATTTATTAACGCTAGTGATCAAATCAAAAAGTTGTAGTCAAGATTGTCCAAAGAAATTCATATAAATGAATAGATTGAAGTAGATTTACAAAGTCTCGTCCTAGTAGCAATACATGGTATAGAAAATTGCCAGATGCTTCATTAGCATTGAACTACTCCAAAATTCTTCAGCATATACGCGTTCTAAAAACCGCAGGGTGAATACTATTCGTATGCCTCCTCTTTTATAGCTTTCAAACATCTAATTTTATCGAGTTCTCTCCAAAAAAGTCACTTCTAATTTTACACTTCTAATTTTAGCAGTTTTCTTCAGAAAAGCCACTGCCAAATTTATCGGAAGGTTGCCGAAAAATTTCACCAATATCTTTGGGGAAGAAAACTTTGGATGCTTTTTTTTTAAGTGTTGTCTTTGCCCATCTGAATCATTATCGACATTAGAATCCTTGAGCATATCCTCCAACCTAGCACGCTGTGAACCTACCATCTTTAACTCTCTCATACTTTGTTTCAGTTGACGAATAATTGCATCCTCATTGCCATCAAAGGACATGATATGTCTTGCTAACAAGTGGAGCATAAGCCTCTCAAACATTCCTGCATATTCAGCTTCTTCATCGTGACATTCATAGCCAAAATCAGCTCCTATCTTCGATAGTGCATTGAGGGGTCAAAGATGGGCACTAAGCCACAAAAATGCCAACGTCCACCCTTCACTCCATTGATTCTCTAAGTTGTCATAGCTTCAATTGTAAGTCTTTCTCCGCAAGGATATGTGAAAAGCTTCAATTCCAATGAAATGGACATCATGCTCTTCTCTCCATCACATCATTTTCATTTGCATGTTTTACTCTGAATAATGTGTCAATTTGAAGCAAGTCAAAGCGAGAGTAGAGATGGGAATCTCTATGACAATGTGTGCATGGTCTAACCTGAATATGAAAGTTCAAAGAAAAGTTATTATATCATAAATACTACATGGAGTTTCTACACAGAAAGGATGTAGAAAGCTCCCCTCAAACAAGGTTAGAAGTCTAAGTTAGTCTAACATCAAAGCACCCAGTTGATAGTATAGCTTGGTGAATCAATCTTTTGTCTCAAAAGTTATGCATAATATTTGCATAAAAGGTGTCTTAAAAGATTGTGAAAGAATAATAAATTAGTGATTAGAATAGTTAAAAGATAAGTGTTTTGAAGTTAAGGTCAAAACATCATCAATAGATGCAAAGATGTTGCCTCCATACACTCATGTTTGATACCACACTAGAGTTTGGTGGATCAATGATGGTTTGACTTCACTCAAAGAATCTTTTTGAGAATCTAATTCATTCCTCATAAAGATAGATAATATGCTTCTCAAACTTGATTTGATAAGAACTATAAAGTTTTCAAGTTTTGAATCCCTTAAAGTTTTGACTCAAATTGGTTTGAATTATCTTATAAGTTTAAAGAGGTTATACAAAGTTGCAAATCTTCCTTTCTTTCAAGACCTTGGACTTGACTCCAATGAAGTATGTGAGTCATGTCTATGAAGGTTAGGATTAGATGATAAAATTTACTTTGATTTAGATTTTCTTCTATTGGTGAAGAAGAATTAGTCATACTCTCTAAAAGGGTTTGAAAAATTCTTGAAGAGGGAAGAGTTAGGAATCGATAATAGATTAGCCAATTCCCATCAAAATACCTTGAAAATCATTCTAAGATTGAAAATATGTTAGGGATTTACTTTGAAAACCTTGAAAATGGGTTGAGAAAAGTAGATAAACTTCTTTCTTACATTCTACCAGGACTCTAAGGCCCAATTGGACAAAATATCCCTCTAAATGGGTGAGGATTGATGAATGTTGGTTAGAAGTGGCCCAAGATAACAACTTGGCTGGAAATATTTGAAATCCACCTATTTCATATGAGGGTGAAGACCCAATTTGCACATAGAAACTCAATCAATTAGGAATGGATATTTTTTTCCACCTTTTTTATTCTTTATATAGCTTGCACTTGCTTCAACATAACAAATGCGAAAATAGATGGTGTTTGAAGAATGATATGGGAAAGTACTATAACACATAATGTTTTGGCCTCTTTTTCAAGTCCAATTTGGGATAGGATCCCATTTTGATAAGAGGTGAATAAAAAAGATGGCTATCATTCTCCTACATTGGACCATGGACATGGAGAATTCTTGTTAAATATCTTGTATCTTGAAGCATATTTTTTAGGATGAAAATGTTTATCAAGGGGGGAACAATGTTATAAAGTGGCTAGAGAAAGTCAAGATAACGTAACGTTTAGAATACTAAACTAAGTAGCACACATAGCCAAGTGGTTAAATCTTAAGGGTGGGAAGAGGGAGTTCTTGGGTTTCCGTCTTGGAAGTGCAAGGTTTTGTCCAAATTTTCTATTATCCCAACCATTGTGGACCTTTCTTTCAACTATCACCTTTAGAGTTAAAAGGGTGGTGTAGGTTCATCTCTCAAAAGGATGGAGAGGATTGAATGTGTAAAAGTTCAAAAGAATGGCCTTTGATTAAAGAGATTCCTTGAAGGAGTGGGTTAGAGTAAAATGATTTAGTTCCCATAGATATTTAATAAGATGGTTGAGTGGAAAACGATATGTCATCTCTTGTATGCCTTGTGGCTTTTTAATATGCATAGCTTGAGAGATAGAAAGTTTTTTTGCACCTTTTCCATATTGTACACATATGCATTATATTGTTATGTAGTGTTTGCTTCTAGTGTTTGTGATGAGAATGGGCCTACCTCTTTTAAAGAAGCACATAATTCAAACAATTGGATGGATACTATGCAATTAGAATATGATGCTATTACAAAGAACTAGGTTTTTATGCAATTTTATCCCTATCAAGAAGATGATTGGCACTAAATGGGTCTATAAGTTGAAACACGAGCATGATTGTAGCATTGATCGCTTATAGCCAATAGTTATGCTTAGAAGAAGGGCATTGATTTTGATGAGACCTTTGCCCCGACATGTCACATGACAACCGTTCAAAGTGTCAATGCACTTACAACTCATAATGTTTTGAACGTACATCATTCGAACATTAAAATTGCATTCTTGAATGGTGACTTTCATAAAGAAGTGTATGTATACACCCCATGCTTTTCTACAGAAAGGGCATGAAAACAAAGTTTGTAGGTTAAATAAGGCATTGCATGGATTAAAGCAAGTACCAAGTGCATGTTATGAGAAGATAAATGTCTACTTATCAACACTTGGATTTCATAATAGTCCAATTGAGCCTCTAATGAGATGCATATGTCAGATTTTAAGGCTGATTTTCATGTGGACATTCAATATCTGCAAGTTCATGGCACCATTGAGTTGTGTCAAACTAAATATGTTGAAACTTTATTGCATTGTTTTAGACTTGTAGATAGTAAACCTATATCCACTCCCATGGAAACATGTTTATGATTGAGTATTCATGATCTTGGAGATGCATTTGATGCTAGTCTCTATCCACAAGTTTCCAAATTCCACATTTATGTATGCATCACTTGGCTTGATGTTCAATTTTCTATCTCTTAGATGATCAGATTCATGCATAGCCCCAAGACTTAAGCATTGACAAGTAGCTAAGTGTATCTTTCACTACTTATCTAGTACCCATCATCTTGGGATTTTTATCTCAACGGGGGATGTGTATTGTTCTGTTAGCATAAAAAAGTCCAAACATGGAACATATCTATCAGGTGGATGTGAGATTCCTTCCTTGAAATTCCAATGATAATCATCAAAGTCACTTACTTCATGATCTTCTAACTTGTTTGTTACTCCTTGAAGGGATTATAGGTCATAACCTTGATCATTGTAAAATTGAACTTCATCTTTGAATTTTCAATCCCTTTGAGGATTCAAGATCAATACCAAAATTCATTCCAAGATGAAAAAATACCTATAATTTCAAGGTCTGATGTATATTCAACATTGATGTTTGTATTATATTTATCTTAAAGCCCAAAACTATATTTTATCTAGCTATAGAGCACCTTTTACTCTAATTCTTTAAAAGAGATTTTGTAGTCAAGGAATTATCACTTAACTTTATCCTAGCAAGACTTCAAGTGTTTTCATCAAAACACAATTCTATGATCTTAATCTTGAATCAAATTTGTCCCCAAATCTTCAATCCAATCAACTAGATGGAATTAACACCCATAATTTTGTTGTATGTGGAAGCAAACCAAGAGCACAAGCAAGAAAAAGAAGCCTGGAGCACAACAGAACATTGAATGAATCACCAAGTGAATGTACAAAGATAAGTAACCTATTAGGGTTATAGGTATATATATAAGTTGGGGGGGAAAAACCCCTAAAGAGGGAAAAAAGTGCCCTGATGGTTAGTGTGTTCACACACATCACTACCAAAATATATCAACAAATCTACCCTAGGATTCATGCCGTGAACAAGGACCTCACACTCATGTATAAGGAAGTGTCAAGCTATGTGGGAGAGATCAATCCACAAAAGGAAGTAAGCCCAAAGCTTCATAGAAAGCTTCTCACTTCTCCCAAGGCAGAGCCTTTGTGAAAATATATGAAATGTTATCTTGTGTGGGGCACATATGCCAAATTGATCTCTCTAGTAGAGAAGCTCTCCCTACCATAATGATAATGCACCTCATGTGATTTGTGCAAGCATGGAACATAAGGTTCCTCGTACCTATCAATGTGCTCTGGTTGTCAATGAAGATGGTGGTGGTAGAAGATTGACCAACACCCAAATTAGCCAAAAGGCATCAGAGCCACACAGACTCAACAATCACTATGAAAGCTACTCTATAATAAAACTCACAAATAGAAGCCACCATAGTAGGTGGCTTCTTGCTCAACCAAGATATGCATGAGCTACCAAACATGAAGCAAAAAACACTAGTGGACACACCACTATCATAGCAACCAACCCAATCTGAGTTCAGAAAAAGCCTATAAATCCGATGGTAGTGATCCTCCCTTGGGATAAAACAATCCAAGTAGTTGGGTAGCACTCAAGTAGTGAAAGATGCACTTAACTTCTTGCCAATGCTTGACACATGGGCAATGCTCGTTTGTAAGACAACAAACTGAATATCAGGTCATGTTATGAATAAGTAATTCAAACATCCAAAAACACATAGAAACATACAAATACATACATATATGTACATACACACACATAGATACACACACACACACATACACTTAGATGCATACATACACACACATGCATATGCATACATACATACAACATGCACAATGGACTTGTGCTACCTAACTGATCCTTTTGAAATAAAAGAGAGACTAACTCCTCAAATATTAAGGCAGTTGAAATAACTTTCATCATCAACTGAATATAAATCGAAAAGAACATTAAGAATGGTCTACACAAGTGAACTATCTAGCAAGAACTTCATCTACAGAAATCAACGGCTTTTTCAAATCTTTGATCTTTGTTAAAAAAACTATCCATAGAATCTCCTCCATTCATGTTCTCACTCTCCAGCTATTTTTGGAGGTAAGCAACACGAGCCTCATTTCTTGCCTGGTATAAAGTGACGAGTGTATCCCAAGCATCCTTTTCTTTTTTGCACGAGTGAATATGAGGGATAATGGCACATTTGATAGATATAGCTATCAATGCATGTGCCTGAGCATCTCTGCCATCCCATTGAAGTTGCTCTCCTCTAGGTGCAGGAGGACTGACAACATGAATAGGAATTTGAAAATTATCATCTTCAATGCCATTTGCATCATCTTTAATAACTGTATTTGCAAGTGAAGTAGGTTGTTTTTTTCAACACCCTACACAATATTCCATAGTCCTTTTTCCACCAATACATGACACATCATATAATCCCATAATGGGTGAATGAAATACATGTTGCTTTCTGCCATGGCCATTGACTAAAATATTTTGATGCATAAAAATGATTGTATCTCAAAAAATTGAACAAAACTACCTTGTCGAGCTCTGCTAAACCTATAGTAGACTTCCAAGCACTTGTATTGATGAACCAAAGCTTGTGTACATGTTTGGCACAAAGGGATGAAATCACCTACATAGGCATTGTGATAGTATGCTTACCAATTTCCATGGGATTCTAAGACTGTGACCAGAGGGGTGTTGATGATGCCATGAAGTGGTGGCTTTGATACAAGTTGTTGGAGTTCTAGGTCTACAAAAGCACACAAACATCACAAGGAAGAAGAATAATAATCTTGGATTGCAACACATAATACTAAATGTATTATCAAGTGAATGTACAAAGATAAGAGACTTGTTAGGGTTATATGCATATATACAAGCCAAGGAGAAAAAACCTAAAGAGGGAAAAAAGTACCATGGTAGTCCTAGTGTGTTCACACACATCAATACAAAAATTTATCAACATCAAGTGTGTCCTAAAGCCCAAAAAAAAAGAAAAAGAAAAAGAAAGAATAATTTATTAAAAGAAAAAGAAGAAGAAAAATCGATTCCCATACCCCTAGCTTAGGCATTTTTATCATTGGATAACCCTTGGGCACATCATTCAAGACCCACATCTTTCACATATTTTTTTAATAAGTGCATCTAAAACTACATTCATAGGGCCACCCTACAAGGCCATGCATTAGAAACTATTGCCTGCTACCCATGCATAGCACTAAGTAGTCCCCCTATGCCTACTTCCAACGCTCATTTTTAATCATAATTTCTTTTATTTTTAAGTCATGAAAGTTGCTTTATTTTCTTTTTATTTATCACAAGACACATAACAATATCTGGTCTAGTGTTGGCAAGATAGAGTAATGAGCCAACAAGCTGTCGATAGGTATGCACATCCACAAGTGATGATGAGTCCTCGAGTGTAAGCTTGATGTTTGGATCAAGTGGTGTAGAAACTGAGCGACACTGGTCCATGTTATATCTGGAAAGTAGATCAGAGCAGTACTTCTTCTCTGATAGGAATATACCTTCTTTTGTTTGCCAAATTTCCATACCCAAGAAGTAGTGTAGTAATCCAAGATCTGTCATAGAGTACTCAAGATGAAGCTGTGTGATGATAAATCGGATGTGTTCTTCGTCTGAGCCTGTCAAGATCAAGTCATCTACATAGAGAATGATGATGGCTACTAAAGACTCCTTTTGATAGATATAGAGATTAGCATCAGCATTGCTTCTGTGAAATCCCTTATCTTCAAAGAACTTGTGAAGCTTTTCATACCAGGCCCTGGGAGCTTGCTTGAGTCCATAAAGTTCTTTGTGAAGTTTGTACACTTGATCTTCCTTTCCTTTGAACTTGAAGCCTTCAGGTTGTTCAACATATACTTCTTCTTGAAGATCCCCATTGAGGAATGCACTTTTGACGTCCAGCTGGTAAATGGGCCACTTAAAGTGAGCATTTAGTGCTAAGATGATTCTTATGGTTGTGAATCTTGCAGTAGGAGCAAAAGTTTCTTCATAGTCAATGCCATGTTATTGCTTCTATCCCTTAGCGACTAATCTTGCCTTATATTTATCTAGAGTGCCATCAGACTTGTATTTGACTTTGTATATCCACTTGACTTCTATGACTTGATGGTTGGTTGGTTTGGGAACTAATGTCCAAGTCTTGTTCTTTGCTATTGCATCTAGTTCCTCTTTCATAGCTACTTCCCACTCTGGTTGGCCTTGAGCTTCTTTGTAGTTGGAAGGCTCTGAAATTTGCTGAATTTGGTGCATTAGAGCATAATTAACATAATGAATTTGTTCGCGTTGTCTCTTATCAAGTAGCCTTTGAGATCGGCGTGGTTGTTGTGAAGTACTGGCTTCTGAGTTGGAGTATGAATGGCAGTATGCGCGGCTTCTGCCCAGAACTTGTAGGGTAGATCCTTGTGATGAAGCATAGTTCTTGCCATTTCCATCACACTGTGTATCTTTCTTTCAGCTACTCCATTCTGGGATGGAGTATGAAGCTGAGTGACTTGTCTTTTGATCCCTTTCTGGTTGAGAAAGTTATCAAAGTCATGATGTATAAACTCACGACCTCCATCTGATCTGATGGTTTTAACTTTAGTTGAAGCTTCATTCTCAACTTCCTTGATCCAAGTTTGAAACAACGAGAATGTGTATGTCTTTGACTTCAAAAAGTACACCAAAATATAGCGAGAGTGGTCATCTACTAGAAGATAAAAGTAGAGGGATCCACTCAGGGGTGGGGTGTTCATGGGTCCACATAAGTCCATGTGGATAAGGGCTAGAGGGTTCCTCACTCGTGTTGAAGCTTATTTGGGAACTGGGGCCCTATGTTGCTTGCCTTGGGTGCAAGCTTGGCAGACATCAGTAAGTTGCCCTATCTTTGGCAATCCCTTCATAAGTTGGGATGAAGAGATTTTTGATAAGTAAGAGGTGTGGCCAAATCTTTGGTGCCACAAACTTGAGGTTGATTCTTTGGATACAAACAAGATAGTTTGTAGAGGCCCTTTTCTTCAATACCTTGAGCAATGACATCCTTTGTATGGGGATCAACTACCTTAATTGAGGTGTTATCAAACCATATTTGTTTGTCCTGATCTGTAATGGCCTTGATGGAAAGTAGATTCATACATAAATTTGGAACAAAAAGAACATTGGATAAAGACTTGCATTCCCCCTGATTATTGGTAATTTGAACTTTCCCTTTTCCTTTGATGGGTAAACTTTTGTTGTTGCCAAGTTAGACTTCTCCCATGTGCTCTTCGAGCTCTTGAAAGGAGTCCTTGTCTTTGCACATATGGGAGGTAGCTTCGCTATCGAAGATCCACTCATGCGGGGAGCTAGAAGTAACTAGGGCATTGGCTTCTATGGAGATGAAGAGTTCCTCACTTGAGCAGTGGGATCTATGTTGGGATCCTTTGTATGCTTGCCTAGACGTAGAAGCCTTCGATGATTGTTTCTTTTTATAGCAAAACTTTTCTAAGTGTCCTGATTTCCCACAAAAATTACAAGTGAACTTCTTCGATGAATTATGCGATCCTTGCTTAGATCCATTGCTAGCATGATGACTTGTGGTTTTGCCCTTATTGAATGGGCCTTTGGCCTTCATGGCAGACTCTTGGGAGGAAGTCGATTTGGCTCGCGAGTCGTGAAGGAGCAATAGTCGACAAACCTCTTCCCAAGTTAAGACTTGGCCGCGATTATACAAAGTTGTGACAAATGTCTCGTACGACTTAGGTAACTTGTTAAGAATCCTAATGGCCATGTCTTCACTAGAAATCTGCCTACCACATAGTGCTAATTTATGTTGGTAGTCCTCAAATTGGGTTATGACCTTAGTAATTGTGTCATGTGGCCGAATTGTCAAATTATGAAACTCGGCCTCTAATGCATATATTTTCGAAGGGGTTTTGTCTTCATACAAAGCGGCTAACGTATCCCAAGTGTCCTTGGACGTCTTACAGGCCGTGATATGTCCTTTCATTAGTTCGTCACAGGCAAGTAACAGCTGACCTAAAGCTCGTTTGTCCTTGACATTCCACACATGTCGATTGTCTAAGTTGATATCCCTATTGGGTTTGGGGTCTGATCCGTCTATTACCTCATGAAGGAGATTCGTGTAGAGATATGCACGCATGACATCTTTCCATAGAGTATAATTTTGTCCATTGAGGTGTTCATCATTAAGCATAAAAATAGGGGGTGAAAGAGGGTGAGAAGTTAGCCATAGATAATGAGCTACCTTCACTTTTGTTCATTACAAAGCTTTCAGGATAAAGTGTTTAGAAACACTATCAAAGACACCGCTTCAAAATAATTGCAAAGCTTGAAATGAACAACTGTACACCACACTTAAATTCTTGGGGAGGGGGGGCTTAGAGTAGCCTTGCATTTGTACAACACCAAGAGGAGGGCTTAGAGTAGCCCGTTGCACATCAATTGAGCCTTAGAGTAGGCTTGGGTACGCAAGAAACTATGTGGGTGGGCTTAGACTAACCTCCAACCCACAAGGGTGCACACACACACAATACTTCTTTTTATATTTTGAGTGTACAAAGAGGGAGGCACTTAGTGCCTTGAGTGTGCCAAAAGAGGTAAGCTCTTGTGAGGATTACAAATGAGGGCCGATTATTAAAGTGTCAAATTCGATCACATTGGTGATGTCATCTCAAATGAGTTGGAAGAATGTAACGCATGACAAGGAAAGAAGTCCACAAATATAGCGCAACAAGAAAAATTTGTGTTGTTGTAGTAGATGTGTTGTTGCGCCATATGCAGAGAAAGGTATGTGGATCCTCAATGATGATTCATTATGAATCAAAGTTACACATGATCTCATGTAGAGACAAATACATCATGAATGATGTCTGTGCGCTATTGCTTTGCCACATATAGGGGATGAGATGGCTCAAATGAGTGGAGGGCTGGCGTGCAAAATGAATGGATGGCGCGTATAGCTTCTATTTCTGCAATCGATGTGAGCTTCCCTGCAGTATCGACGTGAGCTTATCCCTGCAATATCTGATGTAGATGACAGAGGTGCACAATACCTAATGTTAGTCCAACAAAGAATAGATGACCTGTTAGTGACTGTTACTGGAATTCACGATTTCCTATCTTGAAAGATCCTACAAGCTACAACACCCTGCATGATTCAATGCACCGAGAGACGACTCTTTCTCAAGAGTATCGGTCTGAGAGATCTAGTGTAGCAGAGAAGTGGAATTTTGCGAGGTGCAGTGGCTAGAATATGCACACTCGATCACCAACAGATAGTTTCTCCAAGTAGTCCACTGCTTTTTGCCTCGTTCCCACAGAGAAATGGTGCGCTAAGATTGATGCAGCATTGTTCTCTCTCTGAGACACTCTCTGTTTCACAGAGATGGTGCACACTAGAACATGGAGATTCGCAATTGCTTTGCTTGCTTTTCTCTCTCCTCTACTTTGTCTATCTGCAACAACAATGGCTTCTGCTACGCACACATCATGTGCTGCCTTCCGCCTCCCTCTTTCTCACATTTTGGGCTTAGTTCTGTTCATTCACTACTGTGCCTTCATTTAGATTTTCTCCTTGCAAGAATGTATTAGATATTCGTGCTGTGAGCATGTCAGAGAGGAAGGGATAAACAACTGCAATCTTTTGTGAAATGCTTCAGCTCCAGTAGCCAATATGCATCGTTGCATGATCTCGCATTCTCTTTCTCTAGTATAGAGAAGAGAGAAGGGCTAAGGATCAGAGAGAAGCAATTCTTCTATGTTGCACAGATGGCCTCTGATTTTGCAAACTTCTGAGTAGGCTCGACCTGACACATGGACAGGAGGTTGGGTTGATATGATAGCTCACAGGCTAAGAGTGGTACAGAGAGTATGAGCGTGCCATTGCACAAAGCAAAGGCCGATGCGAGCTCTGTTTTCTGAGTGTAGTTGATTTGGACAGAGAATAATCCTGAAAAGATTGATTTGTAATATGCTTATGCATGCATGCTCGACCTTGTGACTTGCCACCTTCAGCTTTATGGTAGACGATAACAGTGGCTGAAGAGCATGGATTACGTAATCAAATGAAAATCTTGAAAGCGAATAATTACCTCCTCAAAATTTGTATACACAGTGAATTCATATACATAGTGAATACTCCATATGGGGAGATGATCTATGCTCATAATGATCGAAAGAAGAGTAAATAGTGGTTATGACCACTTTTAACATTAGAGATGTATCACTAATGTCATGTTGTAGAGCATAACGTATCGAAAAGACCATCAAAATAGTGTTTATGAACACTATCAATGGTGATGGGACTAAATATCAACTCCACTTCAAGAACTCAGAAATAAAGTAAACGATGTTTCCACAAACAAGGTTGGGTGGGAGGGAAAATGGGGTAAAGGTGAACAAATCAATGAAGAAAATGGGTGGGAGGGTGGGCAAATGGGCAAAATGAAGCCTCAAAGAGTAAAGTGATGGCAAAATGCTTCTCCAAAATGAGTGGAGAGCAACATGACCAAACTCAAACACCACCACCACCAAAATCACTGCCAAATGCACCACCAAGACCTCCACCTAGCGCTCTGATACCATGTAGAGAGTACACACGCGGAAGCAAAATGAAAAGTAAAGTACTCTCACAAAACAAAGAATGTGTGAGACACAAAATGAGTAGACCATGAAATGGGTAAACTCATGTGGATTAGAAATGAGCTTGCCAATAGCATGGAGTACGCTCCTCAAGCTTCTAACCAAGTACAAATGAGGAAAGAGGCCCTCCTTATATAGATTTGGGAGGGGCTCTCAAAAGTACATCATATGTGGGATAAGTCTTCTGAAAGGAGAATGAATACAATTGGTAGAAGCACATGGCAAGGTACCCAAATACAAAGGAAATACAATATAAAATGGAAATAGACTAGAAATGGAGTGCCTCCTGGATACAAAATGGCGATGTACTCATGCGGATACAAATGTAGATGAAGTAGGAGCAATCATGTTGTCAACAGTTCTTAAATGGACAAATAAGTTGGTATCTGTCCTAACCTTCGAACTCGAAAACAAGAATGTGAAAATGAACAAAGATGAAATTATAAAATCACAAAAATATCAAATATTAGCTAGAAGTATGTACAAACAAGATACAAAGGGTGTACTAGCTTGTTGCATCAAGGAGGACAAACATAGCAGTTGGTTGCAACAAGCCCATGAAGGATTGCTAGGAAATCACTATTCTAAACAACAAACATTGAAAAATCTAAAATGTTTAGGAGTGTATTGGCCTAGTATGGATAGAGAACTACATGAGAGGATAAATAATTGTCTAGTGTGCCAAAAGAGACCCCCAGTGGAGTACGCTAACCTTTATCACGTATCGTTAATTCTAGAATGGAGTACTCCATTGGTAGAGTTTATGAGATCAGGAGCACTACCTAGTGAGGCTAGTCTAGCAAGAAAACAAAGCATGGAGCAAGAGGCTCAGGACTATGCCTTAGTAGGAGACAACGTATACCGAAGAGGCAAAGATGGTTACTTAAGACTGTGCATTCACGAATCAGACTATTTGACAATCTTAGAAATTGCACATGGTGATGTTGCAAGTGGACACTTCGAGCATGATCGAGCAATTAAGACCATTCTATTCTAAAGATTTTGGTGGCCCACTCTTCATATGGATGCACATACCGATGTGAAGAGATGTGACAAATGCCAATGTGCACAATATTCAATCAGAAAAGATAAGATGCCTTTGAGGCCAATGATGGGAGGATGCACATTCTCGAAGTAGGGTATAGACTTGTAGGTCCTATTAACCCCCCAAGCTAGAAACTCCCATGCAGAGTACATTATTGTAGCTAGAGATTGCCTTACAAAGTGGGTAGAAGTAAAAGCCACGACAAAGAACAATGCTCAAACAATGGTTAACTTCTTATTCGAGAATGCGTTCACCAGATACGGGTTACCAATAGATTTAGTAAGTGATAGAGGTACATACTTCTTGAACGAAATCATCGAAAACCTTCTCCAAGAATTCTTGGTGATACATAAGAATTTTGCCCCCTATCATCCACAAGTTAACGGAGAATCTGAGAGCACAAATAAGATCCTATGCAATGTATTGACAAAACTGGTAAATAATAAAATCTCTGATTGAGATAAACAACTTCATCATGTTGTTTGGGCTTACTGAGTTGCCAACAAAACAATACTCAATGCCACCCCATTTTAGATGGTCTTCAGATAGAATGTTGTGTTACCATTAAACTTTCTGATCTTCACTTTAAAAGTAGCACAAGAGCATGAGTGGAATGGACACAAGTTGTCCTCCAGGATATTTGATCTAGAACTCTTAGGTGAGACTACGCTACGAGTGATAGCAGGCATCTACACTACAAAAAAAAAGACAAAAGGCATACTTCAATGCACACATCAAGGATAAAGGATTGAAAGAAGGAGACCTAGTGTTGGTTTATACACTAAAGCAACATGCCCATAAATTGGAAAAATGAGGATATGAACCCATGTTCATTAATAGAATTTCCACTAACGGTGCAGTTCAATTGGCCACTCCAAAAGGTGACATCTTGCCAAGCTATATTATTGGATGTCGAGTCAAGCTATATCAAGAACCTCTTATAGAGGATATGCTAATGAGACTCTACATCGCTAATAAACAAAAAGATGAAGAATTAAGTGAAGTATTCCGATGGTGATGCACCACAATGTGCTCCCCTTCTCAAGAGCTCCATGATGATATCCTCGGAGTAGAAAATCGAGCTCCAGGCATGACACATGATACTCTACACAGAGGCTACAGAATACATAGAAAAACACAGTACATAGAGAGCACGAATGCAAATGCGGTTGAACTTCCAATTTGTGGTTGACCAAGCCACTATATGTTTTATTCAAGAACATATACAAAAGTGTCCGGTGGCCATTTGGCATTTCTCATGGACACTAACGATAACAATCTCCCACTAAAGGCCAATATGGCCAAAGTAACTATGGGAGAAAAATGAAGAATTATAAGGAATACCTGAGTGTAAGTATGCAAATTATACCTCCCACCTGATGGGCATGTTACACAGTATACAAGTGAATGTGTAAGATCATAAGTCAAGTAACCCCCATCAAGTGACAATAGTGTCGAAAGCTATCCTATGGTGGAGCTTTAGTCAAAGCATCATCATCTCAAGTATGAACCTTCTTAAGAATAATGCACCCAGTGGCTAAGCAATCTATAATGAAGTGATACCTCGCCTCAATGTGCTTGTTCTTTGCATGATAGACTAGATTCTTAGCCAAAGTAATGGCACTCTTACTATCATTGGGAAAACAGGGTACATGCTGAGGTAGACCCATATCAAAAGCAAGAAGAGAAAGCCACAATGCTTCCTTACATGCCTCACTTGTTGCAACATACTCTGCCTTTGTAGTGGAAACAACTGTACATTCTTGAAGATGAGATCTCCAAGAGATAGCACCTCCAACAAAATAAAAAATGTACCCTAATCCATTAGATGTGCCTGAGACCTTTGATGCCATGATGGTAGAGAGCTAAATAGAAGGATAATTGAGCTAGAAGATTCCAAACACCACGAAGGCTCAAAGAAGGATGATCAAGTGTCATATTTTGGGGGGGAATTCAGCAGTCTTTCTAGAAAAATGAATTAATGAACAGTAATGATCAACCAAAAAGATTATGTGAGAATAAGTGTGCTCACACCAATAAGTGTATCAAGGAGTAAATCGGCCATTGTATTGTTGACAAAACCAAAAAATCTAGAAAAAATTTGCCAGAATATCCTCTACAAAATTAGCATATGACCAATGTCAAAATCTCATAAAACTGCAAGCACTAACATGTTTACCTACATAGTGAATCACTTACTCCACTGCATATAATCAATTACCTGAAAGAATCCAACTAGGCTTATTAAGCACCTATGAACAACTATCATACATCTCCTATGGTGAGGTTGGGTAAGTCTTCCACCTACATCACCGAAGAGACCCCGACATCTAGGTGTCTCCTAGTTAAAAAAACCTCACCACTACCCTTTTTATCAAATGTAAAAGGCTTTATGCAAAAAACATAACCGCTATATCAATGACCACATGGACGTATATAAGTGGTATCCACAGAAGCATACATAGTGTGTATGTGCTCAATATATGTAGTAAAATGGCACTAAAAAGCTGAATTCACTTCCCAAACACTGGTCAGCAAGACCTGCGAGTGTTTGTCAACTCTATTATTTAGGCTCAAAAAAGTTGCATAGACTTGCGGTGGATGTTCCAACCACAACTAAAACCTTTTAAGAAACTTGTAGATTAACAAGTGTGGTTGAAAACACAGCCCAAAAGGTGAACATTTGTTGTCAAAGAAGTAGAAAGGATGATCTTCTTGATGTTCTTGGACCTCTGTGGAGAGAACTATGCATGACAATACTCCAAAATTGCTCGAGAAATCACCCCAAAAATGCTTCAAAAATAGGCTTTGATAGCAAAGAATGAAGCTTTAAGGGCCCAAAACTTGTTGAAGATAATGTTAACCTTGGTCTTTTCGCTTCTTCAAGCACCACAAGAGTGTAGCTTAGTGGCAAGATATTGCCATGGTTAAGCGAGCTCTGGGGGGAACAATATTGGGATGGGTGGCCTCCCGAGAAGTACTGGGAACCCAAGTCTTCCTTGATCGTTGAGGTCCTCCCTCATGCGCAACCAATGGCACCAATGGTGACTTCGTGACTCTAATGACAAGGTATGCCAAGGTCTATGCCTTGGTAGCCACCTTAGTCTTAAGCCTTGGAGAAAGCTTTGGGTGATTTCTCACTTCGCTCACACAAAAGGAACAAGTTTTTGCATTGAAATGCTCTGATACCAATGAAGTATCATGATGGCAATGCACCACAACATGCTCTCCTTCTTGAGGGCTCCATGATGATATCATCAGGGTAGAAAACTGAGCTCTAGGCACAACACATAGTACTCCACACAGAGGCTGCAGAATATGCAGAAAAACATAGTACACAGAGAGCCACTATATGTTTTATTAAACAACATATACAAAAGTGTTCGGTGGCCATTTGGCCTTTCACATGGACACTAACGATAACATTAAGGGTTAGAGAAGAAGCACAAGTAGAGGCTAGAGAGCACATTAGGTGAAATAAGTTAAAGCGAAAAGGCCTAGATGTCAATCCCAATGCCCCAAGATATCAAATGGCTATGTGCACCAAAAAGAGTACACACCCTAGTATCATAGATAGACAAACATTCATCATGGTTGAGATAGGCCAAAATGCTGCCAATAATAGGATCAAAGCTCTAATTGATTCCACAGTTGCCACTAGTGCAATCAGGTACTCATGCTATAAAGGATTGGGCATGGAAGTTAAACCAAGAGAATCTTATTTAGTGGGCTTAGGAGGCATGAAAACCCCTTGTATCAGCTAGGCATGATGGAGAGTGTTAATCTCCAAAAGATCAACCTACTCTTGAAATTAGAACACCTCTATATCAAGAGTAAGTCATAACCTTCTCCAATTTCAGAAGATCAATACTCAATTATCAAGATTTTGAAAAATCTGTGAAGATGATGACTCTATAGAAAGTCTGCTGCACTTATCTTTCTCATTGACCTACCAGTGTAAAGTTTTTTATAAAACTTTGCACAAGGTGTCGCCTATAGATTGCGCACCTTCTCCACGTTGAATTACTCCAAAAGATTCAGTATAACTTGAGAAATGAACTCAACAAGTTACCTATGTCTAAAATTGTCACACTGTAGAGTCGACTTTGACACCTGCAACTTCTAGGACATGGTTCTCCAAGACTAGAATCCGTTTAAGCAAATGCTTTTAGCCACAAGTAGCTTACCTTCCAACTTAAATATTGAATGCTTGCTTGCTCAAAACTTTAAACTATAGAAGGAGAACTGATCAAAACATTGACTTTGAATTTTGCGCCTCCTTCAACCTCTCTTCTTCCATTTACACATGTAAATTTTCCTACACTCAATTCTCTCAGCCTGATCACAATTAGAAGCTGAAAATTTGTACAGATGTCAATCACCTATAGACTTAGACTTGTACAAAAGCATTTCACAAAAGATCTAGCACAGAAGGAGAAAACTTAGAAACATCGGGTGCAAATTTCTTTCATTTCTGGAGGAGTTTACAACTGAATGATGAGAGAGAGTTCAACTAACTTCTAAGATGTCTAATAACTCTTACAACTCTTGACTACTCTATTCTCATGCTCTCTCATACTTGCCCCGACATTTTCCATAGTATATATAGACAAAAATTTACAAACTTATGACTAATCAAAGACATAAGTAAGCTGACTCTAAATTAATGTACATATGTGTACAACTCTTTATCTTCTGAATATGAACTTCTTTCATGCTTCATAAGTTGGTCTTTTCTTCATTCCTTGACTTCCAAAGCTTCAATTGTTGATTGCCCTGCACCAACAGCTCCCCCTCAATCATCAATTGAGGTTTTCTCTATCTTCTTTATGCCTGCCATGTCTTTGAACTTCTGTAGCTTTGGTCCATCCAAGCTTTTGGTAAGCATATCAGCTATCTGATCTTTAGTTGAAGTATGTATGACTTCAATCTCTTTGTCCATTACCTTCTCTCTTAGAAAGTGATACTGAATCTCAATGTGTTTAGTCCTGGCATGAAACACAGGGTTAGCAGCTAAATACAATGAACTCATGTTATCTCCATATATGATAGGTGTACTCTGTATAGTGTCAAAATTCTTCATCAGAGTCTTAACCCATATCACTTCCTTTGCAGCTTCAACCATGCCTTTGTACTCTGCTTCTGTAGATGACAAAGCAACTGTGTGTTGCTTCTTTGAACACCAAGAGATTAATTTATCTCCCACATAACACATGCATCCATGGGTTGACCTTCTATCATCAGGATTACCTGCCCAATCTGCATCACTATATATTTTGATATTTGTATCTGATGTAAAACCATAATACAAACCCTCTTTGAGTGTACCCTTAATGTACCTCAACACTCTTTGACCTGCAATCCAATGTTCTTTCCTAGGACAATGCATGAATTGGGACAAGACTCCAACTGCATATGATAAATCAGGCCTAGTTAATGTAGCATAGATAAGACTACCAGCCAAACTCTGATATAGCTTC
Organism: Ceratopteris richardii; assembly: GCA_020310875.1. Lineage (NCBI taxonomy): Eukaryota > Viridiplantae > Streptophyta > Polypodiopsida > Polypodiales > Pteridaceae > Ceratopteris > Ceratopteris richardii. The sequence goes on along the minus strand of CM035425.1, from coordinate 58,169,289 downwards.
ATATCCTTAAATTCTTCTCCACCATATCTGCTCAATTTGTGATTCACCTCCATTGGAGTAGGTGCTACCCTGCAATCATTCATTTTAAACTTGATTAACAAGTTCTTCAAATACCTTTCTTGAGTCACATACACTCCATGTTGAGTGTATGAAATCTCCATGCCCAAGAAATATGACAAGTCTCCCAAATCACTGATTTTGAACTCTTTCTCCATTTTCTTCTTTAGGCTTTGAATGCCTTTCTCATTTGTACCTGTAAGAATTATATCATCAACATATATGCACATATAAATGAACCCACCATCACTTGCTTTAACAAGCAAGCTACTATTTGCCTTAGATACTTGAAATCCAAGTTCTTTCAAGAACTTTACAAGTCTATATTTCCATGCCCTTGGGGCCTACTTCAACCCATACAAAGCTCTCTTGAGCTTACATACATGATCTGGATACCTTCCATCTCTGAATCCTTGAGGTTGCTCCATGAAAACATCATCTGAAATATAACCATTTAAAAAAGCATTCTTCACATCTAATTGACATAATTTCCAACCTTTACATGCAGCAATGGCTATGAGTGTCCTGATGGTTGTCATCTTTGCCACAGGACTATAAGTCTCATCATAATCAATACCATATGTTTGAGCAAACCCTTTTACAACAAGTCTAGCTTTGTACCTAGACACACTTCCATCTGCAAATCTCTTTGTTTTGTAGACCCACTTGCATCCAATGATTTTCTGACTATTTGGTTTAGGAACCAAATCCCATGTCTGATTCTCCATCAATGCATCATATTCTTCCTGCATAGCTTTCTCCCAATTTTCCTTACCTTTTGCCTCTTCATATGTAGAAGGGTCTTCATCTGCCTTTATCATGTAAGCATAATCTTTGGTAGCCAAAAAAGAAGTATCATAGCTATACCTTGTAGGTTGCCACTTGTGTCTTGATGACCTTCTAAGTTCTCCACTCCTTGAGGTTTCTGGTTCTTCACACTCAAGATCAAATCTTGGCATTTCTTCAACTTCAACCTGCACTTCATTATTCTCCTCTTCATCAAATATCTGAACCTTTGATTTACCCTTCTTTTGACTCACAACTTCTTCATCACCTGTATTAATATTGATTGTACCTGCATACCAAGTACCTTACTCATCAAATGTAACATCCTTAGACACAATGAATTGCTTTGCGGATGGGCTCCACAATCTATAACCCATCTGCTTGTCATCATAACCAATGAACACATACTTTTCAGCTTTAGGTTCCAATTTGTGTCTTAATTGTGATGGCACATATGCATATGCCAAACATCCAAATACTTTGCAATGATCCAAGGTAGGTCTCTTCCCCCACCATGCCTCATATGGTGTCATACCCTGCAAGGCTTTACATGGTAACCTATTAACCAAATAAGTAGCTGTATTTACAGCCTCAGCCCACAAATAATTTAGGCAATTTTTCTCCTTCATCATTGACCTTGCAAACTCAACAAGAGTTCTATTTCTTCTCTCTGCTACACCATTTTGTTGAGGATAGTACCTGCAAGTAATTTCCCTTTTTATACCTGCATTCCACAAGCAATCACTGAACTCTTTAGAAAAATACTCTCCCCCTCCATCTGACCTTAGTCTTTTCAATTTATGACCTGTAATTCTCTCTGCATACACGTGATAGTGTTTGAATGTGTTGAATACTTCTTACTTATCTTTGATCACATATATAGTGATCCATCTGGTAGCATCATCAACATAAATCACATAATACCTTGAACCATTGATACTGAAATCCTTTGATGGTCCCCACACATCTGTGTGTACCAACTCAAGCTTCTCTGAATACATGAAACCATGCTTGGAGTAAGATTGCTTATGAGCCTTACCTAATTGACATGTCTCACATCTGTATGTCATATGTTGACTTGCAACATTAGGCAATCCAAGCACTGAACCATTATTAATCATATCTTTGATACCTCTTTCATTAAAGTGAAGCCTCTTGTGCCAAAGATCTAACTCAGAGATCTTATGTCCTCCATAAGTGAATCAGGCATGACCAACATTACCTTGAATCTTCAATGTGAACAACCTTCCTTCTTTTTTTTCGTGAAACAATTTGTTTATACCCATTGCTAGGGTCTTCCACAAACACTCCTTCATTAGTGAATCTAACTTCCATAACATTTTTCAACAATTTGTCCTACACTTATCAGATTCTTAGGAATTGTAGGAACATACAAGACCTTACTCAATAAGGTGCTACCATCCTTAGCCTTCACTGATCCAATTGACTTCACATTGTGCTTTGTATTGTCACCTGTTTGAACAACATGATTAGATACCTTATTTTCCAAATCAGTCATCAATGCTATGTTACCAGTCAGGTGATTGCTACACCCTGAATCAATATAGAAGACTCTTTGGTCTTCACTTTGCCTTTCACAAGTTGCATTCATTATCAATGTTGAATCCTCCTTCTGATCTGAAGCATAACTGTAGTAGGTATTATTGTATTGTTGACTTTGGAATCCTCTACCTGCATTTCTTCCAAAGTAACCCCTACTACCTCTACCTCTGAAATTACCTCTTTGATTCCTGCCACCTCTTCCTCTTGAATTAAAATTCTGATTATATCCACCATTACTCTGATTATTATGCCAACAATCATTAGCTAAATGATTTGTCTTACCACAAATCCAGCAAGCTCTGACTCCATCTTTATTATTCCTGCCTCTTCCTCTGCCTTTGCCACCTCCTCTTCCTCTTAGGAAGTTGACTTGACTAGTTGTGCCTTCATCTTCATTTGCTTGTTGCTTCCCTTTGCTATTTTTCTTCTTATCCTTTGAGTACATTGCATGACCTGTACTCTTGTCACCTTCACCTTTGACATCCTGCTCAAAGGTTAACATATGTCCTAGCAACTGATTTAAGTCAGGAGTAAAATGATCAAGTGATAATTCAATAGACAAAATGAATGGCTTCCATTTGTCATCACCTCTCAAACCTGTAAGGATTTGCCTTACCAATTTATCCTCCTAAATATCTTCATCAACAGCTCCTAATGCATCTACAATGTCCTTCATTCTGTTTACATAATCTGAGATGGATTGAGAGGCCTTCTTCTTGAATGTAGTAAATTCTGCCCACAAGGATGCCTTCCTAGACTTTGTGGTATTTTGGAAATGCTCCTCCAAAGCATTCCATATATCACTTGCACTTTCAAGACCTCTAATGTGAGGTAGCAAGTAGTCATTGACTGCCATATAGATAATGCTCCTAGCTTGAGCATCTCTCTTCATCCAATTCTTCAAATCTGACAATTCCTCCCTAGTTGGAACACTAGGATCTCTGAATTGTGGCTTTTCTTCTTCACCTGTTATGTAGGCTATCAAGTCTTGCTCATTAGATGAGCTTCCATCCTCATAGACCATGCAGGATAGTTTTCTCTATCCAATTTCTCTATCTGAAGAGAATCTCCCATCTTTTCTTCACCTGTATATTGAATTCTTCAATCTTTATAAAGTATAAGGTTACCTTTACTTTGAATGACACTCCTTTTGACTTCCTTGATGTCGTATGATCTCCTACTCAAGCTTTATCCTCAAGTTTTCACCTTTTGAACCTTTAAATGTTGAATTCTTTTCATCTGCAGCAGTCGGGACCCTCCTTCCTTCGATTCTGATGTTTCCTGCTCTGATACCATTGATGGAGAGTGTTAATCTCCAAAAGAACAACCAACTCTTGAAATTAGAACACCTCTATATCAAGAGTAAGTCATAACCTTCTCCAATTTTAGAAGATCAATACTCAATTATCAAGATTTTGAAAAATCTGTGAAGATGATGACTCTACAGAAAGTCTGCTGCACTTATCTTTCTCATTGACCTATCAATTGTGTAAAGTTTTTTATAAAACTTTGCACAAGGTGTCGCCTATAGATTGCACACCTTCTCCAAGTTGAATTACTCCAAAAGATTCAGTATGACTTGAGAAATGAACTCAACAAGTTACCTATGTCTAAAACAGTCACCCTGTAGAGTCAACTTTGACACCTGCAACTTCTGAGACATGGTTCTCCAAGACTACAACCCGTTTAAGCAAATGCTTTTAGCCACAAGTAGCTTACCTTTCAACTTAAATATTGAATGCTTGCTTGCTCAAAACTTTAAACTATAGAAGGAGAACTGATCAAAACATTGACTTCGAATTTTGCGCCTCCTGCAACCTCTCTTCTTCCATTTACACATGTAAATGTTCCTACACTCAATTCTCTCAGCCTTATCACAATTAGAAGCTGAAAATTTGTATAGAGGTCAATCACCTATAGGCTTAGACTTGTAAAAAAACATTTCACAAAAGATCTAGCACAGAAGGAGAAAATTCAGAAACATCGGGTGCAAATTTCTTTCATTTCTGGAGGAGTTTACAACTGAATGATGAGAGAGAGTTCAACTAACTTCTAAGATGTCTAATAACTCTTACAACTCTTGACTACTCTATTCTCATGCTCTCTCATACTTGCCCCGACATTTTCCATAGTATATATAGACAAAAATTTACAAACTTATGACTAATCAAAGACATAAGTAAGCTGACTCTAAATTAATGTACATATGTGTACAACTCTTTATCTTCTGAATATGAACTTCTTCCATGCTTCATAAGTTGGTCTTTTCTTCAGTCCTTGACTTCCAAAGCTTCAATTGTTGATTGCCCTGCACCAACAAGGCACACATTCCTATCCTCTTAAAGGATGTCTATTTGAGAGTGAAGCTACTAGTTTGACATGATGAGGACTCACAAAACATATGATACTAGGGAAATATTGGTTGCACGATCACACAATTGACTTAAACATGTGGCAGCAATCACTTTAGATTTGTTAACAAGCAATGCCTAAAAGTTGAATTGCAAGGCAGGGGCCCTTTTCATTCCAGTACCCTGCACTTTGCAAACACTACAAAGTCCAATGTGCACCATTCATCACCTATTAATGGGTAGGTCATGCAAGAGCTAGAACCCCTTCTCTTCCAAAAGTATGAAACTCACAATTGGAACAATCAATTTCGTAGAGCATAGGAGGACCATTGCAACTAGATGGCAAGAAGGCGGCCACCTCTATGACAAAAGCTACTACACAACCTCGATGCTCATGCACAAGGACAAAACTTGAACCAAATTTCAAGACTAAGTAGATATGGGTGATGAAAGGCAAGAAACCACCAGCTTTGCCCCAACAATTCCCATCCAGGCAAGCCAACAATGCCAAAAGAAGAACCAAGCAACTAGGACAAGCTCAACCACAAGGTATCCGACAAATTTGGGTGCTTAAGGAATTAGTTGAAGCTCAACAAGGATGCTTACACATGTGGGTACCCAAGGAACTCTTAATTACACAAAACCCTATGCTCTCCCTCACGAGAAAAGTCTCAACAAAGAAGCCAAGGAGAGGCAAGGGTGAGAACCAAGCACAGAGATCAAAAGAAGATCAACTCACCTCATCGGCAATAGTCAGAAGACAATCAACAAGGGTATGGGTTTAGAAGCCAAAAGTACAAGTAGCCCCCATAGAACCAAAGAGCCAACCACAAGGGATACGAGGCCAAAAGTAATATGTATGTAGCCAAACACCATTCTAAAATGGATCCCTATAAGGGGGAATGGTCAATTGTCATCCAACCATCGATTGATTGTATCATTTTGAGATCCAAATGGATACCTCCAAACAAAGATTGCATCAACATTTGCAAGTAACATCAGAAGGTTGGACATGAAAAAACCATGTGCCCTTGGCATAACCCTATCTTTTTCACCATTCAGATCATGCATTTCCATAGTATGCATTAATATAGGGCCACATTACAAGGCCATGCATAGAGACAGTTGAGAATCCCAGGCACATGAGACACATTTGACATATGTAAACTGTTTTATTGATAATAACCACTTTCTTCTTGTTTTGTGACAATGTTCCTAAAAAAAAGAGAATGGATAGGACCATACACTCGAAGAATCTCATTAGTGAAACATCAACAAGAACATCCATCAACAATGGAATACAAGCCAATGTTCAATCACCATGATGAGTGTACAACACGAAGAGATGAACATTGACCGACCTTTCACCATGGTAAGAACCCCCTACTTTGGCAACACTATAACAATGAAAGATTAAGAAACATGTTCCTCAGCATACCCTTGAGCACTTAGCTCAAGACCCAATTCTTCACACCATACTTCTTACAATGCATTCCCCAAGTAAGCATGCATAGGGCCACATTACAAGGCCATGCACAAGGCAGCTATTTTCTTCAAACCCATGCACTAATACACTTACCCATCATTCATTATGGGTTATGAGCACTTGGCATGATAACTATGAAAACCATGTTTGAAAGATCCAAAGGACATCAAGGCTACAACAGCAATACCAATGAAGTGATTCACAGCCTATTGCTGCTCAAAATCAACATTGACAACCTCTTTTGAACAACTTGCAACTTTTGAAAATTCACAAATACACCATCATGTTGGAATCCAAGCAAGAAGTACATACAAAGGGACTATAACTTACAAAGGCTAGCAATGACAAAATGAAGAGTAGGACAACCCACCCTACTACATTTGGAAAAAAACCGCTCTTGTTGATACATGATGGACACTACCTCTCAAAGTACTACATGTTTGACCTTGAGTGCCAACACTCAAGGTTACAACAGCAATAGCAATGAAGTGATTCACAGCCTATTGCTGCTCAAAATCAACATTGACAACCTCTTTTGAGCAACTAGCAACTTTTGAAAATTCACAAATACACCATCATGTTGGAATCCAAGCAAGAAGTACATACAAAGGGACTATAACTTACAAAGGCTAGCAATGAGAAAATGAAGAGTAGGACAACCCACCCTACTAAATTTGGAAAAAAACCGCTCTTGTTGATACATGATGGACACTACCTCTCAAAGTACTACATGGAACACCTACTCCAACAAGAATTTGTCAAGGACGAAAGACTTGAGATGGGGGGAGTGTTGGCACTCAAGGTCAAACATGAGGCACGTGAATGCATCAAAGAAGTGGACACAAGAAGAGGGAGCATGTAGGGAGCTCCAAGAAGTATATGTAAAATTTCTAGAAGAAACCTCTATAAAAACAACAATTTTGATCACTAAAAACCATTGTAAATATCATTTCAATTTTTTTGCAACTCCATTGTGTTCAAGCCAAGGAGTCTTCAAATTGAGGAGTATTAGAAGTATCTACATGCCAATTTTCATGATTTTTAGACTCTATTTGAGCCCTCAAATAAGCCCTCAAACCTAATTTTTAACTAGGAAAGACACTACATCTCGACAGGGCCAAAGCTAGTTCAAAACTATAAAAAGAGCTAGAAATCTCATTTTTGAGGTTAGCTATTTGGAGAGTGAACTTATTCTTGAGCATCATATACTTTCTTTGAGCTTTCTAATAGAGTATCCCATTGCTCCACTCTTTGTCTTACCTTATGTGTGCATATGTGTGCATGCTTGTGTGCTTCTCACTCACCCATTTCTGCACTCCACTTGCTCATGGTCATCATACCACCCTCATGTCTCCTTGGATTGAAAATATGAAGTGGATCTCCTCACGTTGGTACTTGCCATTGTGCTAGAGTCACATCTCTCTATTATGATGCATAATATATGTACATATAAAATAGAATGGATTAGAAATCAATATATATGTGTGTGTCTATATGTGTGTATGTATGTGTATGTGTGTATGCATATGTATTTGTATGCATGTGTATGTGTGTATGCATGTGTATGTGTGTATGCATGTGTATGTGTGTATGCATGTGTATGTGTGTATGCATGTGTATGTGTGTATGAATGTGTTTGTGTGTATGCATGTCTTTGTGTGTATGTGTGTGTATGTATATGTGTGTATGTGTGTGTATGTATATGTGTGTATGTGCATGCATGTGTGTATGCATGTATGTGTGTGTATATGCATGTATGCATGTGTGTATGTATGCATGTATGTGTGTGTATATGCATATATGTACATGTGTGTGTGTATATATGTGTGTATGTATATGTATGTATGTATATGTGTGTGTATGCATGTGTGAAATGTGTTTTTATGTGTATGTGTTTGTATGTATATGTGTGTATCTATATGTGTTGGATTATGTGTGTCGATGTGTTTGTATGTATATCTGTATGTATGTGTGTGTGTGTGTGTGTATGTGTTTATACATGTGTATGTATATGCATATGTATATGTATATGTATATGTGTATGTATATGTGTATGTGAGTGTATATGCATGTACACATGTGTGCATGTATGCGTGTATGTGTGTATATGCATATATGTATATGTGTGTATGTATATGTATGTATGTATGTATGTATATGTGCATGTGTATGTGTGTGTATGTTTGTGTATGTGTTTGTATGTGTTTGTATGTGTTTGTATGTGTTTGTATGTTTATGTGTGTATCTATATGTGTATGTGTGTGTATGTGTTTGTATGTATATGTGTATGTATGTGTATGTGTGTATATGTGTTTATGCATGTGTATGTATATATGTATGTGTGTATGCATGTGTGTATGTATGCATTTATGTGTGTGTATATGCATGTATGTATATGTGTGTGTATGTATATGTGTGTATGTATATGTATGTATGTATATGTGTGTGTATGTATATGTAGGTGTCTATGTGAGTGTATGTGTGTGTATGTGTCTGTATGTATATGGTGTGTATGTGTGTGTATTCATGTGTGTATGCATGTGTGTATGCATATGTATGTATGTGTGTATGTGTATGTATGTCTCTATGTGTGTATGTATATGTGGGTGTATGTATATGTGTGTGTGCATGTATACCTGTGTGTATGTGTGTATATGCATTTGTATGTATAGTGTGTGTGTGTATGTGCATGTTTATATGTGTATATGTGTGTACGTATGTGTGTGTATGCATGTTTGTATATGCATGTGTGTATGTATGTATGCATGCATGTGTATGTATGCATGTGACTATATGTGTGTTTCTATGTGTGTATGTATATGTGTGTACATGTATATGTATGTGTATGTGTGTATGTGCATGTATATGTGTATGTGCATGTGTGTGTATGCATGTGTGTATGTATGAATGCATGTGCATGTGTGTGTATGTATGCTTGTGATTGTATGTGTGTGTGTATGTATATGTATGTGTGTGTATGTGTATGTATGTATATGTGTGTATGTGTATGTGTGCATATGCATGTGTGTGTGTGTGTGTATATATATATATATATATATACACACACACACACACATACACACACACACATATATATATGTGTGTGTGTGTGTGACTTTATGTGTGTGTTTTTGTGTATGTATATGTGCATGTGTGTGTATGCATGTGTGTATATGCATATGTGCATGTATGTGCATGTGTGTATATATGTATGCATGTGTGTGTATGTATGCATATGTGTGTATGTATGCATGTGACTGTGTGTGTGTCTATGTGTGTGTATGTGTATATGTGTATGTGTGTATGCATATGTGTGTGTTTGTATATATGCATATGCATGTGTATGAATGTGTGTATGCATGTGTGTGTATGTATGTATGTGAGTGTATGTGTGTGTCTATATGTGTGTATGTATATGTGTATGTATTTGTATAAGTGTATGTGTATGTGTGTGTATATGCATGTGTTTGTATGCATGTGTGTATGTATATATGCATGTGTGTGTATGTATGCATGTGAGTGTATGTGTGTGTGTCTATGTGTGTGTGTGTCTATGTGTGTGTATGTATCTGTATGTGTGTATGTGTATGTGTATGTGTATGTGTGTGTGTATGCATATGTGTGTGTATGTGCATGTGTGTATGTATGTATGCATATGCATGTGTATGCGTGTGTGTGTGTATGTATGCATGTGATTGTATTTGTGTGTGTGTGTTTATGTGTCTATATGTATATATGTGTGTATCTTATGTGTATATATGTATATGTCTATATGTATATGTCTATATGGATATGTGTGTGTATGTGCATGTGTGTATGTATGTATGTATGTGATTGTATTTTTGTGTGTGTGTCTATGTGTCTATATGTATATATGTGTGTATCTTATGTGTATATATGTATATGTCTATATGGATATGTGTGTGTATGTGCATGTGTGTATGTATGTATGTATGTTTGTATGTATGTATGTATGTATGTATGTATGTATGCATATGCATTTTTATGCATGTATGTGCATGTGAGTGTATGTGTGTGTGTGTCATTGTGTGTGTATTTATATATATGTATGTATGTGTATATGTGTATGCATGTGCGTATATATGTGTTTATGTGACTTTATGTGTGTGTATGCATGTGTATATATATGTGTGCATGTGACTGTATGTGTGTATGTGTATGTGTATGTGTATGTGTATGTGTATGTGTATGTGTATGTGTATGTGTATGCGTATGCGTATGTGTGTATGTGTATGCGTATGCGTATGGGTATGCGTATGCGTATGCGTATGCGTATGCGTATGCGTATGCGTATGCGTATGTGTATGCGTATGCGTATGCGTGTGCGTATGCGTGTGCGTGTGCGTATGCATATGCGTGTGCGTGTGCGTATGCGTGTGCGTGTGCGTGTGCGTATGCGTGTGCGTATGCGTGTGGGTGTGCGTGTGCGTGTGCGTATGCGTGTGCGTATGCGTGTGCGTATGCGTGTGCGTATGCGTATGCGTATGCGTGTGCGTATGCGTATGCGTATGCGTATGCGTATGCGTATGCGTATGCGTATGCGTATGCGTATGCGTATGCGTATGCGTATGCGTATGCGTATGCGTATGCGTATGCGTATGCGTATGCGTATGCGTATGCGTATGCGTATGCGTATGCGTATGGATATGCGTATGCGTATGCGTATGGATATGCCTATGCGTATGCGTATGGATATGCGTATGCGTATGCGTATGGATATGCGTATGCGTATGCGTATGGATATGCGTATGCGTATGCGTATGCGTATGGATATGCGTATGCGTATGGATATGCGTATGCGTATGCATATGGATATGCGTATGGATATGCGTATGCGTATGCGTATGCGTATGCGTATGCGTATGCGTATGCGTATGCGTATGCGTATGCGTATGCGTATGCGTATGCGTATGCGTATGCGTATGCGTATGCGTATGCGTATGCGTATGCGTATGCGTATGCGTATGCGTATGCGTATGCGTATGCGGATGCGTATGCGTATGCGTATGCGTATGCGTATGCGTATGCGTATGGGTATGCGTATGGGTATGCGTATGGGTATGCGTATGCGTATGCGTATGGGTATGCGTATGCGTATGCGTATGGGTATGCGTATGGGTATGCGTATGCGTATGCGTATGGGTATGTGTATGTGTATGTGTATGTGTATGTGTATGTGTATGTGTATGTGTATGTGTATGTGTATGTGTATGTGTATGTGTATGTGTATGTGTATGTGTATGTGTATGTGTATGTGTATGTGTATGTGTATGTGTATGTGTATGTGTATGTGTATGTGTATGTGTATGTGTATGTGTATGTGTATGTGTATGTGTATGTGTATGTGTATGTGTATGTGTATGTGTATGTGTATGTGTATGTGTATGTGTATGTGTATGTGTATGTGTATGTGTATGTGTATGTGTATGTGTATGTGTATGTGTGTGTATATATGTGTATGTGTGTGTGTGTGTCTATGTGTGTCACATGTTTGGCACTTTGATAGTGGGGCAACCAAACATATTACCTCACATCAGAGTTTCTTCAGTTCACTTGAGCCCACCCCTACATGGAATACTTTCACATGTGCTAACAACTCCTCTTATCCTATAATGGGATTTGATCATTCTGACTATGGCTAATGGTATTTTTTTCACATTGTTAGATGTTTTATTTATGCCAGGGATCAAGAAAAATCTATTGTTGGTTTCAATATTATCCAAGATCGGCTTGGTTGTCAAATTTGTGATGAGAAATGTACAGTTCATGATCTGTCAAATGGAGATGTTATTACTACTTCTAGAATTTTACCTCATGAGCTATATAAGCTCATAGACTATGGAAAATCTACGAATGATTCACCATGTGCAGTTCAGAATTCTTGGGCTATCTTAGATGCAAATCTTTTGCATACATGCTTTGGTCACATGATTTTTGCTAGTTTGCTATGGCTATAAAAATCAGAAATGGTGTCCTCTCTGCCCAAACTTGAGGCACCTAGTAAAGATGTCTATGAATATATTGCGCAAAATGTAACATTCCTCTATCCCAAAAGATGGTTCGGTATGAGCTACTATGAAATTACAGCTTGTTTACAATGATGTATATGGTCCTATGTAGACACCTTCTTGTGCAAACTACCTTTACTTCATTACTTTTATTGGTGATTTTTCCAAGCATGCATGGGTATATCCATTGGAAGAGAAGTCCGAAGTGTTTATGTGCTTCTAAAAGTTTTGGTTTTCATTGAAAATCTGTCATCATGTAAAATGGGCACCCTTCATTCTTATTGGGGGGGATACATGTCTTATAATTCTAATGCATTTTTGGCCATATAAACCTCAACAAAATGGAGTTGCTGAAAGAAAGAACAAGTCTCTCATGGAGATGGCGAGGTGTATGGTCAAAAGTCAAGCTTTACCACATAGCTTCTGGCTTGAGATTGTTATATATGTAGCATATGTACTTAATAGGTGTCCCACAAAAGCACTGCAATCTATCACTCCATATGAGGCTTGGCATGGCCACAATCCATCTAATGCTCATCTGTGTGTCTTTGGTTGTCAAGTATATGCATTAGTGTCTGAACAACAACACAAACAGATGGATGATAAAGCAGAAAAATGTTTTTTTTTTGGGTACAGTTCTGAAAGCAAATGCTATCGTCTATATCATCCATAGACTAAACACATTTTGGTTAGCCATGATGTTGATTTTGTGAAAGATGCAATTCAACCATTACTTTCATGTACTAAGGAGATATTAGTTAGTTGCAAAGATGTGTATGACACTTTACATGATGCACTTGTTAATGAGAGGGTTGATATAGAGGAGGCAAAAATTATGCCTAAATGGTTGGTGCAAACTTTGCGAGATACCAAATTAGATGCACCTCTATCATGTCGTACTCGTTTAGGCTCTTATAGTGCTTGTTTTGCATCATATTGCTATGCAATGGCTGCCTCTAGCCTTTGTGATGAGAATGAGCTTGTTTCTCTTGATGAAGCACAAAATTCAAAAAATTTGATGGCTACTATGCAATCATAATATGATGCTATTATGAAGAATGGTATTTGTTCTTTATGTGATTTTCCTCTAGGCAAAAAGGCCATTGGCACTAAATGGGTATATAAGCTTAAGCATAAGCTTGATGGAACAGTTGATAGGTATAAGACTAGGCTTGTCGCAAAAGGTTATGCTCAAGAGAGAGGCATTGACTTTGATGAGACCTTTGCTCCCACATGTCGAATGACCACCATTTGTAGCATTTTTGCACTTGCAACTCATCATGGTTTGAATGTACATCAGTTGAACATTAAAATTGCATTTATGAATGGTGACTTACATGAAGAAGTGAATGTATTCCAACCCCACGTTTTTTGCAAAAAGGGCATGAAAACAAAGTGTGCAGGCTTAAAAAGGCATTATATGGTTTGAAGCAAGCATCACGTGCTTGGTATGAAAAGATACATGCCTACTTGATTGCACATGGTTTTGAGAACAGTCCAACTAAAAGCACCCTATATGTTAAGTAAGCTTGCAAATTATGTTCTCCTGATCATTGTTGTCTATGTTGTTGACATGTTGCTCACTGGTCCTAATGAGAAGGATATTGTTGATTTTAAGGCTGATTTGCATGCCTCTTTTGAGATATCAGATTTGGGGCATTTGCTTCATTATTTGGGCATTTCGTTTATGCAAGTTGACGGTCGAATAGCTCTGTGTCAAAAAAAAATGTATGACACATTATTGCATTGTTTTGGCCTTGAAGATTGCAAACCTATTGCCACTCCTATGGAAACATATTTATGGTTGAGTCTTCATGATGTTGGAGATGCATTTGATGTTGTTCACTATGAGGAGGTTCTTGGATGCTTGATTTACTTATGCATAACTCAAGTTGATATTCAGTTTGTTGTCTCACAGATAAGTAGGTTTATGTATTGCCCAAGTGTCAAGCATTGATAGGCGATTAAGTGAATCTTTCAGTACTTGAGTAGTACCTAGCTACTTGGATTGTTTTATCCCAAGGGGGGATCACTCCCACTAGATTTACATGATTTTTGTGACTCTAACTAGGCTGGTTGCTATGACACTCGTGTGTCTAATAGTGGTTTTTGCTTCATGCTTGGTAGCTCATGCATATCTTGGTTGAGAAGTAAGCAGCCTATTGTGGCCACTTCTAGTTGTGAGGTTGAGTATAGGGCAGCTTTCACAGCAGGTGTTGAGTGTGTGGCTCAGATGCCTTTTGGCTTATTTGGGTATTGGTCAGTATTTTGTCACCACCATCTTCACTAACAATCATAGTGCATTGCCAGTTGCAAGGAATCTTGTGTTTCATGCTTGCATAAAGCACATTGAGGTGCATTATCATTATCTCAGGGAGAGGTTCTCAATTGATGAGATCATTTTGGCATATGTGCCCTCACATGATAACATTACAGATCTTTTCACAAAGGCTTTGCCTCAAGAGAAGTTTGAAGCTCTCTGCAAAGCTTTGAGCTTACTGCCTTTTGTGGATTGATCTCTTTCCACATAGATTCACACTTCTTTATATATGAATGCCTACTCCTTGTTCACTGCATCACTCCTAGGGGGATTTGTTGATATATTTTGCTAGTGATGTGTGTGAACATAATAGGACCACTCAAACACTTTTTTCCCTCTTTTGAAGTTTTTTCCCCCTGCTTGTATATATGCCTATAACCCTAATGTGTCACTTATCTTTTTACATTCACTTGGTAATACATTCAATATTGTATATTGTGTTCCAAGTTTCTTCTTCTTCTTCTTCTTCTTCTTCTTCTTCTTCTTCTTCTTCTTCTTCCTTGTGTTGTCTGTGTGCTTTCATAGACTTGAAACTCCAACATATGATACAAAAGATAGGAAATATTAAACTTGATGATGTAGGCCTCCCCCTCCCTACTGGTTGTATAGAATGGAAAGGTACAAAGCATGAGATTTGTGGTCAACAAGCTTGCAATGAAGCAACACATTTGTAATGCGTATCTCAAAGATTTGCACTCTTTGAAATGCATTGGTAATAACCATCAATTGTGGTGATGTGGATGATTGTAAAGAGTAGATATATAAAGCATCAGTAGCACCAAATACATGTTGAAGAGGATTTTTTGACTGTTAGAGAATAAACCTTTTGATAGGCAACAAACTTCTTGAAACAATTACTTTGTGAAAAGCATTGTAATTGCCTTTCCTTAGCTAACCTAGTTGTCCAGTGATTAACATATAATATCTCTTGAAGAAAACAATCATCAACCTCACCTATCCTTGTGTATTTGAAAGTGTCTAAGTTGTCCAATTGAAGATAATTGTGTCATCATGTAGCTTGTATGAGTTTTTAATTATGAGGGCCACCTAAAAGAGGGCCACTTAAAAGAGGGCCACCTAAAAGAAAAAGTGAGTAGGAAAGCCAAGAAGTATAGATGATGTGTATCCTCACATTAAAAGGTATCACTCTTGTGCATGGTATTAGAACCATCATATCTCATGCAAGGCGATGTAATATGGTGCTATATTTAGTGCATACTTGAAGTGCAAAGGATCTAGTATGGTGTAAAAGACAAGGTTTTCTTGAAGCACATGGTTCTTGCACGAAGAGGTCTCTTCTTGTTAAGACACCAACTCTTTGTGTCTAAGTTCCTATCGCATTGAACTCAAAGCACTAGATGGCTAGTGTTAGTTTTGAATATAGAGCAAGGAACTTTATGTACATATATGCAATTGTATAGTTTTTTATATGTGCATTTTGCTTTAACTTTATTAATCAATGGTGACTTGGGTATGTCTAGAGTGTCAGAGAGAGGCTCAAGAATCTTTGGAATTGCATTGGGTATCAAGCCATTTACTATGCAAGAAGTTAAAACAGGTGCAATGACATTTTTTCCTCCCCACTTTAGTATCATTTTTCCATTGTCTAGGTTTAGAACTACTTAGTTGTTGAATAGCCAATCTTGTCGATCCTCATCCACATGGACTAAAAGTTTTGTCAGTAATTTGGCCTTTCCCAGGTGCATGAGAAGTGTAACTCCCCCTATGCATGGGGTTCAAATACCTCCTAATCCTATCAAGTAGGATTCAACATGTGTTATTCTAGCCTTCAAAGTTTGTATGAGAGATAGTCTCATCACATTAGTTGTGCCACCCAAATTTTTCCTGAATCTTTACATAGTAATTTTCAATATGTGTATACAATCTCTATTTAGATGGTCAAGCATCTGATGCCATTGGCATGCAATGGGCATGAATTTTAGGATCAACTCCTTTCAGATCCTTATAGGTCCAAGAAAAGATACCTCGGTACTCTCATAAGAGATGTATGAGATCTTGTTCCTTAGAAATTGATAGATCATTAGCAATGCATGAGCATCTCTCCTCATTTTCTTTGATCACTATGAACAATTTCTTTGCATCCTCCTTGTTATCATAACTCTCGCCCATTATATTTCCACATTTTGGCATAGCAACAATGATTTTCCCCTTCACATGGTATTTCCTAAAAATCTTAGGAACTTCAAACCCTACTATATAATATGACTCTTTGCTAGATATACTAGCTTGGCCGAATAAAATTTCATTCTCATAGATATGATAAATAGCTCAAGTTGGCTCATCCATGGTTGATGGATCCATTAAGGCGCCCATATCTTTTAAGTACTCTTCTTCATTGTTATAGGTCCCTTCCATGTAGAGACTAGGATAGTCATGAATGGTGGATACAACATCGTTTATTGGATGGGAGAGGAAAGAACTTTTGAATTCAAGTTTGTAAATGAGCTATTTGAAGTGTGCACTTAATGTAAGAGTGAATCTTATAGTTGTAAACCTTGTAGTAGGGGCAAAGGTTTGTTCATAATCAATGATGTGATTTTGCCTATAACCCTTAGCTACTAGTCTTGCTTTGTACATTTCCAAAGCACCATCTGATTTATGTTTAACTTTGTATAGCTACTTAAATCTAATAACTTGAGAATTGGTAGGATTTGGAACAAGTGTCCAAGTATTGTTCTTTCATATTGCATCCATCTATGTCCACATTGCTTCTTCCCACTCATGTTGACCTTGAGCTTCTTTAAAGTTGGAAGGCTCTAGAACTTGTTAAAGATGGTGCATAATGAAATAATTAACACAATGGCTTTGTTCATATTGCTATTTCTTGATGAGCCTTTGAGAGCTCATAGGCCGGTGAGAAGTCCTTGGTTCTGAGCTTTGCTTAGAAATAATTGTGTCCCCTTGGACTCAAATTTGAACTTGGATTTTGTTTGGGTACTTTGAAGCTTCATCAAAGATGAAATCGTTTGAAATGGTGATGGAGTGGTTCTTAAGATCATACAGTTTGTATGCCTTAAACTATGCACTATGGCCAATGAATAGATGTTTATTGGACTTAGATGCCAACTTATGTCTATCTTCTTTTGCATTGCTTTGCTTCCAAAACAGTAGTTGACATTGGGCTTGCATCCATAGTATGCTTCAAATGGATTTGTGTTGTGTGGTGCATTTGTGAAGACTCAATTATGATATGCAGTACAGTATGTATAGCATTGACCCAAAACTTGAATGGTAAGGCTTTTTTGTGACGCATAGTGCATGGCATTTTCATGAAATTCCAAATCTTTCTTTTAGCTACTCCATTTTGGGATAGAGTGTGAGGCTAAGTGACTTGTCTCTTGATGCCTTTCTATTTGAAAAAGTTTTCAAAGTCATGGTTGATGCGTTCATTACCTCCATCTAATCTAATGGTCTTTATTGAACTAGATGCCTCATTCTCAACCTGTTAGACCCACTCTCTAAACTTAGAAAATTTATCTACCTTAGACTTGATGAAATAGACCTATATGTATATAGCATGAGAATATATTAAGAGAAAGAATTAGAGAGATCCACATAGTGATGGGGTATTCATTGGTCCACATACATCCATGTGGACTAGGGTTAGAGGATTCCTTGCTCAAGTGGAAGCCTCTTTTGGATCAAGAGCCTTATGTTGCTTGCCTTGAGTGCAAGCTTGGCAGATATCATGCACTAGTCCAATCTTGGGTAATCCCTTAACCAATTTAGATGTTGAGATATTGGTTAAGTAGGAATTTGTGTCCATAGCATTGATGCAAAAGGGTAGAAATTGATTCTTTCGTGACAAATTAGGAAAGCTTGTACAACTCTATATCCTTGTTCCCTTGGGCTATGATGTTCTTAGTGCTATGATCAACCACTTTGATTGATGTGTTGTCAAGAGAGAACTTGTTTATGATGATCGATAATTGCTTTTACGGAGAGGAGATTCATGCAAAGGTTTGGGACAAAAAATATGTTTTATAAGGATTTGCATTCTCATTGGGAATTTGTAATTTGTACTTTGCTTTTACCTTAAATTGGAAGACTCTTATTATTTCCTAAGTATACTTCACCTTTGTGATTTTTTAGCTCCTCAAATGACTGATGATCCTTGCACATGTGGGAGGATGCACCACTTCAAATATCCATTCTTGTGATGAGCTAGGAGTGATAAGCGCATTGGATTTTGAAAGAGATCTTCACTCAAACAATGAGGCCTATGCATAGAGGAATTAGTTAGATTCTTGAAAGTAGAAGTTGTAGAATTGCTCTCTTTCTTATAACAAAACTCAATATGCCATGATTTTCCACAATAATTGCATGTAAACTTCTTGGACTAGTTGTTAGAGCCTTTCTTAGAAGCATTGCTAGACTGAATACTAGAGTTCTTAACCTTGATGAAGGGACCCTTAGCTTTTATGGCTTCTTCTTGTGATGTGGAAGACTTTGCTCATGAATCATGGAGCAAGAGTCTTCAAACCTCCTCATAGGCTAACACTTGGCCTTGATTTTAAATCGTTAGTCAAAAAGTCCCATATGACTTGTGAAGTTTGTTTTGAAGCCTAATAGTCATATCTTCACTTGATACTAACCCACACAATGTGAGTGCATTGATAATCTTCAAAAGTGGCAATGACCTTCATGATGGTATCCCAGAGCTTAATGGCTAGGTTATGGAACTCTACTTCTAAGCCATAAATTCTAGAGGGATTCTTATCCTCATAGAGATCTTGAAGTCTCTTCCATGCCTCATGAGAAATCTTGCAAGAAGTAATATGTTATTTAGTTAACACATCACAAGCTAGAAATAGTTATGCTAGGGATCTCTTATCTTTTACATTCCAAATGTTCCATGTAACTAAGTCACTATCCTTATCAAACTCGAGTTCTGTAGCATCTACTACTTCATATAACAACTTTGTGTACTTCCACAAATTTTAGTTTGCAACATTTAGCCTTTAGTCCTTGGGCATGAACGATGGCAAGTACAACATATTCAAAGATGTCGCATCCGAAATTGTAGAAATTTTCCCTCTTGAAGAAAATAGAAGTTCAAAATTGAATCACCACACTTGTAGCAATAGAGTCACCAACAAAGTTTGAGAGGGTGGTGTTGGGGGGCTTAGAGAAGATCTTTGAACACGTTGACACCCTTGGAGGTTTAGAGTATCCCAATATGCATTGAAACACCCTTGAAGGCTTAGAGTAACACTCAGAAAAGATCTCTTATATTACTTTGAAGTTTACAAAAGTAGGTGGGGCACTTAGTGCAAAAGTGTGCCACCAATGAGGGTTAAACTACTTGGAAAGTATAAAGATAGTGCTTTACAATTATAGACACTTAATGCCACGAGATGTTCTAAAAAATGAAGGTTCTTATGGAGAGAGATATCAACCAAACACCAAGTCGATACAAAGAAAATGTGGCCATGGTGTACATATCTACTTTGAGGAAGTACACTAGAGACACGTGCCTTTATAAAAAATGGGTCTGCCAAATTCAAGGATGCTCCCCTTTTAAGAACGTTGACTTGAGTGGGCTCCAGGCATCTCAAAGGAGCTCTAATGACTCACAGACAAGTGAGTTTAAGATATTTTTTATTTGGAAAATGAAGGCATACAAAAGAGGCAATGTGTGTTATTTGTTACCCTTCATGAGAGAGTATAAGAATCAAAAGGATGAGTATCCTACAGATGAATTCTCCTCCGAGTATCCTAGAGATGAATTCTCCTCCTGCAAGTAAGAAAACATTTGTGATATCACATAAGATCAAAGTCACGTTCGCATGTTTTGAGATAGTGTAAAAAAATGGAGATATGCTTGCTCTCTATCGTTGGAGAGGTTATCTTGCGAAGTATCTCGCAACTAGAGATAATGCAAAATAGATGATACTATCAAAACATAAGCAATGATGTCACATGTGAACCCACCAAGAAAAAATGAACTCTTTTAACATAGAAATGTGGCTCTCTTTCTTCTCCCTCCATCTATCTATTTCTCTATCTTACGCCAGCAAGCAATGACAATTCTGCATTTTGCCCTTCCATGCGTGGAAGTACAAAGGAAGCTCTCTCTCTCTCTCTCTCTCTCTCTCTCTCTCTCTCTCTCTCTCTCTCTCTCTCTCTCTCTCTCTCTCTTGGAATCAGGAGGGAAGTCCCTATGGGTTTTGTAACCAACATCTCTGTCTAGAACACAACTCTATTTTTCTTTCGATCCTCTATGGATTCCTCGCACCTTGGTTGAGAAAGAACCTGCGCCAGAGTGTCTCCAGTCTCTCTCTCTTCTCTTCTGAGAAAGAACCTTCACTCTTTGTGCTTTCTCTCTGTTTTTCCCAAGGGAGGGCGCTACACATTCACTCTATCCTCTTTAGAGACATGATGCAAAGGACTATAGAGATTGCTAGTCATCCTTTGCATGCCTCTAAGTGTCTTATTCTATACCATGCTTTGCTTGCTACAAAGTGTTGATATATTTTGTTAGTGATGTGTGTGAACACACTAGGACCGTCAGGGCACCTTTTCACCTCTTTAAGAGGTTTTTTCCCTCAGCTTGTATATACACCTATAACCCTAATGGGTCACTTATCTTTATACATTCTCTTGGTAATGCATTCAATATTGTGTGTTGTGCTCCAAGCTTCTTCTTCCTCCTCCTTGTGTTGTTTGTGTGCTTTCATAAACCTCAAACTTCAACAATTGGTATAAGAGCAGGTCACCACTTCATCTAGGGCATCGTCGACACCGCTCTGGTCACAGTCTCAGAATTGCACAAAAATTGGTGAGCATACTCATGGCCTTTGAATGTGCTATTGCAGTGCTTGTGCAGGAAATTTCATATTTTTGTGTGAAACATATATACAGGTTTCGGTTCACCAGTATAAGCTTCTCAAAGTCTGCTATAGGCCCCTTAGCAAAACTTGATAGGATAATTTTGTCAAATTTTTGAGATACAATCATTTTTTGGCATTAAGGTATTTTAATTAGTGGCCATGGTTGAAAGCAGTGATGTATTCCATATGTGTGTTGTTGAGGATAAGTTGGATGATACCAATTATCCATTATGGGCATATATGATGCATCATGTATTGGTCGCAAAAGGAGTGTGGAATATTGTGAACGGTGTTGAAAAATGTCCTACAGTGGAATGATCCTCCTCTGAAGAGGAAATGGGAGGATCTAGATCCTTTGAAGTATCCAAAAGAGATGAACACTTAGAGTATTCATCAAAAGTGTAGTCTCTGGTAACTCTAATTGAATTTGAATGACTCTTTGGGTCGTAGATTTTGTATGCCTTCTAATGGTCACTATAACCGATGAAAATGTATTGCTTAGGTTGATCATCATCATGGCCTTGCACATAGGCATCACTACCAAAGACTCTCAAATATCTCACACTCGGCTTCTTCTGAAAGTAAGCCTCAAATGGAGTTTGGTTCTTCAAAACATGTCAAAATCCTCTATTAAGAATATGCACTTCTACCTATATAGCTTCACCTCAAAACTTTAGTGGAAGTTGTTTTTGATGAAGCATAGTCTTGGTCATCTGGATCACACTTTGAATCCTTTGTGAAGCAATATCTTTTTGAGTATCTTTCTTTGCTTGGTATTCAATACCTTTTTGCTTCAAATACTTGGAAAAGTTATGGTTGATAAAGACATTATCTCCATCTGATCGGATGGTCTTCAAAGAACCTGGAAAGACTTCTTCAATTGTCTATGTCCACTCCTTGAACTTGGAAAGTGCATCCTCTTTATGTTTAAGTGAATAAACCCAAGTGTACCTAGTGAAGTCATCTACTATCAAGAAGAAGTAAAGTGATCCACTTAGTGATGGTATATGCATAGGTCCATAAAGATCAACATGAACTGATGCTAAGGGTTTAGATAAGGAAATGGATGCTTTGATAGGAAAAGGCATAAATGTTTACTTAGCACATTCTTGGAAATTCAATTCCACTTGTGTGATCTTGGGTAAACCCTTGATAGGATGATTTGACGAGATCTTAGCTAGGTAAGAGGTGTGTCCAAATCTGAAATGCCACAAGCTGAGGCTTGAATCCCGGGCCATGAAACTTGAAAGATTGTAGAGACCTTTGTCTTGGAATCCTTGCGCTATCACTTCTTTGGATTCTCGATCGATGACTTGAACTTTGTTATTACCAAATTGCACTGTCATGTTGTAGTTAGTGATGGCCTTCACAATGAGAAGGTTTTTACAAAGGCTTGGTACATAAAGAACATATTTGAGGGACTTGTTCTCTCCTTCTGAGTTTGTGACTTGAACTTTGCCTCTTCCTTGGATCTCAATGCACTTGTTATCTCCAAGATAAACTTGGCTTTTGTGCTCTTGAAACTCATGAAATTCATCTTTGTCATTGCACATGTGTGATGAAGCCCCACTATCAAAAAAACCATTTTTTGCTAAGAGTGGATCCAACAAGTGCCTTGTGTACTTCTCTATGTCCTTGTTCTTCTTCTTGAAGTAGTACTTTTCTATGTGTTCAAGTTTAGCACAAAATTTACAAGTAAACTTCTTCTTCCCCTTGTCCTTAAACTCTTGAGTGCCTTTTTTACTTTTAGTCTTGTTGGAAGTAGCTTTGACCTAGATTCATGGAGAAGTAAAATTCTTCTTACTTCTTCCCAAGTAAGTTCTTGACCTCCGTTGTATAGAGTGGCCACAAATGTTTCATAGTTCTTAAGAAGCTTGTTAAGCAATCTAGCTGCCATGTCTTCACTTGACATCTTTCCTCCACAAAGTGTTAGCTTTCTTTGGTAATCTTTAAATTGGGCTATTACCTTTGTGATGGTGTCTTGGGGATAAATAGTGAGATCCTGAAACTCTGCCTGTAAAGCATAAATCTTTAGAGTTTTATCTTCATATAGACTTGCTAGTATGTCCCAAACTTCTTTAGTAGAGGCAATAATGTGACCTTTTGTCAATTCATAACATGCTAGGAGAATTCGACATAAAGTTCTTTTGTCCTTGACATTCCAAATATTCCAAGACTCTATATCTTTGAGCTTATCTAGTTCAGGTTCTAACCCATCTACAAATTCATGGAGAGATTCATGTATAAGTATGCACGCATGATATCTTTCCATAGATTATGATTTTGGTTGTCTAAGCATTCTTCCTTAGGCATAAACATGGGCATAAAAGAAGGTAAATAACTTGCCATAGATAATGGATTTTCTTCTTTCTTCAACATTGTAAACTTAGGGATAATCTCAAAAGATTGAATAATTGAGGCACAATGAGGGTCAAAAAATACCCTTAAGGACATACAACCATTATGGTGGCACGAGATGCATTAGCTACACAAAGTGGAAGATCAATTGGAGAGATATTGTCAAACTAACACAAAGATATGGTCTGGAGAACTCAAAGGATGTTGTCCAAGATATAGTAAAAACATTATGTATATCAAAGCATTGCTTTGAAACCTCTTGAAATATGTGAATTCTAAAGTTAAGGGTGACTTCACACTGTTTCGGAGGAGCACATAGCATTTTTCTTGGAGCGCATTGTTCCTCCGCCCTTGCAATTCAGAGGGAGCGGCATTCAAATTGCAATATAAATTATAATCATCATTCGATTTTGAGTACAAACTTTTATAGCCATAGATTTTCAATGTTCCACCCATTGAAAGTTTGTTTTGAGGGGAGAGGCTGCCACAAAATGCTATGGTTCAGGAACATAGTTGCTTTCGATTTAACGAATGATCATTTGCCATATGGAAGTAGCTCCACAATTCTTTGTTGTCGTTGCCCAATGTGAATAATCCACACTAAGGCTTTATGTTGAAAGTCCGCGTGACCCCACAAGACTCAATTTACAAAATAGTTAATAACCTGGGTCTGCATAAGGTTAGTTCAATGTATCTATGAAAGACATCATAGACGGTGCGGCGCCATTGGACACATTGGGTCACAAAACAGAACGCCAAAAATTCAAGTGATATCCATGGGATTGAGATGGATGTGGCTCTCTTTCCTTCTCTCTCTCTTTGTTTGTCAGAGGACAAGCCTAAGACCTCCACGTTTTATGGTCTTTCTTTTTTTTTTACAGAACAGGAAAGAGTAATATTAAAAATGGTCAGAAAGAAAAAAAAAAGGGGGCAAGCCTAACACCAAGGAGAATCTCTCTATAGCCTAGCTGAGGAAGATTATTGAACAAACAAAAAAGATTGATGTGCTTCCAGAATCTCTTAGAATGATTATAGTTGATAAAAAGGTGAGCTGAGTCTTCAATCTGCCCACAATAAAAGCACTGACCATTACTAATATTAAACTTCCTTGCTTTTTGACCTGTCCACAAACCTTTGTGCAAGATAAGCCACTACATGCAGGATTGTTTGGCAGTTCAGGAAAAGCCCATATGCATGAAATCTGAACCTCCACTGCTTGACAGTCCATTGCACACCCCACCCTTTATTGGGCTTAGCAGTTATCATGGAAATGGGGGTGTAGGACTTCTTGAACTGCTTATACATATCCAAAGCTATGTCTTTTAAGTCCACAAATCTGTATGAAGAGCAACAAGTAATCTTGTCAAGCAAGTACTTCCTTTTTTCCTTCAGTAGTTGTTTGCAAGCAAGAGAAAGATCATTAGAACTCATTATGGTAAAATCATTGATTGCCTGATCCCCATGGAAGAAATACAGCCACTTGGAAAACCCTTGCTTTCTACACTTGTTCATTCTGATTATCAGTTGGTAATCTGGAGGTTCTTCCTTCCATCCTATCCAGGTAGATTATTGAATCTGGAATGAAAAGTTAGCAGCAAAATAAACAGGAATTTTATAAACACTCTTTACTTTCATCCAAGACATCCAAAAACCACACATAAGTCTGCTACCATGAGGGGAGAACATGTAGGGGGAAGAAATGACATCCCAAAGATCAAAATTAGACCAACTTTTGTAATTGATAATATTGAATTTAGATATGTTTCTCTTAAGCAAGCAAGCCCAAAAGTCACAGCTGGAGGTGGCTCTCATGATCCATTTGGCGGCCAATTGGGTGGCCATCCTAGAGGGACAAATGATGCCTAGTCCCCCTTCTTCCTTCTTCATACAACAAATACTCCATGAGACCTTTGGCACTTTGTTATTGTACTGAGAGCCACCCCAAAGGAATCTTCTGGAGAGGGCAATGACCTGGGCCAACTATTTTCTATGAGGCTGCGAACAAGCTAGGAAATAAGTTAGAGTGGGTAGAATATAATGCTTGAGTACAAAAACCCTTTCAGCGAGATTTTGTTGAAAAGATAACCATTTAAACACTTTATTTTTGAATTTATTAAACACCCAAGACCATCTCTGATTAAACGTTATTTCAAATCCCATAGGGATACCCAAAAGATGAAAGAGTTCCCCTTCTTTTATGATTGAGCACTCACAAGCAATAACAGAAGTAGGCACCAACTTGTTAGAGGAAAAGAAACCAGTTTTCTTGTGATTAAATATAGAACCACTAGCTACACAGAAAGTGTTCAGACAAGACAAGAAGGTATCAACTGACATGTCATCAGCCAGGGTAATCATGTTAGTATCATCAGCAAACATCTGGAGCCCCAATTGGGAGTGGGCACTAGGGATATGTATACCTCTAATGGATCCTTGGTTCATACAATCTTTGATGAGCCAACCTAGAGCATCGCTGCAGGTAGCAAAAAGGAGAGGAGCAAGTGGACACCCCTATCTAATGGATCTAGAGAGCCTAAAAGGCTTAGAGATGTGGCCATTCATAGCAACCTGAGAGTTGGCATTTCCAAACAGAATACGAGTAAACTTAATGAACTTTTTACCAATACCAACATCATGCAGGGATTGCAGAATGAAGTCCCAATCAACCCTATCATACACTTTATCAAAGTCAACTTAAAAGAAAAACGTGTCAATTTTAGACTCTCTAGCATACTCCCAACCTTCCCAAATAGAGATGATGGCGTCCAAGATGAATCTGCCTTTGATAAATCCTTCTTGCTCAGGAAGAATGATATCATTCATGATGGGGCTAAGTCTTCTAGCTAGGGAGGAGGCATAGATTTTATACAACGAAGTCAGACAGGAGATAGGTCTCCAGTTGTTAAGGTCATCCTTGGGTCCTTTCTTATGAATCCGTTTAATGACACCAAAATTGATGAAGAAAGACAGGGAACCTCTCCTTATGGCTTCTTGCTAGATCAAGAGAATGATGGGCACCAAAAATCAAAAGGTTCCGAAAAAAACTCATTAGGTATACCATCGTACCTAGGCGACTTGCAGGGCTTCAATTTACTGATGGTTTCTTTGATCTCACCGCCAGAGAGGGGCATATCCAGAATAGAGGCGACAGATTAGGAAAACATCTTATTTCTCTTTAGCGCAATCAAGGCTCTCTCTGGCTATCCTCCCCCCTCTTGGGAGGCACAGAGAAAACATGAGTAAAGAAGCTGACGGCCTCCTGCAAATTGTCACACATATTGATAGCATAGCCTCCTGATTCCTTTCTCAGCATAGGAACAAAATCTCTAGATTTCTTCTTCTTCTGAAGATCAAACATGTGCTTGTTGGGTTTATCCATCTTTCCCACCACAAGCTAAGAGGTAATCCTCCCATCTTAACCTATTCTGGAGATCAAGGACCTCTTGATGTGGCAAGGGCACCACAAGCTAAGAGGTAATCGTCCCATCTTAACCTATTCTGGAGATCAAGGACCTTCTGACTAGGGTCATTGCTCCTAGGATTAGAGCTTTTAAGTTTTTCAATATCTTGAGTAATCATCATCCTTCGTTTAAGGCCAATCTCCTTAGCTTTGGCCTTGTACTTAGTGAATAACTTTTGGATATCTTTGATGGCATTCTCCCAGGCAGAGAAGGGGGAGTTGTGGCAGGCAAAGTGAGTCTTGAAGATATTTATGCTTTCTTCTTTGACACAAGGGATCTTCAAGAGGGAGGCATCAAGATGGGGCCAACCAGTTTTATGATCATGACATTTTCTATAAAGCTTCATGATCAAGGGCATCTGGTCCGACGGCTGGAGGGTGGTATCGTGTGTACAATCAAAATGCCATAACTCTTGAAATCTGTTAACACTCATATAAACTCTGTCAAGTCTAGCAAAAAGAAAATTATTAATACTTCTGTTATTCTAGGTATGCCCAGTGTCAGAGGAGCAGTCCATAAGATTCAAAGACTTGACTAACTGATACCCACTACTCTTCTCCCTACCCTAAATAACATTGTCTATATTGCCACGTCTGTCATTACCATTCAAGACCATATTAGAATCCCTAGAGATAATCACATCACCTTGCAGCTTGGAGAGCTCTTCCCCAGCAATCCTTTCTTTGTTGTTGGATGAATACACAGAGTGGAATTACTCTCTCTCTCTCTCATGCACTAGTCTCCCCGATGATCAAGCAAGCTATTGCAATGTCTTCATTGGAATGCAGAGTGTGTGAGAGAGCACAATCCCTCTGTAGTTGGCTCATTGTTGGAATGGATTGGTGCTACTTCCCTTCTCTCATACACTGTGAAAGAGCGGCTTGGATTTAGAGACGATAATGAATTGAGTGTTAAAAGGATCTTCTGCATAAGCTGCTACTAGGTGTCCCAAGACTTCCACGATCATAGCTTTAGGTGATGGTTGAGAAACCTTGGCACCACTGGAAGAGCGCACATGAACTTAGGGTGACCCAGACATTGCACTAGGAGTGATTCAAAAGGCGTGTCTTCATTATCTGTATGCTTCAGATGGGGAAACAGAAAGTCCTTGTTTTATCTTCTCCATAAATGCCCAAAGAAGTGTTGATAACACAAGGCATTGAATTCGGATCTCACGATCGCATATTTGACATGATCACTGATAAGGGCAACGATATGGTCTATGTAGGTTATGGGAAGGAGGAAGAAGAGAAGGATAGCAATTATCCCCTTCTTCACGAATATGGTTGTTCAGCAGTCCCGATGCTATTGGGAGAAGTAGATCTCGTGCTGAACGATATCAAGGAGATGGCCGATAGCTCTACCACTACAACATATGAGAGGCATACTGATGTTGTCCATACTGACAAGCAAGCTCTGATGTCAGTATGATAATTGGAAATGCCTGAATAGATCATGTTAGGGATACAGTAGGTCACTTGATCATCGATATAGTTGTTTAAAATTGATTGTCGATATATGCATCGGGTGTCGGTATAGGCACTGATATAGGCATCGATATAGGCACTGGTATGAGCATCAATAATTTCCAGCAAATTACAGACGCTCATACCAATGCCTATACCGACCACATCTTTTATCAAAATGGGACCTGAGAGCAAAAATTGGATTGTTTGTGTGTGTTTTGGACTTAGTAGTGCTCCTGTCAAGTTTACATGTGACCTGCATTGTCTTGTGCACACACACATAGAGATCTCTCTCTACACACACACACACTCTCTCTCTAGATCGGTAATCTTGGTACATGATGTGGGTACTCTTTCACATCTGTATGTCATGTCTTGACCTACAACATTAGGCAATCCAAGTAGTGAACCATTGTTAACCATATCCTTAATACCTCTTTCATTGAAATGTCCAAGCCTTTTATGCCAAAGATCTAACTCAGAGATCTTATGTCCTCCATAAGTGAACAATGCATGACCAACATTACCTTGAATCTTCAATGTGAATAAGCTTCCTTCTTTCTTCCCTGAAATAATTTGTTTATACCCATTGCTAGGGTCTTCCACAAAAACTCCATCATTAGTTAACCTTACGTCATAACCTTTCTCAACAATTTGCCCTACACTTATCATATTCTTTGGAATTGTAGGAACATACAAAACCTTACTCAGAAGAGTGCTCCCATCCTTGGCCTTCACTGATCCAATTGACTTCACATTGTGCTTTGTATTATCACCTGTTTGAACTACATGATTACTCACCTTATTCTCCAAATCAGTCAGTAAGACTATGTTACCACTCAGGTGATTGCTACACCCTGACTAGTCTAGAAGACTCTTTGGTCTTCACTTTGCCTTTCACAAGTTGCATTCATAATCAAGGTTGAATCCTCTTTCTGATCTGAAGCATAATTGTTATAGGTATTGTTGTAGGATTGACTTTGGAAACTTCTACCTGCATTTCTTCCAAAATAACCTCTACCTCTGAAATTACCTCTTTGATTTTTATTACCTCTTCCTCTTGAGTTAAAGTTCTAACTATATCCTCCATTATTCTGATTATTATGCCAACAATCATGAGCTAAATGATTTTTCTTACCACAAATCCAGCAAGCTTTGGCTCCATCTTTATTGCTTCTGCCTCTACCTCTTCCTTTGCCACCACCTCTTCCTCTTAGGAAGTTAACTTGGCTAGTTGTGCCTTCTTCTTCATTCAATTGTTGCTTGCCTTTGTTAAACTTCTTCTTGTCCTTTGAATACATTGCTTGACCTGTACTTTTATCAACATCACCTTTGACATCCTACTCAAAGGTTAGCATATGTCCTAACAATTGATTCAAGTCAAGAGTGAAATGGTCTAGTGATAATTCAGTAGACAAAATGAATGGCTTCCATTTCTCATCTCCTCTCAAACCTGTGAGGATTTGCCTTACCAATTTATCTTCTTCAATATCTTCATCAACTACTCCTAATGCATCTGCAATGTCCTTCATCCTTGATACATAATCAGAAATGTATTGAGTAGCCTTCTTTTTGAATGTGGTAAACTCTACCCACAAAGATGCCTTCCTTGACTTTGTAGTGTTTTGGAAATGCTCTTCCAAAGCATTCCATATATCACTTGCACTCTCAAGTCCTCTAATATGAGGTAGCAAGTAGTCATTGACTTCCATGTATATAATGCTCCTTGCTTGAGCATCCTTCTTCATCCATGTCTTCAAAGTTGATAGTTCATCCCTACTTGGAACACTAGGATCTTTGAATTCTGCTTTTTCTTCTTCACCTGTGATATAACCTATCATATCTTTTCTCATGAGATGAGCTTCCATCCTCATTGACCAAGCTGGATAGTTTTCTCTATCCAGTTTCTCTATCTGAAGAGAATATCCCATCATTTCTTCACTTGTGTATTAAATTCTTCAAACTTTATGAGGAATAAGTGTACCTTTACTTCAAATATAGTTCCTTTTGATCTTCTTGATAGCTTCAGGCCTCCTTCTCTAGCTTTCCCTTTAAGCTTTCACCTTTTGAACCTTCAAATATTGATTTCTGTATGACAGCAACAATCGGAGTCCTCCTTTCTTCTATTTTGATGATTCTTGCTATGATACCACTGATGGAGAGTGTTAGTCTCCAAAAGAACAAGCTATCCTTGATGTTAGAACACCTCTATATCAAGAACAACTCAAAACCATGACTAATTTTGGAAGAACAATGCCAAACATCAAAATTTGCACTAACTATGAAGAGAGTCACTACACAGGAGAAGTCTGCTACACTTAACTCATTAATTGAATGACCAAATGTGTAAAGTTTCTGATGAAAATTTGTAGAAGGT
The DNA here is from genome assembly GCA_020310875.1 of Ceratopteris richardii. NCBI lineage: Eukaryota > Viridiplantae > Streptophyta > Polypodiopsida > Polypodiales > Pteridaceae > Ceratopteris > Ceratopteris richardii. The sequence goes on along the minus strand of CM035425.1, from coordinate 58,138,181 downwards.
GTTGCCTAAAGGTTGTGCACTTTCTCCGAGTTAATAAAATATCTCAAAGTATTCAGTAGATCTTGAGATATGATTCAAACAATCTACCTATGTCTGAAATTGTACTTCTCTACAGTTGACTTTGACACCTGTAACTTCTAATGCATAATTCCCTCAAACTACAACCTGTTCAAATGCTTTTAGACATAGGTAGCTTACCTTCCAACTCAAAGAATGAGTGCTTGTTTTCTCAAAATGTTACACCGTGGAAGGAGAGCTAACCAAAACATTAGCATCGAATTTGCACCTATTGCAAACTTCATTTCTTCACATTTACACATGTAAATGTTCCTACTCTCAATTCTCTCAGCCTGATCACAATTAGGTTCTGAAAACTTGTACAAAAGTCACTCAACTATTGAATTAGAGTTGTACAAAAGCATTTCACAAAAGATTAAACACAGGAGTACTCAGCAAAATATCGGGTGCAATTTTTCTTCTACTCAGAAAAACTTTCCATCTGAATGATGAGAGAGATCTTCTACACTTCTAAAGTGTCTAATGACTCTTATCACTTCTCATTCTTCATCTCTCATACTTGCCCCGGCTTTTTACTTGTATATATAGGCATATATGTACAAGCTCATGACCATAACAAAAGTATAAGTGAGCTAATTACAAGTTTAATGTACATATGTATACAAGTCTTCATCTCCTGAATATGCACTATCTTCAAGCTTCGCTTGTTGATCTTTGTTGGAGTTAGACGTCTATGGAAGCACGCAAACAACACAAGGAAGAAGAAGAAGCTTGGAGAACAACACACAATACTGAATGTATTACTAGAGAATGTACAAAGATAAGTAGCCCATTAGGGCAATAGGCGTACATACAAGCCGGGGGAAAAAAGCCTCCTAAAGAGGTAAAAAAGTGCCCCAACGGTCCTAGTGTGTTCACACACATCACTACCTAAATATATCAACAAACCCCCCCTGGGAGTGATGCGGTGAACAAGGAGCTGGCACTCATGTATAAGGAAGTGCCAAGCTATGTGGAAATCACTCCACAAAAGGAAGTAAGCCCAAAGCTTTGCGGAAAGCTTCAAACTTCTCCCTAGGCAGAGCCTTCGTCAAAAGGTCTGCTATGTTCTCCTGCGTGGGCACATATGCCAAGCTGATCTCCCCAGCAGAGAACCTCTCCCTGACATAGTGATAATGCACCTCAATGTGCTTAGTGCGAGCATGGAACACAGGGTTCCTCACAACTGCCAATGCGCTCTGACTGTCAGTGAAGATGGTGGTGGTAGAAGACTGGCCAACACCCAAATCAGCCATAAGGCAACTGAGCCACACACACTCAACAGTAGCTATGAAAGCTGCCCTATACTCAGCCTCACAACTGGAAGTGGCCACATTAGACTGCTTCTTTCTCAACCAAGATATACATGAGCTACCAAGCATGAAGCAAAAACCATTGGTGGACACACGAGTGTCATAGCAACCAGCCCAATCTGAGTCAGAAAAAGCATGCAAATTTGGCAGTAGTGATCCCCCCTTGGGATAAAACAACCCAAGTAGCCGAGTACCACTCAAGTAGCGAAAGATGCGCTTAACCACCTTCCAATGTGTGACTCATGGGCAATGCATAAACCTGCTCATCTGTGAGATAGCAAACTGAATATCTTGCCGAGTAATGCATAAGTAAATCAAGCATCCAACAGCCTGCTGATAGAGAAAAAATCAAATGCATCTCCAACATCATGAAGACTCAATTGTAAATCTGTCTCCATAGGAGTGGCAATAGGCTTACAGTCTTCAAGGCCAAAATGCTGCAATAATGTGTCAATATATTTCGTTTGACACAAAGCCATTCCACCATCAACTTGCATAAACTGAATGCCCAAATAGTGATGCAAATGGCCCAAATCAGACATCTCAAATTAGGCTTGCAAATCAGCCTTGAAATCAGCAATATGCTTCTCAATAGGACCAGTGAGCAGCATGTCATCAACATAGACAACAATGATCAGAAGCACATCATTAGCACGCTTAACATATAAGGTGCTTTCAGTTGGATTGTTCTCAAAACCATGTGCAGCTAGATAGGCATGTACCTTCTCATACCAAGCACGTGGTGCTTGCTTTAAACCATATAATGCCTTCTTTAACCTGCACACCTGGTTTTCATGCCCTTTCTGCACAAAGCCACGGGGCTGAAAAACATACACTTCTTCATGCAAGTCACCATTCAGAAATGTTGTTTTAATGTCCAACTGATGTACATTCCGACCATGATGGGCTGCACGTGCACAAATGCTCCGAACAGTATTCATACGGCATGTAGGTGCAAAGGTCTCATCAAAATCAATGCCTCTTTCCTGCGCATAACCCTTTGCAACAAGCCTAGCCTTATACCTGTCAACTGTACCATCAGGTTTACGCTTTAGCTTGTATACCCACTTAGTTCCAATGGCCTTCTTGCTAGGAGGCAAGTCACATAAAGACCATGTACCATTCTTCATTATAGCATCATATTCAGATTGCATAACAGCCATCCAATTTTCTGAATTCTGTGCTTCATCAAAAGAAACGGGCTCATTCTCATCATAGAGACTAGACGCAGCCATAGCATAGCAATCTGATGCAAAGGAGGCACTATGAGAGCCTGAACGAGTACGATATGACAAAGGTGCATCTAATTTCCTATCACGCAAAGTCTGCACCAGCCATTTTGGCATAGTTTTTGCCTGCTCAATATCAGCTCTCTCATCAACAAGTGCATCATGTAAATCTGCATCAGAAATGGAATGATCTGCATCATCATATGAAACGTGCAAAGGCTGAGGAGTTGCCTCATTAGGACCAGCACTAGACTGTCCACCTGTAAAAAGAGGCATCAAAGTATCATACATGTCTTTGGAGTTAACAGTTGTCTCCTTAGTACATGAAAGCAATCGTTGAATAGCATCTTCCACAAAGACAACATCATGGCTAACCAGAATGCGTTTAGTCTGTGGATGATACAGACGATAGCCTTTACTTTCAGAATTGTACCCAACAAAAATACATTTTACTCCCTTATCATCCAATTTTCTGCGATGTTGTTCAGGCACTAGTGCATATGCCAAACAACCAAAAACATGCAGATGAGCAATAGATGGCTTGCGGTCATGCCAAGCCTCATATGGAGTGATAGACTGCATCGCTTTAGTGGGACACCTGTTCAGTACATATGTTGCACACATGAATGCCTCAAGCTAGAAACTATGAGGTAAAGCCTGACTCTTGACCATACACCTCGCCATCTCCATGAGTGACCTGTTCTTTCGTTTAGCAACTCCACTCTGTTGAGGTGTATACGGCACTGTACACTGGTGTTTTATCCCACGTTCAGCCAGAAATGCATTAAAATCAGAAGACATATATTCCCCCCCTCGATCAGAATGGAGGGTGCCCACTTTACACGCTGACAGATTTTCAGCCAAAACCAAAAACTGTTTGAAGCACATGAACACTTTGGACTTTGCTTTGAGTGGATATACCCATGCATGCCTTGAAAAATCATCAATGAAAGTCACGAAGTAAAGGTAATTTCCAAAAGAGGGTGTCTGCATAGGACCACAGACATCACTATGTACAAGCTGCAATTTCTGTGTAGCCCGAAGTGAACCATCTTTTGGAAAGGAGGAACGCTGCATTTTGCCCAAAATACAGCCTTCACAAACATGTTTTCCAGGTGCCTCAAGTTTGGGCAAAGAGGACACTATTTCAGATTTCTGCAGGCATAGCAAACTAGCAAAATTCAGATGACCAAAGCGTGCATGCCAAAGCTTTGCATCTGACATAGCCTGAGAATCATTTACTGCACATGCCAAATCATTTTCAGATCTTTCATAGTCTATGAGCTTATACAGCCCACGGCATAAAATGCCAGAAGCAATAATCACATCGCCATTTGACAGATCATGAACTGTACACCTGTCATCAACAAATTTCATAACCAAGCCAATGTTGGCTAATGCAGAAACTGATAACAGGTTCTTTTTGATCCTTGGCACAAATAAAGCATCTGACAAAGTGAAAGAACTACCATCAGCAGTAGTCAAAATGATCTTACCAACTCCCATAACAGGATAAGAGGAGTTGTTGGTGCATATAACAGTATTCCCTGTAGGGGCAGGCTCGAGTGAAGAGAAGAAACTGCGCAGCGAGGTAATATGTTTGGTTGCCCCACTGTCAAAATACCAAACATCTGAGTCTACTGCAGACATGCACTGCTCATGAGAAGATGGGTCAAAACTGCAGACAGTAGTAAACACCCATTCTTCTTCCTGCACAAGATTTGCAAACTTTGTTTTTGGTGTAGAGGCCTCTGCAACAACCATTCCAGCCTCTTTCTTCTTTGCCTCTTTAGCAGCCAGTTTTGGACAGTTCTTTATGATATGATCATTCCCTTTACAGTACTTACAAAACAATTTTTGCTTTTCTGATTTCTTCTCATCTTTATCTTCCTTCTTTGAATATGCAGAATTAGCAGATTTCTGCTTACTAGTTGAAGAGCTCCATTTTCCTTTACCCTTCTGACTAGCCAAGAAAGCTTGATCTGCAACTCGCATAATGGACCTGTTCTAACTGGACTGATCTTCTTGCAACAAAACAGAGACTAACTCCTCAAATGATAAGGTGTTTGGATTGCCTTTCATCATCAACCGAAGAGTAGAAGCAAAACTCTGATATGAATCAGGAAGACCATTCAGAACGGTCTGCCCAAGTGCTATCTGGTATAACCTCATCAGCAGAAATCAACTATTCCTTCAAGTCTTTGATCTTCGTTAGGAAACTGTCCATAGAATCACCTTCATTCATGTGCTCACTCTCCAACTGTTTTTGGAGGTAAGCAACACGAGCCTCATTCCTAGCTTGGTACAATGTGGTAAGTGTATCCCAAGCATCCCTAGTTGTTCTACAAGAGCGAATATGAGGAATAATGGCACGTTTGATAGACAAAGCTATCAATGCATGTGCCTGGGCATCTCTGCCATCCCAACGAATCTGCTCTACAGTAGGTGCAGCAGAAACAGCAGCACGAACAGGAATCTACACAATATCATCTTTGACACCATCTTCATCAGCTCCAACACCTATATTCGTAGTACCTATTGTTACAGGTGTAACAGGACATCTTTCAACACCCTACATAATGTTCCACAATCCTTTTGCAACCAATACATGTCGCATCATATAAGCCCATAATGGGTAGTTGGTACCATCCAACTTATCCTCAACAGCCAACATAAGGAATACATCACTGCTTTCAGCCGTGGCCGGTGACTAAAATACCTTGATGCAGAAAATTGACTGTATGTGAAAAAGTTGAATGGAACTCCTAGACAAGTTCTTCTAAACCTATAGCACACTTCGAGACGCTTATACTGGCAAACAGAAACAGGTATGTACCTTTGGCACAAAAAGACGAAATAGCCTGCACAAGCACTGTGATAGTGCGTTTGGAGGAGTGCTCACCAAAATTCGTACGATTCTAAGACTGCAAATGGAGGAGTGTGGACGACACCCTAGATGAAGCGACGACCTGCTCTGATACCAATTGTTGGAGTTAGACATCTGCGGAAGCACGTGAAAAGCACAAGGAAGAAGAAGAAGCTTGGAGCACAACACACAATACTAAATGTATTACTAGAGAATGTACAAAGATAAGTAGCCCATTAGGGCAATAGGCGTATATACAAGCCGAGGGAAAAAAACCTCCTAAAGAGGGAAAAAAGTACCTTGGCGGTCCTAGTGTGTTCACACACATCACTACCTAAAATATATCAACAATCTTTTCTTCATCTTTTGTCTTCAACCCTTTGTTCAAAACATCAATTGATGTTGTCATGCACCAATAGTAAATACACCAGGATTTGAATATGGGAACTTGGACCTCGTACGACATGAGCACGACACCTTCTCTCATGGTATGCTATGCTTGGCACTACAGATTGAAGTATATGCCCGTCTGCTACAAGCAGACGTTTGAAGAAATGTTCACCATAGGCTTCTGGGAATATCACTCAGAAGTGTTTATCAATCATCCAACACATTTGCTACACTTGTTTGCTTGTGAACGAATCATGTACTCAGAACATTATATGCACCCACGTCCAGATGAACCCCATCCCATTGATTGGGAGAAGCTTGAACATGATCTTATCCGGGGACTTTGCATCACCGAACACGCCTTGGCAATAGACCAGCTCACAAACTACATTACTCACACTAAATCAGGTTCTGTCATGGACGATAGAAACAAGGAGGAGGGGAGTGTTCAGGGCAAAGGGTCGAGTACTAGTTCTCATCATAGAAGAAGAGGAAGCACTTAAAACTACTCAAAAGATTTCGTCATGACAATAGTGATTTTTATCACTAAACTAATGTAGTATATGTATATACATCCAATTATCACAGATGCGACTCCATTTTGTGCAAGCTGAGGAGTCCTCAAGCTTGAGGAGTCTAGGTAGAATGCTCACACCAATTTTTGTAATTTTTGGAAGCTGTTAGATAATTCAAATTAGAGGTAGAACCTATTTGTTAACTATCCTGGTCACTATATGTGAAACTGGTCAAAACTAGGCAAAAAACTATAAATAGAGCTAGAGAGCTCATTTTGAGGTTGTTGTTAGTTTATGAGTGAACCTATGAGCTAGAGCTAGAAGCGTTATTGTAACTCGATGATGATGAATACGATTATGAGTTCTTTTCTTGTCTTCCATTGATCTCCATCGCGACTTTCCTAGTGTGTGTGTGTGTATGTGTGTATGCATGTGTGTGTATGCTCTTGCATTTCTCACCATCTTCTTCATGCACTCACTCACTCTTGATCTTCATATAGGCCTAAAGTCTCTGCGGATTGACAATTATGAGGTGAAGTTCCTCACATGGGTACTTTCCATTGTACTAGCGTGACATACCTTTTCACTAAGGCTCTGCCTAGGAAGAAATTGAAGCTTTCCATAAAGTCATGGGGTTATTTCCTTTTGTGGATTGATCTCTTTCCACATATCTTGGCACTTCCTTATACATGAGTGCCAACTCCTTGTTCACCACATCACTCCTAGGGGGAATTTGTTGACATATTTTGGTAGTGATGGGTGTGAACATACTTAGGAACACCCAGGCACTTTTGTCCCTCTTTAGGAGGTTTTGTTTTCCTTGGATCGTATATATGGCTATAACCCTAATGGGTCACTTATCTTTGTACATTCACTTGGGAAAACAATTTGTGCTCCAAGCTTCTTCTTCTTCTTCTTCTTCTTCTTCTTCTTCTTCTTCTTCTTCTTCTTCTTCTTCTTCTTCTTCTTCTTCTTCTTCTTCTTCTTCCTTTTTTTGTCCGTGCGGTTCCACATACCTCAAAATCTAATACAAAGCACATTGAAGTGCACTATCCTTATGTCACACAGAGGTTCTCTATTGGAAAGATCAGTTTGGCTTATGTGTCCACACAAGATGATGGTGTAGACCTTTTCACAAAGGCTCTACCTACGGAGAAGTTTCAAGATTTTCACAAAACTTTGGGCTTACTCCCTTTTGTGGATTGATTTCTTTCCACATATCTTGGAACTTCCTTGGGAAGTGGCATTAATAATCCAAATGGTTTACCATGATGACGTTTTACACACTGACATACAATGCATTGAGAAACATAATGTGCAATATCTTTTTCCATGTGTGGCCAAAAGAAGAAATATTTGCAAGCTGAAATGGTGCTCTATATGCCTCTATGACCCCTGTAAGATGGAACCATTCCTTTGATGACGAAATCTTTAAAAGCTTGAGTTATGTACAATCTATGTTGAAAATAAAGTAACCCATGATGAAATGTATATTGTTCATCAGATAAAGATGCACCATTGTTGAAGTCATGCCATGCACATGAAAAATACAAATTAGATGCATAAGTGGAAATCATTTCTTGAAAAGAATGAATTTGGATGGCAGAAATATTATGCAAAACAACAAAGTGTGAAGGAAAATGGCTAAGAGCATCATCTACAACATTAGCTTTGCCAGGTTTATATTGGATCATGGGTTGGAAATTTTCAATGAATGAAGTCTATTTAAGATGTGATCAAAGATTAAGCTCTGATTTAATAAATGCTTAATAGCATGTTGATCAGTTTTGATTAAGACCTCAGAGCCCATAAGATACTGTTTCCAAAATCGCAAAGCATGCACAACCGCTAACAATTCTTTATCATATGTACTATAATTCTTTTTTGAGGGCTTAAGCTTCCTACTCTCAAATGCAATAGGATGATCATTTTTCATTAAAACAACACCTATTCTTGAACCATTAGCACCAATAACAACATGAAAGGGTTGTGAAAAAAGGTAATTGTAAAACAAGTGCATGTTTGAGTTTTTCAAAGGATTGTTGTTGGGTAAGTCCCCATGCAAATTTTATTTTCTTTTTCCATAACAAGGTAAGAGGCAATGCTAAATAAGAAAAATTTCGAACAAACTTCCTATAGAAACTAGCCAACCCAAGAAAATAACGAACACTATTGATTGATTGTGGTGTAGGCCATTCTACCATAACTTTAATCTTTTTTGGATCCACATGCACACCTTCACTTGAAATAATATGTCCTAGGTATTCTAGCTTACGTTGAAAGACGTAACTCTTTTCAGGATTAGCGTAAAGTGTGTTCTCTCGTAGTAAATGAAAAACTATTTTAAGATGCTTCTCATGTTAAACTATCATTCTTACTATAAATAAGTATATCATTAAAGAATACAAGAACAAAAGATTGGTAATCAAGAAAAATGTTGTTCATCATTCGTGCAAATGTAGCACGGGCATTAGTAAGTCCAAAGGGCATTACCATAAATTCATAATGTCCGGTTTGAGTTCTAAATGCAGTCTTAAAAATATCACTTTGTGTCATACAAATCTGATCAATTTTACTAAAGACACAAGCTCCTCGTAATTTATCTAAAAGATCATCTATTCAAGAAATAGGGTATCTATTTTTTATTGTGATCTTGTTAAGGGCTCTATAATCAATGCAATTCGATAAGTTTTATTCTTCTTCTCGACTAAGAGAACGGGTGCTCCAAATGGGGAAGAACTAGGCCTTATAAGTCCTTTCTGTAGTAGGTCTTTTACTTGGTTTTCTATTTCCTTTTGGTGTAGTGGGCCATGTCTATAAGGTGCTTTATGAGGAGGAGAACTAAAAGGTACTAAGTCTATGCTATGGTCAAAGGTTCCTCAAGATGGTGGTAGTTCAGAGGGATACTCAAACATACAATAATCCTTATAAGTATTCATGAAAGGTTTATGTGCATCAAGAAGTGTATGAGTATAATCATTGATGACATTGACAAAAACAATGCATGAATTGAATCCTTTCCTAAATGCATGTTTTACTTGAGTATGACTAATCAATGGAAATGGCTGAAAATCATGCCGCACAGACAAAGTAATGATTTGACCTTTAAATTCAAAGTTAAAGCTATGTGTATGGTAGCCAATGTGTGTGTTATAATGATGAAGAAAAGTCATACCGAGTATAACATCGTAAGATTGCAACGGTGCAATTAAAAAGGCTCATGAATCAACATATGGGTCTATGCTAATCGTAACATCTTGCACTTCTCGTGTTACATTATAATGATTACCTTGAAATGCAGATTTTACTTTATACAAGGAAGGAAACATTTTTAATTTAAGTTCTTGTACTAATAAATGTGAAATGAAGTCATGTGAACTACCATCATCATGTAAAATTTTAACGAGTTTGTTATTTATAAAACCCTGCATGCAAAGTAGAGAATGAAGAGAGATGTCGTTACCCAAGGTACTTAAGTCCCTCTCCAATGATTCCTCTGTCCAAACAGGAGGAATTTGTTCATTATGGACCTCCATCTTATGCAATTGAGTTGTAATTGGTTTCATGTTAAAAGGTCGCAATCAACACTTTGTTTTTGTATGTCCAGGTTTACCACAATTCCAGTAGGTGATTCATGGTCGCTTCTATTGGGCATCCATCGCTAAAGTTTGTAGGGTAGGTAGTTTGGTAGGTTGGAGAGATGAAGCAACAGGTGCAGTTGAGTAGTTGGATTGCGGTGGACAAGGAAACCTAGAGTAAGATGGGGCATTAAAATTATGTTTCATAGGAAGATTTGGTTTAACAAAAAGTGGACGTTGACGCAATTGTTGTAGAGGGATTGACTTGGTTATGGGCTAGAATTCTTTCTCTACATCATAGGCAAAAGATATAGCCTCGTTGAGGGTTGTAGGTCATAGGGTGTGAAGCTTAGCTTGGATTCTCACCCCCAACCATCTTTGTATTTCCACTGCAAGCTATCCTATGGTACATCTTCAAGCATTCGAACCAATAGTAAATTTTGCTAGAATCGCTCTGTGTAGGTAGTGACCATATCACCCTCCTTCCATGTAAAGGTTGTCCATGCACGTTGAACATGTAGATGATATTGAGGAGGAAGAAAAGAATCCTTCACTTTATCTTGGAAAGCCTTCCACATTGTGTTGATATATTTTGCTAGTGATGTGTGTGAACACTCTAGGACCATCGGGGCACTTTTTTCCTTCTTTAGGAGGTTTTTTTCCCTCAGCTTGTATATACGCCTCTTGCCCTAATGGGTTACTTATCTTTGTACATTACGTAGTAATACATTCAGTATTGTGTGTTGTGCCCCAAGCTTCTTCTTCTTCCTTGTGATGTTCACGTGCTTCTGCAGACGTCTAACTCCAACAATTGGTATTAGAGCACGTCGTCGCTTCATCTAAGGTGTCGTCTACACCTCTCCGGTTGTAGTCTCAGATTCACACAAAATTTGTTGAGCATACTCAGGGTGTTTCAGAGATCAAAACATCTTCACTTTGTGGTGTCGAGCGATCTGAGCTCGTTTCAGCCTCCGAACACACTATCGCAATGCTTGTGCAGGCTATTTAATTTTTTTGTGCCAAAGGTATATACCTGTTTTGGTTTGCTTGTATAAGCATCTCGAAGTCTGCTATAGGTTTAGCAGAACTTGTCTAGGCAGTTTCGTTCAACTTTTCGAGATACAATCTATTTTCTACATCAAGGTATTTTAGTCACCGGCCATGACTAAAAGCAGTGATGTATTTCGTATGTTGGCTATTGAGGATAAGTTGGATGGTACCAACTACCTGTTATGGGCTTATATGATGCGACATGTATTGGTTGCAAAAGGACTGTGGAACATTGTGCAGGGTGTTGAAAAATGTCCTATCACACCTTCAACTGTTACAACTACAGGTACTGAAGCTGATGCAGAAGGTGTCGAAGATGATGATATTCTGCATATTCCTATTTGTGATGTGGTTTCTACTGCACCTATTGCAGAGCGAATTCGTTGGGATGGCAGAGATGCCCAAGCACATGCATTGATAGCTTTGTCTATCAAACGTGCCATTATTCCTCACATTCGCTCTTTTAGAACAGCTAAGGATGCTTGGGATACACTTACCACATTGTAGCAAGCTAGGAATGAGGCTCGTGTTGCTTACCTCCGAAAACAGTTGGAGAGTGAGCACATGAATGAAGGTGATTCTATGGACAGTTTTCTAACAAAGATCAAAAACCTGAAGGAACAGTTGATTTCTGTTGATGAGGTTATACCAAATAGCTCACTTGTGGAGACCTTTCTGAATGGTCTTCCTGATTCATATCAGAGTTTTGCTTCTACTCTTCGGTTGATGATGAAAGGCAATCCAAATGCCTTGTCATTTGAAGATTTAGTCTCTGTTTTGTTGCAAGAAGATCAATCCAAGCAGAACAGGTCCATTATGCGAGTTGCAGATTCTGCACAATCGAAGAGGGAAGACAAAGATGAAACGAAATAAAAAAAGCAGAAATTGTTTTGCAAGTATTGTAAAGGAACCATATCATAAAGAACTATCCAAAACTGGCTGCTAAAGAGGCAAAGAAGAAAGAGGTTGGAATGGTTGTTGCAGAAGCCTCTACACCAAAAACAAAGTCTGTTAATCTTGTGCAGGAAGAAGAATGGGCGTTTACTACTATTTGCAGTTTTGACCTATCTTCTTATGAATAGTGCATGTCTACAATAGACTCAGGTGTTTGGTACTTTGACAGTGGGGCGACCAAACATATTACCTCGCAACGTAGTTTCTTCTCTTCACTCGAGCCTGCCCCTATAGGGAATACTGTTACATGCGCCAACAAATCCTCTTATCCTGTTATGGGAGTTGGTAAGATCATTTTGACTACTGCTAATGGTAGTTCTTTCACTTTGTCAGATGCTTTGTTTGTGCCAGGGATCAAGAAAAATTTGTTATCAGTTTCTGCATTAGCCAAGATTGGCTTGGTTGTGAAATTTGTTGATGACAAATGTACAGTTCATGATCTATCAAATGGTGATGTGATTATTGCTTTTGGCATTTTATGTCTTGGGCTGTATAAGCTCATAGACTATGAAAGATCTGTAAATGATTTGGCATGTGCAGTACATGATTCTTAGGCTATGTCAGATGCAAAGCTTTGGCATGCATGCTTTGGTCATCTGAATTTTGCTAGTTTGCTATGCCTACAGAAATCTGGAATGGTGTCCTCTTTACCCAAACTTGAGGCACCCAGAAAACATATCTATGAAGGCTGTATTTTGGGCAAAATGCAACGTTCTTCCTTTCCAAAAGATGGTTCAATTCGGGCTACTCAGAAATTGCAGCTTGTACATAGTGATCTTTGTGGTCCTATGCAGACACCTTCTTTTGGAAATTATCTTTACGTCATGACTTTCATCGATGATTTTTCTAGGCATGCATGGGTATATCCATTGAAAGCAATGTCCGAAGTGCTCATGTGCTCATGTGCTCATGGCTGAAATTCTGGCAGCATGTAAAATGGGCACCCTCCGTTCTGATCAAAGGGGGAATATATGTCTTTTGATTTTAATGCATTTCTGGGTGAATGTGGGATAAAACACCGGTGTACAGTGTCGTATACACCTCAACACAATGGAATTGTTGAATGAAAGAACATGTCACTCATGGAGATGGCGAGGTGTATGGTCAAGAGTCAGGCTTTACCACATAGTTTCTGGCTTGAGGCTGTCATGTGTCCAACATATGTACTTAACAGGTGTCCCACTAAAGCACTGCAGTCTATCACTCCACATGAGGCTTGGCATGATCGCAAGCCATCTGTTGCTCATCTGCATGTTTTTGGTTGTTTGGCATATTCATTAGTGCCTAAACAACATCACAAAAAAATAGATGATAAAGTAGTAAAATGTATTTTTGTTGGGTACATTTATGAAAGTAAAGGCTATCATTTGTATCATCCACAGACTAAACACATTCTGGTTAGCCGTGATGTTGTTTTTGTGGAAGATGGTAATCAGCCATTGCTTTCATGTACTAAGGAAACATCTCTTAGCTCCAAAGACATGTATGATACTTTGCTGCCTCTTTTTACAGGTGGACAGTCTAGTGCTAGTCCTAATGAGGCAGCTTCTCAGTCTTTGCAGATTTCATGTGATGATATAGATCATCCCATTTCTGATGCAGATTTACATGATGCACTTGTTGATGAGAGAGCTGACATTGAGGAGGCAAAAACTATGCGAAAATGGCTGGTGCAGACTTTGCGTGACAACAAATTAGATGCACGTCAGTCATATCATACTCGATCAGGCTCTCATAGTGCCTCTTTTGCGTCATATTGCTATGCTATGGCTGCATCCAGTCTCTATGATGAGAGTGAGCCTGTTTCATTTGACGAAGCACAAAATTCAAAAAATTGGATGGCTGCTATGCAATCTGAATATGATGCTATAATGAAGAATGGTACTTGGTCTTTATGTGACTTGCCTCCTAGCAAGAAGGCCATTGTCACTAAGTGGGTTTACAAGCTGAAGCATAAGCCTGATGGAACAGTTGACAGGTATAAGGCTAGGCTTGTTGCAAAGGGTTATGCATACGAAAGAGGCATTGATTTTGATGAGACCTTTGCATCTACATGCCGTATGTGTTGTCAGGATCTTGCTCAGGTGCACACAGAGGTTACGAATGCAGAAAGCACACAGAAAAATAGAGACAACAAGAGACGAGACCAAACGCAGTATTGGGTGCAATCTCCCGCCATGCACTCTGTTTTGACAGTCTACAAAGTGCATGTATTTATAGGAATTTTTTATTACATCGAAAAGAATGGTTACATGAGAGCGGCTTCGAAAAGCAAGTGTGAAACTAAAAGTTGCTAACTTTTACAGAAAGCCATTGCTTTCAATAACAGAAACTGCAGTCTACAATGACCCTTATACTAACCATTACTTTTCTAACTGTTTCTAACTGCTTCTAACAATAGAACCTTCTACGCGGGTTTATTTACAAGCTAAATAATAATTATTTAGATTATTGATATCCGCCTTCCACGCTCCTCACGAACCTTCAGCTGCTATATCAAAAACATCAAAAACACATTAATACATTAATAATTTAACACTCCAACAATGCATTGATCAACATATTCCATAAGTTATAACATGCCCCTCAATTGAAAAAGCAACTTACCTCAGTTGATAAGATAATAAACATGGATGGCCAGTCACATGTTTCATCATTGAATAAAAAATAAGCATGTTCCATGTAAAAACACATGCATGGAAATGTTCATGGAGGTGTTACATTAATGTGTTTGTGTATGATATGCAGAAATTAAGTGGTCATACTGGGGTGTTTATTGTGTTTTATGTATCCATTGACATTCTTCAATAGAGTGATTTTTGTACTTAACTAAATAGTACATGTGCGTGTAGTAGTGACATCATGATCAATGATTTTCTCCGGAACTAAGATTTCAAATTATTCTTCAATTAGAGGAGGATCATCAAGAAGTGGAGTGAGTGGTAAAGTTCCTTTAAATGGTTTAAGTAAACTAATATGAAAAGAGTTACGAATAGTCCAATGAGATGGAATATCTAATCTAAATGAATTATCATTAATTTTTTCTATAATGCAAAACGGTCCATAATAGTGTGGTGCAAGTTTAATTTTAGGATGCTGCAAAATATTTTTGAGACGTCTTGTAATGATACGCAACCATACAAAATCATTTTCTTTGAATTCTTTGGCTAATTGTTTAGTATTGATATTACGTACATATCGCTCTTGACTTTTCCTAATGTGCTCTTGAACGTCATGAAGTATAAAAACGTGATCTTGAGCAATAAAATCAACCATCGGAATGTCGGTTTGGGTGAGGGACATGGGAGTGGGAAGCTTTTTACCAAAAACAATTTCAAAAGGTGCACGACCAGTAGTGGTGTGTGCAGTGTTATTGTAAGCAAATTGAAGCAATGGTAACTTGTCATCCCAGTTATTAGGATTATTTAATGAATAACAATGCAATAAATCAAGAATAGTACTGTTTGTAGCCTCACTTTGTCCATTACTTTCAGGATGAAATGTAGAGCTAAAATCTATTTTAGAACCAAAATGTTGAAATAAGGCAACCCAAAAATGATTAAAAAATCTAACATCACGATCAGATAACATTACTTTAGGAAATCCATGATGTGGGAAAATGCATTTAATGAATAATTTTGCAGCTTGAGGTGCAGTCAAAGTTTTTCTACATGGAATGAAATATGCATAAATACTAAACCTATCAACTATTGTCCAAATCATATCATTATGTGATGAAGTGATGGGAAGACCTGTGATAAAATCCATAGAAATTTGTTCCCATGGTTCATTTGGAATGGAAAGTGGCATTAATAATCCAAATGGTTTACCATGATGACATTTGACACACTGACATACAATGCATTGAGAAACATAATGTGCAATATCTTTTTCCATGTGTGGCCAAAAGAAGAAATCTTTGCAAGCAAAAATGGTGCTCTATATGCCTCTATGACCCATGTAAGATGGTTCATGCATTTCTTTAATTACAAAATCTTTAAAAGCTTGGGTTATGCACAATCTATGTTGAAAATAAAGAAAAACATTATGAAATGTATAATGTTCATCAGATAAAGATGCACCATTGTTGAAGTCATGCCATGCACATGAAAAATACAAATCAGATGCATAAGCAGAAACCATTTCTTGATAAGAATGTATTTGGATGGCAGAAATATTATGCAAAACGATAGAATGTGAAGGAAAATGGCTAAGAGCATCAGCTACAACATTAGCTTTACCAAGCTGATATTGGATCATGGGTTGGAAATCTCGAATGAATGATGCCCATTTAAGATGCCTATCAGAGATTAAAGGTTGACTTAATAAATGCTTAATAGCCTGTTGATCGGTTTTGATTAAGACCTCAGAGCCCATAAGATAGTGTTTCCAAATTCATAGAGCATGCACAACTGCTAACAATTCTTTATCATATGTACTATAATTCTTTTTTGAGGGCTTAAGCTTCCTACTCTCAAATGCAATGGGATGGTCATTTTGCATTAAAACAGCACCTATTCCTGAACCACTAGCATCAGTATCGACATGAAAGGGTTGTGAAAAATCAGGTAACTGTAAAACAGGTGCATGTGAAGGTGCATGTTTCAGTTTTTCAAAGGACTCTTGTTGGGTAAGTACCCATGCAAATTTTATTTTCTTTTTCAACAACAAAGTAAGAGACAATGTTAAATAAGAAAAATTTCGAAGAAACTTCCTATAGAAACTAGCCAACCCAAGAAAAGAATGAACATCATTGACTGATTGTGGTGTAGGCCATTCTACTATAACTCTAATCTTTTTCGGATCCACATGCACACCTTCACTTGAAATAATATGTCCTAAATATTCTAACTTAAGTTGAAAGAAGTAGCTCTTTTCAGGATTAGCATAAAGTGTGTTCTCTCGTAACAAATGAAAAACTGTTTCAAGATGCTTTTCATGTTCACTATTATTCATACTGTATACAAGTATATCATCAAAGAATACAAGAACAAAAGCTTGATAATCAAGTAAAATATTGTTCATCATTCGTGCAAATGTAGCAGGGGCATTAGTAAGTCCAAAGGGCATTACCATAAATTCATAATGGCCAGTTTGAGTTCTAAATGCAGTCTTAAAAATATCACTTTGTGTCACTGGTAACCTGATTTAAGATCAATTTTACTAAAGACACGAGCTCCTCGTAACTTATCTAAGAGATCATCTATTCGAGGAATAGGGTGTCTATTCTTTATTGTGATCTTGCTAAGGGCTCTATAATCAATGCACATTCGATAAGTTTTATTCTTCTTCTCTACTAAGAGAACTGGTGCTCCAAATGGGGAAGAACTAGGCCTTATAAGTACTTTTTGTAATAGGTCTTTTACTTGGTGTTCTATTTCCTTTTGATGTAGTGGACCATGTCTATAAGGTGCTTTATGAGGAGGAGAACTACCAGGGACTAAGACTATGCTATGGTCAAAGGATCCTCGAGATGGTGGTAGTTCAGAAGGATACTCAGACATAAAACAATCCTTATAAGTACTCATGAAAGGTTTATATGCATCAAGAAGTGTATGATTATAATCATTGATGACATTGACAAAAACAATGCATGAGTTGAATCCTTTCCTAAATGCATGCTTTACTTGAGTGTGACTAATCAATGGAAATGGCTGAAAATCATGCCGTGCAGACAAACTAATGATGTGACCTTTAAATTCAAAGTTAAAGGTATGTGTATGGTAGTCAATACATGGGTTATAATGGTGACGAAAATGCATACCTAGTATAACATCGTAAGATTGCAAAGGTGCAATTAAAAATGTTCGTGAATCAACATATGGGCCTATGCTAATCGTAACATCTTGCACTTCTCGTGTTACATTATAACGACTACCTTGAAATGTAGCTTTCACTTTATACAAGGAGGGAAACGTTTGTAATCTAAGTTTTTGTACTAATAAATGTGAAATGAAGTCATGTGAACTACCATCATCATGTAGAATTTTAACTAGTTTGTAATTTATTGTACCCTGCATGCAAAGGAGAGAGTGAAGAGAGATATCGTTACCCAAGGCGCTTAAGTCCTTCTCCAATGATTCCTCTGTCCAAACAGGAGGAATTTCTTCATTATGGACCTCCATGTTATGCAATTGAGCTGTAGCCAGTTTCATGTGAAGAGGTCGCAATCTGCACCTTATTTTTGTATGTCCAGGTTTACCACAATTCCAACAAGTGATTCGTTGTCGCTTCTATTGGGCATCCACCGCTTAAGTTTGAAGGGTAGGTGGTTTGGTTGGTTGGAGAGATGAAGCAACAGGTGGATTTGAGTAATTGTGGAGGACGAGGAAAACTAGGGTAAGATGGGGCATTAAAAAAACGCTCATAGGAAATGTAGGTTTAACATAAAGTGGTCGTTGGCACGGTTGTTGTAGACGGATTGACTTGGTTATGGACTGGAATTCTTTTTCTGCATCATAGGCAAAAGATATAGCCTCGTTGAGGGTTGTAGTTTGTAGGGTGTGAAGCTTAGCTTGGATTCCCACCTCCAAACCATCTTCATATTTCTACTGCAAGATATCCTCTGATACATCTTCAAGCATTCAAACAAGTAGTAAATTTTGCCAGAAACGCTCTGTGTAGGTAGTAACAGTATCACCCTCCTTCCATGTAAGGGTCATCCATGCACATCGAACATGTAAATGGTATTGAGGAGGAAGAAAAGAATCCTTCACTTTTTCTTGGAAAGCCTTCCACGTTGTTGGACGCTCTGTACTGTGTCGCAGGACATTCCACCAGAGTTGAGCTTTTCCTACTAAATAGTTAGTGGCAAATTTAACTTTTTCACTTTCAGCATACATTTCATCAGTATAAAAATCATCAAACTCTGACAGCGAAGAAAGGACTAAAGGCCCATCCTTTCGGCCATCAAATCGTAGAAACTAGTAGTTTCTAGCACCAATCTTCGAATGAGTAACATCAGATTGGGCAGAAACAATAGCTTTTACTACTCTCGTAAGGTTGTCTTCCTCAGTTTGTATCATTTGGAGGACTTCATCACGTTGTCGGATCTCATTCTGAGCTCCTCGAAGCTCATGCCGCAAAAGCTCTAGTTGTTGTTCAAATGTTGCCTCGGGTAGAGGTGAATTATTGTAATCCTCCATGGTGCTCTTGGACCCTTAAGCTAGTGCTTTCCTCTCGGGATATACCCTCAAGAAATGTACCCTAGCAGAATGTACCCTGTCTGAATGTACCCTGATGTGCCCTGACAAGATGTACCCTGTCTAGATGTACCCTGACAAATGTACCGTGACAGGATGTACCCTGAGACGTGCCGCGTCGCGTCGCACCGTGCTGCCTTGAAAAGTAAGAAAAACTGCAAGTTATGTTAAATATAAGAGGAGAGAACTAGAGTGACAACTCCAAGAAAGAGTGTAGTGGTAAAAGTACTTCCCTTGTAAGTAGGAGGTTGTGGCTTCAAATCCTCCTACCTAAGGGAATCTAAAACTCTCTATTGCCACACAAAATTAAAATTGCCTCGCACCTAGCCAACGGTCGCCAAGGGAGCCTTGGGTGCCAATGTTTCCAATGTATTGCCTAACTTATTGCCTAAGTGTAAACTTAGGAGAAAATGTAGGAGCAAATGCAGGTGCAAACGTAGGTGTAAACATAGGTTTTGGTTCTGGAACTAGAATAGAAACAAGAAATAGGAACAGGAACCGGAATCGAAGACGAAGACGGAGACGGAATCGAAATCGAAAATAGAGAACAGAACCCTCTGTATTGACGCGTGCAGAGCTCTGATACCACTGTTGTCAGGATCTTGCTCACGCGCACAAAGAGGTTATGAACGTAGAAAACACACAAAAAAATAGAGACAACAAGAGACGAGACTGAACGTAGTATTGGGTGCAATCTCCCCCCATGCACTCTGTTTTGACAGTCCACAGAGTGCATGTATTTATAGGAATTTTTTATTACTTCAAAAAGAGTGGTTACATGAGAGCAGCTTCGAAAAGCAAGCATGAAACTAAAAGTTGCTAACTTTTACAGAAAGCCATTGCTTTCAATAACAGAAATTGCGGTCTACAACGACCCTTATACTAACCATTACTTTTCTAACTATTTCTAACAATAGAACCTTCTACGTGGGTTTATTTACAAGCTAAATAATAATTATTCGAATTATTGATATCCGCCCTTCACGCCTTGCATGCTCCTCACGAACCTTCAGCTGCTATATCAAAAACATCAAAAAACATTAATACATTAATAATTTAACACTCCAACAATGCATTGTTCAACATATTCCATAAGTTATAACAGTATGACTACTGTTCGGAGCATCTGTGCACTTGCAGCCCATCATGGTTGGAATGTACATCAATTGGACATTAAAACTGCCCCGTGGCTTTGTGCAGAAAGGGCATGAAAACCAGGTGTGCAGGTTAAAGAAGGCATTATATGGCTTAAAGCAAGCACCACGTGCTTGGTATGAGAAGATACATGCCTATCTGATTGCACATGGTTTTGAGAATAGTCCAACTAAAAGCACCTTCTATGTTAAGCATGCTAATTATGTGCTTATGATCATTGTTGTCTATGTTGACAACATGCTGCTCACTGGTCCTATTGAGAAGCATATTACTGATTTTAAGGCTGATTTGCATGCCTTATTTGAGATGTCTGATTTGGGGCATTTGCATCACTATTCGAGCATTCAATTTATGTAAGTTGATGGTGGAATGGCTTTGTGTCAAACAAAATATATTGACACATTATTGTAGCGTTTTGTCCTTGAAGATTGTAAGCCTATTGTTACTACTATGGAGACACGGTTATGATTGAGTCTTCATGATGTTGGAGATGCATTTGATGCTCTCCTCTATCAACAGGCTATTAAATGCCTGATTTACTTATGCATTACTCGGCCAGATATTCAGTTTGCTATCTCACAGATGAGCAGGTTTATGCATTGCCTAGGGAGTCAAGCATTGGCAGGCAGTTAAGTGCATATTTTGCTACTTGAGTGGTACCCGGCTACTTGGTTTGTTTTATCCCAAGAGGGGGTCACTACTGCCAGATTTGCATGCTTTCTTTTACTCTAATTGGGTTGGTTGCTATGACACTCGTGTATCCACTAGTGGCTTTTGCTTCATGCTTGGTAGCTCATGTATATCTTGGTTGAGCAAGAAGCAGCCTACTGTGGCCACTTCCAATTGTGAGGTTGAATATAGGGCAGTTTCACAGCGACTGTTGAGTGTGTGTGGCTCAGACGCCTTATGGCTGATTTGGGTGTTGGTCAGTCTTCTGCCACCACCATCTTCACTAACAGTCAGAGCGCATTGGCAGTTGCGAGGAACCCTGTGTTCCATGCTCGCACTAAGCACATTGAGATGCATTATCATTATGTCAGGGAAAGGTTCTCTACTAGGGAGATCAGCTTGGCATATGTGCCCACGCAGGAGAACATTGCAGACCTTTTCACGAAGGCTCTACCGAGGGAGAAGTTTGAAGCTTTCCGCAAAGTTTTGGGCTTACTTCCTTTTGTGGAGTGATTTCCACATAGCTTGGCACTTCCTTATACATGAGTGCCAGCTACTTGTTCACTGCATCACTCCCAGGGGGATTTGTTGATATATTTTGGTAGTGATGTGTGTGAACACTTTAGGACCACTGGGTCACTTTTTTCCCTCTTTAGGAGGTTTTTTCCCCTAGATTGTATATACGGCTATTGCCCTAATGGGCTACTTATCTTTGTACATTCTCTAGTAATACATTCAGTATTGTGTGTTGTGCTCCAAGCTTCTTCTTCTCCTTCCTTGTGTTGTTTGTGTGCTTTTGCAAACGTCTAACTCCAACACGTTGTTGGACAATATGTACTATGGCGTAGGACATTCCACCAGAGTTGAGTTTTTCCTACTAAATAGTTAGTGGAAAATTTGACTTTTTCACTTTCAGCATATGTTTCATCAGTATAAAAATCATCAAACTATGACAACCATGAAAGAACTAAAGGGCCATCCTTATGGCCATCAAACCGTAGAAACTGGTAACTTTTAACACCAATCTTGGAATGTGTGCCATCCGATTGGGCAGATACAATAGCTTTGACCACCCTCGTAAGGTTATTTTCATCAGTTTGCATCTTTTGGAGTACTTCCTTGCATTGTCAAAACTCGTTCTGAGAGCCTCGAAGTTCATGCCATAGGAGCTCAAGTTGTTGGTGTTACCTCGAGTAGAGGTGACTCACCGAAATCCTCCATGGTGTTTGTAGGGTCCATGAGTATGTAAAGAACAAAACCTTCTTGCTAGATATGTAAAAACAATTTTTGAGATTGCTTGAATTAAAATGTAAAACGAAGGGTTGTTCTTGGGAATTGCAAACGTAAGAAAGAGATGAAAGTTGTGTTAAATATAAGAAAAGAGAACTAGAGTGACAGCACAAAGAGATAGTGTAGTGGTAAAACACTTCCCTTGTGTGAGTGAGGTTGTGGGTTCAAATCTTCCCACCTTGGTGAATAAAAAAATCCTTATTGCCAATCATAAATTAAAATTGGTTCGCACGTAGCCAACAATTGTCAAGGGAGCCTTGGGTGCCAAAGATGCCAAAGTAATGTCTTCGTTATGCCTTAACTTATGCCTTAATCGACATCTTGGAGTAAGCCGGAGTAAACGTAGATGTAAACATAGGTGTAAATGTAGGTCCTAGTTCTAGAACAGGAACAGGAATAGGAATCGAAAACAGAAACGGAAACTGGAACCGGGATCAAAATCAGAATCAGAATCAGAAACGAAAACAAAAATCAAAATCGGAATCAGAATCAGATCATGAACAGAGAACAACAAAAGAGAGATCAATCACCAAAACAAACAGAAATAGACCCCTCCATAGTGATGCGTGCCTGACTTTGATACCACTATTATCAAAATCTTGCTCACGCGCACACAAAGGTTACAGATGCAAAAACACACAAAAAAATAGACATGCCAGGAGACGAGATAGAACACAGTATTGGGTGCAATCTCCCCCCGTGCACTCTGTTTTGACAGTCCACAGTGAAGTATTTCGATGGCGATGCACCGCACTGCACTCTCCTTCTCGAGAGCTCCACGACGATATGCTCGGAGTAGAAAACCGAGCTCCTGACGCCTCACACAGTACTCCGCACAGAGGCTGTAGAATACGCAGAAAAACACAGTACACAGGGAGCACGAAGATAGCCTTCTTAGGTCTTACAAATGCGGTCGAACTTACAGTCTGTGACTGACCAGGCCACTATATGTTTTATTAAAGAACATATACAAAGAAGTGTCCGGTGGCCATTTGGCCTTTCACATGGACACTAACAGTAACAATCTCCCACTAAAGGCCAATATGGCCAGAGTAACTATGGGAGAAAAAAGAAAGAATGATAAAGAATACCTGAGTGTAAGCATACAAACTATACCTCCCACCTGACGGGCATGTTACACAATATACAAGTGACTGCGTAAGATCAAGAATCAAGTAACCCCCATCAAGTGACAACAGTGCCTAAAGCTATCCTGTGGTAGAGCTTTAGTCAAAGCATCTGCAGCATTATCTCGAGTGTGAACCTTCTCAAGAATAATGCTCTCAGTGGCTAAGCAATCTCTAATGAAGTGATACCTCACCTCAATGTGCTTGGTCTTTGCATGATAGATCGGATTCTTAGCCAAAGCAATGGCACTCTGACTATCACTGAGCAAGTGAGGTACATGCTGAGGTAAACCCATATCACAAGCAAGACGAGAAAGCCACAATGCTTCCTTACATGCCTCACTTGCTGCAACATACTCTGCTTCTGTGGTGGAAACAGCTGTACATTCTTGAAGACGAGATCTCCAAGAGATAGCACCTCTAGCAAAATGAAAAATATACCATGATGTAGACTTACGATTGTCTACACAACCAGCATAGTCAGAATCTGTGTAACCAATAATGGATGCTTTCCCTCTACCTAAGCATAGACACTTGTCCTTAGTGCCACTCAGATATCTTAAAATCATTTTGACCGCTTCCCAATGTTTCTTGCCAGGATTAGACATATATCTGCTCACAACTCCCACTGCAAATGCAATGTCTGGTCTCGTAGCTACCATAGCATACATGAGACTACCAACACCAGACTGATAGGGAATTTTGGTCATGAATTCCTTTTCCTCATCTGATTTGGGGCAGTCATCCTTGCTCAATTTCACATATGTGGGTAAAGGTGTACTCAATGCCTTTCCACCCTGCATATTGAATCGGTGAAGTACTTTGGATATGTACTCACTTTGAGACAAGTATATGCATCTTTTACTCCTATCACGAGTAATGCGCATGCCAAGAATATGTTTGGCATCCCCCAAATCCTTCATATCAAATGTTTGACTCAACTTCTTTTTGAGAAGTGACAAATCATAAGAGGACTTCCCAGCAATCAACATATCATCGACGTAAAGTATCAAGCATATCAAGCTGCCATCAGAACATCTCTTTGTGTAGAGACAATGATCCTCGTTGCTCTGAGAATAGCCTTGGGACTTCATAAAAGCATCAAACTTTTGGTACCATTGTCTAGGAGACTGTTTAAGTCCATACAAGCTCTTCTTGAGCTTACAAACTAGACTTTCCTTGCCAGGAACTACATAACCCTCTGGTTGTTCCATACAGATCTCATCTATAAGATCTCCATGCAAGAAAGTTGTTTTCACATCCATTTGGACTAGCTCTAAGTCCTCCATTGCAACGAATCCAAGCAACATGCGCAAAGTAGTCATCTTGACCACTGGAGAGAAGATTTCCTCAAAATCAACACCATGTTGTTGCTTAAAACCCTTTGCAACAAGTCGTGCTTTATATTTTGGAGAAGCACTATCTGATGTGAATTTCAACTTATATACCCATTTACATGGTAAAGCTTTCCTGGCCTTTGGCAAAGGTACTAAGTCCCAAGTACCATTCTTGTGAATAGAATCCAACTCACTCTTCATGGCACGCTCCCACTTGACATGATCCTCTGTCTGCATAGCCTCTTTGTAGCAAGAGGGCTCACCGGCATCTGTTAGCATAACAAAATCTAAACCTGGAACATATCTATCAGGTGGATATGAGACACGTGCAGAACGTCTCAATGGTTGCTAAACAGGAACATGTGCAGACTGATCTGAATGGACATTCTCTTGAACATCCCTATGTGCAGCATTTTTATGCATGCTAACCGGAGGACTAGTATCCTCAAACACCACTCTTCTCACTTCAACCTCCTTAATCGGCTGTTTATGCATCTTAGACTCATTAAAAATGACATCACTACTCCTGATCATTGACCGTGTTTCAGGATCCCATAAGCGATATCCAAATTGTCCTTCTCGACCATATCCAAGAAAAATGCATTTCTTTGACTTATGGTCCAACTTCTGTCTAAGATTCTTGGGTATATGAACATATGCTTCACACCCAAAAACTCGAAGATGATCATAATATGGTGGTTTCCCTGTCCATAACTCTTGTGCCACTTTGAGACCTTTGGCAGTACTAGGTGAAAGGTTAATCACATGAACTGCAGTCAATACTGCTTCTGCCCAAAAACCTTGTGAGAGGTTTGCATGATGCAACATAGAGACTACTCTATCTTGAATAGTTCTATTCATCCTCTCAGCTACACCATTCTGTACTGGGGTATAAGGAGCTGTAAACTCTCTACGAATCCCTCTACACTGACAGAAAAGGCTGAATTCATGTGAGGTATACTCACCCCCATTATCTGAACGTAAAGCCTTAAGCTTAGTTCCTTTTTCAGTCTCAACTGAAGCAAGCCATTTTCTGAAAGTAGGGAATACATCATCCTTCGATTTGATAGGATATACCCAGACTTTTCTAGTAGCATCATCTATGAAAGTGACAAAGTAAAGAGAACCACCTAAGGACCTAGTGGGCATAGGACCACACACATCTGTATGAACAAGATCTAAAGGCTGAATTGAAGAGTCAATGTGCGTTTTATGCACATTTCTGGTTTGCTTTCCATATTGACAATGCTCACAAAATGAAAAATCAGATAAAGATAACACAGGTAAGTAGCCAGAACGAGAAAGATTTTCCATTCCACTACGAGATATATGGCCCAAACGACCATGCCAAATACAAGCCATAGGCTATTCAGTAACAGCTAACAAGTGTTCTTTCTGTGATACAAATAAAGGATAAAGTGAGCCAACTTTGCTTCCTTTTGCAATAACCATATTGCCCTTTGATATACAAAAGGACTGAGCATAGAAGACCACCTTGTAACCAAGGTCATCAAGTTGACCAACTGACATCAAACTGCATGATAACTGAGGTACATGGCGTACATTATGCATAGTAAATTTTGAACCATCAATGAACTGCACAACCACATCTCCAATCCCCACAACATCACACTGGTAAGAGTCACCAAGTCTCACGGTACCAAGAGACTTTGCTGCATAATTAGAGAACCATTCTCTATGTGGTGTCACATGGAAAGAAGCACCAGAATCTAGCAGCCAGGTGTGGGAAAGAGAATCAGCCATAAGTGCCTCAGATGGCACAGTACTATCAAGTGTCAACACATCAGCATCATCAGAAATAGCATTAATTTCTTCAATCTTCACAGTCGAAGTAAATGGTGCAGGTAACTGTTTAACATGCCCATCAACATTCTGTCCTTTACCTTTAGCATTCTTTAATGCATAACAGTCTTTCTTCATGTGTCCTTTCTTATGACAATAATGGCATTCAATATCCCTCTTCCTTGATTTACTTCTACTCTTATTCCGTTGACCATTCTTTTCCTTGTTCTTGCTCCTGCCACGTTGTTGATTCTTTCCTTGGTAAGAATCACGAACATTATATGCATCTCCACTCTGAGTGCCAACCATAGATTTTCTACGAATCTCCTCACTCAAGAGTGCTCCACATATGTCATCATAGACAAGTTTACCACCAGGTGCACTGTTGCTAATAGCTGTGCAAAACGTATCCCATGATGATGGCAGGGTGCATAACAGCAATACTGCTTTCATTTCATTATCCATATCCATTTTCTGAGCCTGTAACTGGGAGAATATAGCATCAAACTCATTTAGATGAGCAGCAACACTATCTGTGTCCTTCATACGAAGGTCATATAATTTTCTCATCAGATACACTTTATTTGATGCCGTCTCTTTTTCATATGTATTGCATAACTTCTTCCAAAGCTCCTCTGCACTTTCACAATCTAATACTGTAAAGTAAACATTATCTGCCAAGTGCAAGCGAATGGTAGACCTGGCCATTTCATCTAACTCATCCCAATCATCTTCATCCATGTCAGCAGGCTTCTTTGAAATCCCATTTACTGGCTTCCATTGCCTCCTTTGAATCAGGACATCTTTAATCTGATTCTTCCATAGAGCAAAGTTTGTGCCATCAAATTTTCGGATCTCAAAATGGTCTTTGCCCTGCAAGTTATAGCTCCTCCTCAGAACACTAGCATTAGACCCTGATCCACCGGATGTGCCTGAGACCTCTGATGCCATGATCGTAGAGAACTGAATAGAATGATAATGAGCTAGAAGAGTCCAAACACCAACAAATAAGTGTATCAAGGAGTAAATCGACCACTATATAGTTGACTAAACCAGAAATCTGGAAAAATTTTGCCAGAGTATCCTCTGCAAAATTAGCATATGACCAGTGTCAAAGTATCATAAAAGTGCAAGTACTGACATGTCTACCTGCATAGTGAATCACTGACTCCACTGCATATAATCAGTTACCCAATAGAAGCCAACTAGGCTTATCGAGCACCTATGAACAACTATCATACATCTCCTATGGCGAGGCTAGGTAAGTCTTCCACCTGCATCACCGAAGAGACCCCGACATCTGGGTGTCTCCCAGTTAAGAAAACCTCACCACGACCCTCTTTATCAAGCGTAAAAGGCTTTATGCAAAGAACGTAACCGCTATATCAATGACCACATGGACGTACATAAGCAGTATCCACAGAAGCGTACATGGTGTGTATGTGCTCAATATATGCAGTAAAATGACACTAAAAGGTTGAATACACAGCCCAAAAACTAGCCAATAACACCTGCAAGTGTCTGTCAACTCTGATGTTTTAGGCTTTAAAAACCTGCATAAATTTGCCGCGACTGCTCCCACCAAAACTGAAAACCCCTCGAGAAACCTGTAGTTTTACGAGTGTGGCTGAAAATACAGCCCCAAAGGTTGATATTTATTGTCTGAGAAGTACAAGGAACACTCTTCTTGATGTTCTTGGACCTGAGCGAAGAGAGCTATGTGTAAAAGTACTCCGAAATGGCTCCAAAAACCACCCCAAAATTGCTTCAGAAATAGGCTTTGAAAGCAAAAAATGAAGCTTTGAGGGACCAAAACTTGTTCAAGGTAATGTCAACCTTAGTCTTTCCCCTTCTTCAAACACCACAAGAGTGTAGCTTAGTGGCAAGAGATTGCCATGGTTAAGCGAGCTCTGGGGGGAACAGTACTGGGATGGGTGACCTCCCGGGAAGTACCGGGAACCTCTATATTCCTTGATCGTTGAGGTCCTCCCTCACGCGCAGCCAGCGGCGCCAACGGTGACTTCGGTGACTCGGATGACAAGGTATGCCAAGGTCTATGCCTTGGTCGCCGCCTTGGTCGTAAGCCTTGGAGAAAGCCTGGGGGGGAGGGGGTGCTCGCTTCGCTCGCACAAAGGGAACAAAGCTTTTTGCCTCGAACTGCTCTGATACCAGTGAAGTATTTCGATGGCGATGCACCGCACTGCACTCTCCTTCTCGAGAGCTCCACGACGATATGCTCGGAGTAGAAAACCGAGCTCCTGACGCCTCACACAGTACTCCGCACAGAGGCTGTAGAATACGCAGAAAAACACAGTACATAGGGAGCACGAAGATAGCCTTCTTAGGTCTTACAAATGCGGTCGAACTTACAGTCTGTGACTGACCAGGCCACTATATGTTTTATTAAAGAACATATACAAAGAAGTGTCCGGTGGCCATTTGGCCTTTCACATGGACACTAACGGTAACACACAGAGTGCATATATTTATAGGAAAATTTTATTATGTCGAAATAGTAGCTACATGAGAGGCTTCAAAAGGCATGCGTGAAAGTAAAAGTTGGTAACTTTTGTAGGAATCCTTTGCTTTCAATATCAAAAATTGTGGGCTACAATGACCCTTATTCTAACCACTACTTTTCTAACTATTTTTAACAATAGAACCCTCTACATGGGTTTATTTACAAACTAAATAAATTATAAGTCGGATTATTGATGTCCACCCTAAAGTTAGATTATTGATGTCTGCCCTTTCACGCCTTCATGAACCTTCAGCTGCTATATAAAAAACACCAAAACACATTAATAAATTAATAAATTAATAAATTAATAAATTAACACTCCAACAATGCCTTGTTCAACACATTCCATAATTTTTAATAGGAAAAATCAATACTTTTATGAGCCTTGTAGCTTAAAATCTATGTGAAATTTGCAACTTCTTATATTAGGGAAAAATGTTC
This sequence comes from Ceratopteris richardii, assembly GCA_020310875.1. Taxonomy (NCBI): domain Eukaryota; kingdom Viridiplantae; phylum Streptophyta; class Polypodiopsida; order Polypodiales; family Pteridaceae; genus Ceratopteris; species Ceratopteris richardii. Next base: position 58,108,684 of record CM035425.1, on the reverse strand, counting down.
AACTCTTCAATTTTCATAACTATGTTACAGATACCCGAGTAAAAATCAGCCTCCAAACATTGATTTTCAGATTTGCAAGTTCAAAAATTCTAGAGAGAGAAGAAATAAAAGCCATTACTTTGAAATGGAGTAATTTCTAGAGCTCAAACAAGGTCCCTAATATATGATTCATAGAAATTTTAAAGAGAAATTTTTGTTCTAATATACTCTCTACATTTTTGTCATATAACATTTTTCTTAATTCCTTCATTTTCATGTTCAAGAATCAACTAGAACAAGTGACGTAGAAATGGTTGAGAGAGATTATGAAAATTTGTCATCCCAAAACTTTTTCTATAATCATAAAATGACCTAAAAACTCATACTACACATTATCTACACATTGTGTAACAAAAAGTTCCTTCTATCACTCATGGAATGATTGAATTATTGGAGTTTATAATTGAGACATTAAATTCTCTATGTTTTGATATAGTAGTAGAATGTTCGTGAGAGCGTGGATATATTCAGATGTGTATGGACACAAATAAGATAATTTATATTTTCTAAATATTTAGTAAATAAAGACCCACTTAGAGGGTTCTTAAAAATAGTGGTCAAGATAATGTTCATTGTATATTGCGACTTCTGTAAATAAAAGATAAGGCTCACCATAAAAGTGAGAAACTTTCTACTTTCATGCTTGCTTTTCAAAGCGCTATCCTCATTGTAATCTCTATTTTGGATGTAATAAAAAGCTATAAATACACACACTCTGTAGACTTGTCCAATAGAGTGCATGGGGGAGACCACCTAATATTGTGTACTATCTCTTTTAATGTGCAACTCTATTTTTGTGTGTTTTTTCAGATTTCGTACTCTTTATGTATGCATTTACATAAGATCCTCCAATAGTGGTATCAAAGCTTGCATGTGTCACTATAGAGGGGTTCTGATGCTATCCATTTTTGCATTTGATAGTTGTTTGTTTGACGTTCAAATGTTGTCAGATTTTGATTTTGATTCCAAATCCCTATCCCTATTCTGATTTTTTGTTATGTTTTCATTTATGTTTTCATTCCGTTTTCTGTTCCCAGTTTTTGTTTCGAGTTTTGGTTTCAGTTCTAGTTCTTCAACCTGAAACTATGGTTTATGCCTACAATTTACTCCTACATTTACATGTGCATTTACACCTAGGAGTAAGGTGTTGACTAAGGCATAGAACTTTGGCATGACATTGGCATCTTTGGCCTTGTTGGTAGCCATGGATCCCTTGGCCATTGACAGATGATTGACTACATGCAAACACTCTCTAACTAAAGAATTTCAATAAGGATTCTCTCATCTACGAAAGGGATTTGAACATACAACCTCATATTCACAAGTCAAGTGTTTTAGCACTACACTATTCACTTGTGTTGTCACTCTACTCCTTTTTACTTATATTTAATATGAATTTCACTCTCTTACTTTTTCGATTAGCAAGAACCACCCTTCCCTTTTCCATTTGATTTCAAGAATTCTTAAAATTGTTTTCACATTTTTAACAATGGGATCTCTTCTTCTATAACCCATGCATCATTGATTGATTGAGGTACATGCCGTTCTACAATTACTTTGCTTTTATTTGGGTCTACATTCACTCCTTCACTAGAAATGATATGCCCTAAATATTCTAGTTTACTTTGGAAAAAGTAACTCTTTCTAGGATTAGTGTAAAGTGTGCTCTTTTGTAACAAACTAAAAACTATTTCTAAATGCTTCTCATGCTCACTTTCATTCTTACTATAAACAAGTATATCATCGAAGAAAACTAGAAAGAAAGCTTGATAATCAAGAAAAATGTTATTCATCATAGGCGCAAATGTAGCAAGAACATTTGTAAGTCCAAAGGGCTTTACCATTAACTCATAATTGTCAGTTTGAGTCCTAAAAGTAGTTTGTAAATATCTCTATGCATCATACATATTTGATGGTAACCAGATTTAAGGTCAATCTTACGAAAGATATGGGCTCCTCAAATTTTATCTTGCAAGTCGTCTATTCAAGGAATATGGTATCTATTGTTAATTGTGATCTTGTTGAAGGCTCTCTAGTCAATGCACATCCTATAAGTTTTATTTTTTTTCTCCACTAAGTGAATAGGTGCTCCAAATGGGGAAGAACTAAGCCTTATAAATCCTTTTTGAAGTAAATCCTTAAATTAGTTTTCTATATTCTTTTGGTGAAAAGGGCCATGCCTATAAGGTGCTTTATGAGGAGGAGAACTATCAAGAATTAGATATATACTATGGTCAACGGATCCTCAAGATGGTGGTAGTTTAGAAGGATAATCGAGCACAAAACAATTCTTATAAGCAGTCATAAAAGTTTTACGTGCATAAAAAAGGGTGTGAGTATAATAATTTATGCCAAAAAAACAATGCATGAGTTGTAAGCTTTCCTAATCACGTTTTATTTGAGTATGAATAATTAATGTCAAAAAGTAAAGGTCATGAAGCAAGAGATTGAAGCTACTGAGGATGGAGAGTGGCTCTTCTCATGGACAATGGAAGGATGTAGCTTGATCTAGAGATAAGTATTTTCCAAGTTGACGCTTGATTTCAATACTTGCTTTGTTCTTTGCTTTCATGTGGATTGCATTTACTTATCATTGAAGCATAGCAAAAGTCTTCTCTTTTGACAATGTTTATGTGGCTTTTGAGCGATTAATGAAAGCAAAATGGATGAGCATAGACATATTGGAGAATTCATCAAGCACTTGATTGCATGTATAATTCATTATTTCTACTTCATGCATGGAAATGAATGATTTTTTGTGCATGTCTCCTTCCAAAAGAATGTTTCCATGCACAACACAAGCTTCCTTCAGGTTTGGAAAGAAATTTGATGCATTCAAACTTGTGCACTTTTCTGTTTATATCTTTTAAAGGAAGACAAGTTACTATGTTTGTGCATGGATGCATGACATGCATGCATTGCAAGTTCAAGGATTGCTTGATTTAGTTTAGGGCATGAAAAGAAAAACATGCCAACATACACATGTGCACACATGCATTTGCATGCAATCACATGCATTTGCATATGACAGAGCATGATTGTTTGCTAAGTAAATGAATGAATGTACTTCCCTAATATTTTCCTTACTTTTTCAAGCTCAAGCTAGACATTTGAGAAGACATAAAACTAGTTAGTCACAAAGTTATTAGCTACCTTCCAACTCAAGTAACTAGTCCATTCTTTCCCAAAGTTATACTTAGGTATCACATACTTAATGGTTAGTCCTATCAAGTATGTTAAAAGTCTTGCTTAGTAAAGTAGGCATGATAAAGTCAAGCATTCACTTTTCATGCCATCTTGATGAGCAAGAAAACATGACTACTTGCAAACTTCTAAACTTTATGATGACTCTAAGTCCAAGAGATGCTTAGAGAATCATAAAATTAAGTTTAGAAACAAAATTTACACTTTTGAAAATTCTCATGCATCCAAGTAGGATGATAACTTAAGAAAATTTTCCCTAATTCCATAAGCACATTTACGTGAACACTTTCACTTAATTCTATCTCGAGGAACTTAACATAAATTTCACTTTAAAATTTCAATAGATAGTTGTTATGTTCCATAAATTGCATCCCTAGTAAGGATTCAAATGCCAAGAAAACCATGGAATTTTTTTTAAGTTCTCACTTGATTCCATCCCATGGAGTGATGGAAATCAAAGATTGAGCTTTAGAATTAGTTGAACTTTGACTTTCAATAGATGGATATTAGGTTCCATGATTGCATCTCTAGTAATTATGCAAATTGCTAAGAGAACATGGAAACTTTAAAAGAAATTTTCCATTTAGAAGGATTAGAGAGTTACTTTGTGGTTTCATTTAAGCTATTTGTGGCTTAAGAGAAAACCCTAGACAAGTGATCTTTAGGAATTGGGACAGGTCTTAAAGATAGGCCATTAAATGAAATAGTATAGTCTTCTATTTCATGAACCGTGCACTATTCCTATCATATTCAAGGCCAACTTTTCTTTTAAGAATAGAAGAAGTTCCAAGAAATGAACCTTCATTGATCCATGAACTTTTCCTAAAAAAGCTATAAAGTTCAAAATATGTTTGGACAAGTACATGAAGACGTCCTTTTGAAAAATATTCTAAAGATAGAAGCTATCACATGCAAGAAGCTTCAATTTCTTTTCAAGTATATTTTCTAGAAAAAATGATAAAATCATTAAGCCTAACTGATGGTTAGGAAAAGAAGAAAATGGAGTGTTCACAGTAACATTATTTTCCATTGGTTCAACCATTATAAGATGCTTGAACTTTAAACTATGCAAACATATTGGATTGTTGCAATATGTTTAAAGTACTATAGTAACATTGAAAGATTGACCAATGATAATAACTTTTGTTTCAAAGTCGAGAACAAGAATACATATCACATAAATGAAATTTCAAATTAAAAATTCATAACGGAATGGGAAACCATATCCTAAAGGTGATATTTATCCTTTAGTTTGATACTCAAGAAATGAACACAACTAAAGCAATAAAGCTTCTGAATATTGTCCAAAAGTCTAGAATTCCTTTCAGATGTCCTTTTATCAGTGCAACAGATTCCAAGATAAATCATTTGCTTGTGTTGTTGCATCCTTAGGAGGAATCTCAAATGTTGGAAGAATAAACTACTCCCAATTAGTGAGCATGGAATTCTTCAAGCACGTTAGATAACAAGTAATTCCCCAAAAGTCCCAAGCCATCAGTAGTGGTACATAAAGTCCAATCATTGATATAACCTAAAGGTGTATCAATATTGATGAAATTCTTAGATTTCGAATCTAAAAGGCATTAGAACATGTTTGGACTTTAGTTAAGGGAAAGATCTCTACAAATCCTACAGGTAAGCAAAGAAGCTTTAAACAGTTCAAGAGATCTTAAAGTTAAAAAGACCAGTCTATATTCTTGTCACGAGGTCAACCAAAATTGATCAAGCTTGGAGATGTTTGTCCAAGAGCTTGCAATTGGAAGTACTTTGAAGCTTGCCCCTGTATTGGCAATCAAACACCTTTTGGGAAATTTTCACCAATAGAAAGTGTGAAAAGAGTAAGCTATTCCAAGCCTGAATAGTGTAAAAAAGTTCCAAGTATGTAGTTTGCAGCCATGATAACGGTGATCAAGTCTCTAACTAATAAAACATAAAGTTTACCTATCCTTAAAAGGCTTTTTTTTTATCTAAAAAGCATGAGTGGATGCTTGGACTTAAGAAATAGAGAAATCCTATAAAGTCCTAGCTGCTAATTAAAGCATCACTAACAAAGGAATTTAAAGATAAGAAGTGAAAATATATTGTCAGTACAAATTGATTATCTAACCAATATGACTTGAATATGAGAAATTCAAGAAATTGGAATTATAAATGGTTTTCTTTTGAAAAACCTAGAAAAGAAGGATAGATGTTCCATCAAAAGGTTTTCAAGTTTCCAAGAACAAGCACGAGATCATGAAATGATTGTGTACATTAATTAAAACCCAAAATATCAAGTTACAGGTAATGCCTAAACCTTAACATTTTTTTAAATAATTGAAGTGAGAAGGTTGTCTATCAAGATATGTTTAGACTTTAGGATAAGTATCACTCACACGTCATTGTGAACATAAAATTGGGTGGTATGGGACACCAATTTATATTCAAATTGATATAGGAAAGATGGTATGGAACATCGAACCATGACATGATAATTGTCTTTTAGTCCTAGAATAAATCTTGAAGTTAGATTTGATCCTCAAGGGAATTAAGACTCCAAAGGAGAAGTTTAAATTCAAGGAGGATAAAAGCATGATCTCAAGATACTTCATGATCAAGTAATTAAGAAGATAGAAGTAAGTAACTTCCAACATCTTTTTCTTCAAATAGGGCAAAAACTTGTTCTTATTTGAATTATGGAGCACTTCAAGATAAATTGTTGTTGATTCAAAAATATTTAAAAGACTTTTTGAAGAATTAGGACTTTGACATTGAAATGATCCTTTCAACTAAGGAATATATTGATTAAATCAAACACCAAATTCCTAGTGTAACTTAATAAATTCAATCCTTTGGCTCAAAGCAATGCACACAAAATTGCATTCTTGGTAAGCAGTCATAAAGATTGAATATATGCAAGAACTTAGTCTAAAGTAACACTATCTGAGTAAAAACTCATCAATAGAACCTCAATGGGTCAACACACTAAAGTTGGATACCACACTAATATCTTGTGGTTGGATGATGTTTTAGATTTACTCTATGAATCTTTTTGAGAATCTAGTTTATTTCTCTTATAGATAAAGAAAAATGATTCAATACCTTGTTGAAACAAGTCTAGAGTTAGTCACTTGGAACAAGATAATTAGGTTAAACATCCTAGATAGATGTTATGTAAAAGAACCAAATCAATCTTCAAAAGATGCTAAGTCCAAGTTGACTTCTTCGTTTAAGCTTTCATTAAGCATAACTCTAATGAGTTTCATAGAGTTCAATGTTGATATATGTCGGTATTGATCTATGTGAACACACTAGGACCGTCGGGGCACTTTTTTCCCTCTTTAGGAGGTTTTCTCCCCCTTGCTTGTATATACACCTATAACCCTAACAAGTCACTTATCTTTGTACATTCTCTTGGTAATACATTCAATATTGTGTGTTGTGGTCCAAGGTTTTTCTTCTTCCTTGTGTTGTTTGTGTGCTTCCGCATACCTCAAACTCCAACAATTGGTATCAGACTAGGTTGCTGCTTCATCTAGGGCATCGTCGACATCCCTCCGGTCACATTTTTAGAATCACACAAAAATTGGTGATCATACTCATGGTGATTAGGAGTTCAAAGTAGCTTTGTTGTCTGCTGTTGAAAATGCAATTTGACCTTGTTTTGGCTCCGAATGCATCATGACACTTGTGTAGGCAATTTCATCCTGTTGTGCCAAACATATATACATGTTTTGCTTCACCAGTACAAGCGCCTCAAAGTCTATTACAAGTTTAGTAAAAATCGATAGCGTAGTTCTATTCAACTCTTTGAGATACAATAATTTTTCTACATCAGGGTATTTTAGTTAGTGGCCATGGCTGAAAGCAGTGATGTATTTCGTAAGTTGCCTGTTGAGGATCAGTTGGATGGTACCAATTACCCATTATGGGATTATATGATGCATCACATATTGGTTGCAAAAGGATTGTGGAGTATTGTGTAGGGTGTTGAAAAATATCCTACTACACCTGCAAATACAATGATTAAAGGTGATGTGGATGGCGTTGAAGATGATGATCTTCAGGTTCTTGTTCGTGCTATGGTTCCTCCTGCAAATACTGTAGAGAAACTTTGTTGGGATGGCAGAGATGCTCATATATATGCATTGGTATCCTTGTCTATCAAACATGCCATTATTCCTCACATTCACTCCTGCAAAACAATAAGGATGCTTGGGATACACTTAGCACTTTATACTAGGCACTTGTGCATACCGTTTTAAATGGTCTTCTAGATTCATATCAGAGTTTTGCTTCTACTCTTTGATTGATGATGAAAGGCAATCCAAATGCCTTAACATTTGAAGAGTTAGTCTCTATTTTGTTATAGGAAGATCAGTCTAGGTAGAAGAACAGGCCCATTATGCATTTTGTAGATCAAGCTTTCCTGTCTAGTCAGAAGGGCAAAGGTAAATGGAGCTCATCTACTAGTAAAGAGAAATCTGCTAATTCTACAAAATCAAAGAAGGATGACAAAGACGAGAAGAAAATAGAAAAGTAAAAGCTGTTCTGTAAATGTGGTAAAGGAAATGATCATGTCATAAAGAGTTGTCCAAAACTGGCTGCAAAAGAGGCAAAGAAAAAAGAGGCTAGAATGGTTGTTGAAGAGGCCTCTGCACCCAAATCAGAGTCTGCAAAATCTTGTTTAGAATGAAGAATGGGCATTTACTATTGTTTGCAGTTATGACCCATCTTCTCACGAACAATGGTACTTTGATCGTGGGGCAACCAAACATATTAACTCGTAGAGCAATTTCTTCACTTCACTTGAGCTTTCCCATATAGGGAATACTATCACACACACCAACAACTCCTCTTATACTATTATGGGAGTTGGTAAGATCATTGTGACTACTGTTGATGGTAGTTCTTTTACATTGTTGAATGCTTTATATGTGCCAAGGATCAAGAAAAATCTGTTATGAGTTTTAGCATTATCCAAGATCGAATTGGTTATGAAATTTGTTGATGAAAGAGGTATAGTTCATAATCTATCAAATGGTGATGTCAATATTGCTTATGGCATTTTATATTGCGGGCTATATAAGTTCATAGATTAGGCAAAATTGTGAATGATTCAACATGTGCAATTCAAGATTCTCAGGCTATGTCATATGCAAAGCTTTGGCATGCCTGCCTTATTCATATGAATTTAGCTAGTTTGCTACACCTACAAAAATCTGAAGTGGTGTCCTCTCCGCCCAAGCTTAAGGCACCTAGTAAACATGTGTGTGAAGGTTATTTTGGGCAAAAATGCAAAAGGTTATGCTCAAGAAAGAGGCATCAATTTTGATGAGACATTTGCTCCTACATACTGAATGACTACTATTCGTAGCATTTGTGTGTTTGCAACTCATCATGGTTGAATGTACATTAGTTGGACATTAAAACTGCATTTTTGAATGGTGACTTTCATGAAAAAGTGTATGTTTTTCAGCCCCATGGTTTTGTGCAGAAAGGGCATGAAAACAAAGTGTGCAGGTTGAAAAAGGCATTATATGATTTGAAGCAAGCACCACGTGCTTGGTATGAAAAGATACATGCCTACTTGATTGCACATGGTTTTGAGAATAGTTTGAATGAGAGCACCTTTTCTTGAGATATCAAGCCCAACATGTGATGATCCAGGATGATACATATCACTCCTCCATTTCTTTGACATGTATAGTGGTCATGCCGATATATGTCAGGGATACTTCATTGAGCTTTACTAGATTTATCTATCAAGAGTAATGGCAGCTTGCTAGCTCACTCATTCAAGACATTTGGGTTTTCACTTATGTATAGTTCTTTATATATTGCACTTGTTGTATTGTTGTTTTAGGTCATTCTTGTACATTCCTTTTATGTAATCAAAGAAGAAGAAGAAGAACATTTCTTCCTTACTTTAATCTATGTGTGTGCTTCTCTTTGATTGTGAGAGTGTGTGTGAGCTCTCTTCCTTATCTCCTTCCTCGTGACATGGTATAAGAGTCAGTGTGGCCGTAGAGAGCTCGTGGAGAAGGCCGACAGTGAAGAGTGGGGGAGGGCGTGGAGAAAGCGCGATTCACAAACGACCTCAGATTGCTGTGAAAATTGGCATGAAGGTAGATGCCCTCAAAATATTTTTGAGAGTTATCCCTTTAGGGTCACTTGTGTTTGTTAAGTCCAGATGAGTTGAGGATGAAGCTTGATCCAAAAGCAGAAAAATGTATCTTCATTGGATACTCCCCTAAGCAAAACGGGTATAAATGTTATAACCCACTCACATGAAGGTAAGCAAAGATGTGGTGTTTGATGAAATTTCAAGCTTCTTTATAGATGCCAAAGATGGACTTGATCTTGAACCAAATGACAAAGAAAATGTTGAAAAATCAAGTGCAGAATCTCAAGTTTTGAGTGGACCAGATGCATCACCAAGCAATAGTTCCAACTCAAATCCATGGAGTGGAAGATTGCATGGAAATTTTAGTCCAGCAAATTCATCAACTACATCAAAGAAAGATAAAGAAAAACTTTATGTTGGTAGTAAAACATCCATAGGTTTTGAAGACATTGATGGAGATTCAAGCGGTTCAGAGAAGAGCCTTGATGAGGAACTTGGATTGCTCTCTGTGAAGACTCCAGGAGTTAGAAAGGCACATGCAGATGATACAAGAAGAAGTGACCCAAGACCAAGAAGATCTGGGAGGATGCAGAATTCTGTGCAATGATTGATGTATGATAATTATATGGCTTGTCATTGTACCTACATGAACAAGGTAATACAAGATGCTGAACCTTCTTGTTTTGAAGATGCATTGGAAATGCAGATTGGGAAAAAGCTATGGATGAGGAGATGGCTACCCTTTATGGAAACAATACATTGAATCTGGTTCCATTGCCGTAAGGAAAGAAATCCATAGGCTGCAAGTGGATTTACAAGGTAAAGGACAATGTTGATGGTAGCATAAGCAGGTACAAAGCATGATTGGCAGCAAAAGGATATGCAAGGAAAAATTGCCAATGTCTTTGTTTTTGACAAGTTTCAAGGTCAATGGTAAAGTTCTAGACATAAGGATCCCAAGGTTATTAAAAAATGAAATCACACATAAGGGTTCACACTCGTTAGATAGGCTTCTTGTGTATGCTCAAGACAATGGCTACTTTTGATTCGTTTTGAATACTAGATTAGAACAAGAGATGTTTGTAGATTTGTTCTATTCGAGAGTATAAGGTATTCAAAAAACCTAACCCACTCTTTAAAACTTCTAAGAATCATATGCTCTACTTAAAAGCTTTTGTTTTCTTCTTTATATCATCAAGGACAACGATATTTAGAAAGTGGAGAGAATGTGATTGTAGGAACAAGGGCAAGTTGTGAAGGTTCCTAGCTCTTAGGTTAGCCAAGTTGGTGTCTTATTGATAATGTGTAGATGGATAGAAGAGACGATATGGAGGATTGTAGATGATGACTAGGCAAGGGTATATAAAGGTTGGGAGGTGAATTTCATGCATGCCATTCATTTTTGGCTCTCACACTCGATTACTGATTTTTTTTCTAGATTCCACACCATGGGAATAACACAACGCACAAATATGGTGAAGTTTTTTTTGCTATAAATATACTTCTCCATATTCCATATCACATATTCCATATCACATATTCCATATCATGAAGATAAGACCATCCAAATTATTCGGAGGGGGAGAACGTTATTATGTATGTAAAAAATATGAGACGATCACTAAGTAGTAGAGTAAAAAATTGTAAAACAAAATGAAATTTAGACACCTAAACGTGATTGCCTTGACTAAGTAGTATATTGGAGCTCGTCGAATGGAAGTTTGTCTAGATTACATACCATAAGGAATAAAATAGAGGGCATAATGCACCAAAGTTTGTTCAAATCCCACATCATGGGTTATAAGACCCTCCAAACTGTGTAGCCCTTTTGAAAAGGCATGGTTCTTGCAACTTACTTCACATATATATATATATAGATAGATAGATAGATAGATAGAGAGAGAGAACATACAATAAATTGGAAAGGCACACACCGACCTCGTAGGGTAGAGGCGCCTATCTTGAGAAACTCATAGATATGTCCAACCAAGATTTGAACTTAGGAATTTCTCTCATAAATTCAAAGAGTTAATCACTAGGTTAAGCGGACTTAAATAATTTTATATTATTCAATTACCTTCATAAAAACTACAATTTATGTAAATAATAAACACACTTCCTCTTTCTCCTTGTATGAAAGGGAGCAATATTTCTTTACATACATATTTTCATGTGGAAATATACTTTAAACCAATTTGTATTTCAGCCACTTTCCTTAATCCTACCTCTCCAAAGGGCAACCGGGTTTTTCCAAAAGGCACAAATATTGGTTTAGAGCATTTATCTAGAGCATTGTTCCATGTTGGATTATGAAAAGGTTCTTCCCTTTTATTTTGAAGAGCCATATCGCGCCAGCTTGGCTCTTTTCATCCCCTGCTCTTCTGCAAACACCTCGAAGAGCAGGGGACCAATGCATGTTTGGAAAGCCTAAAGCTCCACTGGTACTGCCGGTCAAAGAGACCATATGTGCTGTTCACGGAAATCGGAGTCTGGTTCTCCTGCGCATAGTTCATCTTCACCCTGATAGGCGGAGGAATGCTTCAAGGGCTGTCTTGCCATGGAAGTGGGACCTCTTTGCCAGCAGCGGCCGAGAAAGAGAGTGACATTTCATCAGACTCCCGCTCTGAACAGCATTCCTCATCCCAACAAAAACCCTCCTTTGCCCACATACAGGTTCAGGCCCCGGATTCCCCACGGCCGTTAAGATTGGAACGCCCCGAAATCGGTCGCACTTTCCAGCATGCTGTGGGTGCGCATGAGTGGTCTTTTGCACAGACCCTTGTCGCTCGCTTGGATCGACAGAGGCTCAATGATGGCCTCTGCGTTGTTCTGGACTCGGTTTGGTTCCTCACCTCAGAGGAGGAAGTTGAGAACGCGATGAAATTGATAGAGAATCTTGTTTCAGCAGGTGCCAACGACTTTCCCAGGGCAGTCCTCCGTACTTCGTTCTTGGCTTCATGTGTGTCAGCGTGTAGGAGCCGAGCGATGAGCCTTGCTGATACAGTTACTGTGATGGCACAAAGGTGAGTGTGCGGAGGTTGATGGAAGTGTTTAGACACGAAGCATGCACTAACTCTGACGTAAGTGTGAGACATTAGTAGTCGGTGTGAATTCCATTTCCAGTACGCCCGTATTCATTCGTAACGTGGGAATCGCCAACCTTTTTGCTGCGCAACAACCATAATTCTATAACCATGTTAACATTGTCGCTAGTTTTGTGCGAGGGGATCATGCAAGTTTGTTCTATCACAGGTATCCAAGAGGTTGACGAGGATAAGATTCATAATATGATGTCCATTCTTGCAAGAATTACATGTTTTGAATGCCCTGAGTCCCATCGGGGTCTTTATTTGCACGTGCTTATACGGTTTCCTTGTCACGGATATCACCTGCTTTTGTAGGCTTAGAGACAGACTGAAGGAATGTAGTGGAGATGAATTGATGAAAGCTGAGGCAGCTGTAAAGGTTCAAAAATTCACAGAATGGGCTTTGAAATGTATAGGTTCACATTCCCGTAGAAGATCCAGGTTGGAGGATACAAGCCATATGGCCAGAGGGTCATTTTTGGAGTCAAGAATGCAGTTGAGAGCATTTAAGAGGTTCATGCATCTTGCAGGCCGTGGCTTAAATAGAAAGGACTATTCAGAGGCCTTTGATGCTGCATGTTTTCCTCTGACCCTTTTCTCTGGTGCAATTGATCCTGGTTGGGCATCTGGCATATCTGCCAGTATTATGCAGGGACTATTAACTGTGCTGGTTGAAGGCGGTGCGGACAACGTAAACCAGTGCTTTTTAGAGGCAGCTCGATTTGGTAGCACAGAGTTAGTACGGATACTTATGCAGGTAATTAACCTTGAAGCATACATTCATTCTGGAGGAATAGTTCTTTGAGACTGGCAAGTTGCATCAGTATGAACCTGTTAGCTTGGCACATGGAAACTCATGATTCCACAATTGCCATGTAAAAGTTTGCTCAACCTTCAATCATCTTGAAGTTAGTAGGAGAGGTAAACCCTATCTAGCTAGGGGTAACTATACAGGGAAGTTCTGGTTTTTAGCTTGTTGGAGTCTACTTGGTGATAAGAGGCATGCCTTGTGCTGTCCTTTTTTTGCAACCAGCTAGCATGGTAGTGACATAATGCAAGTGACGGCATCTTGTCAGTTATACAACCATGAGAGTGAAAACTGGATGGAAGAGTTGTTTTCTTCCTTCCCAACGCTATCTTCTCTAATCTGTTGAAGGTTTCTAAAGTTCCATGCTCTGAAAATGTTCGATTTCTGTCCATTAGGGGGGTACTTTTCCCTGAATTCACTGAGATATACTACATGGCAGTGTACCGTTGTGTTGTTGATGCCTTTATGGCTCAAATTAGGCTAAAATAGAAGTATTTCTCTGTATATTTCTGTTGGTGTTCTTCCCTTTGCTTGTATGTTCATGAGGATGCAGGAAGGTCTTTGTTTGCTCATGTCCAGTTGACCATACGTAAGATGGGTATTAGGATTTTATCTATCTTCATTAGAAAACTTCATGGATAGTTCTGAACTCACCTTAGATAATCAATTGTCAGTAATGAAATAAATCATGGGCAAGAATACCTTTCAACAGTTGGAATCATTGAACTTCGCAGCAAGTCTGTGGAACACTTTCCGCCAAGAGCAGTCTGACATAGAAGTGTGGAGCTTGTGTTACTTACAGATAGCACATCAGTGCGACATTGAGTTGGATGTGGACCTGGCTTTGAGTTTTGCCTCTTATTACTGTAAAACAAACACAATGGAATGCTTGGTTGATGATGGCAACACCGATTCTTTCCTTGGGCCTCTCATGCGTGCTGCTGAAAGAGGTTGCATGCCAGTGGTGCATTGGTTTGTAGAACGGGGTTGCAAAGACATGGAGCTGTGCCTTGCCCTTACAGCTGCTGCATCAAGCAGTCAGCTAGAAGTTCTTGCTTATCTTTTAGATCATGTGCCTCAGCATGTTATTCATGCCTTGAGTTTGGAGATTCTAAAAGCAGCAGGGGAAAGAAGCGTGGGGTCCTTTGGTGGCATAAATTTCCTTTTCTGTTCTGACTTTCTTGACAATCCAGATGCAACCTATCAGATTGCCAATAAGATAGCACAAAGTGAGGATGAAGGGTTCCCTCCTTTGCTGAAATCCTTCTTGCAAGAGCACTGGTCGGAGGAGGCTTTTGTGAAAGGCCGTGCAATGGCACGTGATCACCATGTGAATATGTTGAGGGTTCTTCGAAGGGGGTGCTGTCCACTCCGGTTGCATGATTTGCCTTCAGACTTACAGCTAACAATATCATACATCTCTCTATGCAAGGAATGTGCATCTAGTGCTGGGGTATTGCTGCCTCAGAGACTTAGGGGAGAGGTTATAGAGGCCATTCTACAACTGCATAGTGACATTGATGAAGTGGAATTGCTTGACTTGGACAAGGACTCCTTGCTCAGTTTGATGACATCAAGACTACCAGGCATTATTCAAGGCTAAATCAGGTATACTATCCTTTCTGGATCCAGTTCTCATCTTTACAATTGTCAAAAGATACTCTCTTTCTTTTTTGAAAAGGAAAACTATGACGTAAATTTTAACACTCTTAAGAGATCAAGGGAAACAGTTACGCTCACATTGTAGCATTGTGAATCTTGAGACTTCACTGGCGAATCTCATCTAGGCGTTCAATTAGACAGCCTTTTGAGTAAATGTTTTGTGAGTGCCCTACAGTTATCAAACATGTATTTTAACTGAAGTAGCATTTGTCTTGTCTGAAAGTAATGCTCACTTTCAAATCCATAAATACATACACCTAGCAGTAAGTGTTTAGTTTTTCTACCATGACAGCTATTAGTATATTGGCCACTTGTCTGCATTCATGACAGCTGAACTTTTCTACCATGACAGCTGAACTTTTCTTTAAAGACCAATGTTCTGTGCTGTTAACAATGCATTCATGGTGCGAACATGGTTTTGTATTCTAAAATGTTCACACTTTGAATTCCAAGTCACATGTCAAAACTGAACTGTTCAATATCTTTTTTCTGGTTGTATGAAAAGAATGATTGAAATTGGTGAAAGAAACTCTATGAAGAGCATCACAGACTGTTGTTTGTGCCAAATCATTATTTAGGTTTGTGCCAACAGTAAATGCATAGCTAAGGGTATGTAAGGGTAATCGTTATCGAGAGAAATTTGTCAATGAATTTGTTATACTTGATCAGGAAGGCTACTTAATGTCCTTGAAGTGTGCCTTTTGCAGTAGATGAGTTAGTGCTAAGTTGTCTTAAAGTGACAGATGCAACTTTGTTCTCTGCGAATGGCATGTAGGTATATAATCTCTTTCCCAGAATAATGAATGAGATTTCAAACTTCTGAAGACCTGTTGTTCATCGGTAGCTTTCTGTGGTCATAACAGGCCTTTCCTACTTAGTATGTATGAATGTGTGCTTTACTGAAAATTGAAAGCACCCAAGATTGATGCAGCTTTGATTGACGTTCAGCATTCATCCATGAGCACGTTTCATTTGTTTTCAGTTACTTCCAAGTTATATTCAGACTGAATTATTGCTAGAATTTAAAGTTTTTTTTTTTTTGTTTTTGTTTGGGGGGAGGATGCATATGAAAGTCAAATCAATGCTACTGCCAATGTAATGCGAATATTGTCTATACGACACAAAAAAATTCATAATATTGCCATTATGTGCAAAATCAAATGTTAATTGTTAACTCTTTGAGAAACATGTTTTTACTTGACAAAATTGAACAAGAACTTGCCATGTATTTCTTGTCTCTTTAAACCTTTTCATGTGTTGATGTTATTGATGATGTTTCTTTTCAATAATCTCATTGGACTTGATGGGCACTCTTCCAAGTGTTTTAATGACATCATAGCCATTTTATTGAAAAAAATATATTAACATATTTCTATGGAAATTGTACTATCCGATACTCCCTCAACTTCAAATTCTTCATGATCTTTTATTTGTATATATTGTATGGATGTTGGCTTCCTCCCCTCAATGATGGATTGAGGTATGGATCTAAGAAAAGCTCATGAATCATGATGAGTACTTATCATATTAGAGAGCTAGAGCTTGTGCATCACTTGGTCGAATCCCTAGCTACGATGATGGAAGTCCAATGCTTTGGTAATCTAACATATCAAGGGGTCAACGTTTTCAAAGATTATTTTGTAGAAGCTACGCTTTGTTTGTGGTATTGTATGGTGGATTTAAGAGGAAATTTGGGATTGCATGATCGTTGCATGCAACTTTGTTTTTCTTGAATTGTTGATTGAGTCCCTTAGATATGTTTTCAAGACATTGAGATGATCATGAGTAGGAAGATTCTTAACTTGCTTGGACCATAGTTTGCTAACAATGGACTTTCCTTTGTTCATGAATTGACTTTGTTGTAGTTGTACTTGACAAAAGGTGAGATTTCTAGAGCCAATCTTTTTGATGATAACTAATCACCTAATGAAGATATTCATCCATACTTCATTGATTCACTTGGTGACCTTTGTCAACTTGTTTCATGATGATTTGAAATGGACAAGAAGGGTACATAGGAGTAAATTTTTTGAATCACTTAATCAATATCCTTTTTGATTTTTAGGTCTTCAATATGCTCTTGTATGTCTTGAAGAGTGGACAACTTAGGTGGGTAATGTGCTCTAAGTGAAGTTGCAAGAGCTCTCTTGATAAGACAAGGTAGAAGGTATGAATTGTGTTCTCATACTATGAGGCTATAAGATGACAAGACTAAGAAGCAAGGCAAGGCAAGGCTAGGACTCAAAATCAAGCAAACATTGGAAATGGATATAGGATTGACTTATTGGCTACAATGGTAGAGATAGAGAATCTATAGAAGGGTAGAGAGAAATTTAACAATAGCTTGAGAACAAATTGACAAGGGCTTCCTCTAGTCCAAGATGCATACCTAGCTAGATCCAAGGAAACTTGTTCTCCAAAAAATAAGTAAATGAAAAAGAAGTGTATGGTCAGCCAAGAATGATTGGTTATTTATACATGATGAATTCATCCAAAAAAGTTATTCAAAAAGCTAAAATAAGCTATTTAAAGCTATCCTTCATATGAAAAGATATTGTAAGAAAAAACAATGCAAAAATAACTCTTATGCTTTTACTTGTGCTGTTCGCGTGCTTCCGCAGACGTCTAACTCCAACACAAAACAACTTCATCTTCCATCTCTATTGAAAGAGAAATAATTTCTATTGATGTGTTCATTGGTTAATACATAGACCTCAAAAGGTCTTACATTGAGTCTTAAGTTTAAACAAAAGATAAAGAGAAATAAAAATAATCTAGTTTTGGAAGGAAATAATAATCGTGTAGACGTGTGTTACTTCTCATTATTGAGGTGAGATACATACACATAAGTACATGCAACATTAGGTAATGATGGAACTAAATGATTAAGGACATGAAACCAAGCTTGGGTAATCATGAAAGTAGGTGTGTGAAATGATGGAATATTTAAATTGATCACAATGAAGTATCTTAGACATTGAGAGAGCAAGAGAGTGCATACACCTACAAAATTGTAAGTGTTACTAACTAAATGCTAAGATGAAGGAAATAATAGTTCGATAAGATTTCATTAACATTTCTAGGTCCTCATTCAAAGGGTATGCTAACACACGTATAGTTTCGATTCTACTTTGTTCTCTTTTACTAGGATCTGTTGAGGATTCCCATTGGTGTAATTGTCCTTACATTGTAAGGGATTATCTCAATCTTTCCTTGATGGTGTATCTTTTTTCCCCTAATTATTCCGTCTTCCTATTTCTTCTTCATTCCACATGTTCTCTTTTGTCTTTCCAGGGTATTTTATTCTTCTATTGATTGCTGTCTCATGATGTTGAGTTCTCTATTGATTTTGTTTTCGCTATTTCTATTTTTGCATGTTGTGCCTTGGTTTGAAACTTTTTGAGTACTTTAATTGGATTTTTTAAAAGAAACCCAAATACTTCCAATATCTCTATTATCTAAAAAAGAGTTGTATTAGAATTTCTATTTGTATTGTGTGAGGAGGATCTCTAATCTTATGCTTGTCACGAGGAAGGAGATAAGGAAGAGAGCTCACACACACTCTCACACTCAAAGAGGAGCATACACACAGATTGAGGCAAGGAAGAATGATTTTCTTATTCTTTTTCTTCTATTACATAAAAGGAATGTACAAGAATGACCTAAAACAAGAATACAAGTGCAATATATAAAGAACAGTACAGAAGAAAAAACCTAATGTCCGCGAATGAGTGAGCTTGCCAAAAACAAATGTGCGATCACTCTCGGTAGATAAATAAATCTAATAAAGCTCAATGAAGTATCCTTGATATATACCGGCGTGAACACTCCCCTTCAAGCTCAACGTCATGTCCTCTAATCCAAACATTATGTGAAAAAGCAATCTTACACGTATAAAGGTTTGCAAGATCAGAAATCTGTTTTGATTTGGATCTCCTAGGATACGAATTTGAATTCTGGAGCGTACAGACCAAATGTATATAAGTTCATCTGGCGATAGAGAAAGTGGATATATGTATGAAGAGATATGTAGATAGTATTGAGAAGTAGTAGTAGAATAGTAAGAGAGAAGAGAAGAGAATAACAAAACCTGAGTTGTAAGTCCTAAGAATCATGAGGCAATCAGGTAGTTTTTGAGAGAGATGGTAAGGAAAGGTTACTCAATATAAGAGTTCTTCCTTTTGGCTATGAGTAGAAGAGGCCATGCCATTTTGTACACATCTTCTCTAATAGAAAACTCTCTTCATTGAGGAAACCTAAGTATTTGTCATAATTGTATGAAAGTTAGTTATGAGTTTTTCTTTGACTCAGTTTTCTTGATCTTCTTAGAAGTATATCTCATAATACAAGTATAAAGGGTGTGTGATTGATAGCTCACTGCGAAGTTATCATGTTCTACTACAAACGAACAAAAGATTTTGGTGGAACAGAATGCATGCTCAGAGGAATGCACCGGACAAGTAAAGGTATGATTAACCAAAAAATATAAATGTTCATAATTCTTGTATAGTAAGCGTAGATGGTATATTATCAGAAGAACATCGGGCTGTGCAATTTTCGAGAGTTTTAGCTCCAAAAAAGCAACCGAAAAGCCATTGGAAAACACCAAAAGGATACAATTAACTATCATAATTCCATGAAAAAGTCACCGGAAAGGTACCAAAATGAAACCATAATAGGTTTCGATTGTCTCCAAGGTTTGAGGTTAAGTAGTTCAAGCTAGTTGTGATTATAGAAGCGTTCTAATATCAAGTTAGCTTGTTTTCTTGTGGTGTTCACCGGAAGGCAAAACATCCACAAGTGGTATCAACGAAAAGAAAAATCATCAGTGGTATTAGAGCCAGAAAGGTCCTTAAGAGTAGGAGGTGAAGATACAAGAAGTTTTCTAGTGGAAGGCATCAGCGAAGTAGTTTGAAGTTATCCTAAAAAACAAAGGTTGCGGCATAAGTAAGAAAAATCATGGCAAATCATACCTCTATTGAAAAATTGGACAGAGATAACTATCATGGATGGGTGATGAGATGGGAAGCCTTACTTCTGAGTAAGGACCTAATGAAATACATGACAGGTGAAGAAGAAAAACCTACTGTTGAAGATGATAGTTGACCGAAGAAAGAAGAGTTAGAAGCCGTGAAGCTATGACTGAAGAAAGATGCAAGGCCAAGAGCTTATATATACCATATTATCACAAACCACTTGCTACCTCATATCAGAGGTTTGGAAATGGCTAAAAGATATATGGAATGCATTGGAAGATCACTTCGAATAAGATTTGAAGTCAGATGGTGATAAAGGACATATCTCTACTATGTATGCAAAGAATAAGTAGAAAAATGATAAAGGCAAAGCAGAGGGTGAAGAAGAATCGACTTTCCAAGCAAATTTTGCAAGAGGTAGAGGTAACGATAGAGGTAAAGGTAGAGGAAATGGAAGAGGAACAGGTAACCAAAATAACAACAAAAAAACATGCTTGATTTATGGCCAAAGTAATCATCTAGCCTATGATTGTTGGCAATGGCAGAGGTAGAGGCAAAAGATATCAAAGCCAGATCCCAAAAGGAAGACAAAATCAAAGAGGCGGCTATAGTAGAGGTGGAGGAAGAAATTGGGCATAGAACCCATCCTACACATGTTCAATCATATAGTTCAAACAGGTGATAACACGAGACACAATGTGCATTCAATCGGAAAAGTGAAGTGCAGAAATGGAGTTGATCTATTAACCAATGTTCTGTATGTTCCCACAATACCGAAGAACCTAATTAGTGTAGGTCAAATAGTGGAGAAAGGTTTTTCAAGTCAAATTCACAAATGAAGGAGTATTTGTGGAAGATCCAGACAATGGATACAAACAAATTGTCTATGGTAAGAAGGAAGGTAGACTCTTTACTTTTAGAGTGCAAGGGAATATTGGTCAAGCCCTAATCGCACACAATGATGAAGTGATTACAAATTAGATCTCTGGCATAAGAGATTAGGTCATTTTAATGAAAAAGGAATCAAAATGATGATGGCAAATTAGTTTGTACTAGGATTACCAAACATGCAGAACCAACACATGGTTTATAAATGTGAAGCCTACCAAATGGGAAAAGCACACATATTACCATTTTAGAAGAAAGGATTCTAGCATGACGGATTACCAGAGCTCATCCATACAGATGTATGGGGACCAACAAAAGAAGGATCAATCAGCGGATCGAGGTATTATGTTCTTTTTATTGATGATGCCACAAGATGGAGAATGCTTTATGTTTTGAAGGAAAGATCATAAGTGTTTGGAGCCTTCAAACACTTTCATGCATATGCAAAAAGAATCACAGGTCAGAGACTCAAAAGACTAAGGTTTGATGGAGGGGGAGAATATTTCTCCCAAGTGTTCAATGATTATCTATGGAGTGTAAGTATTAAGAGAGAAATAACTTGCAGATACAGACCTCAATAGAATGGGATGGCAGAAAGAAGAAATAGGACTTTGGTTGAGTGTACTAGAGCAATGCAAAAGGAAAAGAATTGTCCAAATTATCTTTGGGTTCATGCTGTGAATATAACTACATATCTTGTGATCAGACTATCGTGTACAACTTTAAGTGGGATAACCCCTTATGAAGCATGGTGGAGTAAGACACTACATCATTGCAAGGTGTTTGGGTCAATCACCTATGCTTATGTACCATCACAAATCAGACATAATCTTGAACCAAAGGTGGAAAAGTATGTGTTCATTGGGTATGATGAAAAACAGATGAGATACATGTTATGGAGTCCTCTAATGAAACAATTTATTGTTTCTAGAGATGTAACATTTGATGAACAGAAGAGTTGGTATGCATATCAAAGTCGAAATACTGAAGCATTAGAAGAAGAAGTGAAAGATGTAAGTCACATATATAGGTAAATGGAGATGATCATATGCAACCAAGTACATCCAGAAGACTTGAAGATGCACTAAGGTTTGACGAAGAAGTGTATTCAGATACACATGAAGAGCATGAACCAAGAAGATCAATTAGAACAAGGAAACAACTAACAAGGTATTCTTATGATACATCTTACATAACTCAGAAACATTATGCTTACATGGTAAGGAAGACGAAGAACGACAGAAATATGATGAAGCAAAAGGTAAAGGACAATGGGAAGAAGCAATGAAGGAAGAGTTCAATGCACTCGAGGAGAACAAGACTTGGGAACTTGTTCTAGAACCAAATGATAAAAAGGTGATTGGAAACAAATGGGTCTACAAAGTAAAGAAGCTTGCAAATGGAAGAATAACTAGATACAAAGCTAGACTTGTGGTAAAAGGCTATGCATAGACTCATGGCATAGACTATGATGAGACATTTAGTCCTGTGGCAAGGATGAAAACTATAAGAATTATCATTGCCATTGCAACCTCTAAAGGATGGACATTGAGTCAATTGGATATAAAGAATGCATTCCTGAATGGATACATATCAGATGAAGTTTATATGGAGCAACCTCAAGGTTTTGCAAATCCCAGGTATCCAGATTATCTTTGCAAATTGACAAGAGCACTCTATGGACTAAAGCAAGCTCCAAGAGCGTGGAATTATAGGCTCGTAAAGTATCTCAATGAACTTGGATATCAAAGTTCAAAGGAAGATGCAAGTCTACTTATCAAGCAAATAGATGAAGGTATGATCTACATCTGTATTTATGTAGATGATATAATAATCACATGTACGTCAAATGAAGGAATCAAGGAGGTGAAGAGACTACTCGAAAAAGAATTCAAGATAAGTGATCTAGGAAAATTGACATATTTTCTTGGAATGGAAATCACCTATACAGATCATGGCATATATATATCACAAGAAAGATACCTTTTAAATTTGTTAAAGAAGTTCAACATGGAGAACTGTAGAGAAACCTCAACACCACTTGAAATTCAATCACAAACTTAGCAAATATGATGGTGTAGAGTTCAAAGACATGAGGAAGTATCACTAACAAAACTCGATCTTAGTTATGCAGTGAGAGTTCTTTCACAGTTCATGCATTGTCCAAAGGATCAACATTGGATTGCAGGTCAAAGAGTTCTCATAGATATAAAGAGAGCTATAAAGGAAGGATTATATTATCCTTTTACTTCATACATAAAGATGAGAGCATACAATGATTGAGATTGGGTTGGAAGTCAACATGATAGAAGATCAACGCATGGATACATGATATACATAGGTGATAGTCTTGTAAGCTAGTGTTCGAAGAAACAACATACAATGGCTTTATCATCAACAAAAGCAGAATACAAAGGACTTGTAGAAGCAGCTAAAGAAGTAATATGGATGCAGACTTTGCTCAAAAGCTTGGGCATAGATCAAGATATGCCTACTATACATGGAGATAACATGAGTTCTTTATATCTTGCAGCAAATCTAGTGTTCCATGCAAGAACAAAGCACATAAAGATTCAATATCATTTCCTGAGAGAAAAGGTAATGGAGAAGGAGCTTGAAGTGGTATACACTTCTATGAAAGATCAAATTGTAGATATCATGACAAAGAGCCTGGATGGAGTAAAGACAAGCATATTTAAAGGAATGGAAGGGATAAAAGAGAAGAAGGATATATGAAAAAATCAGAGGATGCTAATTAGTGACTTAGGGGGAGCTGTTGGAGATTCACTCACTAATTAGACAAAACAAAACAAGCAAGGAAAAAGAAGGAAAGGAGGATACAAATACAAGAATACGTCAATATGAAGGAAGGGAAGTGTGAAATGGACATTCAAAAATTATGCCTATGTGAAAGAGCAATCTTATACGTATAAAGGATTGCAAGATCAGAAATCCATTTTGATTCGGATCTCCTAGGATACGATTTTGAATTTTGGAGATATTTGCAGATAAGGCAACACCTCCTTGAGAGAGAGAGAGAGAGAGAGAGAGAGAGAGAGAGAGAGAGAGAGAGAGAGAGAGAGAGAGAGAGAGAGAGAGAGAGAGAGAGAGAGAGAGAGAGAGAGAGAGAGAGAGAGAGAGAGAGAGAGAGAGAGAGAGAGAGAGAGAGAGAGAGAGAGAGAGAGAGAGAGAGAGTCATAGCTTCACTTCGTCACGTCGCCATGCCCACAAACTCCAAGAAAGAACAAGAACAAGAACTAAGTAACTAACTACACAAGAACTACAAAGAAACACGTCATATGCCATGATAGGCGACAGAAAAAGAGAGGAGTTTCATTATCTCAAAAGCCATATTTATACAAGAAAGTGGCCTTAAAGGCTCTTCTCACTATACCCTCTACTCACCCTCCAATACAACCTTAGTCTCATCATATATATGAAAATTGTGCCCCTAACACTGACACACATGATGGACTTGAACTACCACTATCCCTTGATAAATAATACCTCCTCAACAAGATAAAAATTACATGGAAACCATTTATAGGCTGGGAACCTTTATACAACATGTCATATAAGAAAGAAATGTTGAGGCATATCTTCTCTAAGCCTTCTCCACAAGTGCTTAAATCCGTGAGCCTCCACATCTCTTGTGCGGTAGGTCTCCGATACGATCACACATTAACTAAAATAAAGTTTCTAAAGATGAGAACTCAATCCAATAGACAATCCCCATGCAAATCTTCATAGTTTAACACCTCTCTTGAAATAGAAGAGTCCAACTCCATGTACATAACCAATGTAGTAGCAACCAATCAATCCAATTCATATGTGCACACATAATTATGCTCTACTCTTATGAACAATACTTGCAAACCAAAGTGGATGGTTAGACCATGGTATGGAGTGCAAGTAAGGCTTATAACATGTCCATAACTATAAGCAATGTGTAATGCAAAGAAAAGTGCTTGGAACTGAATCCAAGATATGCAAAGAACTCATAAGTCTACCCTCCTACATGCATCATCATGAAGTACTACGATGGATCAATCACATCATATCATAAATCAATGTCTGTACAATAGAAGAGTTCATATACAACATGAATCATAAATTAGAAAGGATAAAGGTCTCTAAATTTTTCAAACTTTGATTCCTTCTTAGCGCCTTCCAATATTTTGTTGTGGGGGTCACATTTAATCCTTTAAACATGCTTCAATCTTTGACCATAAGATCTTGAACTTGCAAAATCACAATGAGGATACTAAAGTAGAAGGAATAATGCATATTCGATGATATATAGGGTGGAAGATCAAACACAAGCTTAAGAAATACATTCATGAAGACAATGGGTCATCACGCACATGGAGGAAAAAGGATATACATAAGTACTGATTCTCAAATGTCTGTACGTGCACATCTGGATCCTCATCCACTCGCCCATGAAAATGAGTATAATTTAACACTAGTAATGGGTGCCTGTTTGCCATCGAATCACCAAGCGCCTAGAGGTACCCATTTGAGGTGAGGGTATTAGAGCTAACTCCAATTCTAGCAGGGTTTTGCTACCGTCGCTTTGACCTACTTCCACAGGGTATTTCTCTTCCTGCAGGTGGTTTTGTTGGTCGGTCCCTCTGAATTCCCCTTGCCACAATACTTTAGTTAGTTTGTCGTCCTTCCACTCAAAGAGTAGATCCTTCAAAAGCTTGGGGGGTAAAACTCCGATTTCCACCCAAAACTGCACTTCCTCTAAAATAGTGATTGCATCGTCAAGAGGAATGTCTTCAAGCTTCAATGTTGCGAGTGTTTGCTACACGAATTCGTCTAGATAACCGTGATGATAAGTCTTTTGTATGTACTCCTTGCCACTTCGTACCGATATCAATCCACTTTGTGCTATGTTCTGTTAGCCCATCCCATCGTGCTCGCCATAATGTTGAGCGTACTAGTTGCCCACAGACTAACAATACCCCAATTTACTAGTTTGGGAACAGGGATTTATGAATATACAATATTCATTAACATGCGTTTTTGTTCCACACCACTTAAAATAACATTGATTATAACCAGAGACAATACAGAATTGTACTTCCACAATAGCAAATAGCTTCTGGACTATAAAGTAATAGTGCGGTTACATCACAATATCATCTCTACAATCATACTTTGGAGAACACAATCTCCATTTGTTTCCATATCTGCGTATCTCCATACTTTGTATTCATCCGTTTTGCAATCTGTCTGTAGTATGACACCGTGCTTCGTCGTAAGGGCTTCACACCGTTCCGAACTTCTAGAATACAGAATAATCAGAATTAACAATTCTAGAAACTCTTAGCATCTCCGTAAATCTCCATTCAATTACATTGAAAATGATAATTTTTGTTACAAGAAAAATGGTCGTCCACACCAGCTGCTAACACTGGCATGCATGGTGGATCCAAACCCAATGATTATAAAGTATAATATTTACAAATCATCATCTTGATTCTGCATCTCCAAAAACATGATTCTCTCTATGTCATACCGTAATCCATTGAACATTTCCCTAATATTTTCTTCAGCTAATAATATCTCTGCTTCAAAAAATTCCTTCGGATCTAATAACTGTTGACTAGAACTTCTATAATTAAGTACAGAAGCTTCTAATTCAGGGATATGCTGCTAAAATCCCTCTAATAGCTTGTCAAAAGCTATAGTAACATCATATAATTTAATTATATATTCTGCAGTTGTCTTCAACATTTCTTCTAATTTTGTTTTACAAGTAAGTTCCAAAATTGATGCCTCTTTTATGAGTCTCTCCACCTCCACTTCCTTATCCACCAGAACTAGGTTCGCATCGGCACAATGTTGCTTCCATTGACTGACTTGATTCTCTAATTCAAGGATCCCTGCAACTTGTGCCATCATTGTATCCAGATTTTCCTATAAAGTTTGGAGCTTTTCTTCTAAGGCCATAAATTTTGAATTTCGGGTTGCCAGTCTTTCTTCCACTTCTGCGGTTGATATACTTTGCCTTTTCACATCTCCGCTCTGTTCCTTGACTTTCGCCTTCAACCCCTACACTTCTTGTTTGGCCTTTTGCAGCTTAGTAGCTAAATCCTTATTGGTTTACTTCAATTTCTGCTGAGACTTCTGCGTCTGTTCAACTTTTGCTTGTAATCTGGCTATGATTTTTGACTTCTCTTCAATAGTTACCTTTAAAGTGTTATTTTCTGAAATAGCCTCATTTGAATCATCCATCAATTCCTCATGGGCTGTACTCTCTCTAGCAGCGCTTTCAGTTCTAGCGCCTTCTATCTCTGCTTGGAGTCGGGTGATCTCCGTCATCATCTGATCTCGTTTCGTAAACCGCTTGTCTTTTTCCATTATCATGGAGTTATATTTATTCTAGAATTCTTTGAGATTTACCACACTCCATGACAACCCTTTGGCTAGATCACCGACTATTTCCGGTCTAACAGTTTCATTATCGAACATCCAAGGATAGATATTATCTGTACACCGAAGTAGGGGTAACTTCACCTTCCTTCATTAGTCTTCCACTTATCTACAAGTTCGCATGCCTGAAAAGTATGTAATACCGGAATCTTACTTGAAGAACTTTCGAAATGATCCCCTTGTTCCTGTTGTTGTTTTCGACGTCTTTCCTGCTTGACAACTCTTTTTTCCCTTTCTTCCCCTTCTCTTCTCTAGGATTCTTCTTCCTCTTGTTGTCGTTGTCTTTCTTCTTACTCCTGATTGCAAGCTGCCTCTTCCTCTCTTGCCTTGCTCTCTGCTTCTTCCTTTGCTTTCCTCTCTGCTTCTTCCTTTGATTTTCTCTCTGCTTCTTCCTTTGCTTTTCTCTTTGCTTCTCTCCATTGATTCTCCACCATATGTTGCCTCCTGGACTCCTCCTCTTCATCTATCTCTTTCTTCGCCTGATCCTGAGAAGTGTTACCTCCGTATTTCCACCCTACCGCCCTTTTCTTCAGCATCTGTAGAAATACCTTACCCGAGCATACTGTGTATTCTCGAGGTAAGCATGCCGGAGTCATGAAAAGCAAAGTAAAAGCTACTCCCACCTTGGAGTCTAACACTGCGTTCACTACTCATCCGATACATCTGAACAGTCTGCGAACTTCTTTCTTCAGTTTTCAAAAAATGATCTCTGCCCAATTCACCTGTGTCTTCATAGATTCCTTCACCAAGGTGTAAAGCTATTGGGAGGCTCAATAGTGCTTAGCTTGCAAATTAATAATCATAGTCATTAATAACAAACCCAACTTCAAAGGAATATCATCCGATAGCTACACAAACCTGTATTCACTGTAACAGGGCTTATTGAGCAATGCGCAAATCTCCGCTGCATCGATGGACTCCATGCTCGACGTAATGCCCTCATTGGCCACATTAAGTCTTTCAACTATTAGCGTAGATGTCAACTGAAACACTTCCTGGAGTTGATATCATTGCCATCTGTTTGCTTCGCTATCTCCATGGCAATGTCCTTCGCTTGCAGATGAGGTCCATGTTAATATATCTAGGTAGTGATGTGTGTGAACACTCTAGGACCGCCAGGGCACTTTTTCCCTCTTTAGGTTTTTTTCCCCCGGCTTGTATATACGCCTATTGCCCTAATGGGCTACTTATCTTTGTACATTCTCTAGTAATACATTCAGTATTGTGTGTTGTGCTCCAAGCTTCTTCTTCTTCCTTGTGCTGTTCGTGTGCTTCCGAAGACGTCTAACTCAGACAATTGGTATTAATTAGAGCAGGTCGTCGCTTCATCTAGGGCGCCGTCGACACTCCTCCGGTTGCAATCTCAGAATCGCACGAATTTTGGTGAGCATACTCAACGTGTTTTCAAGATCAAAACTGCTTGGCTTTGTGGTGTCGAAATCGCGATCTGAGCTCGTTTCAGCCTCCGAACGCACTATCCCAGTGCTTGTGCAAGCTATTTCGTCTTTTTCTGCCAAAGGTATATACCAGTTTTTGTTCGCCAGTATAAGCATCTCAAAGTCTGCTACAGGTCTAGCAGAATTTGATAGGGCAGTTTTGTTCAACTTTTTGAGATACAATAAATTTTTTGAATCAAGGTATTTTAGTCACCGCCCATGGCTAAAAGCAGTGATGTATTCCGTATGTTGGTTGTTGAGGATAAGTTGGATGGTACCAACTACCCATTATGGGTTTATATGATGCGACATGTGTTGGTTGCAAAAGGACTGTGGAACATTGTGCAGGGTGTCGAAAAACGTCCTATCACACCTGCAGGTACTGAAGTTGATGTAGAAGGTGTCGAAGATGATGATATTCAGCATATTCCTGTTCGTGCTGCGGTTTCTGCTGCACCTACTGCAGAGCAGATTCACTGGGATGGCAGAGATGCCCATGCACATGCATTGATAGCTTTGTCTATCAAACATGCCATTATTCCTCACATTCGCTCTTGCAGAACAGCTAAAGATGATTGGGATACACTTACCACATTGTACCAAGCTAGGAATGAGGCTCGTGTTGCTTACCTTCGAAAACAATTGGAGAGTGAGCACATGAATGAAGGTGATTCTTTGGACAGTTTCCTAACGAAGATCAAAGACTTGAAGGAACAATTGATTTCTGCTGATGAGGTTATTCTGAATGGTCTTCCTGATTCATATCAGAGTTTTGCTTCTACTCTTCGGTTGATGATGAAAGGCAATCCAAATGCCTTATCATTTGAGGAGTTAATCTTTGTTCTCTTGCAAGAAGATCAGTCCAGGCAGAACAAGTCCATTATGCGAGTTGCAGATCAAGCTTTCCTGGCTAGTCAGAAGGGCAAAGGAAAATGGAACTCTTCAACTAGTAAGCAGAAATATACTAATTCTGCATAATCGAAGAAGGAAGATAAAGATGAGAAGAAATCAGAAAAGTAGAAATTATTTTGTAAGTACTGTAAAGGGAATGATCATATCATAAAGAACTGTCCAAAACTGGCTGCTAAAGAGGCAAAAAAGAAAGAGGCTGGAATGATTGTTGCAGAGGCCTCTACACCAAAAACAGAGTCTGCTAATCTTGTGTAGGAAGAAGAATGGGCATTCACTACTATCTGCAGTTTTGACCCATCTTCTCATGAGGAGTGCATGTCTGCAGTAGACTCAGATGTTTGGTATTTTGACAGTGGGGCGACCAAACATATTACCTCGCAGTGCAATTTCTTCTCTTCACTCGAGCCTGCCCCTACAGGGAATACTGTTACATGTGCCAATAACTCCTCTTATCCTGTTATGGGATTTGGTAAGATCATTTTGATTATTGCTGATGGTAGTTCTTTCACTTTGTCAGATGCTTTATTTGTGCCAGGGATTAAGAAGAACATGTTATCAGTTTTTGCATTAGCCAAGATTGGGTTGGTTGTGAAATTTATTGATGACAGGTGTATAGTTCATGATCTGTCAAATGGCGATGTGATTATTGCTTTTGGCATTTTATGTCGTGGGCTGTATAAGCTCATAGACTATGAAAGATTTGTTAATGATTTGGCATGTGCAGTAAACGATTCTCAGGCTATGTCAGATGCAAAGTTTTGGCATGCACGCTTTGGTCATTTGAATTTTTCTAGTTTGCTATGCCTGCAGAAATCTGAAATGGTGTCCTCTTTGCCCAAACTTGAGGCACGTGGAAAAAATGTTTGTGAAGGCTGTATTTTGGGAAAAATGCAGCGTTCATCCTTTCCAAACGATGGTTCAGTTCGGGCTACTCAAAAATTGCAGCTTGTACATAGTGATGTCTGTGGTCCTATGCAGACACCTTCTTTTGGAAATTATCTTTACGTCGTGACTTTCATCGATGATTTTTCCAGGCATGCATGGGTATATCCATTGAAGGCAAAGTCTAAAGTGTTCATGTGCTTCAAATAGGTGTTGGTTTTGGCTGAAAATCTGGCAGCATGTAAAATGGGCACCCTCCGTTCTGATCAAGGGGGGAATATATGTCTTCTGATTTTAATGCATTTCAGGCTGAACGTGGGATAAAACACCAGTGTATAGTGCCGTATACACCTCAACAGAATGGAGTTGCTGAACGAAAGAACAGGTCACTCATGGAGATGGCGAGGTGTATGGTTTCTGGCTTGAGGCTGTCATGTGTGCAACATATATACTAAACAGGTGTCCCACTAAAGCGCTGCACTCTATCAATCCATATGAGGCTTGGCATGACCGCAAGCCATCTGTTGCTCATCTGCGTGTTTTTGGTTGTTCGGCATATGCATTAGTGCCTGAACAACATCGCAGAAAATTGGATGATAAGGCAGTAAAATGTATTTTTGTTGGGTACAGTTTTGAAAGTAAAGGCTATCATCTGTATCATCCACAAACTAAACGCATTCTGGTTAGCCGTGATGTTGTTTTTGTGGAAGATGCTATTCAGCCATTGCTTTCATGTACTAAGGAGACATCTGTTAGCTCCAAAGACATGTATGATACTTTGCTTCCTCTTTTTACAGGTGGACAGTCTAGTGCTGGTCCTAGTGAAGCAACTTCTCAGCCTTTGTAGGTTTCATGTGATGATGCAGATAATTTGATTTCTAATGCAAATGTACATGATGCACTATTTGATGAGAGAGCTGATATTGAGCAGGCAAGAACTATGCCAATGGCTGGCGCAGACCTTGAGTGACAGCAAATTAGATGCACCTCTATCATATCGTACTCGTTCAGGTTCTCATAGTGCCTCTTTTGCATCAGATTGCTATGCTATGGCTGTGTCTAGTCTCTGTGATAAGAATGAGCCTGTTTTGTTTGATGAAGCACAAAATTCAGAAAATTGGATGGCTGCTATGCAATCTGAATATGATGCTATAATGAAGAATGGTACTTGGTCTTTATGTAACTTTCCTTCTGGCAAGAAGGCCATTGGCACTAAGTGGGTATACAAGCTGAAGCGTAAATCAGATGGTACAGCTGATAGGTATAAGGCTAGGCTTGTTGCAAAGGGTTATGCACTGGAAAGAGGCATTGATTTTGATGAGACCTTTGCACCTACATGCCATATGACTACTGTTCGGAGCATCTGTGCACTTGTTGCTCATCATGGTTGGAATCTACATCAGTTGGACATTAAAACACCATTTCTGAATGGTGACTTGCATGAAGAAGTGTATGTTTTTCAGACCCATGGCTTTGTGCAGAAAGGACATGAAAACCAGGTGTGCAGGTTAAAGAAGGCATTATATGGTTTAAAGCAAGTACCATGTGCTTGGTATGAGAAGATACATGCCTATCTGATTGCACATGATTTTGAGAATAGTCCAACTAAAAGCACCTTATATGTTAAGCGTGCTAATGATGTGCTTCTGATCATTATTGTCTATGTTGACGACATGCTGCTCACTGGTCCTATTGAGAAGCATATTGCTGATTTTAAGGCTGATTTGCATGCCTCATTTGAGATGTCTGATTTGGGGTATTTGCATCACTATTTGGGAATTCAATTTATGCAAGTTGATGGTGGAATAGCTTTGTTTCAAAGGAAATATGTTGACACATTATTGCAGCATTTTGGCCTTGAAGAGTATAAGCCTATTGCCACTCCTATGGAGACAGGTTTATGATTGAGTCTTCATGATGCTGGAGATGCATTTGATGCTGTTCTCTATCAACATGCTGCTGGATGCTTGACTTACTCATGCATTACTCGGCCATATATTTAGTTTGCTGTCTCACAAATGAGTAGGTTTATGCATTGCCTAGGAGTCAAGCATTGGCAGGCAGTTAAGCGCATCTTTCGCTATTTGAGTGGTACTCGGCTACTTCGGTTGTTTTATCCCAAGGGGGGATCACTACTGCCAGATTTGCATGCTTTTTTTGACTCTGATTGGGCTGGTTGCTTTGACACTGGTGTGTCCACTAGTGGCTTTTGCTTCATGCTTGGTAGCTCATGTATATCTTGGTTGAGGAAGAATGAGCCTACTGTGGCCACTTCCAGTTGTGAGGCTGAGTATAGGGCAGCTTTCACAGCGATTGTTGAGTGTGTGTGTCTCAGATGCCTTATGGCTGATTTGGGTGTTGGTCAGACTTCTGCCACCACCATCTTCACTAACAGTCAGAGCGCATTGGAAGTTGCGAGGAACCCTGTGTTCCATGCTCGCACTAAGCACATTGAGGTGCATTATCACTATGTCAGGGAGAGGTTCTCTGCTGGGGAGATTGGCTTGGCATATGTGCCCACACAGGAGAACATTGCAGACCTTTTTATGAAGGCTCTGCCTAGGGAGAAGTTTGAAGCTTTCTGCAAAGCTTTGGTCTTACTTCCTTTTGTGGAGTGATTTCCACATAGCTTGGCACTTCCTTATACATGAGTGCCAACTCCTTGTTCACCGCATCACTCCTAGGGGGGATTTGTTGATATATTTAGGTAGTGATGTGTGTGAACACACTAGGACCACCGGGGCACTTTTTTCCTTCTTTAGGAGTTTTTTCCCTCGGCTTGTATATACGCCTATTGCCCTAATGGGCTACTTATCTTTGTACATTCTCTAGTAATACATTCAGTATTGTGTGTTGTGCTCCAAGCTTCTTCTTCTTCCTTGTGCTGTTCAGGTGCTTCCGTAGACTTCTAACTCCAACAGTCCAATACTACGCCAATCCAACATCGCGCACTACAAGAGACCCCTACACTCGAACCAGTCCTTCTGCTCCTATGACAACTTCTCTAGAATGTATAGCAGGTGACAATCTGAGAATGAAACAACCATAGCCATACTTTTGCTCTTTTGCTTCGCTGTTCTAGCACACAATATCTGTGCTCGCTATAGTCGCTCTATATGCAAACTCGCCAAATAAGCCGAATTCGGCAAAGTGCACAACCTTTTATGCCCTGCTTGCTTGTGTAGAGAGTTGCGAGTCCGAGCCATGATTACTGATTAAGGAATCATAACTTGCGAGTCTGCACTAATTTTCGGCTCCCAAAATAAGAAACAATCATCAGATTTGAAGCGTTGTGGCTGCCGTCGCTCGTTGATTGCTTGTATGATTGCATGTTAAGTAGTTACACTACGCATCATGCCTGAGATTCCACGATCCAATATTTAATGGTAATATTTGTATTTATAATACTTTTTTTTTAAATTTGGCACACTGATAGGGCCGTTATTTAGACCCATTAATGACAGTCGAAAGAACTTCTCCTGTCAACATAGCCAACCGAAATGAACCTGGGCCGCACATCTCATGAATCCGAAATCGACCGGTCCACCGTAATTTCAATTTACCCATATTTCTCTTCATTTTGGAGTGAAAATACAATACCAAATCCCCTGGTCGAAAAATCTTAGTTCAGAGATTGCAATCATGCCACTTCTTCTGTCTCCTCTGAACTTCCTATAACAATAAAAAGCTATGATAACGACGTTCATCTAACTGTCGCAACTGGTCCATTCGATACGCAAAAGGCTCCTCTGGAACCAACCGCTTCCGCACCGCAATCTTGAGACTGGGTACCGCAAATTCAAAGGGTAATATGGCCTCTTGTCCGTAGAAAAATTTGAAAGGTGTGCTACCCACCGAAACTTCTTAAGCAGTCCTGTAAGCCCATTGGACAGTGGGGAGCATGATTTCCCACTCATTCATTGAATCTAACAACAGTTTTTGGAGCATGTGCACTAAAACTTTGTTAGTACTTTCGGCCAATCCATTCACCTGAGGATAATAGGGGGAACTAAGTTTATGCTTAATTTGGTAATCCACAGTAAGTTCGGCAATTAACTGATTCAAGAAATGAGTTCTGCGATCGGAGACTAATTCCAACGGTAATCCATAATGTGGAAAGATATCATTATGCAATTTCCTTGCAAATGTTTGTGCAGTAGCTTGCTTAGTTGCCCATGCTTCGGCCCAGCGTGTGCAATAGTCTATACAAGTTAAAATGTATAGGGCTCTAGTGTGCACTGCAGGTGGTTCGATGGGACCAATGAAGTCCAAACCCCATTTTTGAAAAGGTTCTAGGGGAAGAACTGGCTGCAACAGAAAATGCTGACTGTCGTGAGGTTCTTCAGTCCGTTGGCATGGATCACAATTTCGTACTGCTTGGTGCACATCTAAGTACATAGTTGGCCACCATAATCGAGATTGCTGGATTTTCGCACTGTAATCAAATGACCGAAGTGTCCACCAGCTTCACAAGCATGAGTCTCCGAAATGACTACTGACACCTCGTGTGGAGGAACGAAGCACATCCAAATGTCGGTTGGATCTTTATGATATAATTGGCCCATAATAACATTAAATCTACGACAGTGAAGGCCAAGTTTTTTCCATGCCATAGAACTTAAGTAGGAGGGAGCAATACCATTTTTGAGAAAATTGAGCATTTCTTCGTACCATGTGGGATAGGTTTGCAAAAAACTCTCCACTTCGACTACTGAAGAAACTTCTGCATCCGGAAGAGTGTCATCGACTCTGTCGAGAGGTTCCCCATGATCAATGCATGAAAGAAAATCAGCAATAGCATGACTAGCGCCTAGGTGATGAATGATGTCAAATTCAAATTCCTACAATAGCAAGACCCACTGAGCAAGGAGTCCCACAAAATCTTGCTGTTTAATCAAATATAACAGAGCATTGTGATCTACATGAAAAGTGAATGCTCGGCCCAATAAGTAATGCTGGAACTTCTTTATTGAATAAATCAGACCTAAGCATTCTCGTTTCATCGTTGAGTAATTTTGTTCAACAGGTGTGAGTCTCCGACTAGCATAGTACACAGGGTGAAACCAACTGTGATCCTCCATCTACATCAGGACACTTCCAATAGCTCTATCTGAAGCGTCCACAAATACATGGAATGGTTGCGTCTAGTCTGGAGCTTTCAAGACCGGTGCTGTGGCCAGCATTTTCCATAATCGCTCGAACGCAGTTTGTGCTTCAAGCATCCAGACAAAATCCGTTGGTTTTACATGCGCTAGCTTGTTTAATGGGAGTTGATTGCGCAACGCATCACGTTCCCTTTCCAAGTCATCATGAGCTTCTAATAGATCTGCATAGCTGTCCAAGATGGTCTTCATTGTCTCTGAGGGCACAGCTTTAAACTGCTCTGGATCAATTTCGTGGGGAGAGCCTTCCATGGCTGCTTCTAGATTTGCTTCATTTTGCTGCTGCAGTCTCTTGTTCTCTTCAAGTGCGGCCGCCATGTGTTTTCTGAGAAGTGCCAGGTTACGCCGGACTTTGAGATTATCGGCTTGGTATACTGCGAGCAAAGCTTCTAGTTGTTTGACACCTGATTCTGTCAATGTTTGGGGTGCCTCCAATAATGTTTGGTGAGCCTGCTCAAGCGTCGTGTAGCGTTGATTCAGTTCTGCATTTTCTGTTTGTAGAAGGTGAAATTGTCTTTGTAAGTTCTGATGGTGCGTTGCCAGTTGTTGATACCGGTTGTCCAGAGCTCTGTACTCATTCTGGAGCTGGTGTACACATTGATTTAATGCTAAAAATATGCTATTTACATTAAATAATGCGGGGAGGGGTGAAGATGCAGGGGGAATGGGGGCGGGAATGGGAGATGTGAATGATGTGGATGCAAGTGGAGAGGTGGGTGGAGGGGGTATGGGCGATGAAGGTGGCATGGGGGGAGGGAGCGGTGCTGTGGCAGGTGATGTTTCCATCGTGTCAACTGTTTGAGTGACGGTGTAGATGGGGATCGTGGGTGGAGTGGATGTGACATCGGTGAACAGGGTGGTGAAGGTGGGCATGGTGACTCCCCCGAATTGGATTCCCGGAGAGAGTGGAATGCCCATGACAATGGTAGTGGTAGTGGACGTGGTAGTGCTAGTGTCCTGTGGTGGGGTAAATTGGGTAGTGCGAGGTGGGGATGGTGGTGACAACGGTGCTTCCTGATATTCTTCTGCTTGCGTTGCCTCGCCTGGTGCTGATGTATTGATGTGAATTTGCTTCCCGGACCTCCTGGGACGAACGGGAACCCTTTTCTCAAACCTGTGAATGTAGGCCACTGCCTCATGAATGGCCTCATCCAGTCCTACGGCGTCGGCATGAAGGTTCATGGACTCAATGAACAACTCGTCCACACCTTCCTCAGCTAGCAAGTCGTTCATGAGTCTTTTGCCCTGTTCTAGAGACATCTTATGCTGTTCCTGAACCAGTCGCATGGTTCGATATAGTCTCTTGATTTGTGCCGAATATGCTGGGGCACTTGCTAACTCGGAGAGTTCGTCATATTCTTGATGTTGTTCTTCGTCGGCTTCTTCTTCGTCTCTTCCTGCCTCTTGTTCATCTACATCGACTTCTACAACTTGTGGTTGGGTGGGGGCCGATGTTGTTGTTTGGGGTTGTGGTTCCTGAGCTCGCTCTGCTTCAGCTTCGAGGTTGGAGTCATAGATTAATCTGGCAATTTCTTCATCCGTGAGGTCCTCAAGAGTAAATCCCTGTGGAAATTCCAAATCTGATGGAATGGGTGGGAACACCAGATTAGGCCCCTCTGTGCTTGGTCTTGGTAGCCGGATTGTGAATGGCCTAACTCGTCGTGTCTGGGGAGGGGTGATTTCTGGTGTAGTGGTAGCTCCCCTTGGTTGAGCACAGGGTAGTTGGACTCCCCCCCTCATCTTCTTTGATGGGGGGCCTGCTGCTGATAGTCTTCTCTGGAATTCTTGGACTCGGGACCATACGAGTGCCCGCTGAACAGGCACGTCATAAGCCAAGCATCTATAGATTATTCTGGTCAGAGCACAACACCCGTGGAGCACATTCTTCTGTTTCTTGTTCCACCTTTGATGCGCTAGGTGGATCTGATCGATGATCCAGTGGGGCACATTGATGGGAAGGCTTTCTGTTTCTGCTAGATATAAACTGAACCATATTTTTTTCGGGGGCATTGTGAATCGTTCCTGGGCGGGGAAAGCAAAATGTTGCATGATGGTTCGCAGGTGAAGCGCAATGGTAGGTGTCATCGCTACCATATCCTTCAACTTATTAAGATCCTTGTGCTTCATTCGAGCTGGGACCATGGTTTCCTTTTCTGTTGGGATGTGCATGCCATACATACCCAACGCTTCTCTTACCAGATTGAGGTTCAACTTGAACCTTTTAAGCTCATTACCCGGCAGCAGTGATGGCAACACAAAGGTGCTGTCGCCTCCCTTGGCCCTGCTTGGCGTGATTGTACCGATCAGATATGAACATCGTAAAAAATCCGGCTTTGGTATGTGGGCCCTGAAATAACTGTCCACACCCGCTTTGATCCAAACTGATCTCATGACTTCAGCGTTTTGATAGCTTTCAAACTCGCGTGTGAAAAAGTGGTATCGACCCCATTTGCCATTGAATTCCAATTCTGCTTCCCAGAAATAGGTCCCATCGCCCAGTGGTCCAGCAACATCACTGAACCAATGCGCATGCTTACCTACTTGAGAAGTGTGCCCTTGAGGAGGATCCTGAATGGGGAGCACATGTACTGCTTGAAGTTCTTGCGGCCTTGCTGTGAGACGTGGCTCAAGGAGAAGTGTTTCTATGTCCACAATCTCGGCACCAGATCCGGCTTGAGAACTGGTACCTGCTTCTGCCATGGCCCTGTTTGCTGATTGGTTCTGTGAGAATATAGAACCAAGTGTTAACATCGTAATGGACAGAATAAATCCGTTGTTGTCCTCGTTACAACATTAACATGAGGTAGATGGTGAGTTAGTGGTTAGTAAGTGCATGAAGACAGTGTGTGTAGTTAGTGCTTGGGTTGTCCTAGGAGACTATTGCAGTTAGTAAGTGGGTATGAATTTACAAATTGGGGTCGGGGGGTTTATTATAGGCCCTAGGCTGCCAAATGCAGTGAATGGGCTTTGCTTTCGGTTTCGGAGAGTCTCTACAGAGCTTTCTCGGTGTCGTGGTTTGAAAACGAGGCCTTTTTGGGACCCATTTACAATTGATTACATGCACGCTCTTGGGTCTTGGTGTGTTCATGAGTGTCGAGAACGAGTGAATACTGGCAGTATGCGTAGCTGCGTTATGCTGTTTAGGTTGTGGCCTCAACGTAGCTACTTGTGCCATCAAGCAAGCCTTAGGCACCCAAATTTGTCTTGATTGTGGGCTAGCCTTCCTCGACTTCTTGGGCACCCAAATATGTTTCACGTTAGTAGAAGAATTTCCGAAAGACTTCTTATTAGTGTCGTGTTGTTGGTTACTAATAAGAGGCTTGGCTCGGGTGGTTGGCTTGAGTGCAACCGGGTGTTCGCCTTTCCGCACCCACACTTGTTTCACTTGCTGGGACATTTTGCTGCGCAGGTACTTTGGATCCCCGACATAGGTAGCACTCTGCTTCTTCGGCCTGTGATCCAGCTTGGTTTGTTGCCTTCTTCTGGCCTTTGGAAAAGAAGGGAGTTCCTTTGCATCCCGGACTCCTTTTTTGTGAATATCCTTCCTCTGCAACACATAGTTTTGGACAAGAACAGCATGGTCAACTTCATGTGCACCCCTGGAAGGACCAGGAGTCTGTGCCTTTCCTAGTTCCTTGAGTGCTCCATTGTCTAATTCTACTGTAACTCGACTATGATTGACCCATACCTGAAGAAGTCCACTTCTTAGGTTTAAGTTGACTGCTTGGTCATAAATCCAGTCTTGACCCAAGACAAGAGGTTCAGTGAGATCCTCATCCTGACACACTAGTACTTTAACTGTCATTGCCTCCTCATGAAGGTAGAGGGGAAGTTCCACCTCACCCATGCAAGGGGTTTCCACGCCTCCCAATCCTATGAGATATGCTTCCACAGGATGGACAGTTAACTGCAACTCTTGACAGTAAGACAACTTAACAGTGCTAGTAGCAGCACCTGAGTCAATCAAGGCTCTTACGGTCCTCGCACTCTTTCCTTGTCCTATGTCTATGGTTATGAAAGGACGTCTATCAATTATTCTATTCGAGCTTGTTCCTGCAACTTCACACATGGCCATGGGATATCCTTGATCTGCATGGTCAACTGTTCTAGTCTGATCTCGGCCTTGTCTTCGTAGCTTCATCCTTCTGATGCGTTCTAAAGCTTCTGCTTGAGCCTCTTCTCGAATGCGCTTTTCTTCCTCTTTGCGTTTCTTAGCAGTGTTGAGTCGGCTGAGCATTTCCTCCGTGAGGGGTTCCTGATACAACTTGACTCTACAACCGCTAATATAGTTTGGGAGGATATCACCTTCTAGCGTGGCTAATTGTACTGCTCCACTCGTGGAGATCCTATTGATGATCATAGGTCCGTAGCCTCTCTTTTCTAGCTTCCTCGCGTGTTGTTTTAGTGTATAGACTAAGACTAGATCTCCCGCTTTCAAGCCTTTATCCTTCACATGGGCATCGAAATATGCTTTTTGTCTCTTCTTGGCTGCATATATTCCTGCGGCAGCTCTCAGTCTTGTTTCTCCTAATCGTTCAAGGTCAAAGATCCTAGAGGAGAGCTCATGACCTGTCCATTCGTACTCTTGTGCTACTCTCAATGTAGGGATCAAGAAGTCCAAGGGTAGCACAGCGTTTTGGCCAAATACCATCTGAAATGGGGTGGCTTGGAGTACCGTTTTGTAGGCAACTCGATATGCCCAAACAGCATGGTGTAGCTGTTTGTCCCAATCAGAGCGTTTAGTGTTCACTAATTTCGTCAGTACATTGCATAAAATCTTATTAGTGCTCTCAGCTTGTCCATTAGCTTGAGGGTGATAAGGGGCAGACTTCTTGTGTATTACCAAGAATTCTTGGAGTAGATTTTCAATCACTTCGTTCAAGAAATGAGTGCCTCTATCACTTACAAGCTCTATAGGTAGTCCGTATCTCGTGAATACATTCTCAAACAAGAATTTGGCAGTTGTTTGCGCATCGTTCTTTGTCGTAGCTTTTACCTCTACCCACTTGGTTAGATAGTCTGTTGCAACAATGATGTATTCCGCATGAGAACCCTTAGCTGGGGGATTAATAGGACCTACAAAGTCTATTCCCCACTTAGAGAATGCTCGTCCACCCATCATAGGTTTCAGTGGCATCTCATCTTTGCATATAGGATACTGAGTCCTTTGACAGACATCACACCGTTTCACATAGGTATGTGCATCCATGTGAAGGGTAGGCCACCAAAATCCCGCAAATAGTACTGCCTTGATCACCCGATCCGGTCCAAAGTGTCCTCCTACTACACCTTGGTGAGCAGTTTCCAAGATCTTCAGATATTCACTTTCGTGGACACATAGTCTCAGGTAACCATCTTTACCACGCTTATATAGATTATCACCAATGAGTGAATAATCCTGGGCTTCTTGTTCTAAACTCCTTTTCCTAGCTAGAGTCATGTCTGGAGGGAATGTGTTTGTCCTCAGGAATGATACTAGTGATTCGCTCCAATCTGGCACAATGGATACTTGATAAAGAGTGGCGTGTTCCACTGGTGGTTTAGTGCAACAGATTGAGCATTCCTTGCACAACTTTTGGACATCCGCCTCCATAGTTGGCCAATGCACTCCGAATCTCTTTAGAGTCTGTAAAGTTCTTTGCTTTGAATGGTGTTGCTCTAATGCACCTACATGTGCTAATTGCAACCATTTAGCGTACTCATCCTCTTCTACGCAACAAGCCAAGATCCCTTGATCTGTGTGCTTGTACATGCTTCCTGCCATGATGTGATACTTTTGGGCTTTTACAACCTCTCTATTCCGTGTGTTTACCACGGGATGGTTAGGCCCGTACGTCAATACTGGTACCAATGGCTTAGCCCACTGCGGTACAACTTCCAAATTAAACAAGTAAGCATCAGGAAGGTCATCTGACACTCCTTGTGGGGCTTCTCCCGATGTAAGCCTAGAAAGATGATCAGCTCTCAAATGGGTCCTCCCTTTTCTTACCACAACCTCAAAATCATATTCCATTAGTAAGAGAAACCATCTCACTAATCTTCCTGTATTGCATGGCTTGTTCACTAGGTACAACAAAGCCTGATGGTCCGTAAAAAATTTAAACTTATTTGCAAGCAAATAGTGTCTAAATTTCTTAACTGCATACACCATGCCTAATCCTTCTCGCTCTGTGGTGGTGTAATTCCGTTCAGCCGCATTCAATTGTCTACTGGCATAGGCAATTGGAAGATCCATATTACCTTCACCAGTAGGTTGTGCGATCACACATCCAATAGCATAATTGGATGCATCAACATGAACATGGAATGGTTTATTCCAATCTGGTGTGGTCAAGATTGGGGCTGAACATAATCTTCGTTTAAGCTCTTGGAAGGAATTCTCGCATTCGTCGGTCCATTCAAAGTTAGTCAAGAGTCCGTACATGGGCTTTGCGATGACAGCATACATGTGGATGAAACGTCGGTAATACCCACAATGCCCCATGAAAGCTTGTACTTCCTTGACATTCTTTGGCCTCGGTAGCTCTGCTATGGCTCTCACTTTTTCTTCGTCTGTAGATATGCCATTCTTTGACACTATGTGTCCTAGAATCTTGCCTTGCCTGACCATAAAAACGCACTTCTCTGGGTTCAGGCAGACTTGATATTCTCTACATTTGTCAAAGATTTGTCTGAGTTCAGGGATATGGGTTTGTCTAACATTGGAATGAGCACAAAGATCATCAACATAGACTTCTAAACTCTTCCTCAGGAACTCCTTAAACACATGGCACATCAGCCTCTGGAAGGTAGCTGGTGCATTGGTAAGCCCAAATGGCATTACTCTAAAAGCAAAAATGCCCCATTCTGTGGCAAAGGCTGTCTTATGCTGATCCTCTGGAGCTATGGCTACTTGATTGTAACCCGAAAATCCATCGAGGAAGCTGTACACTTCCTTGCCTGCCACTCTTTCTAAGAGATGTTCTGTGATGGGAAGCGGATAGTTATCTCGAATTGTGGCGGCATTAACCTTTTTCAAGTTAATACACACACGCAGCTTGCCATTCTTCTTGGGCACCACCACGATGGGGGATACCCATTCGGTGTGCTCAATTTCATAGATAAATCCGGCTTCGACCAGTCTATCTATCTCTTCCTTAATCTTAGCAGCGTAATTATCGTTATATGTATAAGGCTTTTGCTTAGAGGGTTTAGCGTCTGAAGTCATAGGAATGGTGTGTGAGCATATGTCAGGGTCAACACCTTTCAAATCCTTGTAACTCCAAGCGAATACATCTCTGTATTCTCTTAGCAAGGCAATCAATTCATGCTCTTCTTCTTCTGTCAGGTCATGGCCTATATACGTGCATCTCTCCTCTCCTTCTTCTATGGCTACTACTATTTTCTTGGTGGTTTCTTTGTTATCATAGGCCTCTCCTGATTGTGCCTCTCGTTTAGGCATTCTTATCATGACTCTCCTGTCATCTATCTCGTACTTCTTAAAATTTTATGGGACCTCAAACAAAGATTCTTCCTCCTCTGGTAAGACTTCTTCCTTTCTTCGTTTCTTTCCTTCTTCCTTCGGGGTCATATGTGTTGCTAATCTTACATCATTTGTAACCTCTCCATGCTTCTGAGGTTGAAATTCCACTTCATGGAAATATTCTTCATCTAATGCAAATGGTGGGTCCATAATGATTGACTCTAGATCGGAGTCACTTGCATCCTCAAATGCATCAGGGCTAGGTTCGCATTCTTCTAGAACTGCCTCTCCCATGATTGGCTCTATGGAGAAGACCGAAATATCATAGCCATCCTCATCACAGTGAGGTGTCCATTGTTCTTCGTTGATGGCTACGTCCATTGTTGCTAAGATTTATGCCCAACCGTGAGGTTCAAATTCTTCGTCTGGAAAAACTACAGGTGCATAGGCTGGGTCTTGGATTGATCTATGGGTTTCTTTCGCACCTACCTCTCTGGCTTTCTCTCTCTTCTCTTCTTCTACTGCTACCTTGCACATCCATAAGTGAGTGTCTTCATGCATCCATGAGGATCCAGACCCTATGGAATGCACCGATTCTGTATCATCTTTGGCTCTATGGATGGGATTCCACTGGATAGGAGGTACATCTCTATGAGAATAATCCTTGAGATTAACTTTGGTTGTAACACCCAAGTGCTGCAGGTACAAAGGATTGGTTCCCCAATCCTGTACCACTTGCAACTGTCGCATGAATGGTCTTCCCAAAATCATCTCATAGGCATGATTTTTGTTGAAGTCACATATGGCAAAGCTATGCTCAAACTCGACACCACAAGTGGTGAGAGTTATTCCTTCTAGCAATCCTAGGGGTCTCTCTATGTGACCATCGGCCATCTGCAATTTCATCCTCGTTGGCCTGAGTGCTGGCTTGCCCCAACGCTTCCATAAGGAGGTGGTGGCAATTGCAACTCCTGCACCTGAGTCCAAAATTGCCTTAGTGGTGTAGTCCTGGTAGGTAATGGGAAGATAGGTGTTCCCTTCTTCACCTTCACACATATCTCCTATCTTGTCCAAGGGAATTTCTGGCACTGTCCTATGGGATCCTACTCGGGAACGTGGTTTTGCAACTTCAGTTACTTGATTGGCTACATATTTTCGCGCTTTTGGTCTATCCTTAGGTAGTTCTTCCAAAGTGATATCGCGCTGCACCTTGGTGTTCTTTACTATCTCCGTGTTCCTAGGTATGACTGAGTCGTCGTTCCTTACCATGACTGTGGGTGCTCTCATACATGTGGACTTTGCTTCCCATGGGCCTGTGAAGTGGGGTAGCTCT
Organism: Ceratopteris richardii; assembly: GCA_020310875.1. Lineage (NCBI taxonomy): Eukaryota > Viridiplantae > Streptophyta > Polypodiopsida > Polypodiales > Pteridaceae > Ceratopteris > Ceratopteris richardii. The sequence continues at coordinate 58,064,284 of CM035425.1, read as the reverse complement.
TGTATGGAATTAGACTCAAAGTCCAATCTCTCATGAGACTGAGCACTCTCATGTTCCCCGTAAATAGATGGGATGTCTTGTGGGAATTGGTCGTGTGCATCGTCCACAAGTTCAAAAGGAGGGGCGACCTCGCTTTCATTATCCCATTTGTCTTCTTGAATCTCTCGTAGGAAGTCTGGTGCAAACCGATTCATAGAAGAAGAAGTGTCTGGCTCCGTAGAATTGGGCACATAAGCAACCTGGGAAGGAGGGCTTATTCTTTCGTTGGCTCTCTCCTCGTTCTCATAAGTGGCTAGAGCACAAGCTTCTTGGGGAGGATTACTTATTCTATTACTTTTCCGAACAGGCTCATACGCTCTCTGAGAAGGAATGTGGGTCACCTGTGGAGGTACATAAGCTTTCAGGGGAGGCCCATCTGCCTTTTGGGAAGGAAGATAGGCTCCTTGAGGAGGCACATGGGCTTCCTGAAGAGGCTGGCTTATCTGTTCTCTTGCCCTTTCCCTTCTTTGAGGGGCAGGTTCCCTTTCTGATTGTGCAATTAGCTTCTCTATTCTTTCTAACAGTCCATCAAAGTGTAATTGCGTCTTAGCTGAACTAGAGATGTTAAACAGGCGACTGGCTTCAAACATGGTCTGAGCCAATTCCACCATTTTGGCACAAATTTTGGTTTGTTCAAGCTCTAGCTCGGCTCTAGGGTAACATTTTTCATGATCAGTTACGTTTGGCCCTTCTTGGATTCTGGCCTGATATGCTTTGAGCATCATGTCTATGTCTTCAGGAGTGGGATCAGCTAACACTGATCCTACCCTAGGAGGTGGTGGAATCGTATGACGTGGTGGGGCAGGTGGTGGGTCGGATGGAGATGGGAGTGGTGGCGATGGGATAGTGTGAGAGGGGGTTTGAGAGGTGATTTCAGTTATCCTAGCTTTAGTTTCTCTTATGCTTTCCTCAAGTTCACTCATCTTTTTAGCCCATTGTCTTTTCATTCTTTCCCGACTATCTTTCCATGCTCTAGTCCTTTTCTTTGTTACGCTCTCGGTTTCACTAGCCTCTGGGCCCTTTTCCTGGCTTGTCTCTTGGTTTTGCTGCAATGCCTGAGCTCTAGTGACTACCTGCACTGGTGCAGTGGAAGTGACGCTTCCTGTGGAATCTACCACTAACCCAATAACGTTGATCGGAGTGATTTTTGGCATATTATTAGGATTCTTAGGGCAATCTCGTAAGAGATGTTCTTTTCCACAATCTTGGCAAAAACCTTGGATTGTCATTGACTGGGGTTGTGTAGGTGGAGGCAAGGGACAATCACGAATGAGGTGATCTCCTTGACACCGGTAGCATGGACCTCTAGGGAATGGTGGTCGTACCTGCCTAGGTTGAGGCCTGGGGTTGGGGTTTGCATACATGACGTTCGTGTAATCTGACTCCCAACTAGGTTCACTTGGTTCTTCACTATAGTAAGACTCACCATGTTCTGGAGACTGCATGTAGTAAGCCTGGGGACTATCGACATGTGTAGAATCAAAGCTATGGTCACTTGGGTCACTTTCTGAGATCAATGAGGTTACTGGTACTATGGCCCTATTCAGGTTTTCTTCTGCAACAGCATACTTTACTGGAATCACGTTAGCGGGGTTTGGGGGCTGTTGAGCTAGTACCGGTTGGGGTCTCTGTTGGGCCTGATATTGTGGTTGGTAGGTTTGTTGGGGTCTAGCATATTGTGGTGGTGGAGGGTACTGGTTCTCGTATCTGCCTTGTTGGTAGGGCTGAGGGTAGGGTTGCCTAGCTGCCTGCTTGTTGTATGGGCAATCTTGCGCTGTGTGGTTTGTGTACTTCCGTTCTATGGTGCAGTACTGGCTACTAGGGTTAACTTGGGGTTGAGCCATAACGGGACAGACGTTCGCCATATGGTCACCACCGCATGTATAGCACCTCTTCGCTAGGGCAAACCTTGGGATTTGTTTGCTAGTTACACCTAATTTCTGAGCTACCTTCTCAGCGAGTTCCTCAATTGATGTAGATTGCGTGGAAGAGTGGCTAGATGCACTATCTGAATCTTTGTAGATTTTGGAAAGCTCTAGCTCTTCCCCTAGGTTATCTTCAATGTCAATGCACATGCGTACACATTCTTCTATGGTCCTAGGGTCCTTCAGATACACATAGGACCTCAATTTCGTACTCAGCAATCCATCAAGGAATAAGGCTACTTATTTAGCAGATGTGGGTAGCTCTGAAATAGGGCACCTTTCAAGATATTGTCTAAATCTTCTTCCGGCCAATCTGACAGTCTCTTGGGGGGTCTGTTTGAAGCTGTGAATTAATGAGGAGGTATTGTGTCTTATGCCGCTATTAGAGAACTCTACAATGAATGCCTCTAGGAGTTGGTCTACGCTCCTGAACTGCCGCTCATCCAATGGCTGAAACCATGTAAGTGCCGTATTCCTAAGGGTTAGACCGAAGGCATTGTACTGCGTGAACAGATCTTCCACTTGTTCAGCTCTCAAGACTTGTTTGAACTCCGCCACATGATCATAAGGATCTCCTGTGCCATCAAAGTAATTCTTCATGGACTTAACTAGTTGGGTGGGTCTCAGAGTTCTTGTGTGCTCTCTAGGTCTCGACAGAGGGAATCCATCCACGTTTCTTTGGTTCCTGTGAGCTCTCAGCACCTCAGGTTCTACCCTGTTCGTCTCCGTCCTCGTTCTTTCTCTGCCTACTGGGTTGGCAAAACTTACTTCTGGTCTATCTTTGCTCCTGTCTCTTTGCGTACCATGAGCTTGGGAAGTTCCAGCCCCAGGGTGACCATAGGATACATTTGATCTTGGTTGGGGGAAAATAAATTCACCCTTCCAAGTGTAGGCATGCCTATCATTTTCTGTCACCACAAAGATCCGTTCTGAAGTGTGATCTAAGTAGGTCACTCTACCTGGGCTATCCGGATCCTTAAACTCATAGATCATGATATTTCCTATGTCTGTTGGCTGATTAGACTTATACCTCCAAAAGGCTTCATCAGTTTCTCGATTGAGGAGCAACTCTATGCTCTTGTTGTCTTGGGGGACCCATTCAGGCGTGATAATCCTAGTGAGAACTGATTTACCTCGAGGGGTTCTAGGTTCCGCACCCATGTTCCCTTGTTCCAGGTCACCTAAGTCCGCTTCTGAGATTACATTCCCAAAGTCATCTGTCCTATCTGGGTGACTAGTGACTACATATATAGTTCCTTCCTTGTCCAGGTATGCACCGTTTTCAAACTTGACAGCTGGGTGCTCTAGTCCTATGGATTGGTCAGGGTTTTCAATCTGGACCACGGATCTTCCTAGGCCGTCCTCATAGATGCTAGCACCTAGTCGGTTGGTCCTAAGATATTCCAGCTGTGTTTTGTAAGGGCCTTCTACCCTGTACAAATAAGGCACTCCTGAACTTCCCGTAGGTCTGTCCATGCCTTGAGACATTTCTGACTCACTGGTCTCAGAGCTAGGGTAGTATGAGTGGTGGCTCAACTGATGGGCCCAAGACCTTGCAGTGTGATTGACACTAGCCTCTGAAGACCTAAGGCTTTGTCTCTCTCTTGCTAGGTGTCGTCCTGATCGAAGGTTCATATGCCCAACTGATTAGCCCAAAAATTTTTTTTCCAGAGTACAACCTCGTTGCCGATCAATTGGTACCAGTCACTTGATTCTTTTTAGTTAATTATTGTGTTTATGGTCTTGTCTGATATCACGTCGTCAGGAACACTTGAATGTTCTTCGTACTTTAGGTTGATCGTTCCACGTTAGGTTCTTTTCCTTTAGGTTATCGACAGTACAAAGATTATGTTTCTAACTTGAACTTGAGTTTTTAGGTAGTCTTCACTTGATAACTGTCTACCGTCGCCCTGGCTTACTCCTATCACTAGTCGTTCTTAGCTTGAGCTAGGAAATGACAGAGGGAGTTGAGAATATTCCAACCTTACTTGTTGATCCCTTGCTTTATGGTGCTCAAGAACCCGGTTCTCAAGCTTGCAAAGAAACCTTGCTTTGTACGCTCTCAGTTGCTCTCAATGGACCTATAAAAGTCCCACGGTTAGCTCAATGCTTATGTTCAAAGGACAAAACCAACCACTTTCATTCATGTGACACAAACACACATTTGCATTGTGACTTTTAGGAAAATAATTCTAAAGACCCCTGACTTTTGATCCCCCTGGGGATGGTCAACTTCAAAATACCCTCTCTGAAAATCAACGCATTATCTTTATAAAAAACAGTTGAGGGCGTGTAGTATATGCCACGAGCTTTCCAACAAGCCCAAGAGCTCAAGAATTGGATTTCGTATGAAAAAGTTATGACTGTTCAGGGTTTAGGGAGTTAAATAAGGATTCAATACAAGCTAACAGTCAAACAGGAATACTCGAGTAGCTTGTGGCACGGCCTAGCGATGCAATACTACACCCTAGTGTTTGTCCCACACTTAGTCACAATTTAGACCAATAATTTTGCCTTGAAAATTTGACCTAATTTGCCCTTCTAACGCGTTCGCAAAGTCTGTCGGTCGCGATTGACAGGTCAGTCGCGATCGACGTGTCGATCGCGATTGACAGGTCCGTCGTGGCTGTCAGTCGCGATTGACTGGTCAGTCGCGATTGACACGTGGCCGAAAAGTCAATCAATCGTGGTCAAGGGTCGTTGACTCTGTCGGTCGCGATTGATGAGTCGATCGCGATTGACAGGTCGGTCGCGAGGGTCTGTCGATCGTGGTCAAACAGTCGTTGACCGTGTCGGTCGCGATTGCCAGAGCCGTCGTGGTCTGTCCGTCGTGGTCAAACAGTCGTTGACTGTGTCGGTCGCGATTGATGAGTCGATCGCGATTGATGACTCGATCGCGATTGACACGTGTCACGCGTATGGTCAGTCGGTCGTGGTCAATCGGTCGTTGACTCTATCGGTCGCGATTGACAGAGCCGTCGTGGGCTGTCGATCGCGATTGACGTGTCGATCGCGATTGACAGATCTGTCCGTCGTGGTTTGTCGATCGCGATTGACAGAGCGATCGCGATTGACAGAAATCTGTGGAATTTCAAAAAACTAAACACATTTTTGGGAAGCTCTAGGCCTGTAGGTCATGGATATGCACTTTGTTTAGCAATTAGAGCAATTTTTCTGTCGGTCGCGATTGACAGAGCTCGGCGACACACAGACAGTTACTCAGATTTCCGTACCTGCGCAGAGTGCTGGGGATGATGAAGAAGCCTGTACCTGCAAGACAGCTCAGAAAACATGCAAAAACAACACATGCAAATTCGCTCTCTCGCTCTCTCTCACAAGTGAAATGAGGGAAATGAGGTGGAGATGGGGATATAGTCAAAAAACTGAAATTTCGCGATGATGGAGATGGACGTGGGAGATGGTGATGATGATGATGGTGATGAAGATGGTGAGGAAAGTAAAAGAAGATCGATGAGAGTGAAGAAAATACCTACAACTCCAACGCGTCAACTCTACGTCTTACCATCACACGCTCGTCCTCAAAGCTCGATCCCCGGCAACGGCGCCAAAATTTGGTGTAGCTCAATGATGAGTAGCACCTCCTTTAATGTCAATCCGGGAAGACGTGAGGATGGTATGAAGACCTCGAGCAAGTGGCGGCACAAGTGCGTGAGTGAGAAGCACACAAGCATGCACACACATACACACACAAGCGCACACAAGGCAAGACAAAGAGTGAGAATCAATGGAGCTTTTAGATTACTTTCAAAATGCTCTTACAAGTTCGTTTCAATTACAATCCAACCCCAAAAATGAGCTCTCTAGCTCTTTTTATAGTTTTTGACTAGCTTTGGCCCTGTTCAGACCTAGTGTCCGGCCTAGTTAAAAATTAGGTTCCAGGGCTTATTTGGGGGCTCAAACGAGATCTAAAAAATACGAAAATTGGTACGCAACTACTTCTAGGGCTCCTCAAGCTCAAGGACTCCTTGGCTTGCACAAAATGGAGCTACAAAAATGTGAAATGATATTTACAATGATTATTAGTGATAAAAATCACTGTTGTTGTAGGGATTTCTTCTAGTGATCTGCCATACATATCTTCGAGCTCCCTACTTGCTCTTCCTCCCTGCATGTCCATCTCTTTGATCTGCATTAGTGTCTTGAAAAAATATTGGCCTACTTGCCAGATCTTCTTTGACTGCCCTGTTTGCTTGTGCTGTCCCTTCGCTCTGACTCCCTTCTTTGGCTTTCACGTCTTGTAAGTCCTGGTGTACCAAGGCTACTGCCAACAACTGCTATGCCCTTTTCCGAAATGACATGATCCAATAATTTGTCGCATTTAACTACAAAATTTGATTTATTCGGATTCAAACAAAGATGTACTTGTCGATAGGAATCAAAACAAGCTTGCAAATGTTCTAGGTGAGCTGCCATTGTACCCGAAATAGAGAAATCATCCAAAAAATGTGCATAAATGAGGTAAGATATGGGGCAAAGATTTGCGACATCCATCGCTGGAAAGTACTCGACGCCTTATGTAATCCGAACCACATGATAGTACATGCAAAAACTCCACGATTCGTAATAGAAGTGTTTTTTGGTATGTCTGCTTCCACCATTTGGACTTGATCATAGCCATTGAACCCGTCAAGAAAGGAATACATTTCCCTGCCTGCAATCTCTTCAAGCATATTGTCCAAAAACGGTAAGGGAAAAGGATCCAGTATAGTCTCTGCATTTAGTTTCGTGTAATCAACACGGAGGGTACTCAATAAGCCATTTTACTTCATCGCCGACTAACGTGGATTGGAACACCTGGAACTTGTGTCGATTGTCGTGCATATTACGATGGTTACATAAGTACTGATTCTTAAACGTCTATACGTGCACATATGGATCCTCATCCACTCACCCATGAAAATGAGTATAATTTAACACTGGTAATGGGTGCCTGTTCGCCATTGAATCTGTAAGGTACCAGTTTGAGGTGAGGATATTAGAGCTAACTACAATTTTGGCGGAGGTTTGCTGCTACCGCTTTGACCTACTTCCATAGGGTATTTCTCTTCTTGTAGGTGGTTTTGTTGGTCAGTCCCACTGAATTCCCCTTGCCACAATACTTTAGTTAGTTTGCCGTCCTTCCACTCAAAGAGTAGATCCTTCAAAAGCTTGGGGGGGTAAAACTCCGGTTTCCATCCAAAACTGCACTTCCTCTGGAATAGTGATTGCATCCTAAAGAGGAATGTCTTCAAGCTTCAATGTTGTGAGTGTCTATTGCAAAAATTCGTCTAGATAACCATGATGATAAGTCTTTTGTAAGTACTCCTTGCCACTTTGTACCGGCATCAATCCACTTTGTGCTGTGTTAAGTTACCCCATCCCATCGTGCTCGCCATAATGTTGAGCATATTGGTTGTCCACAGACTTACAGTACCCCAATTTATAGGTTTGGGAATAGGGATTTACAAATATACAATACTCGTAAACATGCATTTCTGTTCCACACCAATTACAATAACATTGATTATAATCAGAGACAATTCATACCACACAGTGTACATAGAATCGTACTTCCACAATAGCAAATAGCTTCTGGATTATAAAGTACGAGTGCGGTTACATCACAATATCATCTCTACAATCATACTTCGAAGAACACAAACTCCATTCGTTTGTGTATCTGCGTATCTGCACACTTCGTATTCGTCCCTTTCAAAATCTTTCCATAATATACGACACCGTACTTCTTCGTAAGGGCTTCACACCGTTCCGAACTTCACAAATATAGAATAATCGAAATTGACAATTCTGAAAACTCTTAGCATCTCCGTAAATCTCCATTCAATTACATTGAAAATGATAATTTTTGTTACAAGAAAAATGGTCGTCCACACCGGCTGCTAATAGAGCGTATAGATCAAATGTATATAAGTTTATCCAGTGATAGAGAAAGTGGATATACGTATGAAGAGATATGTAGATAGTATTGAGAAGTAGTAGTAGAAGAGTAAGAGAGAAGAGAAGAGAATAACAGAACCTGAGTTGTAAGTCCTAATAGTCATGAGGTAGTCAGGTAGTTTTTGAGAGAGATGGTACGAAAAGGTTACTTAGTATAGGAGTTCTTTCTTTTGGCTATGAGCAGAAGAGGCCATGGCATTTTGTACACATCTTCTCTAATAGAAAATTCTCTTCATTGAGGAAACTTGAGTATTTGTGATAATCGTATGAACGTTAGTTATGAGTTTTTCTTTGACTCAATTTTCTTGATCTTCTTAAAAGTATATCTCATAATACAAGTATAATGGGTTCATGATTGATAGCTCACTATGAAGTTATCATGTTCTATTACAGATGATTGAAAGATTTTGGTGGAACAGAATGCGTGCTCAGAGGAATGCACGGATAAGTAAAGGTATGATTAACCAGAAAAGATAAATGTCCAGAACTCTTGTATAGTAAGCGCAGGTGGTATATTATTAGAAGGTCATCAAGCTATGCATTATTTGAGAGTTTTAGCTCCAAAAAAGCAACCAAAAAGTCATCGGAAGGCACCAAAAGGATATAGTTAAGCACCATAATTCCATCAAAAAGTCATCGGAATGAAACCGGAATAAATTTCGGTTGTCTCCAAGGTTTTAGCTTAAGTATTCCGAAGTAGTGGTGATTATAGAAGCGTCTAATGTCACATTAGATTGTCTTCTTGTGGTGCTGTTCATCAGAATGCAAAACATCCACAAGTGGTATCAAAGCAAAAAAGAAAACCATAAAATCTACAAGTATCATCTCAAGCAATGATGCTTCACATGTTGACATTGCAACACCTCCATACTCAGCCTCTGTACTTGACAAAGCAACAGTGGGTTGCTTCTTGCTGCTCCATGTAATAGTTGCACTTCCAAGTGAGAATAGAAAGCCACTAGTAGATCTTCTATCTGGAATGTTACTAGCCCAATCTGCATCAGTGTATCCATGAACTTGCAATTGTACACCAGCTTCATAGTTTAAACAATGCATAAACCAAAGTAGCACTCACATAACATAGAGTGCACCTTAGAGCATCTAAATGTGGCTTCTTGGGAACCTGCATGAATTGTCTTTCAAGCCCAACAATGTAGCTTAGATCATGCCTTGTAATTGTGAGATATATAAAATTTTCCACAATTTTCCTATAGCATTCCCAATGCTTCACCTGATGTAGTATCCAACTTCAAATTATGATGTAATGGCATAGAAATTGGCTTACAATCAGCCATACCATACTTTTGCAGCATATTCAAGGCATATTGCCTTTGCGACATCCATATACCTGTTTCTGCATGTATAAACTTAATGCCCAAGAAATAGCGTAGCACACCAACATCTTTCATGTCAAATTCCTACATAAGAAGTTGCTTTACCTCTTTGATGCTTTCTTCATTATCACCACCTACAATCAAGTCATCACCATAAATAGCCATAATCGTGATGCCATCATCACCCTTCCTTGCATATAGTGAATGATCTACATCACACATAGAAAACCCAATGGTGGTTAAGTAATGAACAATCCTTGCATGCCATGCACAAGGAGCTTGCTTAAGCCTATACAAAGCCTTTTGCAACCTGCAAACATATTCTGGGTGTTTTGAATCTTCATATCCTTGTGGCTGGTCCATGTATACTTCTTCCTGTAACTCACCCTATAGGAAAGCCTTCTTTACATCCAACTGATGCAAAGTCCATCCTTTTGCTGTAGCAAATGCAACAAGTGTTATGACAATAGATATTTTGGCTATAGGGCTAAATGTTTCCTCATAATCAATGCCATATGTCTGTGCATGTCCTTTTGCTACCAGTCGTGCTTTATACCTGCTTATGCTACCATTAGCATTGTGATTTACCTTGTAAACCCACTTGCAGCCTATGGGTTTCTTTCCTTGCAGCAATGGAACCAACTTCCATCTATCATTTCCATAAAGTGAAACCATCTCCTCATCCATAGCTTTTTCCCAATCTGCATTTCTAATTGCATTTCTAATTGCATTTCTAATTGCATTTCTAATTGCATTTCTAATCTTCCACTCCATGGATTTGAGTTGAAGCTATTGCTTGATGATGCATCTAGTGCACTCAAAACTTGATATTATACACTTGATTTTTTAGCATTTTCTTTGTCATTTGATTCAAGATTAAGTCCATCTTTGGCATCTACATAGAAGCTTGACATTTCATCAAACATTACATCTCTGCTTACCTTCTTCACCTATCGTGTGACTGGGTTATAACATTTATAAGCCTTTTGCTCAAGGGAGTATCCAATGAAGATACATTTTTCTACTTTTGGATCAAGCTTCATCCTCAACTCATTTGGAACATGTACATATGCAATACAGCCAAATACTTTCATATGTGATAAGGTTGGATTTTTACCTGTAAACTTCTCTTCGGGTTTAACTTGATGTACATCAACAGTCAGAGTTCTGTTCATGATGTATATAGCAGTATGCATAACTGTTTCCCAATAACAATGAGGCATATTCTTCTCAGCCATCAAAGCTCTTGCTATTTTGGAAATATGTCTATTTTTGCATTTAGCAACACCATTTTGTTGTGGTGTGTACTTGCATGAAAACTGACATCAAATTCCATTACTTTTAAGAAAGTTGCTAAATTCGCTTGACATGTTTTCACCTCATTAGACCTTAATATCTGAATATACTTTCCTATATGCTTTTGCACCATAGCCTTAAAATTCTGGAAGTGAATGAACACCTCACTATTTTTCTTCATGAAATATACACATAGTCTCCATGTATGATCATCAATGAAAGTAACATAAAACGTGCAACCACCCATAGATGTGGTCTTTGTAGGACCCCAAACATCTGTATGTACTATTTCTAATACATATCCAAGAACTGGAAATTTTTGCAAACTACTAAACCATTCCGTATGACTAGTCATGTGATTTGAAGCACCTGAATTAGCATACCAGACATTACCATTAGAATTTTGAGACATCAGCAGACATCGTATTCATCATATGATGTTGAACCATGAACAACTTCTCAGAGTCATCCACACTTGTGGATGGATACTTGTTTTGCTACCTTATGTTATTTTGATTCTTCAACCTGCAATCACATTCAAAATATCCAGGTTTACCACAATTCCAACATCCTTTACTGTCATTACCTTAATAATTTCTTTGGAAATTTCTACCTCTTTGGCTCCCCTTACCTCAAAGCTGTCCTCTACCTCCTACATGATTCTGTTGTTGTCCTTGATCTTGGTTATTGTGTCCTCTTCCACTTCCAAACCCTCTAGCTCTAGCTCTTCCTCTGCCACAGTAGAATACTTGCTCAGAACTAGGTTTTCCTTGGGAGTTTGAATCCTTACCAAGATTCTTTTCTTCAATGATCATCATGGATACTAGATCAACAAAATTCAGAATATTTTCCTTGGTTTGTATAGAAGTTCTGAACTGCATATATGCAGCTCCTAAACCCGGAAGGCACACTTCCACGTTATCATCATCATCTACATTCACGCCAATAGATGCAAGTGACTCACATATGCTTTTGATTTTCAGGGTGTAGTCACTTACCAACATGCCCTTCTTCTCCAATGTATGCAGATCGTTCTTGAGTTGCAATTTTTGTGCCTTTGTATTGGTATCATATAATGTGACCAAACTATTCTAGGTCTCTTTTAGAGTCTTGGCATCTTGTATGTGCCCAATCATGCTATCCTGTATGCTAACAGATAGCCAATACATTACCTTTTATGCTCCTTGATTCCATTCCTTATATGCTCTTATCTGGTTCGCAGATCGATTCCTCTCTGGTTATTGAGTGTCATATATAAAAAAAGGTAGATCATTTGGGTTATGTGCATATATACAAGCTAGGTAGAAGTGCTCCTAAAGAGGAAAAAATATACCCCAACAATTCTGAGTGTGTTCACACACATCACTACTTAAATATACTAATAAATTCCCCTTAGGGATGATGTGGTGAATAAGGGGCTGAAGTTTAATTTCTAAGGAAGTGCCAACTAATGTGGACTAAGATCAATGCCCAAAAGGGAGTGAGCCCAAATCTTTATGAAAAGCTTCAATCTTCTCAGGAGATAGGGCCTTGGTTAAAAGTGACATGACATTATCATATGTGGGTGTATATGCCAAACTGATCTCTCCTACAAAGAGTCTCTCCCCAACATAATGATAATGCGTTTCAATGTGGCTAGTGCGAGCATGGAACATTGGGTTCCATGCAATTGTCCGTGTGCTCTAACTATCAATAAATATGGTGATGTTTGAGGTGTTGCCAATACACAAATAATCCATATGGCATTTGATCCACAAAAACTCCAGAATAGCTATGAAAATTGACCTATACTTAACCTCACAATTAGAAACCATATTAGTCAACTTCTTGCTCAACCAAGATATTCATGAACTACCAAGCATGAAAAAAAAAAATCTACTTGTGGACTTACAAGTTTAATAACAAGTTAGCCCAACTTGAGTCAAAATATCATGTACATCAATTAGTAATAATCCCCCCTTGGGATAAAGCAACCTAAGATGTCAGGTAATAAATGAGTAGCCAAAGATACATTTGATTGCTTGCCAATTCTCGAGACCTAGTCTATGCAAAAGTTTGCTTGTATGAAAGACATAAAGTGAATATTAGGCCGAGTGATGCATACATAAATAAGGCATCTAGTAGCTTTTTGATAGAGATTTACACAAAATGCATCTACAACATCAAGAAGGCTCAAACCTATCTCCATGGGAGTGGCACTAGGTTTGTAATCCTCAAGGCCAAAATATTACACTAAAGTATGAATCTATTTTCTTTAACACAAAAGAATGCCTCCATCAACTTTTATAATATGAATGTCGAGATAATGGTGCAAATCTCCCAAGTCTGACATTTGTAAAGTGGTATGCAAATGAGACTTAAAATCAAAATATGTATCTCATTAGGAACAATGAGCAACATGGCATCCACAAAACCAAAAATCATGAGAAGTACATAATTTTCACACTTTGCATACAAGCTACTTTCAATTTGACTATTATGAAAACCATGAGATAATAAATAGGTATCTATTTTCTCATTCCAAGCATGTAGTGCTTGATTTGATTCATATAGCACCTCCTAGTGCAAAGAGGATTGCCTTTCATTCATAGCTAGAAAGGAATAGAGGGAGATATCCAAGCCCTCTCAACTAATGGTGTAACTCTAATATCATGTAGAGGTTACCACCACACATATAAGATCAAGGTTAGATAGAAAGAGAGATATCACTACTCATGGGAATAACACAACAGATTTGGTTATAATGGCAAGTGGAGTCAAGGTGAATAGAAGATGAACTCAACTCAATTCGACTAAAACTCATAACTCTAATAGAATGGAACTCAAACACTAAACAATATATAGATGGTTCTATCCATCCATGCACTCCTAATATGGAGCTTAGATGGTTATCTAGATAGAAGCTAGGTGAAGGGCTATAGGCCAACACAATGGGTACTAAGATGGATACACTAATGGTCCAAAACATCACAAATGATGATCCTACATGGGATGGGGACCATCCTTATAAGGTCCTCCAAGCCTAAGTCCACCTACCCATGTTCTAGGGTCGTGGTAGCTTGATCCATGCCCAAAATAATCTCCACCATTGATCTATGGGGTAAATCCAATGGTAGAAGTGTAGGATCAACAACCATTTGTTTGTAACCCTTGATATTGCTTAATCCACACTTAGGATCAAGTCTAAATCCAACGGCCCATATCAAATTGACCCTTCCTCAATTTAAGAAAGCTACTTTTTGTTTCTAGCCCTTGATTTAGGTTGATCCTCACATCGGATCAATCCCAAATCCAATGGCTTACAAGTAACCTTCATAACTATCCATCTATGGTCTATTGTAGACCTCATCTCACCTCAAAGCTAGGAACCTACCAATGTTCAACACTCTCACATGGCTTCTCCTCATAATGGGGGCCTTACAAATAGAGTGTTATGGAACAATGGTGGTGCTACATAAGGGTGAGGCATTGAGCATATCTAACACCCCCCCTCAATGTCCACCCAAAGGTGAAGTTCCTTCTTGGCATGATGCCAAGTCTTCCATGAGGGTGGAGCATTGACCATGCCTAACATCCCCCCTCAATGTCCACCCAAAGGTGAAATACCTTCTTGGCCCAATGGCAAGTCTTCGAAGATGTATTTGAAGTAGATCCTTTGTAAGCACTTTGGTGAGGGTACATGCTGCAATGTTCTTGATGGGATAGCATGCAATTTCCACCATCTTTCTCAATTGTACCTGCTTGCCAAGTCTTGAATGTCCTTCATGAGGTCTATTCATGAGCCTTCTCAAAAGTTTGACTGCAAACTTGATATCTTGTATGGTACTCCATAAGTAGATAAGATTATCGAAGACCTTCCTGTAGTTTCCAATGTCTATGTGCTGGTACAATGATCTTAGAGCTTGTTTCATCACATGAAATGCCTTCTTCAATTTACATAATGTGCACTTTGAATGTGGTGCCTCAAACCCCAGTGGCTGAGACATATGTACCTCCTCCTTGAGGTCAACATTCAAAAGTTTTGATTTGATATCTAACATAGAAACTAGCCACTTCCTCTTAGCTGCTAGCATTAGTATGATGCAAATAGTGGTCATTAGAGCAAAAGAGTCTTGAGAATCAACCCTTTTTTTAGTGAAAGTCCTTGTGCTACCAATGTGTCTTGATAGCATTCCAAGATTCCATGTATCATGTAATTCACCTGCCAGACCCACTTGGTGCTAGTGAACTCCCATGCTTCATTCTTCATTAAGCTATCACAATGGGCTTGCATAACCTCCTTCATGTCGGATCTACAAGTGCTTGATCTTCAATTATTGGCTTCATTACTTGCTTCATAATCACAACCATGATGGCTATACTGACTATGTGAGTAGAAGCCCACTTGTGCTCCTCTACTCTCTGTGATCTCCTTGGTCCTTCTAACTTCTCTTTAATAGTTTTTGGCATAGGATTACTCTAACCATAGAGCTTTTCCTTCACCCATTGCAGAGACAACCAATCTGTTTGGGTGATTTTAGGTTGGTAGAATCTCTTCTCACCATCTGATGATGATGCTTCCTCCTATTCATAGGTAGGGATGACTCTTGGGTTAGGTACATAGTAAATTACTCCTTTGCTTGATGATAAAGTGGAAAATCCTTTCTTTTCCTCCACTGCATGTGGCTGCTCCATAGACACCACATCGCAACTCCATTTGATCTTCTTTGCCTCGTGGTCATACAATATGAAAGCCCTTTTTTTTCATTATGACCTAAGAAGATGCATCTTTTTTGTTTTGGTTCCAACTTGTTATTTCTATGACCTGGGACAAGAGCATAGCACACACTCTCAAAAATTCTAAAGTGTGAGACTGATGGATTCTTACCAATGTAGACTTCAGGATGACTCATTGTGATTTGATATGGAAAGCTCATACATGATGCATTGATGGAGAATGTAGCATCTCCTTGAATACTTCTTACTTGGGCTTTAAGCTGAGTGTTGAGAGAAGTTACCCTTCCATCATACATTGGTGGAGTATTTTGGAGAAACCTTCGAGCTAGCCCCTTGCTAGTCTTCTCTATCCCTTCACAAGCCATTCCATCACATGGCTTCTTGATCTGAGTAATGGATGCCTTCTCCTTCTCTCCTTCTGCAAACTTCTCTACTTCCAAATATTCTAAATTTTGAATGCATGTTTGGTTTCTTACCTCATAGTTACTTCTCAATATACTCCATGCCTCACTTGCCTTGGATGTATGTTGAACAAGAGGTAGAATATATTCCATACAATTTTTAGCTATATAATATAGTGCATTTGCGTTCCTTATCTCCCAAACTTGTAGAAGCTTTGCATTTGGAAGAATCACCATACTCGGATCCAATGGGTCAAAGGTAGGTTGTGGCTCTTGCTCACTTCCCATCACCATCTCCAAAAGAGCATAAGAAGCAAGGATAATTGTAATCTTGAACCTCCAAAGAAAATAATTTGTACCATCTAAGTTGCCTTCATTGAAGGTTGGTGGATGAACCCATAGTGTTTGCATTTCCAAATCCATTGCATCAACTCCACTCCAATTCCACTTCTAGGTTCTAACACCTCCATAGTGTGTTGAAGCCTTTGTGTCCCATCAACTTGAATACTTGAAGCCTTTGCCTCCTAAGAACTCTATCGTTGAAGCCTTTGCCTCCCACAAATTATAGTGTTGAAGCCTTTGCCTCCAAAGAACTTCAATGTTGAAGCCTTTACCTACCACAAACTTTATGTTTGAAGCATTTACCTCTCACAAGCTTGATTGTTGAAGCATTCCTTCCACAAATGCAAGAGTTGATTCCTTGGCCTCCATGGTCTCTACAATCTTCTATACCTTCCTGAGCTATGATACCATGTAAGAAAAAAAAAATGATGATCACTAAGTGGTGGGCTAGTGGTGTAACTCTAATATCATGTAGAGGTTACCACAACACACATATAAGATCAATGTTAGATAGAAAGAGAGATATCACTACTCATGAGAATAACACAACATATTTGGTTATAATGGCAAGTGAACTCAAGATGAATAGAAGATGAACTCAACTCAATTCGACTAAAACTCATAACTATAATATAATGGAACTCAAAAACTTAACAATATATAGATGGTTCTATCCACCCATGGACTCCCTATATGGAGCTTAGATGGTGATCTAGATAGAAGCTAGGTGACGGGCTATAGGCCAACACAATGGGTACTAATATGGATACACTAATGGTCCAAAACACCACGAACGATGATCCTACATGGGATGGGGACCATCCTTATAAGGTCCTCCAAGCCTAAGTCGGCCTACCCATGTTCTAGGGTCGTGGTAGCTTGATCCATGCCCAAAATAATCTCCACCATTGATCTATGGGGTAAATCCAATGGTAGAAAGGTAGGATCAACAACCATTTGTTTGTAACCCTTGATCTTGCTTAATCCACACTTAGGATCAAGTATAAATCCAACAGCCCATATCAAATAGACCCTTGCCCAAGTTAAGAAAGTTACTTTTCTTTCTAGCCCTTGATTTAGGTTGATCCTCACATCAGATCAATCCCAAATCCAATGCCTTACAAGTAACCTTCCTAACTATCCATCTACGGTCTACTATAGACCTCATTTGACCTCAAAGCTAGGAACCTACCAATGTCCAACACTCTCACATGGCTTCTCCTCATAACGGGGGCCTTAGAAAAAGAGTGTTATGGAACAATGGTGGTGCTACATAAGGGTGAGGCATTGAACATATCTAACATCCCCCCTCAATGTCCACCCAAAGGTGAACGTCCTTCTTGGCATGATGCCAAGTCTTCCATGAGGGTGGAGCATTGACCATGTCTAACATCATAGACTCTAGGGCCACCGTTTATCTTGGTGCAAGCTCTGTGTGAGAGCATGCCAGAGTGAGTGGGAGTTTGAGAGAGAGAGAAGGAGTGGGAGTCAAAGAGATAGAGAAAGAGGATGACTTCATCTCTCCCCTTTATTTATCTTCTAACTGCATCTCTGTCGTTTAGTCTGCTTCTATGAGAGAGAGACAGATATAGAATTCACTGAAGTCTTGATCGCCTATTTTCTAGTAAATTCTCATGGTAGGTTCTTATCAATGGTGGATTTGAAATCATCAATGATGTCAAATAGCTTGGGTTATTTTGGCTTCTTCAGTGTGGAATCTACACAACACTTTAATAAATGCTATATTGATACCAACTCAATTTAATATTCACAAGTGACTCCATTTGTTTTAATATGAATCCTCTAATCTAAGTTTCAAGTCTTTCTTCTTTTGAACAAAATAAGAAACCTTTTAAGAGCTACTATTGAATGTTCTTTTACATGAATGTAAGGAAAATCATTTTCCCTCTTAAAGCTACTTATGTTACCTACTTAGCGCCTTTGACATCCATCAACTTGTATTTTGCTCAAAGCTACATTGACCTTTGACATTATGTACCAACTCCTTCAATAAGGGGATCGTTTGTAATCACCAAGGGTACTCTAACCCTCATTGTAACAAACCTATTCGTCTTCCTTTCCTACTGTTGTAATCGCTCATCAAGGCATTATTTTTTTCCAAGGGTAGCAATCCCAACTTCTGCACAATTTGACACTAAGTTCCCTCCTCTTATAACTTCAAAATATAAGAAAGATTCTATTGTGTATGTGCTTTAGGAGTCTATTCTAGTCCCCCAAAGGTTGTCTCTCTAAATGCATTTTGGGCTACTCTAAGCCCCTCCTCCAAGGTGTCAACATGTGTAGGGATACTCTAAGCCCCCATGAAACTTTTCAACAAGTGTAGGGCTACTCTAAGCCCCCAAAGGTTTCAAATTTTTCACAAGGACTATTCTAAGCCCCCCCCCAATCTATTGATATATTTAGGTAGTGATGTGTGTGAACACTCTAGGACCGCCGGGACACTTTTTTCCCTCTTTAGGAGGTTCCCCCCCCTTATATATACGCCTATTGCCCTAACGGGCTACTTATCTTTGTACATTCTAGTGGTAATACATTCAACATTGTGTGTTGTGCTCCAAGCTTCTTCTTCTTCCTTGTGCTGTTTGTGTGCTTCCGTAGATGTCTAACTCCAACAATTGGTATCAGAGCAGGTCACCACTTCATCTAGGGCATTGTCTACACCTCTCCGGTTGTAGTCTCAAAATCGCACAAAATTTGGTAAGCACACTTTTCAAACATACTATCACATCGGTTATGTAGGCTATTTCATCTTTTTGTGCCAAAGGTATATACCGATTTTGGTTCAACAGTATAAGCGTCTCAAAGTCTGCTACACGTCTAGTAGAATTTATCTGGGCAATTGTGTTCAACTTTTTAAGATACAATCATTTTTTTGCATCAAGGTATTTTAGTCACTGGTCATGGCTAAAAGC
Organism: Ceratopteris richardii; assembly: GCA_020310875.1. Lineage (NCBI taxonomy): Eukaryota > Viridiplantae > Streptophyta > Polypodiopsida > Polypodiales > Pteridaceae > Ceratopteris > Ceratopteris richardii. The sequence continues at coordinate 58,045,340 of CM035425.1, read as the reverse complement.
AGTGATGTATTCTGTATGTTGGCTGTTGAGGATAAGTTGGATGGTACCAACTACCCATTATGGGCTTATATGATGCATCATGTATTGGTCGCAAAAGGACTATGGAATATTGTGGAGGGTGTTGAAAGATGTCTTGTTACACCTACAAATACATGTACTACAAATATAGGTGCTGGAGCTGATGGAGATGGTGTCGAAGATGATATTTTGCAAATTCCTATTCGTGCTGTCATTTCTATTGCACCTACTATAGAGCAAATTTGGTGGGATGACCACATGCATTGATAGTTTTGTCTGTCAAACATGCCATTATTCATCACATTTGCTCTTGGAGAAAAGCTAAGGATGCTTGGAATACACTTACCACATTGTACCAAGCTAGGAATGAGGCTCGTGTTGCTTACCTCTGAAAACAATTGGAGAGTGAGCACATGAATAAAGGTGATTCTATGGATAATTTTATCACAAGGATCAAGGATTTGAAAGAATAGTTGATTTCTATTGATGAGGTTATACTAGATAGCTCACTTGTGCGGATCATTTTGAATAGTCATCTTGACTCATATCAGAGTTTTGCTTCTACTCTTCATTTGATGATGAAAGGCAATCCAAATGCCTTGTCATTTGAGGAGTAAACCTCTGTTTTGTTACAGGAAGATCGGTCTAGGTAGAACAAGTCCATCATGCATGTTGCAGATCAAGATTTCCTGGCTAGTCAGAAGGGCAAAGGTAAATGGAGCTCTTCTATTAGCAAGCAGAAATCTGCAAATGCTGCACATTCGAAGAAGGAAGACAAAGATGAGAAGAAATCAGAAAAGCAGAAATTATTTTGCAAATACTGTAAAGCAAATGATCATGTCATTAAGAGCTATCCAAAACTGGCTACTAAAGAGGCAAAGAAGAAAAAGGCAGGAATGGTTGTTGCAAAGGCCTCTACACCAAAAACAGAGTCTACTAATCTTGTGCAGGATGAAGAATGGGTGTTTACTACTGTTTGCAGTTTTGACCCATCTTCTCATGAGTAGTGCATGTCTGCAGTAGACTCAGATGTTTGGTACTTTGATAGTGGGGCGACCAAACATATTATCTCGTAGTGCAATTTCTTCTCTTCACTTGAGCCTGCCCCTACAGGGAATACTGTTACATGTGCTAACAACTCCTCTTATCGTGTTATGGGAGTTTGTAAGATCATTTTGAATACTTCTGATGGTAGTTCTTTCACTTTGTCAAATGCTTTGTTTGTGCCAGGGATCAGGAAAAATGTGTTATTCGTTTTGCATTAGCCAAGATTGGTTTGGTTGTGAAATTTGTTGATGACAGATGTATAGTTCATGATCTATCAAATGGCAATGTCATTATTGCTTCTGACATTTTATGGCATGGGTTGTATAAGCTCATAGACTATGAGAGATCTGTAAATGATTTGGCATGTGCAGTACATGATTCTCAGGCTATGTTAGATGTAAAGCTTTGGCATGCACACTTTGGTCATCTGAATTTTGCTAGTTTGCTACGTCTGCACAAATCTGAAAATGGTGCCCTCTTTGCCCAAACTTGAGGCACTCGGTAAAAATGTATGTGACGGCTATATTTTGGTCAAAATGCAGCGTTATTCCTTTCCAAAAGATGGTTCAGTTTGGGCTACTTAGAAATTGTAGCTTGTACATACTGATGTCTGTGGTCCTATGTAGACACCTTTTGGGAACTATCTTTACTTCGTGACTTTCATTGATGATTTTTCCAGGCATGCATAGGTATATCCATTGAAGGCAAAGTCCGAAGTGTTTTTGTGCTTCAAACAGTTTCTAGTTTTGGCTGAAAATTTGTCAGCATGTAAAACGGGCACCCTCCATTCTGATCGAGGGGGGGATATATGCCTTCTGACTTTAATGCATTTCTGGCTAAACGTGGGATAAAATATCGCTGTATAGTGCCATATACACCTCAAGAGAATGGAGTTGCTAAACAAAAGAACATGCCACTCATGGAGATGGCGAGGTGTATGGTCAAGATTCACGATTTACCACATAGTTTCTGGCTTGAGGCTGTTATGTGTGCAGCATATATATTGAGCAAATATCCCACTAAAGCAGTGATAGACAAGCGGTGTAGTGTATCACTCCATATGAGGCTTGGCATGGTTGCAAGCCATCTGTTTCTCATCTGCGTGTGTTTGGTTATCTGACATATGCATTAGTGCCTAAACAACATCGCAGAAAATTGGATGATAAAGCAGTAAAATGTATTTTTGTTGGATATAGTTCTGAAAGTAAAGGCTATCATCTATATCATCCACAAACTAAACACATTCTAGTTAGCCATGATGTTGTTTTTATGGAAAATGCTATTCAACCATTGTTTTCATGTACTAAGGAGACATCTGTTAGCTCCAAAGACATGTATGATACTTTGCTGGCTCTTTTTACAGGTGGACAGTCTAGTGCTGGTCCTAATGAGGCAACTTCTTAGCCTTTGCAAGTTTCATGTGATGATGTAGATCATTCCATTTCTGATGTAGATTTATAACTTTTGATGAGAGAGCAGATATTGAGCAGGCAAAAACTATGCCAAAATGGTTGGTGCAAACCTTGCGTGACAACAAATTAGATGCACCTTTGTCATATCATACTCATTTAGGCTCTCATAGTGCCTCTTTTGCATCAGATTGCTATGATATGGCTGCCTCTAGTCTCTCTGATGAGACTGCACCTGTTTCATTTGATGAAGCACAAAAATTAGAACATTGGATGGCTGCAATACAACCTGAATATGATGCTATCATGAAAAATGGTACATGGTTCTTTATGTGACTTGCCTCCTGGCAAGAAGGCTATTGGAACTAAGTGGGTATACAAGCTGAAGTGTAAACCTGATGGAACAGTTGACAGGTATAAGGCTAGGCTTGTTGCAAAGGGTTATGCATAGGAAAGAGGCATCGATTTTGATGAAACCTTTGTTTATACTTGCCGAATGATTACTGTTCATAGCATCTATGCACTTGCACCTCATCATGGTTGGAATGTACATGAGTTGGAAATTAAAATAGCATTTTTGATTGGTGACTTGCATGAAGAAATGTATGTTCTTCAGCCCTGTGGCTTTGTGCAAAAAGGGCATGAAAACTAGGTGTGCAAGTTAAAGAAGGCATTATATGGTTTAAAGCAAGCACCACATGCTTGGTATGAAAAGATACATGCTTATCTGATTGCACATGGTTTTGAGAACAGTCCAACTAAAAGCACCTTATATGTTAAGTGTGCTAATGATGTGCTTCTAATCATTGTGGTATATGTTGATGACATGCTGCTCACTGGTCCTCATGACACGCATATTGTTGATTTTAAGGCTAATTTACATGCCTCATTTGAGATGTATGATTTGGGGCATTTGCATCACTATTTGGGCATTCAATTTATGCAAGTTGATGGTGGAATGGCTTTGTGTCAAAAGAAATATATTGACACATTATTGCAGTGTTTTGGCCTTGAAGACTATAAGCCTATTGCCACTCCTATGGAGACAAGTTTACGATTGATTCTTCATGATGGTGGAGATGCATTTGATGCTATTCTCTATCAGCAAGCCGTTGGATGCTTGATTTACTTATGCATTACTCAAACACATATTCAGTTTGCTGTCTCATAGATGAGCAGGTTCATGCATTGCCCAAGTCTCAAGCATTGGCAGGCAGTTATGCACATCTTTCACTACTTGAGTGGTACCTGGCTACTTAGATTTTTTTATCCTAAGGGAGATTACTACCGCCAGATTTACATGCTTTTTCTGACAGTGATTGGGCTAGTTGCTATGACACTCATGTGTCCACCAGTGGCTTTTGCTTCATGCTTGTTAGCTCATGTATATCTTGGTTTAGAAATAAGTAGCCTACTGTGTCCACTTCCAGTTGTGAGGCTGAGTAGAGGGAAACTTTCACTGCGACTGTTGAGTGTGTGTGACTCAGATGCTTTATGGATGATTTGGGTGTTTGTCAGTCTTCTGCCACCACCATCTTCTCTAACAGTCAAATCACATTGGAAGTTGCGAGGAACCCTATGTTCCATGCTCGCACTAAGAACATTGAGGTGCATTATCATTATGTCAGGGAGAGGTTCTCTGCTAGGGGGATCAACTTGGCATATGTGCCCACGTAGTAGAACATTGTAGACCTTTTTATGACATAATGATAATGCACCTCAATGTGCTTAGTGTGAGCATGGAACCCAAGGTTCCTCACAACTAGCAATGCGCTCTGATTGTCGATGAAGATGGTGGTGGAAGAAGACTCACCAACACCCAAATCAGCCATAAGATGTTTGAGCCACACACACACACTCAACAACCGTTGTGAAAGCTATCCTATACTCAGCCTCACAACTGGAAGTGGCCACAATAGGCTGCTTCTTGCTCAACCAATATATACATGAGCTATCAAGCATGAAGCAAAAACCACTGGTGGACACACGAGTGTCATAGCAACCAGACCAATCACTGTCAGAAAAAGCATGCCAATCTAGCGATAGTGATCCCCCGTTGGGATAAAACACTCCAAGTAGCCGAGTACCACTCAAGTAGCAAAAGATGCGCTTAACCACCTACCAATGCTTGACACCTGGGCAATGCATAAACCTGCTCATCTGTGAGACAACAAACTGAATATTTGGCCGAGTAGACTCAATTGTAAACCTATCTCCATAGGAGTGGCAATAGGCTTACAGTCTTCAAGGCCAAAGCACTACAATAATGTGTCAATATATTTCGTTTGATACTAAGCCATTCCCCCATCAACTTTCATAAATTGAATGCCCAAATAGTGATGCAAATGCTCTAAATCAGACATCTCAAATGAAGCATGCAAATCAGCCTTAAAATCAACAATATGCATGTCATGAGGAATAGTGAGCAGCATGTCATCAACATATATCACAATGATCAGAAGCACATCATTAGCATGCTTAACATATAAGGTGCTTTGAGTCGGACTGTTCTCAAAACCATGTGCAATAAGATAGGCATGTATCTTTTCATACCAAGCACGTGGTGCTTGCTTTAAACCATATAATGCCTTCTTTAACTTGCACACTTGGTTTTCATGCCCTTTTTGCACAAAGCCATACGACTAAAAAACTTACACTTCTTCATGCAAGTCACCATTCAGAAATGTTTTCTTAATGTCCAACTGATGTACATTCCAACCATGATGAGTTTCAAGTGCACAAATGCTACGAACAGTAGTCATTCGGCAAGTAGGAGCAAAGGTTTCATCAAAATCATTGCCTCTTTCCTGTGCATAACCCTTTGCACCAAGCCTAGCCTTACACCTGTCAACTGCTCCATCAGGTTCACACTTCAGCTTGTATACCCACTTAGTGGCAACTTCCTTCTTGCCAGGAGGCAAGTCACATAAATACCATGTACCATTTTTCATGATAGCATCATATTTAGATTGCATTGCAACCATCCAATGTTTAGAATTTTGTGCTTCATCAAACAAAACAGGTTGAGTCTCATCATAGAGACTAGAGGCTGCCATAGCATAGCAATCTGATGCAAAAGAGGCACTATGAGAGCCTGAACGCGTATGATATAATAGAGGTGCATCTAATTTGCTATCATGCAAAGGCTACACTAGCCATTTTGGGATAGTTTTTTCCTGCTCAATATCAGATCTCTAATCAACAAGTGCATCATGAAAATCTGCATTAGAAATGGAATGATCTGCATCATCACATGAAACCTACAAAGGCTGAGAAGTTGCCTCATTAGGACCAACACTAGACTTTCCACCTGTAAAAAGAGGCAGCAAAGTATCATACATGTCTTTGGAGCTAACAAATGTCTCCTTAGTACATGAAAGTAAGGGCTGAATAGTGTCTTCCACAAAAACAACATCACGGCTAACCACAATCCATTTGGTCTATGGATGATACAGACGATAGCCTTTGCTTTCAAAACTGTACCCAACAAAAATCTATTTTACTGCTTTATCATCCTATTTTGTGCGATGTTGTTCAGGCACTAATGCATATGCCAAACAACCAAAAACACACAGATGAGCAACAGATGGCTTGCAACCATGCCAAGCCTCATATGGAGTGATAGACTATTGTGCTATGTTAAGTACATATGCTGCACACATGATAGCCTCAACCCAGAAACTATGTGGTAAAGCCTGACTCTTGACCATACACCTCACCATCTCCATGAGTGACATGTTGTTCCATTCAGCAAACCCATTCTATTGAGGTGTATATGGCACATTACATTGATGTTTTATCCCACGTTTAGCCAGAAATGCATTAAAGTCAAAAGACATATATTCCCCCCCTTGATCAGAATAGAGGGTGCCCGTTTTACATACTGACAGATTTTCAGCCAAAACCAGAAACTGTTTGAAGCACATAAACACTTCAAACTTTGCCTTCAATGGATATACCCATGCACGCCTCGAAAAATCATCAATGAAAGCCACAAACTAAAGATAGTTCCCAAAAGAAGGTGTTTGCATAGGACCAGAAACATCACTATGTACAAGCTGCAAGTTTCTAAGTAGCCCGAACTGAACCATCTTTTGGAAACGAGGAACACTTCATTTTGCCCAAAATACAACCTTCACAAACATGTTTTCTGGGTGCCTCAAGTTTGGGCAAAGAGGAAACCATTACACATTTCTACAGGCGTAGCAAACTAGCAAAATTCAAATGACCAAAGCGTGCATGCCAAAGCTTTGCATCTGACATAGCCTGAGAATCATGTATTACACATGCCGAATCATTTATAGATCTTTCATAGTCTATGAGCTTATACAGCCCATGACATAAAATTCCAAAACCAATAATGATATCGCCATTTGATAGATCATGAACTGTACATCTGTCATCAACAAATTTCACAACCAAGCCAATTTTGGCTAATGTAGAAACTGATAATAGATTTTTCTTGATCCATGGCACAAATAAAGCATATGACAAAGTGAAAGAACTACCATCAACAGTAGTCAATATGATCTTACCAACTCCCATAACAGGATAAGAAGAGTTGTTGGTGCATGTATCAATATTCCCTATAGGGGTAGGCTCGAGTGAAGAGAAAAAATTGTGATGCAAGGTAATATGTTTAGTCGCCCCACTATCAAAGTACTAAACATCTGAGTCTACTACAGACATGCATTGTTCATGAGAAGATGGGTCAAAACTGCAAATAGTAGTAAATGCCCATTCTTCATCCTGCACAAGATTAGTAGACTCTGTTTTTGGTGTAGAGGCCTCTGCAACAACCATTTCGGCCTCTTTCTTCGTTGCCTCTTTAGCAGCTAGTTTTGGACAACTCTTAATGACATGATCATTTCCTTTACAATATTTGCAAAACAGTTTCTGCTTTTCTGATTTCTTCTCATCTTTGTCTTCCTTCTTGGAATGTGAAACATTTGTAGATTTTTGCTCACTAGTAGAAGAGCTCCATTTACCTTTTCCCTTCTAACTAGCCAGGAAAGCTTGATCTGCAACACACATGATGGACATGTTCTGCGTAGAATTATCTTCTTGCAACAGAACAAAGACTAACTCCTCAAATGAAAAGGCATTTGGATTGCCTTTCATCATCAAATGAAGAGTAGAAGCAAAACTCTGATATGAATCAGGAAGACCATTCATAACAGACTGCACAAGTGAGATATCTAGTATAACTTCATCAGCATAAATCAACTCTTCTTTCAAATCCTTGATCTTTGTGAGAAAACTGTCCATAGAATCATCTTCAGCATGTGCTCACTCTCCAATTGTTTTCGGAGGTAAGCAACACAAGCCTCATTCCTAGCATGGTACAATGTGGTAAGTGTATCCCAAGCATCCTTAGCTATTCTACAAGAGCGAATGTGAAGAATAATGGCATGTTTGATAGATAAAGCTATCAATGCATGTGCTTGAGCATCTATACCATCCCAACGAATTTGCTCTAGAGAAGGTGCAACAAAAATAGTAGCACGAATAGGAATATGCAGAATATCACCATCTTCAACACCATCTCCATCAGCTCCAACACATGCATTTGCAGTATCTATATTCGCAGGTGTAAAAGGACATCTTTCAGCACCCTACACAATATTTCCATAGTCCTTTTGTGATCAATACATGGGTCATCATATAAGCCCACAATGGGTAATTCGTACCATCCAACTTATCCTCAATAGCCAACATATGAAATACAACACTCCTTTCATCCATGGCCACTAATAAAAATACCTTGATGTAGAAAAATCATTGTATCTGAAAAAGTTGAACAGAACTACCCAAACAAGTTTTGCTAGACCTGTAGCAGACTTCGAGACACTTATATTGGCAAACCAAAACTGGTATATATCTTTGGCACAAAAAGACAAAATAGCTTGCACAAGCGCTATGATAGTGTGTTCATAGGCTGAAACGAGCTCAAATCATGATTTCAACACCACAGAGCAAATATGTTTTGATCTCCTAATCACCCTGAGTATACGTACTAGATTTTGTGCGATTTTGAGACTATGGCTGGAGGAGTGTCAACGATGCCCTAGATGAAGCGGCAACCTACTCTGATACTAATTGTTGGAGTTAGATGTCTGTGGAAGCACGTGAACAACACAAGGAAGAAGAAGAAGCTTGGAGCACAACACACAATACAGAATGTATTACTGCTAGAATGTACAAAGATAAGTAACCTGTTAGGGCTATAGGCATATATACAAGCTGGGGGAAAAAACCTCCAAAAGAGGGAAAAAAGTGCCAAGGTGGTCCTAGTGTGTTCACACACATCATTACCTAAGTATATCAACAATATGTTGCATATGTATGTGAATGAAAAGCAAGATAACTGGAATGCATATTTACCCTTACTTGAATTTGCATACAAGAGTGCATGGCATGCGTCTTTAAAAATATCACTTTAAGGCTATATATGGTCATAGTTGCTTTAAAGTTTTGCTTGATTATTTGTTGGAATTACCTAAAAATATAAATGTGTGTCCTATATTTCATGTTAACTTACTAAAACAATTTGTACCTAATGCTACTCATGTTTTGTGAGACAATTGTAAGCTAAAAGATGATGGCTCTTTTGAGCTTTGAACTGAAATAATATATTGAGCTCACATATCCGATTGTCAGATTCATGGTGAATTAAGATGATTTTCTAGCACACTATCCTTCTTTCCATATGAGGACATAGTTCATCAAGGGGGAAGAATTGTAATAAGCCTATTGGTAGGGGAATATTTCATTACAAATCTTTTGTTATATATTGCGTAGATAATATTTAGAAAGACTTCTTAGGTCATTTTATGCATATAGACAAAGTTTTGGAATGAGATTTTTTTCATAATCTCTCTCTAAGCCTTTTCTACATCATTTTTTCTAGTGAACATGAAAATAAAGGAGTGAGGAAAAATATTGTATGAGGGAAATGCAGGGAATGTATAGTAGAATAATAGTGTCTCTCTAGATTTCTATGAATCATATGTTTGGCATCTCGTCAACAGCCCAAAAATTAGTTGAATGCAAAATAGTGGCTCGTTTTTCTTCTATCTCTAGATTTTTTTTTTGAACTTAGGCACTGATTTTTGGAGGTCAATTTTGTCTCGAGGCATCTCTAACATAGTATGCAAATTGAAGGTTTGAACTTTTTTGTCACATAAGAACTTGTAAATTCTGCATAGATTTTGAGTTACAAGGCTAAAAAAAGTGCTGATTTTTTCAACTTTAAAACAAGGGCTTTTCTAATTTTATTTGAATTTGTGATTTTAATGCATATCTGTTGTCATGCATGTCTGTTTTGTCCTTTTTCTTTCTTCTACTTTTGATTGGTGCCACTAACAAAGCAACATACCACTACAACACGAGCTTTTTATGAAAGTTCTACATGTGCCACTTGAAGATGCGGTTCTTGTTAAATTTAGGTAGATCACTTGGTTCCATAATCAAGGATGATCAACTCTGATTTGGGAATTGTTGTGTTGTGCAAGAGCAAGCCACGATTCAAAGATTTTAATTGTGAATGAGAGTGTGATTGAGAGTGTGAGTGTGACTGAGATTGAGATTGCTCAGGGGTGGTCAAGAGCTTGAGGATTCACTACAAAGCTATTTTGGATATGCTATTGTATCTTATTGAGATCTATAATACGAAATCCTCTCTCTTTATGCATCATACATTGTCTAACTTGCCAATGTTGCAATACTATTATGCACTATAGTTATATCTAGAGAACATGTTGAGTTTATCATTGATCAAATTTGATCACTCTTACTACTAACTTACTCTACCAAAATTTACTAAGATCTTCATCAAAGGGGATTCGAGAGGCTGAAAGTTTCCTCATGAATAGGTCATCAATTCTACTAGATGAGCTAGCTTTCTTCCAATGATAGCTTCTATTGATATGTACTTGGTTTGCCAATATTGATTACTTATGTACTCATGATGAGACGGGGTAGACTAAAGATATTGTAACAAGACTCTTGATCTAGGAAATTTAGACAAATTCAATTATATGATACTAAGTGGAGTTCATGCATGGCTTTTCCATATCATCATGTACCACTTGTTACACTTATGTGTTCCTCGAGTAGCTTTGATGTGAACCTTTTCCCTATACATGGGCACTTTTTACTATAGTGCTGGCTAGAGGTTTTTTCCCCATGTTACCACATACTTGATACCCTCATATGTGGTGGTACTTTGTACTTAGGGATATTATTTAGCTCTTACTTTAGTTTAGTTCATCATCAATAGAGAGAGATATTCCAGCCATTGTCTTCTCCGTGTGTCTTGCTGCGTTTGTACTCCTTGTGTGTGCTTCTTGTGTGTCTCTTGCACTTCTACACACACCCAACAGTGGTATCAAAGCAGGATCAGATCCTTCTCAAGTTTCGGTTTCTCGCATCGCGACGCACACACACTTTAATAGTGCAAATCGACTTCGGAGCATAGAAGAGTGAATTTTAACAGCCAAGAGACATCTCCACTAGGTGTGCTGGGGTTTTACACCCATTTTGAAGCCATTCTTGTAGTCAAAATTGCCATCAGAGTGATAGTTTGTGAGCTGAAATTTCAGCATTCATTTCAGCTTTCGTCGAAGTGAAGATTTTATCACATTTTTGTTCCTTAGTGAAATGGCAGGCATCAATGACTTGTTTGGCATGCTTCAAGCTGAAGATAAGCTTGATGGGACCAACTATCCGATATGGTCTTACATGATGAAGCATGTTCTTGTTGCAAAACAACTTTGAAACATAGTGGCAGATGTAGATCAAAGACCGACAAGTGCTTCTACTTCATAGTCTATTGTCATAGATGGAGCTTCTTCTTCGAGTATAGTGGTTTCTCCTTCTCCACCTACACACAAGCAGCTTAGATGGGATGGAAAAGATCCTCAAGCTTATGCTTTGATTGTGCTTTCAATGAAGTGTCATATAGTTCCACACATTCGGTCATGTTCTACACCGAGACATGCATGGGACACTCTTGCTTCTTTGTATGCCCTGCGTAATGAAGTGTTGGGAAAGATGGATGGATACTTCAATGATGATGAGTAGGTACTACCAAATCCTGCTTTGTACCAACCCTTTGATGCTTCAGAGTTGATAATTAGACCTTTTTAACTTTCCAATGACACCATAAAATGGCCTATGTACTTTGGAAATGATGTATGAAAAGATTGAATCAAAACAGACAACTTTGAACTTCAAGTCTTCAAGGAAACCTTCTATTTTTTACCATACACCTGCTGTATCTTTTGCTCAGTATGACCAGCACAGTAGGAATTGGAAAAATTCCTTTTAGGGGTATCTAATTGGCTTAGCAAGCTAACTATTTCAAGTGAAAACACTTAAAAAGATTAACTATGCTCAGAGAAATTAATTTAGCAAGTAAACCTTTACCCCCAATTTTTTAGGACTGTTGTAGACTACGACCAGTGATCACCTCGATGGACTTTTCTCTGAAATGGCTGAATACAAATCCTTCAAATTTTGACAGCATGTGGAAGACTTTGATCTGGTTCCAAAAAGCTATAGATCTTTGAATTTGATAGAGAAATGAGTGAAATATGATTTCCACAAGTTGACTGACTGACAGAGATTATGATAGAGAGCTCAGAGATGAACAATTGTAGATATATGTATTAATGAACACTTGTGTACAAAATCATTGGCTTGGAAACTATAGCCAAATGATGTGGTAAGGTGTAGGCAACAGTGTATGCCTTACACACATACAGAGATGAAGATGAAAATCTCGGAAAGTGACTAATCTACCGCTACTTTTTGATGATCCCTTTTTATAGAGGTTGAGTCCAAAGTTTGAATTTGAATTCAAACTTTGGCTCTCTATAATCATGTTCCTACATCCTAGGAGATATTCTCTCAAATTGATTGATGATTTACAACTAATAAAGTCCAAGACTCCCTTGGTTAGGTGGTTACACATATTCTCTCAAATCAATGAAGATTTAACTTTTACAAAGAGCTAAAGAGATAAGAATCCTCTAGCTATGGTTCACATGGAACCTCATTTCTTTGTAACCTTCAAGACAAAAGTGTAGGCTTGTAATTTCCACCAACATCTCCCCCTCAAGCCAAACATTTTGGCTTGGTCTTCATCTTCAGTCTTCATGTATATCGTGCAATCCAATCATTGATTTGAACCTGCAAAGTTTGGTTCCATCCAATGCATTAGTTAACAAATCTGCACACTGCATGTTGGTTGATACATACGTTAGTTGAATGTCCTTGCTTAATAGCTTATCTCTCACATAATGGTAATGGACCTCTATATGCTTGGTCCTGGCATGATAAATAGGACTAGCTGCAAGGTGAAGTGAGCTTGTATTATCTCCAAATATCAATGGTGAACTAGTATACAAACCCAATTCTGTATACAATAGCTTGATCCATATGGCTTCTTGGGTAGCATTAGCCAATCCTCTATATTCTGCCTCAGTAGAAGATAAGGCAACAATAGGTTGCTTCTTTGAAGACCATGATATTGGTTTATCACGTGCAAATGAAATGTATCCACAAGTGCTCCTCCTATCATCCTTACATCTTGCCCAATCTGCATCTGAATAGATCTTAATGTCCAAGTCTGATGTGTAAGGAAAATACAAACCATGATGTTGAGTGCCTTTGAGATACTTTAGAATTCTTTTGGCAGCTTTTAAGTGAGGTACCCTTGGCTTGTGCATGAACTGACTTAGCACACTAACTCCATATGCAATATCTATCCTTGTTAAGGTAGCATAGTTCAAGCTTCCCACTATGCTTTGGTAATGTGTAATATCATCAATTTCATCACCTTCATGGGCACTTAGTTTTAGGTTTACCTCCATTGGAGTACTTGCAACTTTGGCATCCTACAAATGAAACTTCTTCAACATATCTTGTATGTATTTTTTCTGAGTAATATAGATTCCAGAGTTAGTATAGACTAACTCAAGTGCAAGAAAATACTTTAGTAAACCAAGATCACTGATCTTGAACTCCTTCATCATCTGGTTCTTGATTTGTTTGATTCCATTGACATCATTACCTGTAAGTATGATATCATCAACATATACACATAGGTATATTACTTCTGAATTACTTCTCTTGATGAATAGAGAAGTTTCTGCCTTGCTCAAGACAAAACCCTGGTCTTGAAGATATGTGGTCAACCTGTGATTCCATGCCCTAGGTGCCTGCTTCAATCCATAAAGAGCCTTTTTTAATTTGCATACATGTGTTACCTTGTTAGGATCCTCATAGCCAGGAGGTTGTGACATATATACCTCCTCTGAAATCCATCCATTAAGAAATGCATTTTTTACATCCAATTGATACATGTTCCAATTTTTAGATGCAGCCACACTTACCAATACCCTGATGATTGGCATCTTGGCCACATGTGAGAATGTTTCTTCATAGTCAATACCTTGGGTTTGTGCAAAACCCTTGGCCACCAATCTAGCTTTGTAACTATTTATTGACCCATCAGAATTTCTTTTGAGTTTATAGATCCATCTGGATCCAATTACCTTCATGGACTCTTTCTTTGGTACTAGTTCCCATGTGTCACTTTCTTTCAGTGCTTCAATCTCCTCATCCATAGCTTCCTTCCATTTTGTCTTAGTTTTGGCTTCTTCATATGATCCTGGTTCTTCAATTGACAAATCTTTGGCAAGATAAATAGAATGTTTAGTGACAAGAGAGGTGTCATACCCATATCTGATAGGTTTTTTGCTCTCCCTTTGTGATCTTCTGATTGATTGATTTGAAGATTCAGGTATGTCTTCAAGTTTCTTCATCTTGAGTTTGCCTTTGGACTTCCATGCCTTGAATTATTCAAGATTGATAATGTCTTCATCATCTGAATTGGTGTCTTCATTTTGAGTAGGTTCCTCCTTAGCAAGACTTGGAAACTCCTCCTCCAAGTCATAGGGTACTTTAATCTTCCTGCATTCATTCTCATACCAAGAGTCATTTTCATCAAAGACAACATCTCTGCTAACCATGAATCCCTTATTTGAAGGGTTGTAGAACTTGTACCCTTTCTGATTCAGATCATATCCAATAAAGATACATTTCTCATCTTTAGGGTCTAGCTTACCTCTTATCTGAGAAGGAATGTGTACAGATGCTACACATCCAAATATCCTGCAATGATCAAGTGAGGGTCTCTTCCCATGCCATGCTTCATAAGGAGTCATCCCATCAAGGGATTTGGATGGTAACCTATTTATAAGGTAAGTGGCAGTAGATACACTCTCTACCCATAAATAGTTAGGTAACCTTTTTTCATTCAACATTGACCTAGCTATTTCAACAATCAATCTATTTCTTCTCTCAGCTACCCAATTTTGTTCAGGAGTATACCTTGTGGTGATTTCTCTCTTGATTCCTCTGTCCTGCAAGAATGCTTCAAACTCATTTGAGAAGTACTCACCTCCTCCATCTGACCTTAGCCTCTTTAGGTTCTTCCTTGTCTGATTCTCAACAAGTGCAAGATACTTTTTAAAACAGTTGAACACTTCATCTTTGTGCTTCGTAAAGTACAATATAGTCCACCTGCTATAATCATCAATAAAAGATACAGAGTACCTTGATCCTAAGATTGAGGGGTCTTTTCTTGGTCCCCATATATCTATATGGACAAGTTCTAGGTAGTCCTCATGCATGTGGGCTTTCCTTGAGAAGGGTAACTTGTGAGACTTCCCAAACTGAGAAGCACCACATTTATAAATCATGTGATTTTTGGAAACATTAGGTATTCCAATTACACATTGATCCTTGCATATTTGTTTCAAGGTTCTTTCTCCTACATGCCCTAATCTTTTATGCCAAATCTCAAGCTCTGAAAGTGTTTGATCTTTATAATTGTAGAATGCAATATTCTTTGTATCTTCTAGCTCAAAAGTAAACAGTCAAATTGTCTTTTCTCCTTTAGCAATTCTCTTGAACCCATGCTTGGGATCCTCTACAAATGCTCCAAATTGGTTGAATCTAACCTGCAAACATTTTTCCACAATCTGTCCAACACTCATCAAGTTTTTTGTAATGGTTGGTACATATAGTACCCTACTACACAAGTTTTGATTTCCATCACAAGTCTTAACATTTCCAACTTTAAGTACTGAGTGCTTGGTGTCATCACCTGTTTGTACTTGATGCTTACCTCTTGGTTGTTCAAGGTCAGAGAGTAGAGCTACATTGCAAGCCAAATGATTTGAGCATCCTGAGTCAATGTAGAAGAGATGGTCATCATTTGTACCTCGTTTTGAATTCATGTTCGTAATCAGAAGAGAATCATCTTGCTCTTCTGTATAGTTGTTGTAATACTCTCTGGGTTTGAATCCTCCTTGGTAGTTGCCATTATAGTTGTTGTTGTAGTTGTTATTGTAGTTGTTGTTGTATCCTTGATGATGGTTGAATCTTCCTCTTGATTGTGAGTATCCACCTCTTTGATATCCTCTTCCTCTTTGATTCTTGTAGTTCCTGAAACACTCTTCTGTAGTATGATTTGATAAATGTTGCATGGTGAGGAGTTATAGGATCTCCCCCTACCTTGCTTACCTCCTATGCCCCTTCCTCTTGATGATCTACCTCTCCCTGCATAGTTGGCTTGGGAGTTAGTACCTTCATCCTCTCTTTTCTTGTTCTTGCCTTTATCTTTAGACTTACTTTTATCAGTGTATAGGGCAGAAGAGCTATTACCTTTGGATGAGTCTCCATTCTTGTTGAGCTTGGCTTCATGAATGAACATTTGCCCCATGAGAGTGGTAAGATCTGGAATTTGCATGTCCATGTATAGGTCCATGGCAGTGGTGAAGCTTTCCCATTTGTCATCAGCTTTAATCCCATTGATCACTTGCCTTACTATCTGCTCTTCTTCAATCTCTTCTCCTATACTTGCTAACTGATCTACTACATCTTTAATCTTAGTCACATACTCTGAAATAGCTTGCTTAGGTTGCTTCCTTAGTGTGGTGAATTCAATCCACAATTGGTTTTTTCTGGCCCTTGTGTTGGAAGAGAAATAGGATGACAAGGTTTCCCAAGTCTCTTGGGATGTCTTACGTTTCTAATATGTGGCAAAAGAAAATCAAAGATGGAGTTGAGTAAGTAAGACCTTGCTAATGCATCCTTGGCACACCATGTGTTGAGCTTTTCATGTTCTTCCTTTGTTGCTAGTCCTCTAGTTTTGAATGTGGGCAATTCCTCATCTCCTGAGATGTATCCATAAAGAAACCTTCCTTGTAGGTATGTCTTCATCCTTAGAGACCATGCCTGATAGTTGTTCCTGTCCAATTTATCAATAAATGAAGGAAAACCATCTCCCATTTTACCTTGACTTTGCTCTGATACCATTGTTGGGAAAGATGGATGGATACTTCAAGATGATGAGTAGGTACTGCTAAATCTTGCTTTGTACCAGCCCATTGATGCTTCAGAGTTGATAAGTAACTTTCCAATGACACCATAAAGTGGCCTATGTACTTTGGAAATGATGTGTGAAAAGATTGAATCAAAACAGACAACTTTGAACTTCAAGTCTTCAAGGAAACCTTCTATTTTTTACCATACACCTGCTGTATCTTTTGCTCAGTATGACCAACACAGTAGGAATTGGAAAAATTCTTTTTAGGGGCATCTAATTAGCTTAGCAAGCTAACTATTTCAAGTGAAATCACTTAAAAAGATTAACTATGCTCAGAGAAATTAATTTAGCAAGTAAACCTTTACCCCCGATTTTTTAGGATTGTTGCAGACTTCGACCAGTGATCACCTCGATGGACTTTTCTCTGAAATGGCTGAATACCAATCCTTAAAATTTTGATAACATGTGGAAGACTTTGAGCTGGTTCCAACAAGCTATAGATCTTTGAATTTGATGGAGAAATGAGTGAGATATGATCTCCACAAGTTGACTGACTGAGAGAGATTATGACACAGAACTCAGAGATGAACAATTGTAGATATATGTATTAATGAACACTTGTGTACAAAGTCATTGGCTTGGAAACCATATCCAAATGATGTGGTAAGGTGTAGGCAACAGTGTAGGCCATACACACATGCACAGATGAAGATGAAGATCTCGGAAAGTGACTAACCTACCACTACTTTTTGATGATCCCTTTTTATAGAGATTGAGTCCAAAGTTTGAATTTGAATTCAAAATTTGGCTCTCTATAATCATGTTCCTACATCTAGGAGATATTCTCTCAAATTGATTGATGCTTTACAACTAATAAAGTCCACGACTCCCTTGGCTAGGTGGTTACACATATTCTCTCAAATCAATGAAGATTTAACTTTTACAAAGAGGTAAAGAGATAAGAATCCTCTAGCTATGGTTCACATGGAACCTCATTTCTTTGTAACCTTCAAGCCAAAAGTGTAGGCTTGTAATTTGCACCAACATGAAGCACGTGTTGCATATTTGAGGAAGAAACTTGAGGATGTATGTATGGCTGAAAATGAGTCGATGGATGTGTATGTGACATGCATCAAGGACTTGAAAGAGCAATTGGCAAACATAGATGAGATCATTCCAGATGCATCACTCATTTCTACATTGTTGAAAGGATTACCAGAATCTTTTCAGAGCTTTGCTACTACACTCCATTTGGTTGCAAAAGGAAATCCTAATATGTATGCATTTGATGAGGTTGTGTCTCTTCTTTTGCAAAAAGAGCAATCTAGAGTGAATAGGAGTGGTTTGATCAAGGGAACACAAACACTTGCTATCTCACAAAAGGGGAAAAGCAAGTATGGTTCAGCTTTGGGTTCATCAAAACCAAAGCCTCAACCTTCCTCTTCCACTCATTCCTCTAATGATGGTGATTCACAAAAGAAGAAGAGATGCAAATATTGCCGAAAGGATGGTCATACTATTGATGAATGTAGAAAGCTTGCTAAATGCAATGAAAAGAAGGAGGAATCTGGCGTATCTATTGCTGAAATCTCAGCAAATGTAAAGAATGATGAAGCTAACATGGCTCAAGATTTTTGGGCATGTGTTGTTACATGTCATTATGATGTTTCTTTGCATTCTAAATGTATGGTTGTGAGTGAGGCTGATTCTGATTGGTTCTTTGATAGTGGTGCTTCAAAGCACATAACATCATGCAAAAGATTTTTTGGCTCTCTGAAAGATGCACCCAAAGGAGGACATGTGGTGTGTGCAAACAATGCCTCTTATCCTATCATTGGACTAGGAGAAATTGAGCTTATGGCTGTAAATGGAGGTGTGATTCTCTTGAAAAATGCATTGTATGTGCCCAGTATCAAGAAGAACTTAATTTCAGTTCTGTTGATTGCCAAAGCTAGACTTCATGTACACTTTGTTGATGACAAGTGTATGGTTCATGATTTCAGCAATGGTGATGTTATCGTTATGTCTGGTACATTATGTAATGGTTTGTATCGCATGGATACATAGAAGAGGGCTGCCTCGAATGCCTTGGTTGCTCATACTTCTTCCATGGTTGAAATGGAGCTTTGGCATGCTCGTTTTGGTCACTTGAACTTCAATAGTTACTTGCAAAAGAAGGACATGGTTATTGGTTTAACTACACTTGAGTCCATTGAAAAACATGCATGTGAAGGTTGTAGTCTTGGAAAAATGCATCGTGTTTCTTTTCCAAAAGACAGTCATACACACAGTACAAGAAAATTGCAGCTTGTTCATAGTGATGTATGTGGTCCCGTCAAGACTCCATCTTTTGGGAAACATGTATATTTTTTTACCTTCATGGATGATGCTACTCGCCATACACGGGTGTATCCTATGAAAGCAAAGAATGAGGTATTTTCTTGCTTCAAAGCATTTTTAGCTATGGCTGAAAATTTTTCTTCACAAAAGATTTTGACTCTACGCATGGATCGTGGTGGTGAATACATGCCACATGAGTTTAATTCTTTTCTTCATGAAAGAGGTATTTCATACCAATGTATGATGCCATATAAACCTTAGCAAAATGGTGTTGCCGAGCATAAAAATAGAACTCTTCTTGAAATGGCACGATGTATGGTTAAAGGAAAGCATCTTCCTGATAAGTTTTGGATGGAAGCAGTCATGTGTGCAAACTATGTGTTGAATCATTGCCCTACAAAAGCATTGAGAGTCATCACTCCTTATGAGGCTTGGAATGGTCATAAGCCTATGGTTAGTCATATGCGTGTGTTTGGTTGTTTGGCATATGCTCTTGTGCCATCACAATGTCATAAACTTTATGACAAGGCAAAGAAATGTATATTTGTTGGTTATAGTGCTGAAAGTAAGGGATATCGTTTGTACCATCCATTTACGAATACAATTATTGTGAGTCGAGATGTGGTATTTGCTAAAAATTCAGTTTTCCCTCTACTTGAATGCAAAAAACAACCAACAATTAGCTCACAAGATGTGTTTGATACACTCATATCTTTGTTCCAAAATGTGCGTTTGACTATGTCCATGTAGACCAGCCAACTGAGGCTCAAAGGGCTGAAAATTTCCAGCAAAATAGTGTTGAAAATCTAGAGAATTTCCAGGCAAACATGACTGAAATTTTTCAGCCAAAAATTATCAAAACTGCTAGAAATTTCTAGCTACATATGGCTAAACATTTGCGACAAAATATGGCTGAAAATGAGCATGAAATTCAGCCCATGCATTATGTACATGTTGAAGATGTATTATGTAATGAATGCATGTCTATCAAGAGTGCATAATCTATGCCAAAGTGGCTGAAACAAACTTTGCACGACAACAAATTGAGTGCACCTTTACTTGGTAGAACAAGATCAAGCTCTCACCATGCATCAAGTAATTTTGTGGATTATTCTCTTATTGCTACAACATGTAATGAAGAGCCACTTTCTTTTGAAGATGCATGTGATGATCCACAATGGATGAGTGCTATGCAATCCGAAATGGATTCCATACATAGCAATGGTACTTGGGAGTTATGTGAATTGCCAAAAGGAAAGAATGCCATTGGTACAAAGTGGGTTTACAAGATTAAGAGAAAGTCTGATGGTAGCATAGATAGTTACAAAGCTAGATTGGTTGCAAAAGGATATGCACAACAATATGGCATTGATTATGAGGAAACTTTTGCACCTACTTCACATATGACTACCATTGGTACTGTGGCTGCATTGGCTGCCCATTGAGGTTGGAAAGTGCATCAGTTGGACATAAAAATAGCCTTCTTGAATGGTGATTTGTAAGAAGAGGTCTATGTGAAGCAAGCTCTTGGATTTTCTATGAACGGGAAAGAGCATATGGTTTGTCACTTGCATAAAGCTTTGTATGGTCTCAAGCAAGTTCCATGTGCATAGTATGACAAAATACATAAGCACTTGGCTGCTCTTGGCTTCACATGTAGTTCAATTGAAAGCACACTCTATGTATGCAAAGATGGGGCTGATCTTATAGTGCTTGTTCCTTATGTCGATGACATACTCTTGACTGGATCATGTGATGCAAGACTTGACATTCTTATGGCTGATTTCCAGCATACTTTTGATTTCACTTATCTTGGTCTTTTGAGCTACTATCGTGGCATCCAGTTTGTATCCGTTGAGGGGGGAATTGTTATGCATCAAGCAAAGTCTGTTGAAAAACTACTTGAGCATTTTGACTTTGAGGATTGCAAGCCAGTTTCCACACCAGTTGAGACAGGATTTAGGTTCTCGATTGAGGATTTCCAGTTGAGTAGCCCTGGCGCTAAGTATGTAGTTTCCTAGTTGAGTCGATTCATGCATAGCGCTGGCACTAAGTATTGGCAAACGGTGAAACATGTGTTTAGATATCTTCAAGGAACTTTGAGCTTAGGTCTCTTTTATGGCAGAGATATTCAACCATGCGTGCATGCTTTTATAGATAGTGATTGGGCTGATTGTTATGATACTCGTGTGTCCACTAGTGGTAATTGCTTTTTCCTTGGAGATTCATGCATATCTTGGTTGAGTAAGAAGCAACCTACAGTGGGCAACATCGAGTTGTGAAGCTGAGTACAGGGCAGTTTTCATAGCTACGATGGAGTGTATATGGCTGAGACGCCTATTGAATTGATAGTCAGAGTGCTTTGGCGATTGCACGAAACCTAGTGTTTCATGCACGAACCAAACATATTGAGGTGCATTATCACTATGTGAGAGAGCACCTTCATGCAGGAGATATTGATTTGGTATATGTGCCTACGCAAGATAATGTGGCAGACATATTCACCAAAGCTCTTCCACGGAAAAAGTTTGAAGCTTTTTGCAAAGCTTTAGGCTTGTTACCTTGTGGAGGTTGATCTGTCACTCCCTCTATGTGTTCAAATCACTCGCTTTGAACACATACAGTTATGTGTTCTTCGAGTAGCTTTGATGTGAACCTTTTCCTTATACATGGGCACTTTTTACTCTAGTGTTGGTTAAAGGTTTTTTTCCCATGTTACCACATACTTGATACTCTCATATGCGGTGGTACTTTGTACTTAGGGATATTACTCAACTCTTACTTCAGTTCAGTTCATCATCATTAGAGAGAGCTATTCTAGCCATCGTCTTCTATGTGTGTCTTGCTGCATTTGTACTCCTTGTGTGTGCTTCTTGTGTGTCTCTCGCACTTCTACACACACCCAACACCACCTTATTATATTAAGGCCTCATCCAAAATTTTCAATTTTTCTACATTGCTAAAATTAGACCCCAAGTTTCTAGCTTATAACTAACTCACTCAAGGAAAACCCCAAGTTTCTAGCTTATAATTAACTCACTCAAATATCTTCCATAACTAAGAAAAAAGTTTAGAATCCTTATCATAGCTAACTCTGATGGACAACTTAGACTTTATATTCATCCTTCCTTCTATTTACTATAATTGAGTACTTGATATTGAATCAAACTTCCCAACTTACTACCTCACTTCTTGTTCACAAACTATGGAGTCAAGGTTATTGCTCACTCAAGATTGATACACTCCTAAGGAAAAAAACAACGTGGAAGTAGCAGAACATGTAACATCAACAACAAGATTGTAGACTACATTGGATAGTAAACAAGGAGCTTCTCGGCTAATCAATAGAGGTTACAACCTTCAAGCACCATACATAGATCCTCTCAAGAATGATACTATGGAATCAGATTACAATCAATGAAGATATGAGAAACACTTGGACTAAGTTCATAGTTCTCCCTCTCTTCTTCTTCAGTTATTCCTTCTTTTATATGAGTCTTTTTCCACATCAGATGTCATTATCCAAGAGTAGTTGAAGAGTTTTGTGAGGCCTTAGTTATTGTTAGATACTCTATTGGATGTCACAACAATGGCCAGTGTTGGCTTGTGCATGGATTATGTGCGAACCTTTTTATGCATCACTATTTGTAGTACTAGGCTATCTTCAAATATATATCTATACAAAAATAGACTCTTTGAAAGAGTAATTGAAATAGAAAAAAGTGAATCTTATGCTGATAATTGCTCTGAAAAATATGTTTTTGCCATGCTCCAGTGGACCAAATTTAATACTCTAATCTTCCATTGGGTCATCTTGTAAGTCATCTAGTAGTGAGCCCTTAATTCCATCCAAATATTCTTCATACATCTCTTTGACCCATTTCTATAATGTTTTCAACAACCTTTTTGTTGGAGTTTTAAGTTTGCAAAAGCACGTGAACAAAAAAGAACCTTGGAGCACAACACACAATACTCAAAAGAATGTACAAACCCGTTAGGGTAGTAGGCATATATACAAGTTGGGGGGAAAAACCTCCTAAAGAGGCAAAAAAGTGCCTCGATGGCCCCAGTGTATTCACACACGTCACTACCGAAATATGTCAACAAATTGCCCTTGGGAGTGATGTGGTGGGAAATGAGCTGGCACTCATGTATAAGGAAGTTCCACAAAAGGAAGTAAGCCCAAAGATTTGCGGAGATCTTCAAACTTCTCCCTAGGCAGAGCCTTTGTGAAAAGGTCTGCAATGTTCTCTTGTGTGGGCACATATGCCAAGCTAATCTCTCCAGTGGAGAACCTGTCCCTAGGATAATGATAGTGCACCTTAATGTGGTTAGTGTGAGCATGGAGCACATGGTTCCTCGCAACTACCAATGTGCTCTGACTATTAGTATGGATGGTGGTGGAAGAAGATCGACTAACACCCAAATCAGTCATAAGGCATCTGAGCCAAAAACCAGCCCAGTCAAAGTTAGGAAAAGAATGTAAACATGTTGGTAGTGACCCCCCCTTGAAATAAAACAATCCAAGTATCCAGGTACCACTGAAGTAGCAAAAGATGTGCTTAACTGCCTACCAATGCTTGACACTTGGACAATGCATAAACTTGCTCATCTGTGAGGCAACAAACTGAATATCTGGCCAAGTAATGCATAAGTAAATCAAGCATCCAATAGCCTGTTGATAAAGAAGAACATCAAATGCATCTCTAGCATCATGAAGACTCAATGTTAAAATAGGAGTGGCAATAGGTTTGCAGTCTTCAAGCCGAAACACTGTAATAATGTGTCAATATATTTTGTTTGACACAAAGATATTCTACCATCAACTTGCATAAATTGAATGCCCAAAGAATGATGCAAATGCCTCAAATCTAACATCTCAAATGAGGCATGAAAATCAACCTTAACCAACAATATGATTCTCATTAGGACCAGTGAGCAGCATGTCATCAACATAGACAAAAATGATCAGAAGCACATCATTTTTATGCTTAACATATAAGGTGCTCTTAATAGGACCGTTCTCAAAACCATGTGCAATCAAGTAGGCATGTAGCTTTTCATATCAAGCACGTGGTGCTTGCTTCAAACCATATAATGCCTTTTTCAACTTGCACACTTTGTTTTCATGCCCTTTCTCCACAAAACCATAGGGTTGAAAAACATACACTTCTTCATGCAAGTTACCATTCAAAAATGGAGTTTCAATGTCCAACTGATGTACATTCCAACCATGATGAGCTACAAGTGCACAAATGCTATGAACAGGCATGTAGGAGCAAAGGTCTCATCAAAATCAATGCCTCTTTCTTGAGCAGAACCTTTTGTAACAAGCCTAGCTTTATAGCTGTCAATTGTTCCATCACGGTTACGCTTCAAATTGTATACCCACTTAGTGCCGCCTTCTTGCTAGGAGGCAAGTCACATAAAGACCAGGTATGATCTTTCATAATAGCATCATATTCTGATTGCATAGCACCCATCCAATTTTATAAATTTTGTGCTTCATTAAACAAAACAAGCTCATTCTCTTCACAAAGACTGGAGGTAGGCATAGCATAGCCATCTGATGCAAAAGAAGCACTATGAGATCCTAAACGAGTATGATATGACAAAGGTGTAACTAATTTTCTATCTCACAAAGTCTGCATCATCCATTTAGGAATAGTTTTTGCCTCCTCTATATTAGAACTCTCATCAACAAGTGCATCATGTAAATCTACATCAGAAATGGAATGATCTCCATTATCATGTGCAAACTACAAACGCTAAGAAATTTCCTCATTTAGACTAGCACTAGACTCTCCACCTATAAATAGAGGTAGCAAGTTGTCATACACATCTTTGGAGCTAATTGATGTGTCCATAGTAGATGAAAGTAATGGATGAATTACATCTTCCATAAAAGAAAACATGATGGATAACCAAAATGCATTTAATCTATGGATGATACAGATGATAGCCTTTGCTTTTAGAACATTTCACTACTTTATCATCCAATTTCTTGTGTTATTGTTCATGCAATAATGCATATGCCAAAAAACCAAATACACACAGATGAGCAACAGGTGGCTTATGAACATGCCAAGCCTCATATGGAGTGATAGACTGCAATGCTTTAGTAGGATACCTATAAGTACATATGTTGCACACATAATAGCCTCAAGCCAAAAACTATCTGGTAAAGCCTGACTCTTGACCATACATGTCGCCATCTCCATGAGTGAACTATTCTTCCTTTAAGCAACTCCATTTTGTTGAGATGTATATGACATTGTACACTGATGTTTTATCCCACATTTAGCCAGAAATGCATTAGAATCAGAAGACATATATTCTCCGTCCTCGAGCAGAATAGAGGGTGCCCATTTTAGAGCTGATAGATTTTCAGCCAAAACCAAAAACTGTTTGAAGCACATAAACACTTCAGAATTTTCTTGCAATGGATATACCCATGCATGCTTGGAAAAATCATCAATGAAAGTCACGAAATAAAGAGAGTTCCCAAAAGAAGGTGTTTGCATAGGACTACAAACATCACTATGAACAAGCTAAATTCCTAAGTAGCTCGTATTGAACCATCTTTTGGGAAGGAGGAACATTGCATTTTTCCCCAAATATAGCCTTTACATATATGTTTACCAGGTGCCTCAAGTTTGGGCAAAGAGGACACCATTTCAGATTTCTGTAGGCATAGCAAACTAGCAAAATTCAGATAATCAAAGTGTGCATGCCAAAGCTTTGCATCTCACATAGCCTAAGAATCTTGAACTGCAGATGCTGAATCATTCACAGATTTTGTATAATCTATGAGCTTATACAACCCACAACATAAAATTCCAGAAGCAATAATGATATCGCCATTTGACAGATCATGAACTGTACATCTACCATCAACAAATTTCACAACCAAGCTGATCTTGGCTAATGCTAAAATTGAAAACAGATTTTTCTTGATCCTTGGCACAAATAAAGCATCTGACAATGTAAAAGAACTACCATCAATAGTAGCCAGAATGATCTTACCAACTCCCATGATAGGATAAGAGGAGTTGTTGGCACATGTGATAGTATTCTTTGTAGGGGCAAGCTCAAGTGAAGTGAAGAAATTGCACTGCGAGGTAATATGTTTGGTTGGCCCGCTATCAAAGTACCAAACATCTGAGTCTACTGCAAACATACACTGTTCATTAGAAGATAGGTCATAATTCAAAATAGTAGTAAATGCCCATTCTTCATTCTCCACAATCTTTGCAGACTCTGATTTGGGTGTAGAGGCCTCTGCAACAACCACTTTGCCTCTTTTGTAGCTAAGTTTTGGACAACTCTTTATGAAATGATCATTTCCTTTACAATATTTGCTAAACATTTTCTCCTTTTCTATTTTCTTCTCATCTTTTTCATCCTTCTTTGATTGTGCAAAATTAGTAGATTTCTACTTACTAGTAGATGAGCTCCATTTACCTTTGCCCTTCTGACTAGCTAGGAAATCTTGATCTGCAACATGCATAATGGAACTATACCTAGAATGATCTTCCTACAACAAAATAAAGACAACTCTTCAAATGTTAAGGCATTTGGATTGCCTTTCATCATCGTCAAAGAGTAGAAGCAAAACTCTGATATGAATATGGAAGACTATTTAGAATAGTCTTGATTGGAGGGGTGTCGAGGATGCCCTAGATGAAGCGGGGACTTGCTCTGATACCAATTGTTGGAGTTCTAGGTCTGCAAAAACACACAAACAACACAAGGAAGAAGAAGAAGAAGAAGCTTGGAGCACAACACATAATACTCAATGTATTACCAAAAGAATGTATAAAGATGAGCAACCCGTTAGGGTAATAGACGTATATACAAATGGGGGAAAAACCTCCTAAAGAGGGAAAAAAGTGCCCTGGTGGCCCTAGTGTGTTCACACACATCAATATCAAAATATAAAATCACTTTTTAACATAGAAACATCTAAGAATCTTCCTTTTTGTGATGTTGACGAAATGCACGAGGCATCAAACAAGATTGTCTTTGATTCCATTGATACCGGTCTTTCCTTCAACTCAACCATACTATTAAAGCTTTTTCTTTTACTTGGCATGGCCTCTGTTGCGACTCATTGATCTCTACTTGGTTCTAGTGATTAGCCAAGTGCATTTGTGGAATTTGATCTCTTCATTGATTTACAGATAGTATTATATCAACATGCTCATCGATGGATTTTCATAATCTCTTGATGGTTTTGAATATTACTTTTAGCTTCATCTAATCTATTCTCAATTTCTTTTTTGCAAAGATCGAAGGTGGAGTTCAATTTGCATTGTACTTTGCTTCCTTGCTTTTCACTTCATCCTTTAAAAACTCTCTGAATTTCATATTTTAACTCCATTGCTCTTGAAGATCAACGCAAGACATCCTTTGCTATCAGATGGGGCATCTATGCTTTCAAGGTCATGTACTTTAGCTTGACCAATGCAATAAAAAATTTTTAAAGGTTAACATGTCCTGTATTCAAGGAGTTCTTGAGAAAGAGTATGGAAGTCTACATGGATGACTTATGTACCTAATCATCTCAAAATGCAGATCATATTCCTAAACTTTGATGCATATATGATAAGTGCAAACAATACAGAGTGTGCTTAAATCTCAAGAAGTGTGTATTCATGGTGAGAAAGACAAAATTATAGGCCACATAGTCTCTAAAAATGGGATCTCAACTGATAAGAAAAAATTAAGGTGATCCTAGATATTCGAAGACCTAAAAATGTCAAGGAAGTGCAAGAATTTATGTGTAACTATGCATACTATCATCAATTTATCCACATGTATGCAATTACTGCTAATCATTATGTGGTCTATTAACCCACTTTGAGAACAGTACATAAGGGAAAATCCTAATGTCCGTGAATGAGTAAGTTGGCAAGAAAACAAATGTGCCATCACTCTCGGTAGATAAATTTAGTAAAGCTCAATGAAGTATCTGTGACACATATCGTTGTGACCAAGCGAGAATAGAAAGCCACTAGTAGATCTTCTATCTAGAATGCTACCATCCCAATCTACATCAGTGTATCCATGAATGTGCAAATCTACACCAACTTCATAAAACAATGCATAATCCAAAGTAGCATTCGCATAACGTAGAGTGTCCCTCAGAGCATCTAAATCTGGCTTTCTGGGAACCTGCATAAATTGACTTTCATGTCCAACAATGTAGCTTAGATCAAGCCTTGTAATTATGAGATATATCAGACTTCCCAGAATTTTCCTTTACATAGTAGCATTTTCCAATGCTTCACCTAATGTAGTGTCCAACTTCAAATTCTGAGTCAATGGCATAGAAAATGGCTTACAATCAGCCATACCATATTTTTGCAGCATATTCAAGGCACATTGCCTTTGCGACATCCATATACCTATTTCTATATGTAAAAACTCAATGCCTAAGAAGTAGCACAACACACCAAGATCTTTCATGTCTTCTTGCATAAGGAGTTGTTTTACCTCTTTAATGCTTGCTTTATTGTCACCTCCTACAATCAAGTCATCAACATAAATAGCCACAATTGTGATGCCATCATCACCCTTCCTTGCATATAGTGAGTGATCTGCATTGCACATAGAAAACCCAATGGTGGCTAAGTAGCCAGCAATCCTTGCATGCCAAGCATGAGGGGCTTTTTTAAGTCCATACAAAGCCTTTTGTAGCCTGCAAACATATTATGGGTGCTTTGAATCTGCATATCCTTGTGGTTGGTTCATATATACTTCTTCCTGTAACTCACCATGTAGGAAAGCATTCTTCACATCCATCTGATGCAAAGTCCATCCTTTTGTTGTAGCTAATGCAACAAGTGTTATGAAAGTAGACATTTTAGCTATAGAGCTAAATGTTTTCTCATAATCAATGCCATAAGTCTATGCATATCCTTTTGCTACCAACCGTGCTTTGTACCTACTTATGCTACCATTAGCCTTGTGCTTTACCTTGTAAACCCACTTGCAGCCTATGGGTTTCTTTCCTTGTGGCAATGGAACTAGCTTCCATGTATCATTTCCATAAAGTGCAACAATCTCCTCATCCATAGTTTTTCCCCAATCTGCATTTCCCATTGCATCTTCAAAACAAGAAGTTTCAACATCTTGTATTACCTTGGTCATGTCAGCACAATGACGAGCAATATAACTTTCATATGTTAAGCATTGCAATCAATTCCACATCCTTCCAGAACTTGGGTCACTTCTCCTTGTATCATCTGCATTTTCCTTTCTTACTCCTGGAGTCTTTACAGAGGGCAATCCAAGCTCCTCATCAAGGATCTTTTCTAAACCGCTTGAATCTCCATCAATGTCTTGAAAACGTATAGGTGTTTTTACTACTAGCAGAAAGCTTTTCTTTACATTTAATGGATGTATTTGATGAATTTGCCAGAGTGAAATATCCACACAATCTTCCACTCCAAGGATTTGAGTTGGAACTATTGCTTGGTGATGCATCTTGTCTACTCAAAACTTGAGATTTTGCATTTGATTTTTCAACATTCTTTGTCATTTGGTTCAAGATTCCGTGCTTCTTTGGTATTTGCATAGAAGCTTGACATTTCATCAAATACCACATCTCTGCTTACCTTCACCTGTCATGTGGGTGGGTTATAACATTTATATCCCTTTTTCTCAAGGGAGTATCCAATGAAGATACATTCTTTTGCTTTTGGATCAAGCTTTATCCTGAACTCATCTGGAACATATACATATGCAACACAACCAAAAACTTTCATATGTGATAAGTTTGGCTTTTTACGTGTAAACTTCTCTTCAGGTGTAACTTGATGTAAAACAATAGTTGGAGTTCTATTCATGTTGTATACAATAGTATGCATAGCTTCTACCCAATAATAATGAGGCAAATTCTTCTCAACCATCAAGGCCCTTGCTATTTTTGCAATATTTCTATTTTTGCATTCACCAATGCCATTCTGTTGTGGTGTGTACCTGCATGAAAATTGACATCGAATTCCGTGACTTTTAAGAAAGTTTCTGAACTCATTTGACATGTATTCACCTCCTCTATAAAACCTTAATTTTTGAATATACTTCCTTGTCTGCTTTTCCACCATAGATTTCAAATTCTAAAAGTGATTGAACACCTCAATCTTCTCTTTCATGAAATATACCCATACTTTTTGTGTATGCTCATCAATGAAAGTAACATAAAATCTGCAACCGTCCATAGATGTGGTCTTTGCAGGACCCCAAACATTTGTATGTGCTATTTCTAGCACATTCTCACTAACATGCTTGTCATGTGGAAATGTTTCTCTTGATTGTTTACCAAATTCACATGTTGCACATACATTTTTCATTTCTCCAACTTTGAAATTTGGTAGTCCATTGAGAATCTCCTTGGACTGCATCAATTTTAGCCTCTGCAAGTTTGCATGTCCAATTTGTTTATGCCA
This sequence comes from Ceratopteris richardii, assembly GCA_020310875.1. NCBI lineage: Eukaryota > Viridiplantae > Streptophyta > Polypodiopsida > Polypodiales > Pteridaceae > Ceratopteris > Ceratopteris richardii. The sequence goes on along the minus strand of CM035425.1, from coordinate 58,014,672 downwards.
AATCTCTATATAAGAAATAACTCCTGTAGCTTTTGCAAACATGGTTGCATTCATTTCAAGAATTTTCACATTTAAGGTGAACATCATACCCACTTTGTTTCCTTTGGAAATCAATCATCCATCCTGTTTATACTCTTCTACATATAACCCATCAACATTGAACCTGACTTGTAATCCGTGGTCAACCATTCGTCCAACAAAAACTAGATTCTTTGTTATATTTGGAACATCAACACATCAACAGGATGTTTTACCTTTCCGTCCTCCATAGATAGTGCTATGTTTCTTGTATGCTCGATAGGGTGTGATGTGTCATCACTTGTTTCAACATATCTAGGAACTAGCAATTTTTGCAAACTACTAAACCATTCCGCATGACTGATCATGTGATTTGAAGCAGCTGAATCAACATACCAGACATTTCCATTCGATTTCAAAATATGAGCAGACATCGTATTCATCATATGATGTTGAACCACAAACAACTTCTTAGAATCATCTGCACTTGTGGATGCATATTTGTTTTGTTGCCTTCTATTATTCTGATTCTTCAACCAACAATCATGTTCAAAGTGTCCAGGTTTACCAAAATTTTAACATCCTCTACTGTCATTACCTGAATCATTTCTTTGGAAATTTCTACGACCTCTTTGGCTCCCCCTGCCTGGAAACTTTCCTCTACCTCTTGCATGATTGTATTGTTGACTTTCGTCTTGGTTATTGTGTCATGTTCCACTTCCAAAGCCTCTATCTCTACCTCTTCCTCTACCAGAGTAGAATACCTGCTCATAACTAGGTTTTCCTTGGGAGTTTGAATCCTCACTAAGATTCTTTTCCTCAATAAGCAACATGGACACTAGATTAGCAAAATCTCGAATATTTTCCCTGGTCTGTATAGAAGTTCTAAACTGCTTATATGCAGCTCCTAGACCACAAAGGCAAACTTCTACCTTGTCATCATCATCATCATCTACATTTACGCCAATAGATGCAAGTGACTCACATATGCTTTTGATTTTCAAGGTGTAGTCACTTACTGACATGCCCTTTTTCTCCAATGTATGCAACTCGTTCTTTAGCTGCAATTTCCATGCCTTTGTATTGGTCTCATACAATGTGACCAAACTATTCCAAGCCTCTTTCAGAGCCTTGGCATCCTATGTGTCCAATATGCTATCCTGTATGCTAACATATAGCCAATACATTACCTTTTGTGCTCCTTGATTCCATTCCTCATATGCTCTTAATTGGTGTGGAATCTGATTCCTCTCTCGTAACTGCGGAGCATTTTCATTCTCTCCTTCAATGTACTTCCAGTAGCCTTTCCCATCAGGAAATTCTTTATTCTAAATCTCCAAGCATGGAAGTTGTTCTTGTCCAGTTTATCGCTCATAAGCTGACTCACTCCATCTGCATTTGCCATTTCTACAAGAATTTACAACACTCCAAAAACACTACAAGCAGTACTTTTGCTTGAACACTGTCACGCTATGATGTGATAGTTTGATCTTAGAAAAACATAGTTTTCATGTATCAACAATACACAAAATCGCTTGAAATTTTGGATCTCAAATATACGAGTGTTTCCAAACAAGACACAAGTTATAGTTTTGCAAACCGACCTGTTTTAAATGGAGGTCAAGATGGCTTCGAAACAAAAATATGACAAAAACAAGTGACCCAAAAGGGATAAATCCCAAAAATATTTTGACGCCTTCTACCTTCACGCCAATTTTTTAGGAATCTAGGTCGTTTGTGAATCGTGCTTTCTCCATGCCTTCTCGCGTACTCTTGACTGTTAGCCTTCTCCACAAGCTCTCTACAACCACACTCGCTCTGATACCATGTCACAAGGAAGGAGATATGGAAGAGAGCTCATACACACACTCTCACTCTCAAAGAGAATCACACACACATATTGAGGCAAGGAAGAAGATCTTCTTCTTGTATTACATAAAAGGAATGTACAAGAATGACCTAAAAACAACAATACAACAAGTGCAATATATAAAGCATAGTACATAAGGGAAAATCCTAATGTCTGTAAATGAGTGAGCTGGTAAGAAAACAACTGTGCCATCACTCTCGGTAGATAAATCTAGTAAAGCTCAATGAAGTATCCATGACATATATCGGTGTGACCACTACACATGTCAGAGAAATGAAAAAGTCATACATGTCATCCTGGATCATCACATGTTGAACTTGATATCTCAAAAAAGTGTAGGATCACTTTTAGGTGAGGAAAATTCAAAATTCAGACTCAAGACATGTGTATATATACACATGGTTTTAGTCATGGGATAGGTGAGATATTCTGAGAGACATTGAGCTACTTCAGTGAGATTTCTTTGAGCTCACTTCATTTATGAGTAGTCTACTACACTTCCCTTGTATCATATGTTCATTAGCATTTACATTTTGATACATTTCTTCAAGTATATTTCTATCTACTGTCTACTGTTGCATCTTCATTATTACAGTGATCTTGTAGAATCGATTTCTCTATGTGTACTTATTCATTTGATATACTTTGACTTGAGATAGTTAGAGTAGAATCTCTAGTATTTATGTATAAGGTTTCATCAAATTTGGTTCTACAGATCTCGAGATATGAAGCAAGGAAGGTGACTATGTTTGCACACCTTATAGATCCTCAAAAGTAGGGATGACCCCCCTAACTTGTTAGGTTCATTTCTCTTTGCATGTCCAGCTGAACTCATGAAAAAACTTGCTTTAGTTATCTATACACTTTAATAAGATGTATGCAAAAGCTCTTTGGTCAATTCATACTAGGCTGTGAGCACTGAGCATAATATTGAGACCTTCTATTCCCAAAGTAGAAAGTTCTTCACATTTCTTGCATACTCTAGTTATTTGTTTTGATGCAAACAATGAGAGTGATGCTCCAAAGGAATTGGTGGTTCTAAATGCATCATACTGAAGCTAAAAAAGCATATTAAACATCCATGAAGTTAGACTGGTAGGTGTAGAACAGGTTTTGTGCAGCACCACCTCATCTCTAGAACTACTCATACAAAAACAACAATTACCAAGGAGGATATAAAGGAAGAAGAGACCACAATAATTATGAAAAAGATCAATCTCAAGAAGATTCACTTCTTCTAATGGACATGACCATGAATCAAGGTAAAGCATATGAACGTGTATTCTATATAGACCCAGGTTGCTCAAATCATGTAGCAAGGAATGTAGCTCTATGCTAAGACTTGGAGGATCCAAGGAATAGACATGAAATCCAAACAAGAGATGAAACAAGGCATCTAGTGGAGAAGATAGGCAATGTGAAGACTTCAGATGGTAATATGAATCTATTGAGCAAAGTATTCTATGTGCCAACTATCATCAAAAACCTCATAAGTGTAGGTCAAATTGTTGAAAAAGGATTGCAGGTCAGATTCACACAGAATGGAGAATTTGTCAAGGATCCACATCAAGGATTCAAGAGGATAAAAATCAAGTACATTATTTACATTTTAACTCCAAGATACTAGAAACATTGCGTTGTTCAATTATGGTAGCCAAACTCTATCAGAGTTGGAAATTTGGCACAAAAGGTTAGCTCACATAGATGAAAGGGCTCTGAAGCAAATCAATAGGGATTAGAGTGTACTTGGCCTACCAAATATCTCCAAACAACACATGATCTACAAATGTAGTGCTTGTCAATTTGGTAAGTCACACAGGCAACCATTCACAAAGAAGGGATATATTCATGGAGACCTATTGAAGATAGTTCATGCAGATGTATGGGGACCAAGCAAGGAGCCTTGAATCTCTAGATCTAGGTGTTATGTGTCATTCATTGATGATTGTAGTAGATAGAAAATATTATACTTTATGAAGCACGAAGATGAAGTATTGTAATGTTTCAAGAAATACCTAGCACTTGTAGAAAATCAAACAGGTAAAACTTTGAAGAGACTAAGGTTAGATGGAGGGGGAGAATATTTCTCCCATGATTTTGATTCTTATCTCCAAGAGAGAGGAATTAAAAGAGAGATTACTACTAGGTATACTCCAGAACAAAATGGAGTGACAGAAAGGAGAAATAGAACCATAGTGGAGGCCGCAAGGTCAATGCTAAATGAGAAGAAGCTACCAAATTACTTGTGCACAAAGGCTGTATCTACAACCACATACTTGATCAATAGACTCCCATCAAAAGAATTGGATGGGATGACACCATATGAAGCATGGAATGGAAGAAGAACTAGCCTTGATCATTGTAGGATCTTTGGGTGCATAGCATATGCACACATACCTTCACAAATCAAAGGCAAATTAGATCCAAAGGTAGAGAGACACATCTTTATTGGTTATGACCTTAATAAAAAAGTTTATTGGTTATACAATCCAAGCAAAAAAGGTTTCATTGTAAATAGAGATGTTTTGTTTGATGAAAACAAATCTTGGTTTGAAGATGATCGCAGAAAAATCAAACTTCCTTATGATTTAGAGGAAGATTTTCCAACATTGTCAAAGAAGAATGAGTGAAGCATCAAGTGATTCTGATGATGAACAAAAAACTCCAAGAAGGGAAATCAATTATTGGAGCTCCAAATGCAAAGCCAAAGTGCAGGAGTTGAGATATGTGGCAGAATCATCTCAACAAACTATAAGAAGGTCTAGTAGAGAGAAAAGGAAGCGAGGAAGGTATGGTTATGATACTTCCTTGGTCACTAAGCATTCAATATGTATAGCACATGATTCAAAATCTGAAGAACCCTTTACATATGAAGAAGCCTGAATGGAGAAGTGCCATGGAAGAAAAAATAGAAGCTCTATAAGAAAATCAAACATGGGAATTGGTACCCAAGAAACCATCTGTGAAGGTCATTGGCTCAAGGTGTATTTACAAGGTAAAGAAGAATTCTGATGGTTGAATTAATAGGTAAAAAGCAAGGCTTGTAGCCAAATGGTCTGCCCAAACCCAAGGTATTGATTATTCATCAGTATTGCATCTTCCAAGAATCAGAAGATATATCAAATGGATGTTAAAAATGCTTTCCTGAATGGTTAGATTCCAGAGGAGGTATGTATGGTTCAACCTCTTGGATTTGGAGATCAAACATACCCTTAACATGTATGCAGGTTGAGGAAAGCTTTCTATGGCTTGAAGCAAGCTTCTAGAGCTTGGAATCATAGACTTGTCACTTATTTGTAGGGTAAAGGTTTTATTATAAGCAAGGTAGATCCTTCCCTCTTTATTAAGAGGAATCTTTCAAAACTCATATATCTTTGTGTATATGTGGATGATATAATCATTATAAGAAGTGATGTAGATGGAATCAGAGAGATCAAAGCCCAAATGAAGGAGGAGTTCAAGATCAGCGATCTTGGTTTGCTCACATACTTCCTCGGATTGGAAGTGGTATATACAAAGAAAGGTATGTTCCTCACTTAGAGGAAGTAGATTGGAGACATGCTCTCTAAGTTTGGGATGGAAAATACACAGGTTGTTGGTACACCCATGGAGGTAAGTTTGAAGTTAAGTGCTCATGAAGGTGAACTAATTGAAGATATAACTAGCTATCAGAGTTTAGTTGGAAGCTTGAATTATGCTACTCTAACTAGAGTATATATATGCTATGGACATAGTGTGCTAAGTCAGTTCATGTACACTCCAAGGAAGCCTCACATGGAAGCATCCTAGAGAATCCTAAAGTATTTGAAGGGCACAATAAATGAAGATTTATACCATCCTTTACATCTGATATAGATGTTAAACTCTTTTTTGATGCAAATTGGGAAGACTCCAAAGATGATAGGAGAAGCACATCTAGTTATCTTACTTTTGCAGGTACAAAGTTGATTTCATGGTCTTCCAAGAAGCAACCCACAGTTTCTCTTTCAAAAGTTGAGGTTGCATACAGAGGACTTGCAAATGCTACACAAGAAGCTATGTGGATTAGAACCCTATATTCAGATTTAAGGTTGAACACTTCAACTCCACATATATTTGGAGACAATACCAATTCTTTACACCTTGCTGCTAATCCCATTTATCATACCAAGACTAAACATATAGAAGTTCATTACCATAATGTCAGAGAGAAGATTATGAGTAAGGAGATACAACTCTTATATGTGTCAACTCATCAACAATGTGTAGATATGATGACAAAGACATTGGATGGAAGCAAATTAAACAGATTCAAATGAATGATCGGATTGCAAAAGATCATGAAAGATTGAAAACTCAAGAATATTAGGCTTGACGGGGAGCTCTTGGTACAATTAGCAAGCCTAAATGCATTGCTAAAGGTTCCGGACTACACATTCATTTGGCTCTTCACATGAAGAACCACATATGATCGCATGCCCATTGCCAGCTCCTACAACAAATATACAAAACATCAGAGGAACATACATGAGAAGCTTAACACAAAAAAATTCAATAAACCAAATGGTAGTATCAAACTCATGACGCATCGTGTCATATCCACCGTTGCCCAAAGGTGACAGTCCAATCGTATCTAAACATGTGGCTGCGGCATCTCGCTGCTGGCGATATCGATCAGAAGTTTGCTGATCCTCATTGTGAACTTGTCTATTTGAGTGTATTTACTTTTGATAAATGTAAAATTCAAAAGAAGATTGAATCTCATGGAGTTAGGAGAGTCAAGTCATGACTCATTTGATAGAGGAATCAAATCAATTATGTGCCTAAAGTGTAGGATCACTTTTAGGTGAGGGAAAATTCAAAATTCAAACTCAAGACATCTGTATATATACACATGGTTTTAATTGCAGGATAGGTGAGCATACTTTGAGATCACTTCATGTATGAGTAGTCCACTACACTTCCCTTGTATCATATGTTCATTAGCATTTACATTTTGATACATTTCTTCAAGTACAATTTTGTCTACTATCTACTATTACATCTTCATTATTACAATGATCTTATGGAATTGATTTCTCTACATATACTTATTCATTTGATATGCTTTAACTTCAAATAGTCAGAGTGGAGTGTCTACTAGACATTTACATGTCAAGTTTCATCAAATTTGGTTTAATCAATCTTGAGATATGAAGCAAGGAAGATGACTATGTTTGCACACCTTCTAGATCTTGAAAAGTCAGAATGACCCCCCTGACTTGTTAAATTTATTTCTCTTTGCATGGTATAGATAAATTCACGAAATAACTTTCTTTAGATGTGTGCAAAATCTCTCTAGTCAATTCATACCAGGTTGTGAGCTCTGAGCATAATACCTAGACCTTCTATTCCCAAAATAGAACGTTCATATTTCTTGAATACTGTAGTTATCTATTTTGATGCAAAAAATTGAGAGTGATGCTCCAAAGGATGTGGTGGTTCTAAATGCATCATAGGGAATCTAAAGAAGTTTACTAAGCATCCTTGAAGTTTGATTGATAGGTGTAGATCAGGTTTTCTGCAACACTAGCTCATCTCTTGAACCTATCTCACCATCTCTTCACACATGGTAGAAAAGATAGTCAAATGCTCACACATGGGCTTATCATCAAATTAATTCAAGAAGTGGAAAAAAAGTGATGAAAAAAATAAACCTTCAAATTTTAGCACAAATCTTATATTTCAAAGATTTAAATGGAGTTTTGTTACGGTATGTATAAGATGATAAAAATCAAACCTTGATCTGATAAGCCCATGAGAACATTTGTGAACAACACAAAGGGGAGGTTGGAACCTCACAAGAATTGAACTGCTTAGGTGTATACTTGCTAGAAATGCAAAGAGATGTGCATGAACGTGTGTCCAACTTTTCTATTTGCCAAGTAACCAAGTCAAGGGAACACTCCTCAATAGGTTATTCAATAATAGCCCTAGAATAGACTAAGCCTGTAGTTGACTTCCTGAAGTCTAAGACATATCCATTAGGAGCCAGTGCAATGAGGAAAAGATCACTAGAAGAAGAGAGTAAGGATTATGGCATCATCAAAAATCAACTCTTCCAAAGAAGTCATGACAATCAATTGTGCCTTTGCATTCATAAAGAAGAGTACCTTAAAACTTAGAAATGGCTCATGCAAGAGAAACTGTAAGTCATTTCTCTATGGAAAGAATTGCTAAACTGATCCTCTTTGTAGGATTATGGTGGCCCACTCTACATATGGATACAGAGACATATGTAAGAATTTGTGATATATACCAAATGAATAAATATCCCTTGAAGAGAGATGATATGCCCTTGAGACCTATGGTTAGTGCAAGAGCTTTCTCTAGCGGGATATATACTTCATTAGACCCATTAACCGATCTACATGAGGCTCTCATGCCAAATAAATTATTTTTGCAACTCATTACCTTAGTAAGTGGGTTGACACTAGAGCAACAAGAAAGTGTGATGCTCACACAACTACAAAGTTCTTATTTGAACAAATAGTTACAAGGTTTGGACTACATATAGATAATGTAAGCAGTAAGGGCACACACTTCATCTATGAATTACTGGAATCACTACTAAATGAGTTCTTAGTCATTCATAAAAGTCTACTCCCTATATCCACAAGCCAATGGGAAAGTAGAGAGTTCAAATAAGGTCTTGTGTACCATTCTAACTAAGATAGTAGAAAATGGAAGATCTAATTAGGACAATGTTGAAAATCAAGTCTGAACCATGCAAAAGGACTCATTCACGAGTTTTTCAAATGGAAAAACAAAAAGGGGTACCTTAAGTCTTGGAGTCAACTTAGGAGCGCCATAAAACTCAATCAAATTCAAATCTTATCAATCACCCACCAAAAACTGCACTTACATTGATCGGTGGATGATTAGCTAGACTGTAGGAAAAGTAAAAGTTTTGTATAAGCATCATTTCAATTTTTTTTATTGAGTTCTATGTTTTCATGAGTTTTCAACTTATTTTAGTGAAGTCCTAAACTCTAGAAAGAAACCCCCTTGTTTTCTTATCTCATTTTTCATGATTTTGCTCCTTTTTATCTAGATGTCTAGTTAGGCTTTCATAAATCACTGTGAAAGTTGCCCTATACTCATCCTCACAACTAGAAGTGGTCACAATAGGTTGCTTCTTCCTCAACCAAGATATGCATAAGCTACCAAGTGTGAAGCAAAAACCACTTGTGGACACATGAGTGTCATAGAAACTAGCTCTGCTAGAGTAAAAATAGCATGGAAGTCTGGTGGTAGTGATTAAATTTGGTGGTAATGATATCCCCTTGGGATGAAACAATCCATGTAGCTAGGTCACACTCAAGTAGTGAAAGATGCACTTAACTACTTGCCAATTGTTGAATGCTCCTGAGGACACCCTCCACTTTTAGAATAAAGATAGTACTTCTCTGCACACTAATCGATGACGACGATCGGCTCAGTTCTCGAGCGCACACGGAGATTCCTCTTCAAGATTGTTCCGCCCAGCCGCGTGGGGTCTCAATGACTACCCTCTCTCTCTCTACACCCAAAATGGGTCAATGGTCAAGGTTCCTCTCATGAGTGCCACTTGGCACTCATGTGAGTATCATACTCTATATGAATAAGAGGAGGGTCATACCTCTAAATACTATTCATATAGGATACTCCATGTGACATTTCCTTCCCCTTACTTCCATTTTGTCCTCAAAATGGTATTGGAAGGTCTAAAAGAAAGAGAGAAATAATAGAACCACCACTCCCACTATATCCCCATGTATAGAAATACATGGTCCTGTCTCCGTGTTGTTTCCCCATATCCTTCCCCTTAAGAAAACTCTTGGGAAGGTAAACTAAAACTGGGAAACCGTCTCTGTAGGGTGCTAACCCGCTCCCATGTGGCACTATCTTCTGAACTATCTTTCCACTTTACTAGACACTCTTTATACAAGTGACTCCTCGTCCGTTTCTCTCGAGTGCGTAGTATGCTCTCTGGCTCATGTGGAATAGATGGAACAGAAATAGGTTCTACTACCTCACTATCTGGAATGAGGTTGTCAGATTCACCCAGCCTTTTCTTAAGCCGGCTAACATGAAAAACTGGATGGATTTGACTATTCTCTGGAAGTTGGAGCTGGTAAGCCATCTTTCCTATTCTCTTAAGTATTTGGAAAGGTCCACAATACCTAGGAGATAATTTTGGACAAGGTCCCGTCTTCATGGTTTCAGACCTAGATGGAACTCTAAGATAGACTTGCTCTCCTACCTCAAAGTTGATATCTCTTCTTTGAGGGTCAGCATAGGCTCTAGCCCTATCCTGAGCTTTCCTAATGCTGTCCTTAGCAAGTCTAAGCATATCATTCATTTCTTCCAAGAAGTCCTTTGCAGCTTGAACCTTTTCATTCTGCAAGCCAACTGCATAAGGAGCCCTTGGCTGAAACCCATACATAAGCATAAATGGACTATGCCCAGTGGAAGAGTGCTTGGCACTATTATATGCAAACTCTACTAAAGGTAAGTACTCTTCCCAATTAGTTTGCCTTTCATTCACATATGCTCGAAGCATATCCTCTAGGATTTGGTTAACCCTTTCTGTTTGCCCATCCGACTGTGGATGCTCGGCCGTACTCATGCTAAGCTTTGTATCCAACCTTTTGAAGACCGCTCTCCAAAAGTGGCTAGTAAACTTCCTATCCCGATCAGAAACTATGTCTAGAGGAAGACCATATAACCGGTATAGGTTCTCAACAAAGAGTCTAGCCAACTCAGGTGTCTTTACTGTAGTATGTGTTGGAATAAACCTAGCCATTTTGGTTAACCTATCCACAATTACCCAGACCGAGTCGTGCCCTCTCTGTGTCTTAGGTAAACCGACTATAAAGTCCATGGAGATACTCTCCCACTTCCCATTGGGAATATCCAATGGGTGGAGTAGCCCTCCAATCCTTAATCTTTCAGCTTTGTTGACCTGGCATTTATTGCACTTAAGCACATACTCTAGGACGTCCTTATGAAGTCCAGGCCAATAAAACTGCCTCTTAACAAGATCATAAGTCTTGTTAACTCCTGGGTGTCCCGCACTAGGTGTGTCATGACACTCATATAAAATATGCCGTCTCATCTCAGTATCTCTAGGGACACACACCTTACCTTTATATAACAGATATCCATCTTGGACACTGTAATTCTTCCACTTGAATCCTTCTTGAGTACCCGTCGATACTCCATCCTCATTGGAAACCCGTATATCACGATCCCCATTCTCTATGGCTTCCCAAATCTCGGAATATGCAGGATCAAGCCTACATTTCCCTTTAATAGACTCAAGTAGCTCACTAGTGATCTGAGTAAAACTCAGTCCATTGAGCATAGGCATGCGGCTAAGTGAATCAGCCACTACATTAAACTTTCCCTTCCTATACCTAAGCTCATAGTCAAACTCTTGAAGGGTCTCTGCCCATCGGGCCTTACGACCTTTAAGGTCTGTTTGATTAGAGAGCCACTTAATGCTCTCTTGATCAAACACTATCGTAACTTTGGCACCATATAAATAATGACGCCACTTCTTCAAAGCATGGACTATTGCATACAACTCCTTCTCATAGACGGAGTAATTCTTTTGAGCCGGTTCTAGTTTCTTGCTCTCAAAAGCTAATGGTCGACCATCCTGTACTAAAACCGCTCCTATAGCAAAATCACTCGCGTCAGTCTCAACCACAAATGGTTTATTGGGATCTGTTATATGTAAAAGTGGAGCTGTAGCAATAGCTACTTTCAACTTTTCCATACTTTGCTTCTGTTCGTCTCCCCAATGAAAGGCTTTCCCTTTCCCTTTAAGCTGTTCCGTCATCAGGACAGCAATTTTGGCATAGTTCTTAATGAATCTTCGATAGAAACCTGATAAACCTAGGAAGATCTGCAGCTCCTCTAGGTTCCGTGGATGTGGCCATTCCATAATAGCCCTTACTTTTTCAGGATCCATCTGGATTCCATCTTGGGAGACTATATGCCCAAGGTACTTAACCTCTGTCTTGAAAAATTCACACTTTGACTCCTTAGCAAAGAGCGAATTTTCCCTTAGCACTTGAAATACTTTTCTCAAGTGTTCCAAGTGCTCCTGTTCTGATGCACTATAGATCAGAATGTCATCTAAAAAGTCTACTACAAAGTGTCCTAGATAAGGCCGTAAAACACTATTCATGAGTTTCATGAAAGTAGCAGGAGCATTGGTGAGACCAAAAGGCATCACCAAAAACTCATAGTGCCCATATCTAGTCCTAAATGCAGTCTTAGGGACATCCTCTGCCCTAATCCTGATCTGATGATATCCTGATATGAGGTCAAGCTTGGTAAAATACCGAGCTTGATGTAACTGATCAAATAGATCTTCCAACCTAGGCATTGGAAATCTATTTTTGATAGTTACCTTATTAAGTGCTCTATAATCTATACATAGTCTCATAGAGCCATCTTTCTTTTTAACTAGGAGCATTGGCGATGCCCATGGTGAGTTACTAGGTTTGATGAAGCCTTTATCTAAATAATCCTGCAATTGCTTCTCAACCTCCTCATGTTGAGAAACACTAAGCCTATAAGGTGGTCTACAAATAGGGTTAGTGTTAGTAACAACTTCTATGGCATGGTCAATGTCCCCTCTCTCAGGTGGTAGCCCTCTAGGTAAGTCAGTGGGAAAAACATCTCTGTACTTAAACATAAGATCCTTAAAACTTTTAACTACACACTCTTGCAAAAAAGAATAGTAGAAAGTCCTGTTCATATTTACATTCAAAGCATGAAAATATACATCAGATGAGCTGTCTATACAATGCTCCATATCATGACTATACAATAAAAACATATCCTGTACATGCTGTGAACAACAGAGACTATACAACTCTAATGATGAGATGAGAGGTGCACTAGGTACATCTCTCTCTCCCTGAATATAAACTGTACTTCCATTCTTTTCAAACTCGAGTGTGTTATTTTGATAGCTGCGTTTAAGTGTATCTCCCAACCCCCATAGCCACTCTCTTCCTAAGACTAGATCTGTCCTCTCCATGTTCATAATTTGGAAGTCCATATGATCTGTATAATCCTGCATCTTGACTTCCAAATTGGATACCATAGTATCCCATATTCTTTTATCTTGCCCTTGCATCATAGATACAATGTATTTATGTGCACTAGGCTGTTGGGGAATCTTCAATTTCTTGACCAAAGCATAGTTAATGAAATTATGAGTGGCAGAGTCATCTATCATGACTCGCACCCTGGTCCCGTGTACACTACCATGTAGCTTGACCAAGTCATGTGGTCCAAACTGTGGTGACCACAATGACTGAGTCAAACAACACGTGTGCTCTATATCCTCGTGCATCACCTCCACTCCCTTGCAGCTAGAGCTGCCATGAATGGGAAAGGTCTGCACTAGGTGGACCGCCTTTTTGCCCCTTTCAGGAGCCGTACTAGACTCTGGTCCTTTCTTCTTTTCTTCCCCCTTCTTGAGTGGACAGTTCCACTGTGAATGGCTAGGGGATAGGCACCTAAAACATAGGTTCTCTCTTTTGGCCTTCTCAAACTGGTCTGTGGATAGCTTAGGCCCTTGTGATCTTTGTTTTTTAATAAAAACCTTGTTTTTCCCAAAAGGCAACTTTTTCTTAAAGTTAATGGTGCTAAGAGGTTTAAGGGGCTGATCCGTCTCCATAGGAGTATACTGAGGACGGTTATGGTCCTCATATATCTGTGCATATTTGATCGCCTCCTCAAACGTCTTAGGCGCATTCCTCCTGACTTCCCTCTTTATGGCTTTATCCAAGCCCCTAACAAACCCTCTGGTCTTCTGAAAATCATCTAGACCCTTAAGCTTCAAAGTGATCTCTCTATAGTGGGATAGATAGACTGAAAGAGGCCTGCCTCTTTGAGTAATCCTATCCCACTCATCCCAGTTCCTCTCCTCTTCATTTTCAGGAAGAAACTCTTTTAGGAAAAGAGTTTCAAACTGAGTCCAGTCACTAGGGATAGAGTTCGCCTCCTTAAGACTCATCCACCACTTATAAGCACGTGGGCCGAGGGAAAGACTCGCCTCTAGCACACGATACTCAGGTGGGGTGCCCTTCAATTGATGCAAATCTTGCCACTTTTGTAAAAAAGTGTAGATTGCATCCTTATTCCTGTCTCGGTCATCCCCCGTGAAGGTTGGTGGCTTTAAGTCTTTTAGGAGGGGAGCTTCCCTAGAGCTCTCTCCTTTATACTTACTAGGAAGAGAAGTCTCTTTCCTAGTAATCTCTAGAGGAATGGTAGGAGTCTCTCTTTCCTTCCTAGCTAGGAAAGAGGTGACACTAGTCTCAAGAGAGATCATTTGAGACTTAAGTTGCTGTATAAGAGATGTAATGCTACCCAAATCTTTCTCTAACTTAAGGGTTTGCTCTTTCAAGTCAATGAATTGGTCACGAGTGACAAATTCATCTATAAGCTCTTCATAAGTATACTCTTGCTGTGAAGGCTCTTTTTCTTCTATATTCTCTTCTATTTCTTGTCCTAACTCTACTTCTTCCATCTTAGCATCCTGATCCTCTAGTTGCTCTCTAGGTGGAGAAGTGGTCTCAACTACTTGTTTACCTTTAGTTTCCATGTTTAAGTACCCTTCCCCCGTTTGCTAACCAGAGTGTATGAAAATGAATGGAAGTAGAGTTTAAATATGCAAGAAGAAGAGAGATATAACACAAGAGCACTTCCCTGATACAAAGTAGAGTTGCGGAAGCTAAATCCAGGTGGTCCTTGATGCTTCAAGCCGCTGATTTTGAGTCCTCGCCAGTCCCAAAAAAAAATTGGAAATGTCCGCTTGGTCCGGGGAGGTTCTAGACACCATAAACCATCCAAAATAACACCAAAAGTGCGTAGGAAAAGCCTCAAACGGGCAAACTGAATGCAACTGAACAATTTCAGAAATTTTCCAATCCTCGCCAGTCCACAAAGTGTTGCCCAGCACCTGCACTTCAAAAATTTGAGACAATCCCAAGTGAAAAAATTGGATTTGGAGTCCGGATGAAGAAAAACTAGGCCCGGGAGTGGCCACCTAGTTCCTGCTGAAGCGCTGCAGAGAGATTTTGGTAGGGCAAATCTCTTCCAAATCCAACACCGATGGTCTCTGAGTGAAGCTTGAAAGTGTAGCTTCAAAACGTGACCAAGATTTTGAAAATCCGATATCGTATGAAGAAGATGCGGTCCGGAGAAGTCGGGTATGTCACCGGTGGGAGGTAAAAAGGTAACCCTCTTGAAGTAGAAACTTTGAAGAGCTTCAAACTGAAGGACTGAAGCTTTTCAATGAAAACCCAAGACCCAAAACCCTTCTCCACAGCCCGTATTACATATGTGCATCATGATTTCCCAAAAAACTTGGCTCATAGCATCACTTTTCCATTCCAAAATTTCATAAAAATTTCAAATGTTACCTCCCTGCTCAATTCGAACTCGCCATCAAAAAGGAAAGGTTCTTGGGCTGTCGATGAAGGGGAGGTTTATCCCACAGATGCACAAACACGCGCTCAAATCAGCCTATATATATTGGGCTCCTTCCATTCTTCACATATCTTGGAGGGAGGGTAGAGGGAGAGCTTGGGTTCCCTTGGTCCACTACGTGGGTGCGCGCAGCGGCAGCCTCTGTGCTCCTTCGTGGGCGGTCCCGTCGGCAGTTATTCCTCGATCCGTGTGTGTACCTGCTCCGATACCATCTGTTGAATGCTCCTGAGGACACCCTCCACTTTTAGAATAAAGACAGTACTTCTCTGCACACTAATCGATGACGACGATCGGCTCAGTTCTCGAGCGCACACGGAGATTCCTCTTCAAGATTGTTCCGCCCAGCCGCGTGGGGTCTCAATGACTACCCTCTCTCTCTCTACACCCAAAATGGGTCAATGGTCAAGGTTCCTCTCATGAGTGCCACTTGGCACTCATGTGAGTATCATACTTTATATGAATAAGAGGAGGGTCATACCTCTAAATACTATTCATATAGGATACTCCATGTGACACCAATGCTTGAAACCTAGGCAATGCCTAAACCTACTCACTTGTCAGACAACAAACTGAATACGAGGCCAAGTTATGCATAAGTAAATAAAGCATCCAATACCTTGCTGTTAGAGAAAATGATCAAAAAATGCATCTCCAACATCATGAAACTCGATCCTAAACCTATCTCCATCCATAAAATTGGATAAATTGAATGCCCAAATAATAATGCAATGACCCAAATTTGTTATGGAAAAAGAGGCATGCAAATCAAGCTCAAAATCAGCAATAAGCTTCTCATTAGGAACAGTGAGTAGCATGTCATCAACATACAAAACAATGATCAGAAGTACATCATCAGCACGTTTAACATATAAGGTGCTCTCAGTTGGACTATTCTCAAAACCATGTGCATCAAGTAGGCATATATCTTTTCATACCAAGCACGTGGTATTGCTTTAAACCATATAATGCCTTGTTCAACTTGCACACTTTGTTTTCATACCCTTTTGCACAAAACCACGGGTCTGAAATACATACACTTCTTCATGTAAGTCTCCATTTAGAAATGTTGTTCTATTGTCCAATTGATGTACATTCCAACCATGGTGAGCTACAAGTTCACATATCCTATGAGTAGTAGTCATTCAACGTGTGGGAGCAAAGGTTTCATCAAAATCAATGCCTCTTTCTTGAGCATAACCCTTTGCAACATGCGTAGGCTTATACTTGTCAACTATTCCATCAAGCTTACACTTTAGCTTGTATACCCGCTTAGTGCCAATGGTCTTTTGGCCAAGAGGCAAATCTTATAAAGAAGAGGTACCATTCTTCATAATAGTATCATATTCTGATTGCATAGCAACGATCCAATTTTTTTTTATTTTGTGCTTCATCAAATGAAAGAGGCTCATTCTCATCACAAAGACTAGAGGTATCCATAACATAGCAATCTGATGCAAAAAAGCATTATGAGAGCTCGAACAAGTATGATATGACAGAGGTGCATCTAATTTGCTATCTTGCAAAGTATGCACCAACCAGGCATAGTCTTTGCCTCCTCTATATCAATTCTCTCATCATCCAGTGCATCATGTAAATCTACATAATAAATGGAATAATTTGCATCAACATGTGAAACATATAAAGGTTGAGAAATTGCCTCATTTGGAGTAGTGCTTGATTGTCCACCTATAAAAAGAGGTAGCAAAGTGTCATACACATCTCTAGAGCTAACAAAAGTCACCTTGGTACATAAAAGTAATGGCTGAATTGCACCTTCCACAAAAACAACATCATGGCTAACCAAAATGTGTTTAGTTTGTGGATGATACAGATGATACACTTTGCTTTCTGAACTGTACCCAACAGAAATACATTTCACTCCTTTATCATCCAATCTCTTGCATTGTTTTTCGGGCACTAATGCATATGACAAAAAACCAAAAACACGTAGATGCCAAGCCTCATATGGAGAGATAGACTGTAGTGTGTTGGTGAGACACAAGTTAAGAACATATGCTACACACATAATCACCTCAAGCTAGAAGCTATGAGGTAAAGTCTCACTTTTGACCACACACCTCACCATCTCCATGAGAGATATGTTCTTTCTTCTAGAAAATCCATTCTGTTGAGGTGTATACAACACTATAGACTGATGTTTTATCCCATGTTCAACTAGAAATGCATTAAAATCAGAAGACATGTTCTCCCCCAGATGAAAATGGAGGGTGCCCATTTTACAGGCTTACAGATTTTTAGTGAAAACCAGAAAGTGTTTGAAGCACATAAACACTTTGGACTTTTCTTTTAGTGGATACACCCATGCATGCTTGGAAAAATTATCAATAAAATTCATGAAGCAAAGGTAGTTCCCAAAAGAGGATGTGTGCATAGGACCACAGACATCATTGTGAACAAGCTACAATTTTTTAGTAGCTTGAACTAAACGATCTTTTGGGAACAAAGAACACTGCATTTTGGCCAAAATATAGCCTTCACAAATGTGTTTACCAGATGCCTCAAGTTTGGGTAGAGAGGACACCATTTCAAATTTTTGTAGACATAGCTATCTAGTAAAATTTAAATGACTAAAGCATGCATGCCAAAGCTTTGCATTTGAGATAGCCTAAGGATAACATATTGCACATGCTGAATCATTCATATATTTTTCATAGTTTATGAGCTTATATAGCCCATGACATAAAATGTCAAAAGCAATAATAACATTGCCATTCGACAGATCATGAAGTGTACATCTATCTGTTCTCTGTGTATTGGTTGTTAAGGATAAGTTGGACGATACCAATTACCGATTATGGGCATATATGATGCGTCATGTATTGGTCGCAAAAGGAATATGGAATATTGTGTAGGGCGTTGAGAAACAACCTACTACACCTACAAATACAATTAATGAAGGTGATGCAGATGGCATTGAATATGATGATCTTCACGTTCCTATTTGTGCTATAGTTCATGCTACACCTATTGTAGAGCAACTTCATTGGGATGGAATAGATGCCCAAGCACATGTATTGATAGCCTTGTCTATCAAACATGCCATTATCCCCCATATTCTCTCTTGCAAAACAAAAAAGGATGCTTGGGTTACACTTACCACTTTGTATCAGGCAAGAAATAATGCTCATGTTGCTTACCTTTGAAAACAGTTGGAGATTGAGCATACAAATGAAGGAGTTTCTATGGAAAATTTCTTGACAAATATCAAAGATTTGAAGGAGCAGTTGATTTTTGTTGATGAAATCTTGCTAGGCATTTCACTTGTGCATACTATTCTGAATGTTCTTCCAAATTCATATCAGAGTTTTGCTTCTACTCTTTGGTTGATGATGGAAGGCAATCCAAATGCCTTAACATTTGAGGAATTAGTCTCTGTTTTGTTGCAAGAAGATCAGTCCACGCAGAATAGGTCCATAACGTGAGAGCAGATCAAGATTTCTTAGCTAGCTAGAAGGGCAAAGGTAAATGGAGCTCATCTACTAGTAAGCAGAAATTTGCTAATTCTGCACAGTTGAAAAAGGAAGACAAAGAAGAGAAGAAAACAAAAAAGTAGAAATTTTTTTTCAAATATTGTAACGGAAATGATCATTCCATAAAGAGTTGTCCAAAACTAGCTGCAAAAGAGGCAAAGAAAAAAGAGGTCAGAATGGTTGTTGCAGAGGCCTCTGCACCTAAAACAGAGTCTGCTAATCTTGTGCAAAATGAAGAATGGGCATTTACTATTGTTTGCATATGTGACCTATCTTCTCATGAACAACGTATGTCTGTAGTAGACTCATATGTTTGGTACTTTGATAGTGGCAAGCAAACATATTACCTTATAGCGTATTTTCTTCAATTCACTTGAGCCTGCCCCTATAGGAAATACTATGACATGTGCTAACAACTGCTCTAATCCTATAATGGGAGTTGGTAAGATCATTCTGACTAATTGTTGATGGTAGTTCTTACATTGTCCGTTGCATTTTCTAGATCGTTATATTTTTTTGATATAGACCTCAAAACTTCTAGTCTTGAAATAGGATCTGCCTGAAACCTTTTCCATCATGTGGTTTATTTTTTCAATCTGCACCTCCCAACCATACATCACAATGTATAATATTTTCTATTTTTTTATAATGCTCCCTACTTTCTGTATTGGACAAGGCAAGGAGGAAGCAATCAGAACTTAGGAGCAATGAAAAGCAAGACCAAGAACAACCTCTAGGAATTCACTTGTATCACGAGGGTGAAATTACAAAACCTCCAAAGAGCTAATAGCATCTTCAGAAAAGCTTTCCTATGTGGAACAAAAGAAATTGGATGAGATGGGACATTGACTTGAATATTAGGATACTCTAAAAATAAAAAGAAATCTAGAGTTTCTTAGCTCTCATACTCATCGCCAACCCCTTTAAGAAGCACAAGGTTAAAAAAAACTAGTTGAGAACAATGGGTCCCACACAAAGGGGATGAAAATATTATTAACCTTCCTTGTAGCCTGGTTGTATCCTTTCTCCTTGTTGATAATTTAATCATAATTTTGATAGGCAAAATATCATTGTCATTGTTTGTATCTTTTCTCATTTTTTATAATTATAGAAATTTTTTATTAAATAAATTATCATTGTGATACTTGCAAAAAATAGAGGGCTTCGATTCTTTGTGATAAGATGTCTCATATCCCATCAACAAAACAAGCTTAGAAGGAATTTTAGAATATGATATGAGCGATCTTCACAATTCAAAAATATAAATTATGTTTTAAGAAATGATCTTATGTCATATTTCCTAATCTTCTCTAAGATGCCTCACGATTCATTTTGCAAGTCGAACTCTCTTTTACATCGATCAATTCTAGAGTATTCTCGCAATATTGTAAACGTTTTCTTTCTATTTTTCCAAAAATATCTTTGTTGTTCGTAGCCTTTTCAAAATTTTTTGTACTTTCAATTTCAGTGATTTTCTATCCTCAACTCTTCATCAAGTCTTTTTTGTTTGACTTGTTGTATGTTATAATCCCATTCCTATTAGGAAACATAAGAAAAATATTGAGCTTTTCTAAAGCATTATTGTATCCAGCTAATCCATGATGACCATCTATAAGATATTGCAACAACTCTCTAGTGGAGAAGCTAGCTATTGATCTTTGCATTGGAAAATGTGAATAGATACATCCATCATAGGATAGATTTATATGTCAAAGATCCTATTCTCTTATGATCTCCATCCGCCATGTATTGAACTTAATTTTTTTTTATTTTCTTTGGAATGGTTCATGTGTAGATTATGGAGTTTCCTCTTATTGACTATATCTCTAGTCACTCACTATCTCTACATCAAAGAGCATAAGAAGCTATGGGGAATACCATGAGCAAAAGTGAAAATAATGTGTACGTCATGAGGCCCAATTTTTCACAGAAGAAAGATGGAGGGAAGGGCCAGAATCAAATCATTTCAAAAGCAAAATGTTTTGGAGATGCTTATGTGGAGACATGGATGGACTAATCATGCCCTATTATTATGTTATTTCTAGTTGTGGCACACAATGAATAGATAAATAAAATAATAGCTCATGGGGTATGAGGAAATAAAAAGATAATACACATATGTGATTAGAAAAGGTAATTCCGAAATCACATGAACTATTAAAGTAATGCCCGGATAATGCATTTTATCCCAAAGGAGATGCCCCAAAATAGAAAAAATAGGTTATTTCTTATAGGGGCCAATGGAGAGCTTTAAATTTCCCTGATGTAAATGGCGACTTGCATGAAGAAGTGTATGGTTGCCTTTTATCCCAAAAGAGGTTCCCTCAAATAGGATAACTAGGTTGTTTGTTATAGGGCCCAATGGAGAGCTCTAAATCTCCCTAATGTAAATGAGGACTTGCATGAAGAAGTGCCATGATTTTGTGAAAAAATGGTATGAAAGCAAAGTGTGTAGGTTAAAGAAGGCATTATACGGAGTAAAGAAAGTACCATGTGCTCAATATGAGAGAGTATATTCCTACTTATTAGGAGATGGATTTTTAATCAATCGAACTAAAAGCACCTCGTACGTGAGGTGTGCAAATGATATACTTCTTAGCATTGTTGTTTATGTAAAAGATATGCTGCTCAGTAGTCTTAATGACATATTTTTGGTTTTAAGATTGATTTGCATGCCTCTTTTTAAATGTTAGATTTGGGGCATCTGCATCATTATTTGGTCATTAGTGTATGTAAAGCTCATGAAGGCATTGCATTGTGTACAAAATAAATACATTGAAACTTTATTGTAATGTTTTAGCCTTGAGGACTATAAATGTATTGACATTCCCATGGAAAAAGGTTTACAATTGAGCTTTCATAATGTTAGAGATGCATTTGATGCTCGTCTTTATGAGAAATTTATTGGGTGCCTTATTTATGCATGCAAGGTATGTTCCCACATGCTCTCTTAGTTTGGGATGGAAAATACAAAGGTTGTAGGTACACCCATGGAGGTAAGTTTGATGTTAAGTGCTCATGAAGGTAACTAATTGAAGATATAACTAGCTATCAGAGTTTAGTTGGAAGCTTGAATTATGCTACTCTAACTAGAGTATATATATGCTATGGACTTAGTGTGCTAAGTCAGTTCATGTACACTCCAAAGAAGCCTCACATGGAAGCATCCAAGAGAATCCTAAAGTATTTGAAGGGCACAATAAATGAAGAATTATACCATCCTTTACATCTGATATAGATGTTAAACTCTTTTCTGATGCGAATTGGGAAGACTCTAAAGATGATAGGAGAAGCACATCTAGTTATCTTACTTTTGAAGGTACAAAGTTGATTTCATGGTCTTCCAAGAAGCAACCCACAGTTACTATTTCAAAAATTGAGGTTGAATACAGAGGACTTGCAAATGCTACACAAGAAGCTATGTGGATTAGAACCCTATATTCAGATTTAAGGTTGAACACTTCAACTCCACATATGTTTGGAGACAATACCAATTCTTTACACCTTGGTGCTAATCCTATTTATCATACCAAGACTAAACATATAGAAGTTCATTACCATAATGTCAGAGAGAAGATTATGAGTAAGGAGATACAACTCTCATATGTGTCAACTTATCAACAATGTGTAGATATGATGACAAAGGCATTGGATGGAAGCAAATTAAACAGATTCAAATCAAT
Organism: Ceratopteris richardii; assembly: GCA_020310875.1. Taxonomy (NCBI): domain Eukaryota; kingdom Viridiplantae; phylum Streptophyta; class Polypodiopsida; order Polypodiales; family Pteridaceae; genus Ceratopteris; species Ceratopteris richardii. Next base: position 57,992,092 of record CM035425.1, on the reverse strand, counting down.
GATTGAATTGCAAAAGATCATGAAAGATTGAAGACTCAAGAATCTTAGGCTTGAGGGGGAGCTCTTGGTACATTAGAAAGCCTAAATGCATTGCTAAAGGTTTTGGACTACACATTCATTTAGCTCTTCACATGAAGAACCACATATGATCGCATGCCCATTGCCAGCTCCTACAACAAATATACAAAACATTAGACGAACATACATGAGAAGCTTAACACAAACAAATTCAATAAACCAAATGGTAGTATAAAAATCGTGACGCATCGTGTCATATCCGTCGTTGCCCAAAGGTGAAGGTCCAACCGTATCTAAACATGTGGCTGTGGCATCTCGCTGCTGGCGATATCGGTTAGGAGTCTACTTCTCCTCGTTGTGAACTTGTTTATTTGAGTGTATTTACTTTGGATAAATGTAAAGTTCAAAAGAAGATGGAATCTCATGGAGTTAGGAGAGTCAAGTCATGACTCATTTGATAGAGGAATCAAATCAATTATGTGCCTAAAGTGTAGGATCACTTTTAGGTGAGGGAAAATTCAAAATTCAAACTCAAGACATGTGTATATATACATATGGTTTTTATTGCAGGATAGGTGAGCATACTTTGAGATCACTTCATGTATGAGTAGTCCACTACACGTCCCTTGTATCATATGTTCATTAGCACTTACATTTTGATACATTTCTTCAAGTACATTTTTGTCTACTATCTACTATTACATCTTCATTATTACAGTGATCTTGTGGAATTGATTTCTCTACATATACTTATTTATTTGATATGATTTAACTTCAAATAGTTAGAGTGGAGTGTCTACTAGACATTTACATGTCAAGTTTCATCAAATTTGGTATAATCAATCTTGAGATATGAAGCAAGGAAGATGATTGTCTTTGCTCACCTTCTAGATCTTGAAAAGTCGGAATGACTCCCCTGACTTGTTAAATTCTTTTCTCTTTGCATGGTACAAATAAATTCATGAAATAACTTGCTTTAGATGTGTGCAAAATCTCTCTAGTCAATTCATACCAGGCTGTGAGATCTGAGCATAATATCGAGACCTTCTATTCCCAAAATAGAACGTTCATATTTCTTGCATATTGTAGTTATCTATTTTGATGCAGAAAATTGAGAGTGATGTTCCAAAGGTCGTGGTGGTTCTAAATGCATCGTAGGGAATCTACAAAAGTTTACTAAGCATCCTTGAAGTTTGATTGACAGGTGTAGATCAGGTTTTGTGCAGCACTAGCTAATCTCTTGAACCTATCTCACCATCTCTTCACACATGGTAGAAAAGATAGTCAAATGCTCACGCATGGCCTTATCACCAAATTAATTCAAGGAGTGGAAAAGAAGTGATGAAAAAAATAAACCTTCAAATTTTAGTACAAATCTTATATTTCAAAGATTCAAATGGAGTTTTGTTATGGTGTGTATAAGATGATAAAAATCAAACCTTGATCTGATAAGCCCATGAGAACATTTGTGAAAACACAAAGGGGAGGTCAACTTGCTAGAAATGCAAAGAGATGTGCATGAACATGTGTCCAACTTTTCTATTTTCCAAGTAACCAAGTCAAGGGAACACTCCTCAATAGGTTATTCAATAATAGCCCTAGAATGGACTAAGCCTGTAGTTGACTTCTTGAAGTCTAAGACATATCCATTAGGAGCTAGTGCAATGAGGAAAAGATCACTAGAAGAAGAGAGTAAGGATTATGGCATCATCAAAAATCAACTCTTCAAAAGATGTCATGACAATCAACTGTGCCTTTGCATTCATAAAGAAGAGTACCTTAAAAACTTAGAAATGGCTCATGCAAGAGGAACTGTAAGTCATTTCTCTATGGAAAGAATTGCTAAACTGATCCTCTTTGTAGGATTATGGTGGCCCACTCTACATATGGATACAGAGACTTATGTAAGAATTTGTGATATATAACAAACGAATAAATATCCCTTGAAGAGAGATGATATGCCCTTGATATCTATGGTTAGTGCAAGAGCTTTCTCTAGTGGGATATATACTTCATTGGACCCATTAACCGATCTACACGAGGCTCTCATGCCAAATATATTATTTTTGCAACTCATTTACTTACTTAGTGGGTTGACACTAGAGCAACAAGAAAGTGTGATGCTCACACAACTACAAAGTTCTTATTTGAACAAATAGTTAGAAGGTTCGGACTACATATAGATAATGTAAGCAGTACGGGCACACGCTTCATCTGTGAATTAATGGAATCACTACTAAATGAGTTCTTAGTCATTCACAAAAGTCTACTCCCTATATCCGCAAGCCAACGGGAAAGTAGAGAGTTCAAATAAGGTCTTGTGTACCATTCTAACTAAGATAGTAGAAAATGGAAGATCTAATTAGGACAATGTTGAAAATCAAGTCTAAACCATGTAAAAGGACTCATTCACGAGTTTTTCAAATGGAAAAATAAAAAAGGGGTACCTAAAGTCGTGGAGTCAACTTAGGAGTGCCATAAAACTCAATCAAATTCAAATCTTATCAATCACCCACCAAATACTGCACCTACATTCATCGGTGGATGATTAGCTAGACTCTAGGAAAAGTAAAAGTTTTGTATAAGCATCATTTCAATCTTTTTAATTTAGTTCTATGCTTTCATGAGTTTTTAACTTATTTTAGTGAAGTCCTAAACTCTAGAAAGAAACCCCCGTGTTTTCTTATCTCATTTTTCGTGATTTTGCTCCTTTTTATCTAGATGTCTAGTTAGGCTTTCATAAATAGTCATTGTGAAAGTTGCCCTATACTCAGCCTCACAACTAGAAGTGGTCACAATAGGTTGCTTCTTCCTCAACCAAGATATCCATAAGCTACCAAGTGTGAAGCAAAAACCACTTATGGACACATGAGTGTCATAGAAATTAGCTCTATTAGAGTCAAAAAAGCATGTAAATCTGGTGGTAGTGATTAAATCTGGTGGTAGTGATTAAATTTGGTGGTAATGATATCCCCTTGGGATGGAACAATCCATGTAGCTAGGTCACACTCAAGTAGTGAAAGATGCACTTAACTACTTGCCAATGCTTGACACCTAGGCAATGCCTAAACCTACTCACTTGTGAGACAACAAACTGAATACCAGGCCAAGTTATGCATAAGTAAATCAAGCATCCAATACCTTGCTGTTAGAGAAAAGGATCAAATGCATCTCCAACATCATGAAACTCGATCCTAAACCTATCTCCATAGGAATGGCAATAGGTTTGGAGTCCTCAAGGCCAAAGTGCTGCAACAATGTGTCAACATATTTTGTTTGACACAGAGCTATTCATCCATCAACTTGCATAAATTGAATGCCCAATAATGACGCAATGACCCAAACTTGTCATGGAAAAGAGGAATGCAAATCAGGCTCAAAATCAGCAATATGCTTCTCATTAGGAACAGTGAGTAGCATGTCATCAACATACACAACAATGATCAGAAGTACATCAGCAGCACGTTTAACATATAAGGCGCTCTCAGTTGGACTGTTCTCAAAACCATGTGCAATCAAGTAGGCATATATCTTTTCATACTAAGCAGGTGGTATTGTTTTAAACCATATAATGCCTTGTTCAACTTGCACACTTTGTTTTCATGCCCTTTTGCACAAAACCATGGGTCTGAAATACATACACTTCTTAATGTAAGTCACCATTTAGAAATGTTGTTTTATTGTCCAACTGATGTACATTCCAACCATGGTGAGCTACAAGTTCACAGATCCTATGAGTAGTAGTCATTCAACATGTGGGAGCAAAGGTTTCATCAAAATCAATGCCTCTTTCTTGAGCATAACCTTTTGCAACATGCGTAGGCTTATACTTGTCAACTATTCCATCAAGCTTACGCTTTAGCTTGTATACCCACCTAGTGCCAATGGCCTTTTGGCCAAGAAGCAAATCACATAAAGAAGAGGTACCATTCTTCATAATAGTATCATATTCTGATTGCATACCAACGATCCAATTTTTTGAATTTTGTGCTTCATCAAATGAAAGAGACTCATTCTCATCACAAAGGCTAGTTTTTCATAGTTTATGAGCTTATATAGACCATGACATAAAATTTCAGAAGCAATAATAACATTGCCATTTGATAGATCATGAAGTGTACATCTATTTACCAATTATGCGCATATATGATGCGTCATGTATTGGTCGCAAAAGGGATATGGAATATTGTGTAGGGCGTTGAGAAACAACCTACTACACCTACAAATACAATTAATGAAGGTGATGCAGATGGCATTGAATATGATGATCTTCAGGTTTCTATTTGTGCTATAGTTCATGCTACACCTATTGTAGAGCAACTTCATTGGGATGGAATAGATGCCCAAGCACATGTATTGATAGCCTTGTCTATCAAACATGCCATTATCCCCCATATTCTCTCTTGCAAAACAACAAAGGATGCTTGGGTTACACTTACCACTTTGTATCAGGCAAGAAATAATGCTCATGTTGCTTACCTCTGAAAACAGTTGGAGATTGAGCATACAAATGAAGGAGTTTCTATGGAAAATTTCTTGACAAAGATCAAAGATTTGAAGGAGCAGTTGATTTTTGTTGATGAAATCTTGCTAGGCATTTCACTTGTGCAGACTATTCTGAATGTTCTTCCAAATTCATATCAGAGTTTTGCTTCTACTCTTTGGTTGATGATGGAAGGAAATCCAAATGCCTTAACATTTGAGGAATTAGTCTCTGTTTTGTTGCAAGAAGATCAGTCCACATAGAATAGGTCCATAACGTGAGAGCAGATCAAGATTTCTTAGCTAGCTAGAAGAGCAAAGGTAAATGGAGCTCATCTACTAGTAAGCAGAAATTTGCTAATTCTGCACAGTTGAGAAAGGAAGACAAAGAAGAGAAGAAAACAAAAAAGTAGAAATTATTTTTCAAATATTGTAACGGAAATGATCATGCCATAAAGAGTTGTCCAAAACTAGCTGCAAAAGAGGCAAAGAAAAAAGAGGTCAGAATGGTTGTTGCAGGGGCCTCTGCACCTAAAACAGAGTCTGCTAATCTTGTGCAAAATGAAGAATGGGCATTTACTATTGTTTGCATATGTGACCTATCTTCTCATGAACAACGTATGTCTGTAGTAGACTCATATGTTTGGTAATTTGACAGTGGCAAGCAAACATATTACCTTATAGCGTATTTTCTTCAATTCACTTGAGCCTGCCCCTATAGGAAATACTATGACATGTGCTAACAACTGCTCTAATCCTATAATGGGAGTTGGTAAGATCATTCTGACTAATTGTTGATGGTAGTTCTTGCATTGTCCGTTGCATTTTCTAGATCGTTATATTTTTTTAATATAGACCTCAAAACTTCTGGTCTTGAAATAGGATCTGCCTGAAAACCTTTTCCATCATGTGGTTTATTTTTTCAATCTGCACCTCCCAACCATACATCACAATGTATAATATTTTCTATTTTTTATAATGCTCCCTACTTTCTGTATTGGACAAGGCAAGGAGGAAGCAATCAAAACTTAGGAGCAATGAAAAGCAAGACCAAGAACAACCTCTAGGAATTCACTTGTATCACGAGGGTGAAATTACAAAACCTCCAAAGAGCTAATAGCATCTTCAGAAAAGCTTTCCTATGTGGAACAAAAGAAATTGGATGAGATGGGACATTGACTTGAATATTAGGATACTCTAAAAATAAAAAGAAATCTAGAGTTTCTTAGCTCTCACACTCATCCCTAACCCCTTTAAGAAGCACAAGGTTAAAAAAAACTAGTTGAGAACAATGGGTCCCACACAAAGGGGATGAAAATATTATTAACCTTCTAGAGTATTCTCGCAATATTGTAAACATTTTCTTTCTATTTTTCCAAAAATATCTTTGTTGTTCGTAGCCTTTTCAAAATTTTTTGTACTTCAATTTCAATGATTTTCTATCCTCAACTCTTCATCAAGTCTTTTTCGTTTGACTTGCTGTATGTTATAATCCCATTCCTATTAGGAAACATAAGAAAAATATTGAGCTTTTCTAAAGCATTATTGTATCCAGCTAATCCATGATGACCATCTATGAGATATTGCAACAACTCTCTAGTGGAGAAGCTAGCTATTGATCTTTGCATTGGAAAATGTGAATAGATACATCCATCATAGGATAGATTTATATGTCAAAGATCCTATTCTCTTATGATCTCCATCCGCCATGTATTGAACTTAATTTTTTTTTATTTTCTTTGAAATGGTTCATGTGTAGATTATGGAGTTTCCTCTTATTGACTATATCTCTAGTCACTCACTATCTCTACATCAAAGAGCATAAGAAGCTATGGGGAATACCATGAGCAAAAGTGAAAATAATGTGTACGTCATGAGGCCCAATTTTTCACAGAAGAAAGATGGAGGGAAGGGCCAGAATCAAATCATTTCAAAAGCAAAATGTTTTGGAGATGCTTATGTGGAGACATGGATGGACTAATCGTGCCCTATTATTATGTTATTTCTAGTTGTGGCACACAATGAATAGATAAATAAAATAATAGCTCATGGGGTATGAGGTAATAAAAAGATAATACACATATGTGATTAGAAAAGGTAATTCCGAAATCACATGAACTATTAAAGTAATGCCCGGATAATGCATTTTATCCCAAAGAAGATGCCCCAAAATAGAAAAAATAGGTTATTTCTTATAGGGGCCAATGGAGAGCTTTAAATTTCCCTGATGTAAATGGCGACTTGCATGAAGAAGTGTATGGTTGCCTTTTATCCCAAAAGAGGTTCCCTCAAATAGGATAACTAGGTTATTTGTTATAGGGCCCAATGGAGAGCTCTAAATCTCCCTAATGTAAATGAGGACTTGCATGAAGAAGTGCCATGATTTTGTGAAAAAATGGTATGAAAGCAAAGTGTGTAGGTTAAAGAAGGCATTATACGGAGTAAAGAAAGTACCATGTGCTCAATATGAGAGAGTATATTCCTACTTATTAGGAGATGGATTTTTAATCAATCGAACTAAAAGCACCTCGTACGTGAGGTGTGCAAATGATATACTTCTTAGCATTGTTGTTTATGTAAAAGATATGCTGCTCAGTGGTCTTAATGACATATTTTTGGTTTTAAGATTGATTTGCATGCCTCTTTTTAAATGTTAGATTTGGGGCATCTGCATCATTATTTGGTCATTAGTGTATGTAAAGCTCATGAAGGCATTGCATTGTGTACAAAATAAATACATTGAAACTTTATTGTAATGTTTTAGCCTTGAGGACTATAAATGTATTGACATTCCCATGGAAAAAGGTTTACAATTGAGCTTTCATAATGTTAGAGATGCACTTGATGCTCGTCTTTATGAGAAATTTATTGGGTGCCTTATTTATGCATGCAAGGTATGTTCCCACATGCTCTCTAAGTTTGGGATGGAAAATACAAAGGTTGTAGGTACACCCATGGAGGTAAGTTTGATGTTAAGTGCTCATGAAGGTGAACTAATTGAAGATATAACTAGCTATCAGAGTTTAGTTGGAAGCTTGAATTATGCTACTCTAACTAGAGTATATATATGCTATGGACTTAGTGTGCTAAGTCAATTCATGTACACTCCAAAGAAGCCTCACATGGAAGCATCAAAGAGAATCCTAAAGTATTTGAAGGGCATAATAAATGAAGAATTATACCATCCTTTACATCTGATATAGATGTTAAACTCTTTTCTGATGCGAATTGGGAAGACTCTAAAGATGATAGGAGAAGCACATCTAGTTATCTTACTTTTGAAGGTACAAAGCTGATTTCATGGTCTTCCAAGAAGCAACCCACAGTTACTATTTCAAAAGTTGAGGTTGAATACAGAGGACTTGCAAATGCTACACAAGAAGCTATGTGGATTAGAACCCTATATTCAGATTTAAGGTTGAAAACTTCAACTCCACATATGTTTGGAGACAATACCAATTCTTTACACCTTGGTGCTAATCCTATTTATCATACCAAGACTAAACATATAGAAGTTCATTACCATAATGTCAGAGAGAAGATTATGAGTAAGGAGATACAACTCTCATATGTGTCAACTTATCAACAATGTGTAGATATGATGACAAAGGCATTGGATGGAAGCAAATTAAACAGATTCAAATCAATGATTGAATTGCAAAAGATCATGAAAGATTGAAGACTCAAGAATCTTAGGCTTGAGGGGGAGCTCTTAGTACATTAGAAAGCCTAAATGCATTGCTAAAGGTTTTGGACTACACATTCATTTAGCTCTTCACATGAAGAACCACATATGATCGCATGCCCATTGCCAGCTCCTACAACAAATATACAAAACATTAGACGAACATACATGAGAAGCTTAACACAAACAAATTCAATAAACCAAATGGTAGTATAAAAATCGTGACGCATCGTGTCATATCCGTCGTTGCCCAAAGGTGAAGGTCCAACCGTATCTAAACATGTGGCTGCGGCATCTCGCTGCTGGCGATATCGGTCAGGAGTCTGCTGCTCCTCATTGTGAACTTGTTTATTTGAGTGTATTTACTTTGGATAAATGTAAAATTCAAAAGAAGATGGAATCTCATGGAGTTAGGAGAGTCAAGTCATGACTCATTTGATAGAGGAATCAAATCAATTATGTGCCTAAAGTGTAGGATCACTTTTAGGTGAGGGAAAATTCAAAATTCAAACTCAAGACATGTGTATATATACACATGGTTTTAATCGCAGGATAGGTGAGCATACTTTGAGATCACTTCATGTATGAGTAGTCCACTACACGTCCCTTGTATCATATGTTCATTAGCATTTACATTTTGATACATTTCTTCAAGTACATTTTTGTCTACTATCTACTATTACATCTTCATTATTACAGTGATCTTGTGGAATTGATTTCTCTACATATAATTATTCATTTGACATGATTTAACTTCAAATAGTCAGAGTGGAGTGTCTACTAGACATTTACATGTCAAGTTTCATCAAATTTGGTATAATCAATCTTGAGATATGAAGCAAGGAAGATGACTGTCTTTGCTCACCTTCTAGATCTTGAAAAGTCGGAATGACCCCCCTGACTTGTTAAATTCTTTTCTCTTTGCATGGTACAGATAAATTCATGAAATAACTTGCGGAACGTTCATATTTCTTGCATATTGTAGTTATCTATTTTGATGCAAAAATATGAGAGTGATGTTCCAAAGGACGTGGTGGTTCTAAATGCATCGTAGGGAATCTACAAAAGTTTACTAAGCATCCTTGAAGTTTGATTGACAGGTGTAGATCAGGTTTTGTGCAGCACTAGCTCATCTCTTGAACCTATCTCACCATCTCTTCACACATGGTAGAAAAGATAGTCAAATGCTCACGCATGGCCTTATCACCAAATTAATTCAAGGAGTGGAAAAGAAGTGATGAAAAAAATAAACCTTCAAATTTTAGTACAAATTTTATATTTCAAAGATTCAAATGGAGTTTTGTTACGGTGTGTATAAGATGATAAAAATCAAACCTTGATCTGATAAGCCCATGAGAACATTTGTGAAAACACAAAGGGGAGGTCAACTTGCTAGAAATGCAAAGAGATGTGCATGAACATGTGTCCAAATTTTATATTTTCCAAGTAACCAAGTCAAGGGAACACTCCTCAATAGGTTATTCAATAATAGCCCTAGAATGGACTAAGCCTGTAGTTGACTTCTTGAAGTCTAAGACATATCCATTAGGAGCTAGTGCAATGAGGAAAAGATCACTAGAAGAAGAGAGTAAGGATTATGGCATCATCAAAAATCAACTCTTCAAAAGATGTCATGACAATCAACTGTGCCTTTGCATTCATAAAGAAGAGTACCTTAAAAACTTAGAAATGGCTCATGCAAGAGGAACTGTAAGTCATTTCTCTATGGAAAGAATTGCTAAACTGATCCTCTTTGTAGGATTATGGTGGCTCACTCTACATATGGATACAGAGACTTATGTAAGAATTTGTGATATATAACAAATGAATAAATATCCCTTGAAGAGAGATGATATGCCCTTGAGATCTATGGTTAGCGCAAGAGCTTTCTCTAGTGGGATATATACTTCATTGGACCCATTAACCGATCTACATGAGGCTCTCATGCCAAATATATAATTTTTGCAACTCATTTACTTACTAAGTGGGTTGACACTAGAGCAACAAGAAAGTGTGATGCTCACACAACTACAAAGTTCTTATTTGAACAAATAGTTACAAGGTTCGGACTACATATAGATAATGTAAGCAGTAGGGGCACACGCTTCATCTATGAATTAATGGAATCACTACTAAATGAGTTCTTAGTCATTCACAAAAGCCTACTCCCTATATCCGCAAGCTAATGGGAAAGTAGAGAGTTCAAATAAGGTCTTGTGTACCATTCTAACTAAGATAATAGAAAATGGAAGATCTAATTAGGACAATGTTGAAAATCAAGTCTGAACCATGTAAAAGGACTCATTCACGAGTTTTTCAAATGGAAAAATAAAAAAGGGGTACCTAAAGTCGTGGAGTCAACTTAGGAGTGCCATAAAACTCAATCAAATTCAAATCTTATCAATCACCCACCAAAAACTGCACCTACATTCATCGGTGGATGATTAGCTAGACTCTAGAAAAAGTAAAAGTTTTGTATAAGCATCATTTCAATCTTTTTATTTTAGTTCTATGCTTTCATGAGTTTTCAACTTATTTTAGTGAAGTCCTAAACTCTAGAAAGAAACCCCCGTGTTTTCTTATCTCATTTTTCATGATTTTGCTCCTTTTTATCTAAATGTCTAGTTAGGCTTTCATAAATAGGCACTGTGCAAGTTGCCCTATACTCAGCCTCAAAACTAGAAGTGGTCACAATAGGTTGCTTCTTCCTCAACCAAGATATGCATAAGCTACCAAGTGTGAAGCAAAAACCACTTGTGGACACATGAGTGTCATCGAAATTAGCTCTATTAGAGTCAAAAAAGCATGTAAATCTAGTGGTAGTGATTAAATCTGGTGGTAGTGATTAAATTTGGTGGTAATGATATCCCCTTGGAATGGAACAATACGAGGCCAAGTTATGCATAAGTAAATCAAGCATCCAATACCTTGCTGTTAGAGAAAAGGATCAAATGCATCTCCAACATCATGAAACTCGATCATAAACCTATCTCCATAGGAATGGCAATAGGTTTGGAGTCCTCAAGGCCAAGGTGCTGCAACAATGTGTCAACATATTTTGTTTGACACAGAGCTATTCATCCATCAACTTGCATAAATTGAATGCCCAATAATGACGCAATGACCCAAACTTGTCATGGAAAAGAGGCATGCAATATGCTTCTCATTAGGAACAGTGAGTAGCATGTCATCAACATACACAACAATGATCAAAAGTACATCAGCAGCACGTTTAACATATAAGGTGCTCTCAGTTGGACTGTTCTCAAAACCATGTGCAATCAAGTAGGCATATATCTTTTCATACTAAGCACGTGGTATTGCTTTAAACCGTATAATGCCTTGTTCAACTTGCACACTTTGTTTTCATGCCCTTTTGCACAAAACCATGGGTCTAAAATACATACACTTCTTAATGTAAGTCACCATTTAGAAATGTTGTTTTATTGTCCAATTGATGTACATTCCAATCATGGTGAGCTACAAGTTCACAGATCCTATGAGTAGTAGTCATTCAACATGTGGGAGCAAAGGTTTCATCAAAATCAATGCCTCTTTCTTGAGCATAACCTTTTGCAACATGCGTAGGCTTATACTTGTCAACTATTCCATCAAGCTTACGCTTTAGCTTGTATACCCACTTAGTGCCAATGGCCTTTTGGCCAAGAAGCAAATCACATAAAGAAGAGGTACCATTCTTCATAATAGTATCATATTCTGATTGCATAGCAGCGATCCAATTTTTTGAATTTTGTGCTTCATCAAATGAAAGAGACTCATTCTCATCACAAAGGCTAGTTTTTCATAGTTTATGAGCTTATATAGCCCATGACATAAAATTTCAAAAGCAATAATAACATTGCCATTTGACAGATCATGAAGAGTACATCTATTTACCGATTATGGGCATATATGATGCGTCAAGTATTGGTCGCAAAAGGAATATGGAATATTGTGTAGGGCGTTGAGAAACAACCTTCTACACTTACAAATACAATTAATGAAGGTGATGTAGATGGCATTGAATATGATGATCTTCAGGTTTCTATTTGTGCTATAGTTCATGCTACACCTATTGTAGAGCAACTTCATTGGGATGGAATAGATTCCCAAGCACATGTATTGATAGCCTTGTCTATCAAACATGCCATTATCCCCCATATTTTCTCTTGCAAAACAACAAAGGATGCTTGGGTTACACTTACCACTTTGTATCGGGCAAGAAATAACACTCATGTTGCTTACCTCTGAAAACAGTTGGAGATTGAGCATACAAATGAAGGAGTTTCTATGGAAAATTTCTTGACAAAGATCAAAGATTTGAAGGAGCAGTTGATTTTTGTTGATGAAATCTTGCTAGGCATTTCACTTGTGAAGACTATTCTGAATGTTCTTCCAAATTCATATCAGAGTTTTGCTTCTACTCTTTGGTTGATGATGGAAGGAAATCCAAATGCCTTAACATTTGAGGAATTAGTCTCTGTTTTGTTGCAAGAAGATCAGTCCATGTAGAATAGGTCCATAACGTGAGAGCAGATCAAGATTTCTTAGCTAGCTAGAAGGGCAAAGGTAAATGGAGCTCATCTACTAGTAAGCAGAAATTTGCTAATTCTGCACAGTTGAAAAAGGAAGACAAAGAAGAGAAGAAAACAAAAAAGTAGAAATTATTTTTCAAATATTGTAACGGAAATGATCATGCCATAAAGAGTTGTCCAAAACTAGCTGCAAAAGAGGCAAAGAAAAAAGAGGTCAGAATGGTTGTTGCAGAGGCCTCTACACCTAAAACAAAGTCTGCTAATCTTGTGCAAAATCAAGAATGGGCATTTACTATTGTTTGCATATGTGACCTATCTTCTCATGAACAACGTATGTCTGTAGTAGACTCATATGTTTGGTACTTTGACAGTGGCAAGCAAACATATTACCTTATAGCGTATTTTCTTCAATTCACTTGAGCCTCCCCTATAGGAAATACTATGACATGTGCTAACAACTGCTCTAATCCTATAATGGGAGTTGGTAAGATCATTCTGACTAATTTTTTATGGTAGTTCTTACATTGTCCGTTGCATTTTCTAGATCGTTATATTTTCTTGATATAGACCTCAAAACTTCTGGTCTTGAAATAGGATCTGCCTGAAAACCTTTTCCATCATGTGGTTTATTTTTTCAATCTACACCTCCCAACCATACATCACAATGTATAATATTTTCTATTTTTTTATAATGCTCCCTACTTTCTGTATTGGACAAGGCAAGGAGGAAGCAATCAGAACTTAGGAGCAATGAAAAGCAAGATCAAGAAGAACCTCTAGGAATTCACTTGTATCACGAGGGTGAAATTCCAATACCTCCAAAGAGCTAATAGCATCTTCAGAAAAGCTTTCCTTTGTGGAACAAAAGAAATTGGATGAGATGGGACATTGACTTGAATATTATGATACTCTAAAAATAAAAAGAAATCTAGAGTTCCTTAGCTCTCACACTCATCCCCAACCCCTTTAAGAAGCACAAGGTTAAAAAAAACTAGTTGAGAACAATGGGTCCCACACAAAGGGGATGAAAATATTATTAACCTTCTTTGTAGCCTGGTTGTATCCTTTCTCCTTGTTGATAATTTAATCATAATTTTGATAGGAAAAATATCATTGTCATTGTTTGTATCTTTTCTCATTGTTGATAATTATAGAAATTTTTTTATAAGTAAATTATCATTCTGATACTTGCAAAAAATAGAGGGCTTTGATTCTTTGTGATAAGATGTCTCATATCCCATCAACAAAACAAGCTTAGAAGGAATTTTAGAATATGATATGAGTGATCTTCACAATTCAAAAATATAAATTATGTTTTAAGAACTGATCTTATGTCATATTTCCTAATCTTCTCTAAGATGCCTCACGACTCATTTTACAAGTTGAACTCTCTTTTACATCGATCAATTTTAGAGTATTGTCCCAATATTGTAAACTTTTTCTTTCTATTTTTCCAAAAATATCTTTGTTGTTCGTAGCCTTTTCAAATTTTTTTCTACTTTCAATTTCAGTGATTTTCTATCCTCAACTCTTCATCAAGTCTTTTTTGTTTGACTTTTTGTATGTTATAATCCCATTCCTACTAGGAAACATAAGAAAAATATTGAGCTTTTCTAAAGCATTATTGTATCCAGCTAATCCATGATGACCATCTATAAGATATTGCAACAACTCTCTAGTGGAGAAGCTAGCTATTGATCTTTGCATTGGAAAATGTGAATAGATACATCCATCATAGGATAGATTTATATGTCAAAGATCCTATTCTCTTATGATCTCCATCCGCCATGTATTGAACTTAATTTTTTTTTATTTTCTTTGGAATGGTTCATGTGTAGATTATGGAGTTTCCTCTTATTGACTATATCTCTAGTCACTCACTATCTCTACATCAAAGAGCATAAGAAGCTATGGGGAATACCATGAGCAAAAGTGAAAATAATGTGTACGTCATGAGGCCCAATTTTTCACAGAAGAAAGATGGAGGGAAGGGCCATAATCAAATCATTTCAAAAGCAAAATGTTTTGGAGATGCTTATGTGGAGACATGGATGGACTAATCATGCCCTATTATTATGTTATTTCTAGTTGTGGCACACAATGAATAGATAAATAAAATAATAGCTCATGGGGTATGAGGAAATAAAAAAATAATACACATATGTGATTAGAAAAGGTAATTCCAAAATCACATGAACTATTAAATTACATTTTATCCCAAAGGAGATGCCCCAAAATAGAAAAAATAGGCTATTTCTTATAGGGGCCAATGGAGAGCTTTAAATTTCCCTAATGTAAATGGGGACTTGCATGAAGAAGTGTATGGTTGCCTTTTATCCCAAAAGAGGTGCCCCAAAATAGGAAAACTAGGCTATTTGTTATAGGGCCCAATGGAGAGCTCTAAATCTCCCTAATGTAAATGAGGACTTGCATGAAGAAGTGCCATGATTTTGTGAAAAAATGGTATGAAAGCAAAGTGTGTAGGTTAAAGAAGGCATTATACGGAGTAAAGAAAGTACCATGTGCTCAATATCAGAGAGTATATTCCTACTTATTAGGAGAGGGATTTTAAATCAATCGAACTAAAAGCACCTCGTATGTGAGGTGTGCAAATGATATACTTCTTAGCATTGTTGTTTATGTAAAAGATATGATGCTCAGTAGTCCTAATGACATTCATATTTTTTGTTTTAAGATTGTTTTGCATGCCTCTTTTTAAATGTTAGATTTGGGGCATCTGCATCATTATTTGGTCATTAGTGTATGTAAAGCTCATGAAGGCATTGCATTGTGTACAAAATAAATACATTGAAACTTTATTGTAATGTTTTAGCCTTGAGGACTATAAATGTATTGACATTCCCATGGAAAAAGGTTTACAATTGAGCTTTCATAATGTTAGAGATGCATTTGATGCTCGTCTTTATGAGAAATTTATTGGATGCATTATTTATGCATGCATCACTTGACCTGATATTCAATTTTTTATCTCTCGTATGGGCATATTTATGCAAAGCCCAAGATCTAACGATATGCAAGCACTTAAAGTGTATACTTTGTTATTGATTGAAATATTTCTTTGGCAATGCAGGTTGGTGGACTCTCCTTTTTGAGAGCTCCACAATGATACCCATGTAGTAGAAACCATAACTCTGGTGCCACACACAGTACTCTACACAGGAGGTGAAGAATACATAGGAAAAACACATAGTATACTGACCATGAAGATAGCTCCAACCATATATTTTCCATGAATCTCCTCACTCAAGAGTGCTCCATATATTCTGGAGAATGAGTTCTCCTATGCGCAACGGAAGTGTGTAGTGAGCCCTTGTATGTCCAGCACTTGGACAAATAGCTACACCTTAGATAGCTTGCTGCTCTCAATACAAAACTCATATGGACTTGAGCCTTTAGTCAATCAAAGTAGACAAAGAGAGCTTTCTAACAAGCTATAAATAACTTAATTTGGACAAGTTTTGATTAGGAAACACAATTGACAAAGATGAACTACCTGTCCACACAGGTATGCTGAAGAACTGAGCTTCACTCTCGGACTGATAGCTCTTTGAATATATATCCTTTGAGAAAGATATTTGGTGCAGAGAGAGTAGATACAAATAGCTTTCCAGCAAGCTAAAAATCAAGTAATTTGGATGAGTTTTGATTAGGAAACTCAACTCACCAAGATAGACCACCTGTACACATAAGTAAACTGTAAAACCGGACTTTACTCTCTGATAGATATCTCACAGAATATGAATGATCTGAATGAGATATTTAAGACAGTGAAAGTAGATGCCAAGGGCTTTCCAACAAGACAAAAATCACACAATTTGGATATGTTTTGGTTAGGAAAATGAACCGACCAAAATAGACTACCTATCTACATAGGTATAATGAAAAGCTGGACTTCACTCTTTCACTGATATCTCACAAACTACATAAGATTTCAAAGATATATTTGATATGCAGAAAGTGCACAAGATAAGCTTTCCAATGAATGTTTAAACACACAAAATGGTTACATATGTACTGAGATATGAGCTCTGCAACAGAGTTGTGTACAAATTGACGTGCCGCTGGAAGGAGTCTAAGGGAAAACCAAAATGACAAAATGGCTAGGTCCGACTACTGGGAGCTCTTGCCTCTATCTCTCATTGTTTTGAATGTGCTCCCACTTCACTTTTATAACCAATGAGCATGTGAAGAAGTTTGTGCCTTCTTCTTAACTCACCACTTTCTCCACTACATGCTACTAACTACAAGGCAAGATATTGTATCTCTTACTCATCATGAAGTTTTGAATAGACTTTTTCTTTTATTATTTTTTCCTTTTTTTCTCTCCTTTTCCTTTATCTTTATATTTGGTAAATTTATCCAAGCATGGCTCATATGAAAATGAGCTTGTACATTTATCTTCAACACTCCCCCTCAAGCTCATTTGGGAGTTATCTTCATCCATGTCCTGCAAATTTATCACATCCTTGAAGCCTTTGAGTTTAGAAGCATCCAAGAACTTTGTAAAAATATCTGCAACCTGCTCTTTGGTTCTAATGAACTTTATCTCCACAGCTTTGCTCAGCACCTTCTCCCTTACATAATGGTAGTGGACCTCTATGTGCTTGCTCTTTGCATGAAACATAGGATTGCTTGCCAAGTAGATACTTGACATGTTATCACCATATATAGGGATGGTTCCAACTTGCACTCCAAGATCATCCAAAGCTTTTTAATCCACATTGCTTCACATGTGGCAAATGCTAATCCTCTGTATTTAGCCTCCATAGATGAAAGTGCAACAGTAGGTTGTTTCTTTGAGCTCCACGTGATAGGTTGCTTCCTATCATGAACACATAACCTGAGGTTGATCTTCTATCTTCCTTTGAGCCTGCCCAATCAGCATCACTAAAGCCTTTGACCTTCAATTCTTCATCAAAATTGTAAAACAAAGCATGATTAACTATATGCTTTATGTATCTCAACACTCTCTTGGCTGAATTTAAGTGTTCACTTGTCGGGGCTTGCATAAACTGAGAAAGTACACCAATAACATAAGACAAATCAGGTCTTGTAATGTTTGCATAGATCAATGATCCTACAATGCTTCTGTATGTCGTTACATCTTCCAATGGTTTTCCATCATTTGAACAAATCTTTGTATTTGTGTCCATGGGTTGAGTGAGTGGTTTGCATTCACTCATTCCAAATCTAAAAAGAACATCCAACAAGTACTTCCTTTGCATCAAGTAGATGCCACTCTTTCCATAAACAACTTCAATTCCTAAAAAATATTTCAGCTCCCCAAGATCTGAAATTTTAAACTCCTTACCAAGCTTCCTTTTGATATCTTTAATCCCTGTAACATTGTTTCCTGTTATGATGAGTTCATCGACATATATGCAAATATATACCTCTCTATTATCTTCATTCTTCATGTACAACGAAGGATCTGCACTACTTGGGTTGTATCCACACTTAATTAGATACTCTACCAATCTCTGATTCTTTGCTCTTGGTGCTTGCTTCAAGCCATAAAGTGCCTTCTTCAACCTGCAAACAAAATCTGGATGGTTTTCATCTTCAAATCCAGCTGGTTGACTCATGTATACCTCTTCTTGTAGTTCTCCATTGAGAAATGCATTTTTGATGTCGAGTTGATATAACGGCCATCTCCTTGAAGCACCAATTGCTATTAAGGTTCAGATAGTTCCCATCTTTGCCTTGTGTTTGTTTAAATCCTTTGGCAACTAATCTAGCTTTATATCTAGCTAGTGAACCATCAGCATTCCTCTTTACTTTAAACACCCATTTGTTTGGTACAATCTTCATACCTTCTTTCTTTGGCACTAGCTCCCATGTGTGATTATCTTTGAGAGCTTTGATCTCCTCTTTCATAGCTTGCTTCCATTCCTTTTGTGTGCAAGCTTCTTCATATGTCTCAGGCTCTTTGTCTTTGATAACCTGCATCATGTATGCAAAATGTGTCGCCATAAAACTATCATAACTCAACCTTTGAGTTGGATACCTTGTCCTTGAAGATCTTCTTTCATTGCCTTTCGAGAGTTGCTTCTTTAACCTATTTAGCTTTACCATTGGAGTGATTACCTCTTCATATTCTTCTTCACTTGCATCTACCTCACTGTTTGGAGTAGCACTTGCATCTTTGGCTCTATTATGAGCTGAATTTGGAGACAAAGGATGGCTCCCCCTCCATGTTGAACATTCTTCATTTAATGTAGATGCCTCTGGACCTGAAGCCTTTGTGCTTGATTGTTGAACTTCTCTTTGATTTGTTCCTGCATAATCATCACAATCTTCTTCAAGAATCTTTTCCTTTCCTTTATCTTCATACCATGGTCTTAGTTCATCAAAGACCACATCTCGCGAGACTCTTAATTCCTTTTTTCTAGGGTTGTAACACTTGTATCCTTTTTGCTCCGTCGAGTAGCCGATGAAAATGCATTTTTCTGATCTTGGTTCCATCTTTGTTCTAACTTCTTATGGAATGTGAACAAAGCAAACACATCCAAACACTTTGAGGTGTGTAAGATCAGGTTTCTTACTGGAATATACCTCTTCTGGAGTCAAGTGATGTATTCCCGATGTTGTGCACCTATTCATCAAGTAAATGGCGGTTGTGGTAGCTTCAGCCCAATAGTACAATGGTACCTTCATCTCGTTGAGCATGCATCTTGCAATTTCAGCAATTTGCCTATTTTTCCTCTTAGCTACTCCATTTTGTTGTGGTGTGTACCTACAAGTGAACTGCCTTTTGATTCCATTCTCTTGTAGAAAATCTGAAAATTCTTTGGAGAAGTATTCTCCTCCACCATCGGACCTTAAGGTTTTGATAGACCTTCCTGTTTCCTTTTCAACTTCAACTTTGAATCTTTTGAATATAGAAAACACCTCTGATTTTTGCTTCATACAAAACAGCCATACTTTTCTTGAGTGATCATCAATGAAGGTGACAAAAAATCTATTACCAGCCATTGATGCCTCTTGGGTTGGTCCCCATACATCCGTACGTATCAAGTCCAAGACATTTGGAGCCACATAATTGCTCCTCTTGAATGGCTGCCTCGTTTGCTTTCCTAGTTGACAAGCTTCACATAACTCATGTAGTCCAATGCTATTAAATTTTGGAAGACCTCTTACCACTTCATGTTTGCTCATGTCCTTCAGCTTTGGAATGTTGATGTGTCCTATTCTTTTGTGCCATAAGTCCAGCTCTGAAATCTTCTTGTTCCCACATTGAATGTACATGACCTTTCCATGTGGATGTTGGACATCCAAAGTGAACATCCTTCCTTCTCTTCTACCTCGAGCAATGACCATGAAGCCTTCTTTTGGATTCTTTATGAAGCACCCATTCTCATTGAATATGACATGATAACCCTTCTCTACCATTTGTCCTACTGAAATCAAGTTCTTTGAAATTGTAGGAACATGAAGAACATTAGATAGTACCTTTGCTCTACTTGTATCTCCAAGCCTTATATCTCCAATGTGTTCAATCATGTGTTGAGTATCATCACCTGTTTCAACACATCCTTTTCCACTTGGTACCTGTAGATTAGTGAACAAACTTCCTTGGTATGACATATGGTTACTACAACCTGAATCAATGTACCATTTTTTGTCATCTTCACAAGAGCTTCTATACTCATGTCTCATTGCAAGTAGTGTGTCCTTGCTTCCTTCACTTGAGGTGCTTGCATAGTTGCTTTGGTTCCTTTGATTGCCTCCATTTGGTCTTCCATTCTTCAGCCAACAATCACTAGCATAGTGCCCTACTTTACCACAATGATAGCATGTTATACCTTTATGAGAATTGTAGGAGCTTCGGCCTCTTCCTCTACTTCTACCTTGACCTCTTCCTTGTGTGTTGGCATTTGATGCATCCTTGTTGTCTTCCGAATTGTTTTGATTGTAGTTGGAGTGGTTGTGACCTCTTCCTTTTCCTCTTGAGCCTCCTCTTGAGTTTCTTCCTTCACCTCGACCTGCATATAACATTTGGTTGTGGCTGTCCTTTCCTTTGGGACCACCAAAGCTAAGCTCTTCTGTGACAAGATGAGGGATTAGTTGTTCAAAACCTGGATATACATCTTTCAAGTTGATGGAAATTATAAAAGGCTTCCATCTTTCATCTTCCCTCAAGCCATTGAGAGTATAACACACAAGATCTTCGTCTTCAACCGTTGTGCCAATAGAAGCTAAAGCATCGCTTAGCTCCTTAATCTTCAAAGTATATTCAGTTATGGATTGACTCGAACTTTTCTTGATTGTGTTCAACTCATTCTTGAGTTGAAGTTTCCTAGCTTTGGTATTTGTTGAATGCATGCTTTCAAGAGCTTCCCAAGCATCCTTACCTTTCTCTAGATGTTGAATATGCCCTACCATGGCATTAGTAATGACTTGCGAAATGAGGAACATTCCTCTCTTCCCATTCTTTTGCTTGCCTCCTTTGGACTTCGGTGGCCATAGCTTGATTGATTTGAGGTTGAGCATCATCGCCGCTCACAATACCCCATAAGCCTTTGCCCATTAGGTAGTTGGTCATTCTAAACCTCCACACAGGATAGTTATCCTTATCCAACTTCTCTACTTGTTGGTCCAAGTCAGCCATTCAAGAGTATCAAAGACTTTGAGAGTTACCTCGAATAGTTATAGTCCTTTGCTCTTGCGTTTGTGAAGCTCCTCCTTGTTTTATAGCTCCTCTTTTGCTTTTCTTTATCTCCAGCTATGTTCATGAAGCTTCAGCACCAAGTTTTCTCTGATACCAACTGTGGAGAATGAGTTCTCCTATGCACAACGGAAGTGTGTAGTGAGCCCTTGTATGTCCAGCACTTGGACAAATAGCTGCACCTTAGATAGCTTGCTGCTCTCAATACAAAACTCAAATGGACTTGAGCCTTTAGTCAATCAGAGTAGACAAAGAGAGCTTCTAACAAGCTATAAATAACTTAATTTGGACAAGTTTTGATTAGGAAACATAACTGATAAAGATGAACTACCTATCCACACAGGTATGCTGAAGAACTGAGCTTCACTCTCGGACTGATAGCTCTTTGAATATATACCCTTTGAAAAAGATATTTGGTACAGAGAAAGTAGATACAAATAGCTTTCCAGCAAGCTAAAAAGCAAGTAATTTGGATGAGTTTTGATTAGGAAACTCAACTCACCAAGATAGACCACCTGTACACATAAGTACACTATAAAACTAGACTTTACTCTCTGACAGATATCTCACAGAATATGAACGATCTGAATGAGATATTTAAAACAGTGAACGTAGATTCCAAGGGTTTTCCAACAAGACAAAAACCACGCAATTTGGATATGTTTTGGTCAGGAAACTGAACCGACCAAAATAGACTACCTATCTACACAGGTATACTAAAAAACTGGACTTCACTCTTTCACTGATATCTCACAAACTACATAAGCTTTCAAAGAGATATTTGATATGCAAAAAGTGCACAAGATAAGCTTTCCAATAAATGTTTAAACGCACAAAATGGTTACATATGCACTGAGATATGAGCTCTGCAACAGAGCTGTGTACAAACTGACGTGCGGCTGGAAGGAGTCTAAGGGAAAACCAAAATGACAAAATGGCTAGATCCGACTACTGGGAGCTCTTGCCTCTATCTCTCCTTGTTTTGAATGTGCTCCCACTTCACTTTTATAACCAATGAGCATGTGAAGAAGTTTGTGCCTTCTTCTTAACTCACCACTTTCTCCACTACATGCTACTAACTACAAGGCAAGATATTGTATCTCTTACTCATCATGAAGTTTTGACTAGACTTTTTCTTTTATTATTTTTTCCTTTTTTTCTCTCCTTTTCCTTTATCTTTATATTTGGTAAATTTATCCAAGCATGGCTCATATGAAAATGAGCTTGTACATTTATCTTCAACATATATGTCATCATAGAGAAGTTTACCTCCAGGTGCAATATTGGTAATAGCTGTGCAAAACTTATCTCATGATGATGGCAATGTCATAACAACAAGACGGCTTTCATTTCATTATCCATCTCCATTTTTTTAGCTTGTAACAGAGATTATATAACATCAAATGCATTTAGATGAGTAGCAACACTATCTATGTCCGTCATGCGAAGGTCATATAACTTTCTCATCGGATACACTTTATTTGATGCCATTTCTTTTTCATATGTATTACATAATTTGTTCCAAAGCTCCTTTGCACTTTCACAATCTAATACTATAAAATAAACATTATTTGTCAGGTGCTATGGAATTGTAGACCTATCCATTTCATCCAACTCATCCCAATCATCATCATCCATATCAGCATGCTTCTTTGAAATTCGATTTACTCCCTTCCATTGTCTCCTCTAAATCAGCACATCTTTAATCTAATTCTTCCATAGAGCAAAGTTTGTGCCATCAAATTTTTGGATCTCAAAATGGTGTTTGCCTTGCAAGTTATAGCTCCTCTTGGGAACATAAGCACTAGACCAAGATCCATCAGATATGCTTGAGATTTTTGATGCCATGATGATAAAGAAGTGACTAGAATGAAAATGGATCTAGAATAGTCCAAGTTCCAATAAGGCTCAAGGAAGGATGACCAAGTTTCCGATTTTGGAAAAAATCAACAATCTCCCTAGGAAAATGGATTAATGAATAGTAATGGCCAACCAAAAGGATTATGTGAGAGTGAATGTGCTCTCATCACTAAGTCTATCAAGGAGTAAATTGACCACTATATAGTTGGAAAAACCAAAAAATTTGGAAGAATTTTTGCGAGAGCCTCCTCTGAAAAATGAGCATATGAACAATGTCAAAATCTCATAAAACTACAAGTATTCACATGGAAACCTACATAGTGAATCATTGACTCCACTGCGTATAATCAGTTACCCAAAAGAAGCCAACTAAGCTTATCGAGCATCTATGAACAACTAGAATACATCTCCTATGGTAAGGCTAGGTAAGCCTTCCACCTGCATCACCAAAGAGACACTCACATCTGGGTGTCTCCCAATTATGAAAACCTCACCACGACCCTCTTTATCAAATGTAAAATGCTTTATGCAAAAAACATAACCGCTATATCAATGACCACATGGACATACATAAAAAGTATCCACAAAAGTGTACATAGTGTGTATCTGCTCAATATATGCACTAAAATGGAACTCAAAGTCAGAATTCACAACCCAAACACTAGCTAAGAACACCTAAATTTTCTATCAACTCGGTTCTTTAAGCTCAAGGAACCTACATAAACTTGTAGTGGCTACTCCCACCACAACAGGAAACCTTTCAAGAAACTTGTAGATTTACAAGTTTGGCTGGAAACACACTCCCAAATCTGAATATTTGACTTGTTTTAGAAGTATAAAGAAAACTCTTTTTAATGTTCTTGAACTTGTGTAAGGAGAACTATGCATGAAAGTACTCCAAAATGGCTCCAAAAATTACCCCAAAAAATGCTTCAAAATAATTTTGTAAAACAAAGAATGTAGCTTTGAGGGCCAAAAAAATGTTCAAGGTAATGTGAACCTTAGTCTTTCCCCTTCCTCAAGCACCACAAGATTGTAGCTTTGTGGCAAGAGCTTTGTTGATTAAACGAGCTCTGGGGGGGAAAAAAGTGGGATGGGTGACCTCACAAGAAGTATCGAGAACCTCCATCTTCCTAGATCGTTGAGGTCCTCCCTCACACGTAGCGAACGATGACTTCAATGAATTGGATGAAAATGTATTCCAAGGTCTATGCCTTGGTCGCAGCAAGTGAAGGAACAAATCTTTTGCATCGAAATCCTCTGATACCAGTGAAGTATTTCTCTAGCAATGCATGTTGGTGGGCTCTCCTTCTTGAGAGCTCCGCAACAATACCCTTGCAGTAGAAACACAAACTCTAGCACCACACACAATACTCTACATAGGGGTT
The DNA here is from genome assembly GCA_020310875.1 of Ceratopteris richardii. NCBI lineage: Eukaryota > Viridiplantae > Streptophyta > Polypodiopsida > Polypodiales > Pteridaceae > Ceratopteris > Ceratopteris richardii. The sequence continues at coordinate 57,967,435 of CM035425.1, read as the reverse complement.
TAAGAATACATAGGAAAAACACATAGTACATAGACCACAAACACAGATTTCTTAGGTCATACAAATGTGGTCAAACTTATAGTCTGTGGTCAAGCAAGTAGCTTGACCTAGTGGTTAATTCAAATGGATGTGAAGGAGAAGGACTTGGATTTAAGTCCTATGAGAGTTGTGGGAGAGTATTTTTTCCCCAAGAGCTCTAGATCCATCTAGAAGGATCCACTTGAGTTAACTCAAGTAAACTAAGATACTTGGAGCACATGTATTTACATAGCCGACACTTGCATGGATAGTATCAACCTGTCAGAAAGTACAGTGCCTTGGAGAAAGATTTAAATAGAGGCATACAGTTGGAGGAGATTCATGTCTAGCACATGTTGGTCTTGGTATAACTTCAATGTTTGATATTGTTAAATGAAAACTAAATTTTGGGCAAGCATATATGTAGTGAAATGAAATCAAGTAACATGGATACTTTCATGTATTCATACGCAACCTCTTCTACTTCACGCATGGAAAAGAAGGAATGCTTGTGCATTCCTCTTCCCAAAAGAGTGTTTTCAATGCACAATTTAAATATAAAGATGACTTTTTGCACATCATAAGCTTCCTTATTCTTCTACCATGTGCAAGGATGAAATTATTGTTTGGCAAGAAGTTTCAAATAATGGATCTCAATCGATCCACAAGCTTTCCCAAAATAATTAGAAATAGATGAACATGATAGGACAACTGAATGAAGCTTTCCTTATAAAATATATTTAGTTAAAGATAGAAGTTATCACATAATCATAACTTAAGATTCTTTTCAAGTATATCTTTCTAAAGAAAAAGACATACCCATCAACATTAATGCAATTGATGGGTTAGAAAGAGAAAATAAAACATCTTCAAGGAAATAAATGTTTAGTCAATAAGTAAACTTTTGTAGAAAATAGCTTCATTGCATGCTATATTTATGAATACTTGAGATCCCTAAAGGTGGTTGCAAACCACAAAATTAGATAGGGCATGCCCAAATTTTCATTTATCCAAAGGAAAGTGTGAAAGTAAAAAAGGATTTTGAATCAAAGTATTTAGCCTACAATTGTGGGTATGATAATTGATTTTGTGGAAGGTAAAACTTTACCCTTAAATGTATTTCTTGAAAGCTGAAATCTAGAAAGCATTAATGGATGCTTAGATTTAAATAGTAAAGAGATTGATGTAAAAACCCCTAGGATAGCTACTTAAAGCTTCAATAAAAAAAAACTCTTGTCACTACAAACTGGTTGAGTAACAACCAATAGTAGGTCTTGAATATTTGTTTTCTTTTAAAGACCCTTGAAAATAAGGATGGATGTTTATTCCGTCAAAAGTTTTCAAGCTTTTGAGACAAACTACATTCCAAGCACAAGAATGTGGAATGATCTTGTGATAGAAGCACTTGAAACCTAGTAAAATTCAAGATATAGATAAAGCCTTGACTTTAACTTTTTAGAGGACTTAAGTAAGAAGGAGTAAAGATAAGAAACTGCGATGTGAGGTAATATGTTTGGTCGCCCCACTGTCAAAGTACCAAACATCTGAGTCCACTGCAGACATGCACTGCTCATGAGAAGATGGGTCAAAACTGCAAACAGTAGTAAACGCCCATTCTTCTTCCTGCACAAGATTAGCAGACTCTATTTTTGGTGTAGAGGCTTCTGCAACAACCATTCCAGCCTCCTTTTTCTTTGCCTCTTTTGCCGCCAGTTTTGGACAATTCTTTATGATATGATCATTCCCTTTACAGTACTTGCAAAACAATTTCTGCTTTTTTTATTTCTTCTCATCTTTATCCTGGTTCTTCGAATGTGCAGCATTTGCAGATTTCTGCTTACTAGTAGAAGAGCTCCATTTTCCTTTGCCCTTCTGACTAGCCAGGAAAGCTTGATCTGCAACACGCATAATGGACCTGTTCTGCCTGGACTGATCTTCCTGCAACAGAACAGAGACTAACTCATCAAATGATAAGGCATTCGGATTTCCTTTCATCATCAACCGAAGAGTAGAAGCAAAACTCTGATATGAATCAGGAAGACCATTCAGAACGGTCTGCACAAGTGAGCTATCTGGTATAACCTCATCAGCAAAAATCAACTATTCCTTCAAATCTTTGATCTTTGTTAGGAAACTGTCCATAGAATCACCTTCATTCATGTGCTCACTCTCCAACTATTTTCGGAGGTAAGCAACACGAGCCTCATTCCTAGCTTGGTACAATATGGTAAGTGTATCCCAAGCATCCCTAGCTGTTTTGCAAGAGTGAATATGAGGAATAATGGCACGTTTGACAGACAAAGCTATCAATGCATGTGCCTGGACATCTCTGCCATCCCAACGAATCTGCTCTGCAGTAGGTGCAGCAAAAACAGCAGCACGAACAGGAATCTGCACAATATCATCTTCGACATCATCTTCATCAGCTCTAGCACCTGTATTCGCAGTACCTGTTGTTACAGGTGTAACAGGACATCTTTCAACACCCTACACAATGTTCCACAATCCTTTTGCAACCAATACATGTCGCATCATATAAGCCCATAATGGGTAGTTGGTACCATCCAACTTATCCTCAACAGCCAACATACGGAATACATCACTGCTTTCAGCCATGGCTGGTGACTAAAATACCTTGATGCAAAAAATTGATTGTATCTTAAAAAGTTGAACGGAATTGCCCAGACGAGTTTTGCTAGACCTGTAGCAGACTTCGAGACGCTTATACTGGCGGACAAAAACTGGTATATACCTTTGGCACAAAAAGATGAAATAGCCTGCACAAGCGCTACGATAGTGCGTTCGGAGGCCGAAACGAGCTCAGATCGTGATTTTGGCAAACGGAGGCGTGTCGATGGCGCCATAGATGAAGCGACAACTTGCTCTGATACCAATTGTTGGAGTTATATGTCTGCGGAAGCACACGAACAGCACAAGGAAGAAGAAGAAGCTTGGAGCATAACACACAAGACTGAATGTATTACTAGAGAATGTACAAAGATTAGTAGCCCATTAGGGCAATAGGCGTATATACAAGCCGGGGGAAAAAAACCTCCTAAAGAGGGAAAAAAAGTGCCCCGGTGGTCCTAGTGTGTTCACACACATCACTACCTAAATATATCAACAAATCTTTAGGTTCCTATTCATGTTGCAGTTCTTGTTGCACCTACTGTAGAGGAATTTCATTGGCATGACAGATATGCTCAAGCACATGGATTGATAGCCTTGTCTATCAAACATGCCATTGTTCCTCATGTTCACTCTTGCAAAACAGCAAAGGATGCTTGGGATACACTTACCACTTTATACTAGGCAAGGAATGAGGCTCTTGTCTCTTACCTCCGAAGACAATTGAAGAGTGAGCACATGAATGAAGACGATTCCATGGACAATTTTTTGACAAAGATCAAAGATTTGAAAGAGCATTTGATTCTTGTTGATGAATTCTTATCATCATAGTTTGCTTATGCAAACTGTTCTTAATTCTCTTTGAGATTCATATCAGAGTTTTGCTTCAACTCTTCGGTTGATGATGAAAGGAAATCCAAATGCCTTAACATTCAAGGATTTAGACTGTGTTTTGTTGCAAGAAGATCAGTCTAGACAGAACAGTTCTATCATGCATGTTGTAGATCAAGCTTTCTTAGCTACTCAGAAGGACAAGGGAAAATGGATCTCATCTACTAGCAAGCAGAAATCTACTAATGCTACACAATCAAAGAGGGAAGACAAAGATGAGAAGAAATCAAAAAAGCAAAAATTGGTTTGCAATTATTGTAAAGGAAATGATCATGTCATAAAGAGTTGTCCAAAACTAGCTACAAAGAGGCAAAGAAGGAAGAGGCTACAATGGTGGTTGCAGAGGCCTCTACACCTAAAACAGAGTCGGATAATCTTGTGCAAAATGAAGAATGGGTGCTTACTACTATTTGCAGTTTTGACTCATCTTCTCATGAATAGGGTATGTATATAGTAGACTCAGATGTTTGGTACTTTGACAGCGGGGCAACTAAACATATTACCCCACAACATAGTTTCTTCAGTTCACTTGAGCTTGCCCCTACAAGGAATACTATCACATGCGCCAACAACTCCTCTTATCCTATCATGGGAGTTGGTAAGAGCATTTTGACTACTAGTGATGGTAGTTCTTTTACATTGTCAGATTCTTTATTTGTGCCAGGGATCAAGAAAAATATGTCATCAGTTTCATCATTGACCAACATCAACTTGGTTGTGAAATTTGTTGATTATAGATGTATGTTCATGATCTTTCAAATGGCAATGTCATTATTTCTTCTAGCATTTTATGCCATGGGCTGTATGAGCTCATAGATGATGCAAAAATTTGTGAATGATTTTGCATGTGCAGTTCAAGATTCTTAGGCTCTGTGAGATGCAAAGCTTTGGCATGCATGCTTTGGTCATATGAAGTTTGCTATTTTGCTACACTTGTAGAAATCTGAAAATGGTGTTCTCTCTACCCAAACTTGAGGCACCTTGTAGACATGTATGTGAAGGCTATATTTTGGGATAAATGTAGCATTCATCCTTCCCAAAAGATGGTTTTGTTTGAGCTACTCAGAAATTGCAGCTCGTTCACAGTCTCTATGGTCCTATATAAACACATTGTTTTGGGAAATTCACTTACTTTGTGGCTTTTGTTGATAGCTTTTCTAGGTATTCATGGGTGTATCCACTGAAAGCGAAGACTGAAGTGTCTATGTGCTTCAAACAGTGGTTTTTGGTGAAAATCTATTAGCATGTAAAATGGGCATCCTTCATTTTGATCTAGGGAGGATATATATCTTCTTATTTTAATGCATTTCTGGCTGAATGTGGGATAAAACATCTTTCTAGTCTCATATACACCTCAATAGAATGGAGTTGCTGAAAGGAAGAATAGTTCACTCATGGAGATGGTGAGGTGTATGGTGAAGAGTGAGGTTTTACCACATAGTTTCTAACTTGAGGCTATTATGTGTGCAACATATGTACTTAACGGGTGTCCCACCAAAGCATTGCAATCTATCACTCCATATGATGCTTGCCATGGTGGCAAGCCATATGTTGCCTCATCTACATGTCTTTGGTTTTTTGGCATATGCATTAGTGCCTGAACAACAATGCAAGAAATTGGATGACAAAGCAGTGAAATGTATTTTTGTTGGGTAGAGTTTTGAAAGCAAAGGCTGCCGTCTATATCATCCACAAACTAAATGCATTTTGGTTAACGATGATGTTTTTTTCATGGAAGATGCAATTCAGCCAATACTTTCATGTACTACGGAGACATCAGTTAGCTCCAAAGATGTGTATGACACTTTGCTACCTCTTTTTACAGATGGACAGTCTAGTGCTAGTCCAAATGAGGCAATTTCTTGGCCGTTATAGGTTTCACATGATGATGCAAATCATTCCATTTCTGATGCATATTTACATGATGCACTTATTGATGAGAGAACTGATATAGAGGTGACAAAGACTATGCCTAAATGATTGGTGCAAATTTTGTGAGATAGCAAATTAAATGCACTTCTATCATATCATACTCTTTTAGGCTCTCATAGTGCTTCTTTTGCATCATGTTGCTATGCTATTGTTACCTCTAGTCTTTGTGATGAGAATGAGCCTATTTTGTTTGATTGAGCACAAAATTCACAAAAATGAATGCTTCCATGCAGTCAAAATATGATGCTATTATGAAGAATGGTACTTTATCTTTATGTGATTTGCCTCCAAGCAAAAAGGCAATTGGCATTAAGTGGGTATACAAGCTAAAGTGTAAACATGATGGAATAGGTAATAGGTATAAGGTTGGGCTTGTTGCAGAAGGTTATGCTCAAGAAAGAAGCATTGATTTTGATGAGACATTTTCTACCACATGTTGAATGACTATTGTCCATAGCATCTGTTTACTTGCAGCTCATCATGGTTGGAATGTACATCAGTTGGACATTAAAATAAAATTTTGGAATGGTGACTTACATGAAGAAGTGTATGCGCTTTAGCCCCATGGTTTTGTGCAAAAAAAGCACGAAAAAAAGTGTGCACGTTGAAGAAGGCATTATATGGTTGAAGCAAGCACCACGTGCTTGGTATGAAAAGATACATGCCTACTTGATTGCACATGGTTTTAAGAACAATCCAACTGAGAGCACATTATATGTAAATAGTGAAAATGATGTGCTTCTTATGATTGTTGTCTATGTTGATGACATGTGTGTACCTAAGTCATGAAGTCTTAGGGACTTGTGTCAACGAGACTAAAACTCATTTGCCCCACAAGTGCGTATAGTGGTGGATCGATACACGTTTAATTATCAATCCGAAGAACCATATGAACCAAGTGTATGAGGACGTGTGCACACATGATGGAAAGTGTAGTGGCTCAGCTACAATGCATGTGAAAAGACTAAACTACCTCTCCAACTCAAGGAAACTGTGGAAATATCTGTCACGATACCACTTACAGTAGTAAGTACAAATTTGAATGTTTCTCCCAGCTTTGAACTCTAAATATGGGCAATAGTAGGCGCCTTTCCAAGCTCTCGAGTGAAATTTTCACTCGCATCTGACAAATGCTCTTCAAGTTATGGGCAAAACAGTGAATGGCAAGAAACACCTACACTCGTTCCACAACTCGTATTCGTTCACACACACACTACAGTAGTTCAAGAGTGATGGGAAGGGATAGACAACAGTCCTACATGCTCATTTCAAGCATTAGACACACACACAAAAATATCATAAAGAAGATGGAAATCAGCAGGAAAGAAGCAAATTCGAATTTCAGCTCTCCCTCTTCACAATGGCAAAAAGCCTTTACAAAGAGTCACAAAGTGACTTATATACATGTGACCTAAAAATGGTCCTTTCACACATGAGACTAGCACTTTATTGATTAATCTCTAATTTCCTACTACTTTACAAGAATTATGTTACAAGGATTTGGGGCTTATGCATCTAGAGGACTCCTCTAGTGCATGTACATAGCTTCGAGGGATTTTCCTAGGATTTTGAAGAAGAATTTCTATGCCATCAATTTGAAAATTTTGGGGCTCCTCTTTTGTGCCTCTTTTATCCGCAACACTCTCCCCCTCTTTGTCTCGGTCGACCCTTGACAGGCTTTGCTTCTTGTCTGCAGCTTGTTTGTGGCTCCTTAGTACACGCACCCAGTGGTTGATGAAGCGATAAGGATTTTTGCGCAATTTGTTACTTTATCCGAGCTTCGTCTTTTGTTTCTATAAGCCCCTTGGTATTCCTTATATTCATAACTCTAGGTTGCTGTATTAAGTCGGGCTGCCACGCACGCCATCAGTGGCTAAGAATGTGATATTCTTATTCACTCTCTTCAACTTTTCAGGCTCGACCTCTTTCTAGCTTTTGGTCTTCGGATATTGCTTTGTTCTCACACATCTGACCCTATTATATTTTCTGGAGCCTGTTTATTTTTTCCGTTGCACACATTACTTTGCCGGCCTTTGCTCTCTTCTAAGTTAGCATTACGTTTTAAAGGTCCTGTTCTTAAATATTCTTTGTCATCCTCTGGGACCTGATGTCTTTCTTTTTATTGCATGCATCAAGTAGAGGGAGAAGCGTCTAGAATTCTCAAACAATTGGTTATCTTATCCAATGAAGAATCCTTTGTGTATTGTCTCCCTTCGAAAGAGCCTGGGTGTGATTCTTTTGTTTCCATTCTTTGGGCCCTAGTCCTTTGGTGTTGTCGCCTCATGTGTTGCTTAGCCTGTTCCTTTCTTTCCACCGCAAGGAAGTTGTGTGCAACCTCCCATGAAAAGTCTTGGTTGTTATTTCTTTATCTCCATTCCTCAGGACCTGGTTCTTTGATGTTGTCACCTGATGTGTGCCCCTGCGGGGCTTTTTAGGGGCTTTTTTTCTCACTGTGCCATTTTAGCCTTTGATCTCCTTCTTCTTCTCTTTTTGCTTGATTCCCCTTCTATACATCCCTCCCCCTAAACTTTGTCATCCCTGACAGGCTTTTTGTGGCGACGTGCATATGTTTGTATGACTTTCTGTTCTCTATGGTTAAGTGAATTTTCTTGAAATATTTGGCTCGACTTTACTCCGTCATCTGGTGCCTATCTATGGTCTACAAAGAAGCTTAATTCGTAGGCTACCAGTCGTGCATTTAAGTTAGAAGATATTTTGACAAAGATTTCTGAGTCCATTTCAAAAAATCCTGTAAAAAATGCCTCTTCGAACGGCTACAAATATGGACTTGGCAAAAACATGAGTCGTGAGTATATGGCCATGAGTGTTAATCGACTAGGGATATTCGATAAATCAAAAACAAGAGCATCCGATCCCTGGTTAATGCTGATGAAGTTCAAAAAAGTATACTGAGCGTGTTGAAATACCTTTATTACAATAAGTAACATACTCAAAATTTTGTTAGTCATCTTTATGGCTAAGTCTGGTACTGTGGCATATCTGTCGATCCAAAATTGGATTGTTTTCACCATGTACTCTTCGGTTGGTAATAGTAATTATGGGGTGGACTTGGTAATAATGGATAGTTTAGCCATTGATGATTTAAGCTTCCTTGGCATTGTGCTTCCCAAAATTGCATCCAAGAGCATCTTCTGGGTACTGGGAAAAAGGAGGGATTGACTTGAAGTACATATGGTGTCGATTCCCACTGTACCCTTAACGTAGGATTCTTTTCCAAAAATTTCCGTCTCCAAATAGGGTATGCCTTATCAAATTCCTCTTGTGTGTAGGTAAATGTCTGCATGTTGAATTGCAGATTGCGATCCGGCTCTTTATTGGTGGTCGTCTTTATGTACTGGCATGTTTGTTCTTTTAATAAACCATAAGGTACATTGAAAGGTTTCATAACCTCTTCTAGATTCTTGCTCTCAATCTTTGCTTCTCTCATTAATTTGATTACTTGTTCTTCAAATTCTTATGTAAGTTGGGACACTAGTAGTGCCCGCTCAGTTCGGCTTAGTTCTGCAATAACCCGATTATGTCTCTTAGTGTGGGTCTATCTTTCCTCCCTTATCAATGAATGATGCATGGGGGGAGAAAGAGAACATACCTCAGTCTCCTCAGTAGCCATTGTGGAGTGTGGAACTACGGGTGTCCCCATGTTTACCTACTTTTCTAATTGAGCTTTCAATGTAGTTATTAGTCCATCCTTTGCTTTGATTTCTTCGGTGGCTCTCGTCACTTCTTCTTTGTACTTCAAGAGTTCCTCTCCTATGGCAGCAATTTGATTAGCATCTTCATTGCATTGTACTAGGAATTTATTCTCTGCCATCTTCCACTGTCTCCTAAGTTCATTAGTGTCGTCCATATATCTTTTTTCCCATTTCGCTATGATGGCTTGCTCCTTCTTTAGCTGATCTTCATACTTTGTTATTCGATCCTCCAATGCTTTTGTGTTACTTTCTATCATTTTCGAAGCTTCTATAGGTTGGTTGCATAGTAAGGCTGTCATCAGTTCTTTGTTCCTGTTCCTTAGATTGTCAGCTTCATCCATGTATACCTTGATTTGCGATTCAAGGAGTTTACTTCTAGCATTCATCCGTGCTTTCTCTGTTTCACCAGCCTCAAGTTTTCTTTGTAGCTCTCTTATTTGATCTTGAAGTTTTTGGTTCTCTGTTGCTCCCATGGTGTTTTTGCATTTTGCTTCTTCTATCTCTGATTCCTTGCCTGAGAGCATCTGTTGAGCTTGAATTAATTTTGCAGATAGGTTTTCACTTATTACCTGGAATTGATTTTTCTCTCTCATGGCCTTGTCGTAGTCTGCATCACCTTCAAGCATTAACTATTGAGTATCCATAGCAGTTTGTATCATTTGTTGCACTATCGGCTTGAGCTGAGCTACATCCACATTCAACCATGTTTTGGGGATGCTTGGTTCTTCCCCCATTCATACGTCTCTTCCTTATTCCACATGTATTGTCTCGTTGTGCAGTTGTCTTATTTGGAGATGTACTTCTTGGTCTCTTACTTCTTCTTCATTAGTGGTCGATTTGGTAGCACTGCCTTGAAACGTGACATCCAATAGAGAGGGTTCTGCTACTACCCTTATTGGTGTGAAGGGTTCAGACTCTTTTACTATGTCTTCTACTTTTTCTTCCTTGGGGTTCTTTACCACGACCTCTCTCACTAAAGGAGTCTCTTTGATTTGGATGTTCGATGCTTCATTCAATTTGATTATATGAATACCTTCTTGAGATGCTTCCTACCTTATAGTGCCCTTGATAGGGTTATCAGGCATCTGATCGATCTTTGTGCCTTCCACGCCAAAGTCATCGTGTATTTGATTCAATTCCTCCCATTGACCATCATCCTTGAATCACTTTTAATATCCACATTCAGCATAGATGTTTCTGGTTCTTCTAGTGTGTCGAATGATGAGCTAGAATTCATCAATCCCAATTTTCTATATCTATGAACTTTAGTTAGCCTTTTTCTTTTTTTCGAGTCTTCATGGGCTTGTTTGTAATGATGCCCTTGCACCGATAGGTTTATCTGTCCTTCCATATACTAGTGAGTTGTTTCCATTGCCTTTGTTACTTCCTCTTCCGTGATGGGTGGATTGTCTTCGAGCCTTGTTCTTGGAAGTACATGTGTCCTTTTTAAAGTTGGAATGGCTTCTTCTTCTTGCATCGTCTCCCGTAATCTTTTGGTGCCTCTCATTCTCGGTTGGGAGCTCGTTTCAGCTTCTTCTACTATTTTTACTCCCTTATTTTTCCTTGGGACCATGGCAATCTTTGCATACTTAGCCATTTCTTCCGATGAGGGCACTTCTTTCAAATGTTCCCGAATGCATAAGGCATGATAGATCAGTACTATTAAGGCAATGCTTCCATTCAAGAACTTCTTATGGTTCCACTGTTTCTTTGCTTCGAAGAGTCCTTCTTGAATATATGGTGTCATGTTAACTTGATTCCCTATCTTTCTGATGGCATGAGACAACATTTGCACTATGATCTTCTGTGGAGCAGTATATCTGTGCATGTTTGGGAAGCAAAAATGTTGGTGAATGAGTCGGACTTCCCCTTCTATATCAATACGGTTGATATCTGTAAATGTTCGGGTCTTAGCCCCCCGGATTTCTTCTTTCAAAATTGTATTTCCGTCTTTTTCCCATCCGAAAGCTTCTTTAATTAAGTCATGGGTGAATTGTATGATGACCCACTCGCCTGCTACATCTAGGACTCTTGCTTCAGGTACTAATGGATCATGCAAAGCTGGTTGTAAGGTGTTCATTACTTGTGTGCATCTTTGGAAGTCCGGTTTTTAGATTGGGAGTTCAAAGTACTTTTGAATACTAGCTTTCTTCATAATGTCTATAGTGGATGGAAGTTCATGCACTACTTTGAAATCTTGAGACATCACTGGGAACTAATGGTCCGTGTCCATAATCTTAATTGTTACCAAGAACAGGTAGTCCCTAGTAGGTTGGTCCTCACAAAACCAATGACCTTTTGCTTTAGTCACACTCTGTAAAGGAAATTCTAGTACCTCCTCTTGAATAGTAGCTTCAGAGTCCTCAGACGCCATCTGCACTTGTAATAAAAAGAACATCAGCTTTTTATGGAAGTTAAGTCGTGAGTTATGTGTGTCTCAGTGACATGTTGCTTATTGTGTCACCCCGTTTCCCCTTACTCATTTAAGTAAGATCTCTTACCATACATCTTTTGATTTATATTCTTGAAAGAAAACAAGGGTTAGTTTAGCCGAAGCATTTATTTATTTACATAGTAGGTTCATTCCTATATAAGTAGAATCTAGGATCTATTCCCACGTGGGAAATGTGCACCACAAGTTTGGTTGAACATATTCTGTGCCAAATGTATGGCCTCGTAGTGTGGCCCTAGTATTCATACTTTAGGTGCATTCAACTCTTCCTGAGTGCAATTGGAATCCTGTTGAATCTATTTTCCTGTCCATGCAACCTCTTGGGTCTCCACATCCATTTTGTAGCTGATGGAGGCTTCATCTTCTCTTGGTTTTGTCGTATTCTAGTTTCTTCTTCTTTCTTTCTTGAAGTTTGATTGGTTGATGTCGTGTTCCTCTGGTGCCTTTCGTGGGTCTTGTTTGGCTTCATGGTCCTGCTTTGTCGGTGTAATATTTCTTCTTTCTTGTCTATCTCTTGACTTGCAATCTGTATGGCCTTCTTCAGAATCCATATGTGCTACCGTGTTTTTTGGGCTTCTACTAATGACTTTGGAAGCCATACTCTCAAAAGTCTTTTTGGTTCCAATTGTGATGAAGAGAATTCGTTGTTTCTCCTTGTCTCCATAAGATGAGTAACCTGTATCGATGTTGACCTTTCTATTTCCCTCATTCGATCCTTGCAAACCTAGCATAGATTTGTACTTCCTGGTTGCGATAATCTGATAGTGGACTTCCACGTGGATGGTCTTCCCTTGTTGTAGGTAACTTTAGGAGCGTCATCTTCACAATTTCTCTTGGATTCATCATTCGTGGGAGATGAAGGCACCTCATCAACTGATGCATTGGTATTGTTAGTCAATCCTTGCTTAGGGTACTCTTTGGATAGACTTTCAGTTGGTTCATTTTTCAACTCCTCTTCTAAGGTTTCTTGCTCGTACTTGATGGTTGCATGCATGTGAGGAAGTCTTTCTTCTAATAAGCTGAAAATTTCCTTATGCCCTATTTTGGCGGAGATGTATCCTTGAGCTAGGTGAATGCTCACTTCATTCTCAATAATCCAATCTTGTTCTAGGATCAAGTTTTCTATTAAATCCTCGTCTTTACACACTAGAACTCGTTGCTCCATAGTGGAATTTCCTAGGTGGAGGAATATTAAGGCTTCTCCAATACATTCTATGACGTGGCCCCCAACACCTATCATGTGAGCTTTAGTCGGTTTCATGATCGTTTGAAGCTGCGTAATAACCATTAGTCGAATGCAGTTGATTGATGCTCCTAAGTCTATCAATGCATATATTATCTAGTATTTGGTAATTCCAAGAATTGAGTCAACAATCCATACAATGGCTTGGAAATTATAGTGTACATGTGGATAAATCAACGATAGTATCCACAATGACCCATAAATGCTTGCACTTCCTTTGCATTTTTTGGTCTTGGAAGTTCTAGAATTACTTTGATCTTGTCTTCATCAGTAGATATTCCATTCCTAGATACGATGTGCCCTAGGATTTTTCCTTGTCTCACCATAAATATGCACTTGTCAGGATTCATGCATACTCTATATTGTTGGCATTTTTCAAATATTCTTCGCAACTCCGGAATATGTTCCTGTCTCTGATCTGAGTATGTACATAAGTCATCTACGTATACTTCTATACTTAGCCTTAGGAATTCTTTTAAAACGTGACAAATCAACTATTGCAAGGTAGCAAGGGCATTCATGAGTCCAAAAGGCATCACCCTGAAAGCATAGACTCCCCATTCAGTCGCGAATGTGGTCTTGTGTTGGTCCTCAATAGCAATAGCTACTTGGTTGTATCCTGAGAACCCATCCAAGAAGCTATAGGCATCCTTAAATGCAACTCTTTCCAAGAGGTGATCAGTGATAGGTAATGGGTAGCTATCACCGATCATGGTTGCGTTGACTTTCTTTAGATTAATGCACACTCTTAATTTCCTATTCTTTTTGGGCACAACCACCAATGGTGACACCCATTCAGTATGTTCTATCTCATAAATAAATCCGGCTGCTAATAGCTTGTCTATCTCTTCCTTATTTTTTGTTGTATAGACATCATTATAAGTGTAAGGGTGCTGCTTTGATGGCTTTGCATCAGGTGTCATTTGTCACATAATCCTAGTAGGAGATGGTTGAGCCACGCCTTAAGAGAGAGGATTAGGAAGTAATCCTCAACCATGGCTTTTGGGGCAAGTGGTTAGCCCATCTCACTCCTAACCGGGAGGTCGTGAGTTCAATTCCCAACATTGGTATCAGAGCCTAGTTGAGAAATTGGGCGAGATGGAGGTTCGCACCTCATTTGTGGGCACTTGGAAAAAGCACTTATCCGTGGTGAGTGTGAAACTGGCCTTGGATGAAGGCGCATAGGCATTTGGGCACCCACGGAGGGTGGGATAGGTCCAAATTTGGTCCATGTGCTGAAGTTTGAGGTTGGTGGAAGCGCTCATGCATGGAAAGTGGGTCCAAGAGTTACAAGGGTCCACAAGTGAGCATTGAGGGCAATGCTTAGTCTAAGGGGGGAGGAATGTCACATAATCCTAGTAGGAGATGGTTGAGCCACGCCTTAAGAGAGAGGATTAGGAAGTAATCCTCAACCATGGCTTTTGGGGCAAGTGGTTAGCCCATCGCACTCCTAACCGGGAGGTCGTGAGTTCAATTCCCAACATTGGTATCATAGCCTAGTTGAGAAATTGGGCGAGATGGCTCAACCATCTCCTACTAGGATTATGTGACATCATTGGTATTCGATGAGAACAAATGGAGGGCTTCACACCTTTAAGGTCCTTGTAGGTCCATGCAAACACATCTCGATATTCTCGAATCAATTTTATCAACTCTTATTCCTCCTCAGGTGACACATCCTTTCATATGTACGTGCATCTTTCTTCTCCATTTTCTATAGTCACTATGATTTTTTTCATTTATTCCTTGTTGTTGTATGCTTCTCCTTCTCTTGCTTCCCTCTTAGGCATTTGGATGGCTATTTTCTTGTCCTCTACTTCGTATCTTTTGAAGTGTTCTGGGACTTCAAATGGGTTTTGGGTTGGTTCGGTCTTATCCATGGTTTCCTCATGGTTTAGTACTTCCTGAGCTGCTTCTATTGCTACACCTTGGTTGTTCCATCCTTCTTCTCTGCTTGAATGGCTTCTAAATAGCGTTCCTCTGAATCAAACTCCGGTTCCATCTCTACACTCTCGTATTCCTCCTTCCATTATTTTTCTAATACTTCTCCTGCTTCTACCTCTTGAAGGACTACCATGTAAAAGCTTACATCATAAACTTGTTCTTCTATACATTCATTTATGGTCAATACTTCTTCATTTACACATACATCCAAAGTGGCTAGAATCTCCATCCAGCCGTGCAGTTCGAATGCTTCATCAGGAAAAACTTGAGGCATATACATTGGGTCCTCTACGGGTCGATAATTTTGATGTCCTATGGGTCATAGCTGAAGTTTTTTATCCTCTCTCTTTGCTTCCTTACACATCCATAATTGGGCATCATCGTGCATCCATGATTGATCACTTGAACCAGCACTATGGATTGACAAATCATCTTCTTCCTTGTGTATGGGATTCCATTGTAGTGGGGGTACATCCCTATATGCAAATGTATGCAAATTTATCTTGCTAGTGGTTCCTTGATGTTGAAGGTATAATGAGTCTCTTCCCCAGTCTTGTACTACCCTGAGTTGTCTCATGAAAGGTTGTCCTAATATCATTTCATAATTATTTGCCTTTCCAAATTGACTTATAGCTAATGTATGCTCAAACTCGACTCCACAGGTGGTTAATTTAATTTTTTCCAATATTCCTAGGGATTTCTCTACATGACCATCTACTAATTGAAGCTTCATACACGTTGGTCGTAGGGTTGGCTTTCCCCATTTCTCCCAAATCTCTTTGGTGGCGATACCCACTCCCGCTCCTGTGTCTAGTATGGCCTTGGTCATGTATCCATTGTACCTGATGGGTAAACATGTATTGCCCTCATGTATCCATTGTACCTGATGGGTAAACATGTATTGCCCTCATGTATCCATTGTACCTGATGGGTAAACATATGTTTCACTAAATTCCCCAACCGGAATTTGTATAATAGATGGGTTTTATGTTTCCTTACTTTCCTTTTTGTTCCTCTCATGCTCTAACTTCAATTGTCCCACTAATTGGTTCCATATTTGAGGCTTGACACGTAGTAATTCTTCCACTCTCAATCGACATTGTACTTTGGTCTTTTTGAGTTCTACTAAATTGTGTGAAGTCATGTCCGAAAACTCCTTTTCCTTTCCTCGTATTGTGGGAGCATGGAAGATTATGGTTTCCTTCTCATATTCTCCCTTGTAGTTTGGTAGGGTGGAAATGTTGTGAGCTTCCTCCCTATTTCGGTCTAGCATAGAGACCTCTTCATATATTTCCTCCAAATTTGGCATTGGCTGATAGTCTTCCACATCTAATTCCTCAAAAGGTGGTTTTGCAACTCCATTCTTTTTCCATGGATCTTCTCAAATCCTATTCCACAACTCTCTTGACCAATCATCCTCTAAATCAGGGATTATGGATATTGATTTGTCTTGAAGGCGAGGTAAATCTTCCTTATTTCCTTTCTCTTTTGGTTTCAGGTCCTTTCTTTTAAGACAATCATTGTATTGATCCTCGGATATTTTTGTTTCTGGGAGGACAGGGATAGTCTTTTCTCGAGTGGCCTAAGCCACCTCTATGAGTTTTCTACATATTGCTAGTCTCTCCTTTTCTAACTCCCCTCGTGGGCAAAGTTTCTCATGTTGCTCGACGTTTGGTCCATTCGTGATTCTAGCTTGGTAAGCTTTTAACCACAAATCTAAATCGTCTGGTCTTGGGTCTACTAAAATTGATCCTGGCTTGTCTGGTTCTAGTGTCTGCGGTGAAACGGGGGTTTCTTCCTTAATTTCAGGCTCCTTAGGTTTCTTACTACCTCTTGTGTCCTTCTTGTTTTCCTTACTTCTATTTTTCATCCATTTTTCTCTGAGTTTTTTCCTTCTATCCTTCCACTTTTGGTTTTTACTTGTTTGGATATTCTCGAGTGAATCTTCAGAGTCTCCCACTACTTGTACTCTGGGTTCTAGGTTTTTACTCTTTTCTTACTTCGAGTCTACTTTCTTTCTCGTCCTTTAGCTTGTGCTCGTGTGATGGCTTTCAATGGTACTGTGTATTCCTTCTCATCTCCTGACAATTCAATTACTTCTATCAAGTTAATAGGTGCAGTGTCATGAGTCTTATTGAGATTCTTTGCACAGTCTCTAAATAGGTGTTCCTTTCCACATTCATTGCAATACCCTTCCCAAGTCCTGGGGGGTGGTGGGTTATATGGCCAAGTGCATTCTCTTATAAAGTGATCTCCTCCACATCTATAGCATGGTCCTTTTGGCATAGGCGGTCTGATGGGTGCTCTTATGGGTGCTGGTGCCTTGGTTGTGGTGTACATTAGGGTTGCCAACTCTCGTCCATAGACATTGTCATATCCCTCATAACCATAGTATCGCAGGTCATAAATTTGGTCATACTCCACCACACTGGTGTCATAGGGGTAGTATTCTCCTTGGTTCTGGTCGTATCTTGTATTCATCGATTCTGTACTAGCTACTGATGATGGTGGTACTATGGCTCTCTCCATGTTTTCCTCTGGTTGAGCATATTTAACCAGCACTACATTCTGGGGGAATGGTGGTTGTTATCCTAATACTAGCTGAGGTTGTGCATATTGCCCTTGCTCATATGGCCTAGGTGCTACTTGTGGTCCTGGATAGGAATTGTATCTTGGAATCTCCCTTCCTGGCTCTCTAGATGGGTATCCATATGGCCTATATTGAGGTTGATTTAAAGGTCGTGACTGTCTGTTGAATGGACAATTCTCAGTGGTATGATTAGTGTATTTTTTTTTCTATATGGCAATACAGAGCAGTTCCTTGATGTGGCTGCCTACTGTAAGGATAAGCTTGAGGCATGTATGTTCCTCCTCTTACACACATATGAGTTGGGTGGTCTCCTCCACAAAAGCTGCATCTTCACAACATGGGTATTCTCATTGATGGATGTTGGTAGTTCCGGTATCCATGAACTCGTATCTTCTTGGCTACCAGTTCCGCTAACTCCTCTACATTATTGGAGTTAGATGTCA
Source organism: Ceratopteris richardii (assembly GCA_020310875.1). Classification (NCBI taxonomy): domain Eukaryota; kingdom Viridiplantae; phylum Streptophyta; class Polypodiopsida; order Polypodiales; family Pteridaceae; genus Ceratopteris; species Ceratopteris richardii. The sequence goes on along the minus strand of CM035425.1, from coordinate 57,949,581 downwards.
CTCTACTTCTAGTGTCTTCTGATTTTGTAGGGCTTGGTGTACTTTTGAGATCATCAGCTAGGTTGTCCTATAGGTCAATACACTCTTGAAGGCACTTGCTCAACGTCTACAGCTGCTTCACATAGACTAAAGTTCTCAAAGTCCCGTTCGTCAGCCCGTCTAAGAATAGTGATATCATTTTTTGTTGAGTGGGTCTTTCTGTTACTAGGCATCTATCGACATATTGATTGAACCTTTTGGATTTTATTTGAAGCTATGGATTAAAGACGAAGAGTTGTGCTTAATTCCTCTCTTAGTGAATTCCCCAATGAATTCCTAAAAAAATTGCTCAATATTTCCAAATTGATTGGGATCCAATGGCTGGAACCAAGTCAAAGCCGTTCCTGTGAGAGTGAGTCCGAAGGACTCAGTGCACAAAGAAATCATCCACTTGCTCTGCCCCGAGAACCTGTTTAAATTCAGCTATGTGATCGTAAGGTTCTCCCATTCCGTCATAATGACTTGTCATACACTTAGCCACTTGAATTGGTCTTAATCTTCTTATGGGTTCTGGTGGTCTAGGTATTACAAGAATTGTTGGCCTAATTAGAGGCATTCCAGGTTGCACTCCTAGTGGTGTTCTTGGCCTCACTGGTGGCCGTTGTTGGTTGCCTAGTCCAGGGTGAGTTTGATTGTGTGATTGCAGCCCTGGCATTGTGAATTGCACATGGGTTCGGTTAGGAACACTTCGTTGACTCGTCTGTCCTGACATTGTATTCTCTGGCTCTTGATGCGTCCCAAAAGGGTTATGGGAGGTAGTTGCCTGCTCTCGCGAAGGGAATACTGGCAACCCCATATACTTAAATTGAGTCCTATCAACGGCATCTACCGGCCAATACCTTCTTCGGTTTTTGTCTAGGTATTACTCTAGACTCCTCTTCAGGATCTTTTAACTCATAGAAGGTCATTAGGCTTTCCTCCTATTCTTGTGTGGGTGAGTCAGTTTGTAACAATAAGTTTGATCCATGGATCAAGTAGACCTCTAATAGGTAATCATCTTGAGGTATCGAATCCCCTCTCAAGACTCGAGTCACTACTGATTTTCCTCTGGCCGTAGTTATTAACTCTTCAGGATCCGGTCTTCCTGAGTTTCCTTGTCCTTCTAATCCTCCTCTCTCGTTGATCCGATCTGGATGTTCTGTTACCACGTAGATGTGACCTAATTTTTCCATGTACACACCTCCTTCATACTTGACTGTAGGTCTGGGCACTATTGCTGATTCAGTGGAATTCACCATCCTGGCTACTAATCTATTTAAGCCATCCAGGTAGATGGGGATCTCTTGGGGATTAGTGGACACATATTGCAGAGAGGTGCGGTATTCCCCCTCTTCCGTTGACATGAAGTTCCCCCTAGGGATAGAACCCTGCATGTCTTCTGAAGCCATTGGTATCTCTTCCTCAGAGTCACTAGAGATGTCAGTATAGATAGAGTGATGACTTTCCTGGGTTGCACTTCCTATCGATGAAATAACACTCATCCAGCTACTTAGCACATGTCCTAATCTCAAGTTCATCCACTCTCTTGGGCCTTTCTTGGTTCCCCACTATCCCACAATTGGCTCCTCAATTACCTCTAATTTTTCCCTCAAATGGATTGGTATGTTCTAGGCGATACCACTCTGGGCTATACCACTCTGGGCGATACCACTCTAGGCGATACCACTTCGGCGATACGATACCAAGGATTAACGCAATACGATACTAACTATATAACGATACGATACCTCTGCCTTTGATGATACGATACTAGAACAGTAGAAAATACAATACTAGATTCCTCACGATACGATATCGAAACTATGCACGATACGATATGAGTACACTGCACGATACGATACCAAAATTCTCATGATACGATACCAGATGGTTTGGACGATACGATATCAAAGCTCTGGTGATATGATACTAGAACTTTGAACGATATGATATCCACAAGTCGCACGATACGATACTAGAATTCTCGCGATATGATACCAGATGGGTCAGACGATATGATACCACGTTGGCGATACGATACCAACAATGTGCACGATATGATACCGCTCGATCGACGATACGATACCAACAATGTGCACGATACGGTACCACTCGGTCGACGATACGATACCACTCGATCGACGATACGATACCGTGACCCGAACGATATGATACCAAGTGGACTAGGATACGATACCACCAGATGATCACGATCGCGATACCAACTTGACGATACGATACCACAATGGTATCGCGATACCTCAAGTGGTATGCAATGATACGGTACTAGGCGAGTATCACAATACTAGGGAATTTTGGTATCGTGATACCAAAACTTAATCGACTGTGATACATTAGCCAAAATCACTCTAAACTTAAATGTTTTTGTACAAATATGTTTAGTTCTATCCCCTCCTTACTCTTGACCCTCTATCTCTCTCATAAAATCTCCCAAAACTCTCTGTCCTACCCCGTGATACCGAAAATGATTCCAATCACATGTGCGGGTGGTTATGAATTGATTTTGCTATCAAGAACTTGTGTGGCTTACCTTCAAGTGTGCCTCAACCCAAGTGTATGCTCCCAACTCCTCCCTTTAGCTCACTTTGTGCGATACCAAACTAATGATATCGATCACTTGTTCGCACACGATACCAGCTCCTGCACTAGTGTCAAATGAACTAATTTTTTTGTTTTTTATAGTTAGTGATGCATGAAGCCTACTCTACATTAATTATGGTAATTTTTTGAGATTTTTCTTGATGATTCAAACTTCCTCCTACTCCACTTCTCTCTCTAACCTAACCCTAACTCTTCCCTCTCTTCCTCACTCCTAACCCTAAACCTAAAAACTTATTACACACACCTCAAGGATGTGAAGTAACAAGTGTTGAAATGCTTGATTGCTTGCCGCTGAACGAATTCACCTCTACAAGTACAATTCCTTCACTCCATAGCTATAACCATCACGAAGGCACCTTGGTTGAGTTTGTTCCCCCGCAATGGTGCAACATGTGTACCTAAGTCACAAAGTTTAGGGACTTGTGTCAAAGAGACTAAATCTCATTTGCCCCACAAGTGCATATAGTGCTGGATCGATACACGTTTAATTATCAAACCGAAGAACCATATGAACCAAGTGTATGAGGATGTGTGCACACATGATGGAAAGTGTAGTGGCTCAGCTACAATGCATGTGAAAAGACTAAACTACCTCTCCAACTCAAGGAATCTCTAGAAATGTCTGTCGCGATACCACTTAGAGCAATAAGTAGAAATTTGAATCTTTCTCCCAACTCAAAACTCTGAATATGGCCTATCAGGTGGATTTCAAAGCTCTCAACGAGACGCATCTATTGATGGTATTTTCACTCAAATCTGACAAACGCTCTTCAAGTTATGGGCAAAATAGTGAATGGCGGGAAACACCTACACTCTTTCCACAATTCATATTGGTTCACACACACATTACAGTAGTTCAAGAGTGATGGGAAGGGATAGGCAACAGTCCTAGACACTCATTTCAAGCATCACACATACACACAAAAGATCATAGAGAAGATGGAAATCAACAAGAAAGGAGCAAATTGGAATTTTAGCTCTCCCTCTTCACAATGGCAAAAAGTCTTTACAAAGAGTCACAAAGTGACTTATATACATGTGCCCTAAAAATGTTCCTTTCACACATGAGACCGGCACTTTATTGGTTAATCTTTAATTTCCTACTACTTTACAAGATTATGTTACAAGGATTTAGGGCTTATGCATCTAGAGGACTCCTCTAGTGCATTTACATAGCTTCGAGGGATTTTCCTAGGATTTTGAAGAAGCCATCAATTTGAAAATTTTGGGGCTCCTCTTTTGTGCCTCTTTTCTCTGCAACAACATGCTAGTCACTAGTCCTAATGAGAGGCGTATTGCTGATTTTAAGGTTGATTTGCATGCCTCATTTGAGATGTCAAATTTTGAGCATTTGCAACATTATTTGGGCATTTAGTTTATCCAAGTTGATGGTGGAGTAGCTTCGTGTGAAACAAAATATATTGACACATTATTTCAATGTTTTGGCCTTGACGATTGCAAAATTGTTGCCACTCCTATGGAAATAGGTTTAAGATTGAGTCTTCATGATGCCGGAGATGCATTTGATTTTGTTCTCTATCAGCAGGTTGTTGGATGCTTGATTTACTTATGCATAACTCGGCTTGATATTCAGTGGTTGTCTCATAGATGAACAAGTTTATGCATTGCCCTAGTGTCAAGCATTGGCAAACAGTTAAGTGCATCTTTCACTACTTGAGTGGTACCCAACTACTTGGATTGCCAGATTTACATGATTTTTCTCACTTTGATTGGGATGGCTGTTATTACACTCATGTATCCACCAGTGGACTTTGCTTCATAGTTGGTACCTCATGCATATCTTGGTTCAGCAAGGAGCTGCCTATTTTGGCCACTTCTAGTTGTGAGGTTGAGTATAGGGTAATTTTCATAGCAATTGTTGAGAGTGTGTGGCTCAGATGCCTTATGGCCGATTTGGGTGTTGGTCAGTCTTCTGCCACCACCATCTGCATCGAGAGTCAGAGCGCATTGGTAGTTGTGAGGAACCCTATGTTCCATTCTCACACTAAGCTCATTGAGGTGCACTATCATTATGTCAAGGAGAGATTCTCTGCTAGAGAGATCAATTTGGCATATGTGCCCACACAGGAGAATGTTGCAGACCTTTTCACAAACGCTTTGCCTAGGGAGAATTTCGAATCTTTCCCCAAAGTTTTGGACTTACTTCCTTTTGTGGATTGATTCCACATAGCTTGGCACTTCCTTATACCTGAGTGCTAGCTCCTTGTTCATCGCATCACTCCTAGGGGGGATTTGTTGATATATTTTTGTAGTGATGTGTGTGAACACATTAAGACCACTAGGGGACTTTTTTCCCTCTTTAGGAGGTTTTCTTCCCTCAGCTTGTATACATGCCAATAACCCTAACGGGTCACATATCTTTGTACATTCTCTTGGTAATACATTCAGTATTGTGCATTGTGCTCCAAGCTTCTTCTTCTTCTGTATATTGTTCACGTGCTTTTGCAGACCTTAAACTCCAACATGACACACTGATGTTTGATACCACTCTAGTATCTTGTGGTTTGATGATATTTTAGCTTTACTTCTTGAAAATCCCCTTTTCCAAAAAACCTTTCAAATTGACTAAAATAGAGTACTTGAATCATTTTTGTAAAGGCCAGTGTTAGTCAATTCGAATAGGTAACTGAATTAAAACATCACAATGAGATGTTATATATAAAATAATACATCCAATCTTCAAAGATGCTAAGTCTAAGATGTTGACTCATCCATATGAATTTGCTAAGTAGCAAAAATGGAGAAAGAAAGATCATAGTTCTCTAAGAGACTTTAGAAAAGTCTTGAAGAGAAAAGAGTTGGGAATTTCTCATAAGATTGACAATTTTCAAAAAGTAAAAGTTACTTGTTTGAGAAAGTATCCTGAGTCTAACAAAGTCCATTTAAAATGTGATTTGGTATAGTTACAGTTGACCAAAAGTGTATGGAACATTGCACAAAGTCTTGATAAGGATAGAAATCCCACTCTAGTTGCTAGGTCCATGCACTAATGATGCCCAATAATTGACTAATATCTTGAATCCATCCATCTCACATGCTTGTTTCCAGATAACACATTGTGAAAATAGTGAATTGAATAGGGATGTTTTGTGATCCACCCTTATCATTCTTTACCTACTTTGCATGAGGTTCAACTTTTTAAGTGCAAAGCCAAACGGTGTTTTGAATCATTTGGGAAGGGATCATATATTAGATTCCCCTCTATTCATTTGGAATATGAGGTAAACCCACCATAGAGATGAATATGTTCTTCTAGACTAGAACATGAGGCTTCAAGATATTCCTATAATTTTTTATGGCTCTATTTTTTAAGACAAAAATATTTTCCAATGAGGCAATTATCTTATAAATTGAGGTTATAAACATGAGCCTCCAACTGTTTTAGACATATTTGAAATCAGATATTATTTGATTATTTTCATGTAGGGTGAAAGCCTCAAGATTAGACTTAAGCATAGGTTCATGTCCTCTCTAAAACAAGCAAGTAGCTTGCCATAAGTGAAATGGATGTGAAGGAGAAGTCTTGGCTTCAAGTCCTATGAGATTCATTTGGGAGAGTTATTTTCATGAAGAGCTACAGAGCCTTCTAGAAGCACCCACTTCGGTTACAACTCGAGTTAACTAGGACACTTGGAGCACATGTAATTACATGTTCGACATTTGGATGGATAATATCAATTTGTGAGAGAGGGTAGTCCCTTGGAGAGACAAAAGGTTGGGAGGAGATTTATCTCTCTAGCACATGGCAATCCTAATGCTTTAGTTTAAAAAAAATGTGTGTCCAGAATTGTTTTTTGTTTCATGCTTGGTAGCTCACGCATATGTTGGTTAAGAAAGAAAAATTCCACTAAGACCACTTCTAGTTTTGAGGTTGAGTACAAGTAACGTTTCATAACTATTAATTATTGTGTGCGTTTATGGATGAATTGGGTGTTGGTCAAACTTTTGCGAGCACCATTTATACCACATCACTCATACAGAGGATTTGTTAATATATTTCTATAGTGATTTGTGTAAACAAAGTTAAGAGTTAATATATTTCTATAGTGATTTGTGTAAACAAAGTTAAGACTCTCAGAGTACTTATTTTCCTTCTTAAGGACGTTGTCCCCCCTTCCCCTCTGGCTTGTAAGCATCCCAATAACCCAAAGGGTAACTTAGTTTTACAAATTATACACTTAGACATACACTCTATGTTGTGGTCCTAAGCTTCTTCTTCTTATTCTTCTTGCTATTTTTGTGCATTCTTCATCATCAAACAAGATGCATTCAGTTTATGGATGAAAAGAAAAGACCTTTACTTTCAAAATTATACGCAACAGAAACTTTACATTTCATGTTATCATCCGAATTATAACTAAGAAGCTTATGTATATCACAAACAAAATGTATATTCCAAACAAAAAAATGCACATAGATAATAAATAGATGGCTTACTTCCATGATAATTACATAACAACCTCAACCTAGTTATAAATTCTAAGGCAGAGCTAAATCTTAAACATGTGGCTTTCTGTTTCCTTGAGAGATATGCTTCATCTGTGAACAACACTACTTTATCAAGTTCATATGACAATTGTGTTATCAGGTTTATATGACACTACGCAACTCTGTTTTAAATTCTCTCACCCTTAGAATTTATGACAAGCTTAAGCTATCCACGTCGTGTAGGTGGTTTGATAAAGCTTTGGCCTCTGGAGGCGAAGGTCTAGAGTTCAACCCTCGGGCTGGATATGTAATGGATTTGGCCAGTTTAAACCAGTTGTAACCAAACCTACCAGTTATAACCTAGTCTAATCCTTGCTTTGTGGGATACCGGGGGTTCCACAGGTACTATGCTCATTCACCTATTGCACTTTCAAAGTTAAACCTATGGGAGTAGGTGGCTATCGAACCTCCTTTATAAAAAAAAAAAACCTCAAGCTAGTTATAAATTCTAAGGGAGAGCTAAATCTTGAACATGTGGCTTTCTATTTCCATGAGAGATACCATTTATGTGTGAACAACACCGTTTTGTCAAGTTCATATGAAAGTTGTGTGTTATCAGGTTTATATGACACTACAGAACTCTGCTTTATCCTATTGTTATCCGAAATAGAGGTTCTACATTTTTATGAAGAAATGTACCCTTTTACTTGATCAAAATAGAGGCTGTACATATTTACATGCTCATAATTTTAAACCGTGACTGAAAACTATTTTAAGTATAAGAAAATTCCGGAATTATTTTTTCTACAAAATTCACGCATTGTAGCTAATTATCATGTGATGGTATTTGCATAATAGACATCACTTTGAACAACAAGCTTAAATCTCAACCATAAAATCATCGGTAAAGATAGAATGTTGCAAAAGATGCAATTCTCAAAGACATGCTGAAAAGGTTCTCAACTTTAGGCAAAGAGGAAAAAAAAAACTTGTCCCAAGCCGCTTGGTTGAGTGGTTGGGTCTTTTGCCTTTTGAGGCGGGGGCGAGGGTTCAATCCCCACCGGAAACATGTAAGGGACACATTATCATGGAAACTTGTATATTGTGGCTGATGTGCTACTGTTTGTCCTGCTTTGCGGTAATTATGATCGCAGTCTAACCCAGCTATGTAAACCCTTCTTCTCGTGGGATAAGGGCGTCCCATGGATACTATGCCCTTCCTTGTACAGTTGCAATTTCAAAGTTAAAGGTTGGAAGAGTAGGCCTCGGTTCAATCTCCATTTATAAAAAAAAAAAAGGCAAAGAGGAAGCCATGCTTAAAAGACCGCGACATTCCCTTATGTCACTCCGGCACTAATGGCAAGAGAGATGGATCTACGAAAAGGCACCATAAATCCTCATTCCATATCGAGTTCTCATATTCAAAAGAAACGCCGTCGTCTTTCTCGATCTCTGCTCGCTCTTCTCCATCAGACGCTCGAAAATATCCGCTGCCTCGTCTCCTTCTTCGTGGCGTTCAATATAGCGCATATGCGCCATCACGCACACGGCTCATATGGAAAGCTTTCTTGCTTGTTTCAGACGATGTCAGGGGGTTAGACCGTCTCAGTGTCGGATCGCTTCGCGCGTCACCAAGAAGCAGCCGGCCATAGCAGCGATAACCACCGGTCTGTCGAACTGCAGCATTATAAGCACCGACAGCCGCTGCAACCGTAATACATCGCAGCCCAATTGCGAGAGGTTGCAGAAGGAACCGAATTTCTGTGACGGGCTTGGTATACTCATATACCCCTCATTGCTACTCACTACGCATTCTATCATCCCGTCTCCTGCTTCTGCCCAGGATGCGGAGATCAGTCTATGCTACAGCGGAACCAACTTCAACATATTGAGAAGGAGGTTCCTTCCGGAATTGTGAGTCTCTCTCTCTCTCTCTCTCTCTCTCTCTCTCTCTCTCTCTCTCTCTCTCTCTCTCTCTCTCTCTCTGCTGGTTTGTGCATTGTGATCGAACTCCTTATCATCTTTGAAACAGCTGCTTGATTGTGCCAGGTTTTTTGCGACTGACGCAACCCTCAACGTGACCGTCATTGCCTGTGAATTCGTTAACCCAGAAATCCATCCACTTGGCCTCGACTCCACGACCGTAGATGCAAAAGCTTTTGAAGTCGGCAGGACAGTCTACGTCTTGGGGCATGAGAGGAACAAGGGATCCATCAAGCTCTCTGTGGGTCGCAGCTATGTGCTGTCTCAGAGCAACGCTGCAATCACGATTAGGTCGGAGGGGAAGACGTGGCTGCGAGGATCCGCAGGTTTCGACCGTAAAGGAAACTTTGCACTTATTGTGACGGACTCGAAACCAGAGGAAGATGCGACATTGAGGAATGAGTGTGTGAGCATTCACAGCATCAGGAACTGGCTAGAACCTCAATGGCATGAGAGGTCCGAAACATGTTCCGCCACTGTACTGCAGCCACTTGACTTCAGGCCGAGCATACGAGACGCTGGCTTCTTCCGTTCCGGAACCGAAAGTACAGTCGTGGAGGCCTGTGCCAAATGTGACGAGAAGCACACAAGCAGCGATGGTGCCGTGACGTCGATCGTCCGAACATCATCGATAATCCTGCATGCAGACCATAAGATCTTAAACAAGCAGGAAGCTGAAGGAGATTGCGTAGAGGTTGAAGACGGTGGCCAGTGGTTGAAGACGTCGAGGAAAGATAACAAGGGACATGAAAGCAAGAAAATTGATCATCTAATGATCAAGCCCAGGGGAACACCGAGGGACGAGAGACAACGGACCTCAGGTACTGCAAAGAGCACCTCATGGACGAAGGAAGTCAAGGTGATGAGGGAATCAGAAAATGAAGCTGATCGCTATAACTCTGTCAGCGCTAACAGCTTGAGAGCAAGGACGAAGGCGGTCGATAAGTCAGAGTCCATAGGAGGAGGTTATGCGAACCGGGCCAACGTCTTCAACAGAGCCAACTCAAGCAAGAAGCTTGCACAGAAAGGTATTGAGAATAAGAGAACTAAAGGCAAGCCTGCTTATGTCTTGCGGCAAGATTTACAAAGGGAGCAATTGAAGCCGCTACAGCTGCGGTTGAACGACATCGCCATCGCCAAGTAACCCGATTGTAAACTTATGTAATGTACAGTTAATAGCACACCCTGTCTTCCTCACGTCTCTTTGGTTGTTTTCCTCTGTTTGGCACCCTATGTAAATAGCACCCCCTGTTTTCCTCTGTTTTCCTCAAGTCTCTTTGGTTGGAGATTCAATATCTCATTTTAAAGTATTCTGATTTCTGAGATTGTAAGTCACTTGATTTCTCAAGATTGTAAGTCATCCAATGGCATCCAATAGGAAACTAACATCAAAGAAATCTTGCATATGATGTGCATTGATATAACAAAGACATATGGAATTGTGAAGACCAAATCTGTATTTGTCTTGAAATAAAAGAAAGCATGCATGCCAATGATGCCAACTCTTCAGTTGAACATCTCAGAGAGATATTCAGATTATCTCTCAATGCTTCTCGTACACGGATGGCTAGGTCGGTGGATAAGGTAAATAGGTCCTAATTTCAGGGTACAATACATCAGGGATACTATAAACTTCACAGATTGACACATTTAAACTAAACTATGTGCCACCGGATAACGAATACCTCTTATTATCATAAGACAATGCATTCTTCAACCTCAATTCAATATGCAAAGTGATACATTATTTTATTGACTGTTATGAATCACTACATGAAAACACTTTTTACAATTGATACATACCGCAACCATTGTATGTTGCCAATGCATACATGCTTATAGCAATGTTTATCTGATAAGCATGTTTCAAGGTCTTATGTATTTTTTTTTTCTAAACGTACAATGAATGAAAGACACACACACCCAACCTCATAAGGCCGAGACATCCATACATTTGGATACACTTGAAGGTTAAACATGTCCTGTGAGTGGGACTTGAACCCAGGCACTCTGCCCCATGATGTTCAAGGCTTACCACTACACCACACCTGTTTGGACTGGTCTTTCAAATGCATACATGAATTTGAAGGTGAAGATCAAAGAAATTTTGCTCCCTTTCTCACTCCTATGTGCATGCTTAAGAGGTAAATCAATGCTACCTCTATCTTTGTTACACTTATGTGTTCCTCGTGTAGCTTTGATGTGAACCTTTTCCCTATACATGGGCACTTTTTACTCTAGTGCTGGCTAGAGGTTTTTTCCCCATGTTACCACATACTTGATACTCTCATATGTGGTGGTACTTTGTACTTAGGGATATTATTCAGCTCTTACTTCAGTTCAGTTCATCGATCAATAGAGAGAGCTATTCCAGCCATCGTCTTCTCTGTGTGTCTTGCTGCGTTTGTGCTCCTTGTGTGTGCTTCTTGTGTGTCTCTCACACTTCTACACACACCCAACAGTGGTATCAGAGCAGGTTTAACTTCTTCTCAAGTTTCGGTTTTTCGCGTCGCGGCGCGCGTGCACTTTAACAGTGCAAATCGACTTCGGAGCATAGAAGTGTGAATTTAAGCAGCCCGAAAACATTTCCACCAGGTGCGCTAGGTTTTACCCCCATTTCGAAGCCATTCGTGCAGTCAGAATCGCCATCAGAGTGACGGTTTGTGAGCTGAAATTTCAGCACTCATTTCAGTTTTCGTCGAAGTGAAGATTTTGTCACATTCTTGTTCCTTAGTGAAATGGCGGGCAGCAATGACTTGTTTGGCATGCTTCAAGCTAAAGATAATCTTGATCGGACCAACTATCCGATGTGGTCTTACATGATGAAGCACGTTCTTGTTGCAAAACAACTTTGGAACATAGTGGCAGATGTAGATCGAAGACCGGCAGGTGCTTCTACTTCACAGTCTACTGTCACAGATGGAGCTTCTTCTTCGAGTACAGTGGTTTCTCCTTCTCCACCTACACAGGAGCAGCTTAGATGGGATGGAAAAGATGCTCAAGCTCATGCTTTGATTGCACTTTCAGTGAAGCGTCATATAGTTCCACACATTCGGTCATGTTCTACATCACGATAGACATGGGACACTCTTGCTTCTTTGTATGCCGTGCGTAATGAAGCACGTGTTGCATACTTGAGGAAGCAACTTGAGGATGTATGTATGGCTGAAAATGAGTCAGTGGATGTGTATGTGACACGCATCAAGGACTTGAAAGAGCAATTGGCAAACATAGATGAGATCATTCCGGATGCATCACTCATTTCTACATTGTTGAAAGGATTACCGAAAACTTTTCAAAGCTTTGCTACTACACTTCGTTTGGTTGCAAAAGGAAATCCTAATATGTATGCATTTGATGAGGTTGTGTCTCTTCTTTTGCAAGAAGAGCAATCTAGAGTGAATAGGAGTGGTTTGATTGAAGAAACGCAAGCACTTGCTATCTCACAAAAGGGGAAAAGCAAGTATGGTTCAGCTTTTGGTTCATCAAAACCAAAGCCTCAAGCTTCCTCTTCCACTCATTCCTCTAATGATGGTGATTTGCAAAAGAAGAAGAGATGCAAATATTGTCGGAAGGCTGGTCATACTATTGATGAGTGTAGAAAGCTTGCTAAACGCAATGAAAAGAAGAAGGAATCGGGCATATCTATTGCTGAAAATTCAGCAAATGCAAAGAATGATGAAGCTAACATGGCTCAAGATTTTTGGGCATGTGTTGTTACATGTCATTATGATCCTTCTTTACATTCTAAATGTATGGTTGTGAGTGAGGCTGATTCGGATTGGTTCTTTGATAGTGGTGCTTCAAAGCACATAACATCATGCAAAAGATTTTTTGCCTCTTTGAAAGATGCACCTAAAGGAGGACATGTGGTGTGTGCAAACAATGCCTCTTATCCTATCATTGGAGTAGGAGAAATTGAGCTTACGACTGCAAATGGAGGTGTGATTCTCTTGAAAGATGCATTGTATGTGCCCGGTATCAAGAAGAACTTAATTTCAGTTTCGTTGATTGCCAAAGCTGGACTTCATGTACACTTTGTTGATGATAAGTGTATGGTTCATGATTTCAGCAATGGCGATGTTATCGTGATGTCCGGTACATTATGTAATGGTTTGTATCGCATGGATACATACAAGAGGGCTGCCTCGAATGCCTTAGTTGCTCATACTTCTTCCATGGCTGAAATGGAGCTTTGGCATGCTCGTTTTGGTCATTTAAACTTCAATAGTTTGCTCTACTTGCAAAAGAAGGACATGGTTATTTACTTGCCTACACTTGAGTCCATTGAAAAGCATGCATGTGAAGGTTGCATTCTTGGAAAAATGCATCGTGCTTCTTTTCCAAAAGATAGTCACACACACACTACAAGAGAATTGCAACTTGTTCATAGTGATGTATGTGGTCCCGTCAAGACTCCATCTTTTGGGAAGCATGTATATTTTGTTACCTTCATTGATGATGCTACTCGCCATACATGGGTGTATCCTATGAAAGCAAAGAATGAGGTATTTTCTTGCTTCAAAGCATTTTTAGCTATGGCTGAAAATTTTTCTTTACAAAAGCTTTTGACTCTATGCACGGATCGTGGTGGTGAATACATGTCACATGAGTTTAATGCTTTTCTTCGTGAAAGAGGTATTTCACACCAATGTACGGTGCCATATACACCTCAACAAAATGGTGTTGTCGAGCGTAAAAATAGAACTTTACTTGAAATGGCACGATGTATGGTTAAAGGAAAGCATCTTCCTCATAAGTTTTGGTTGGAAGCGGTCATGTGTGCAAATTATGTGTTGAATCGCTGCCCTACAAAAGCATTGAGAGTCATCACTCCTTATGAGGCTTGGAATGGTCATAAGCCTATGGTTAGTCATATGCGTGTGTTTGGTTGTTTGGCATATGCTCTTGTGCCATCACAACAACGTCACAAACTTGATGACAAGGCAAAGAAATGTATATTTGTTGGTTATAGTGCTGAAAGTAAGGGATATCGGTTGTACCATCCATTGACGAACACAATTATTGTGAGTCGAGATGTGGTATTTGCTGAAAATTCAGTTTTCCCTCTACTTGAATGCAAAAAACTGCCAATAGTTAGCTCACAAGATGTGTTCGATACACTCATGCCTTTGTTCGAAAATGGTGCGCTTGACTATGGCCATGTAGACCAGCCAACTGAGGTTCAAAGGGCTGAAAAATTCCAGCCAAATAGGGTTGAAAATGTGGATAATTTTCAGCCAAACATGGCTGAAAAAATTCAGCAAAAAAATGTCAAAACTGTTGGAAATTTCAAGCCACATATCGCTGAACATATGCGACAAAATATGGCTGAAACTAAGCATGAAATTCAGGCCACGCATGATGTACATATTGAAGATGTTTTACATAATGAACGCATGTCTATCAAGAGTGCACAATCTATGCCAAAGTGGCTGAAACAAACTTTGCAGGACAGCCAATTGAGTGCACCTTTACTTGGTAGAACAAGGTCAAGCTCTCACCATGCATCAAGTAATTTTGTGGATTATTCTCTTATTGCTACAGCATGTAATGAAGAGCCACTTTCTTTTGAAGATGCATGTGACGATCCACAATGGATGAGTGCTATGCAATCAGAAATGGATTCCATACATAGGAATGGTACTTGGGAGTTATGTGAATTGCCAAAAGGAAAGAATGCCATTGGTACAAAGTGGGTTTACAAGATTAAGAGAAATCTCATGGTAGCATTGATCGCTATAAAGCTAGATTGGTTGCCAATGGATATGCGCAACAATATGGCATTGAATATGAGAAAACTTTTGCACCTACTTCACGCATGACTACCATTCGTACCGTGGTTGCATTGGCTGCCCATCGAGGTTGGAAAGTGCATCAATTGGACATAAAAACAGCCTTCTTGAATGGAGATTTGCAAGAAGAGGTCTATGTGAAGCAACCTCCTAGATTTGCTATGAAAGGGAAAGAGCATATGGTTTGTCGCTTGCATAAAGCTTTGTATGGTCTCAAGCAAGCTCCACGTGCATGGTATGACAAAATACATAAGCGCTTGATTGCTCTTGGCTTCACATGTAGTCCGATTGAAAGCACACTCTATGTACGCAAAAATGGGGCTGATCTTATAGTGCTTGTTCTTTATGTTGATGACATACTCTTGACTAGGTCATGTGATGCAAAACTTGACATTCTTATGGCTGATTTGCAGCATACTTTTGATGTCACTTATCTTGGTCTTTTGAGCTACTATCTTGGCATCCAATTTGTATCCGTTGAGGGGGGAATTGTTATGCATCAAGCAAAGTATGTTGAAAAACTACTTTAGCGTTTTGACTTTGAGGATTGCAAGCCAGTTTCCACACCAGTTGAGATAGGATTTAGATTCTCAGTTGAGGATTCCAGTGATGCATTTGACACTTCTCTTTATCAGCAGGCTGTGGGATGTCTTATATATGCATGCAACACAAGGCCGGATATACAGTATGCAGTTTCCCAGTTGAGTCGATTCATGCATAGCCCTGGAATTGTTGGAGATAGACGTCTGCGGAAGCACGCGAACAGCACAAGGAAGAAGAAGAAGCTTGGAGCACAAACACACAATACTGAATGTATTACTAGAGAATGTACAAAGATAGGTAGCCCATTAGGGCAATAGGCGTATATACAAGCCGGGGGAAAAAAACCTCCTAAAGAGGGAAAAAAGTGCCCCGGCGGTCCTAGAGTGTTCACACACATCACTACCTAAATATATCAACAAATCCCCCCTGGGAGTGATGCGGTGAACAAGGAGCTGGCACTCATCTATAAGGAAGTGCCAAGGTATGTGGAAATCACTCCACAAAAGGAAGTAAGCCCAAAGCTTTGCGGAAAGCTTCAAACTTCTCCCTAGGCAGAGCCTTCATGAAAAGGTCTGCAATGTTCTCCTGCGTGGGCACATATGCCAAGCTGATCTCCCCAGCAGAGAACCTCTCCCTGACATAGTGATAATGCACCTCAATGTGCTTAGTGCGAGCATGAAACACAGGGTTCCTCGCAACTGCCAATGCGCTTTGACTGTTAGTGAAGATGGTGGTGGCAGAAGACTGGCCAACACCCAAATCAGCCATAAGGCATCTGAGCCACACACACTCAACAGCCGCTGTGAAAGCTGCCCTATACTCAGCCTCACAACTGGAAGTGGCCACAGTACGCTGCTTCTTCCTCAACCAAGATATACATGAGCTACCAAGCATGAAGCAAAAACCACTGGTGGACACACGAGTGTCATAGCAACCAGCCCAATCTAAGTCACAAAAAGCATGCAAATCTGGCGGTAGTGATCCCCCCTTGGGATAAAACAACCCAAGTAGTCGAGTACCACTCAAGTAGCGAAAGATGCGCTTAACCGCTTTCCAATGTGTGACTCCTGGGCAATGCATAAACCTGCTCATCTGTGAGACAGCAAACTAAATATCTGGCCGAGTAATGCATAAGTAAATCAAGCATCCAACAGCCTGCTGATAGAGAACAGCATCAAATGCATCTCCAGCATCATGAAGACTCAAGCGTAAACCTGTCTCCATAGGAGTGGCAATAGGCTTACAGTCTTCAAGGCCAAAACGCTACAATAATGTGTCAATATATTTCATTTGACACAAAGCCATTCCACCATCAACGTGCATAAATTGAATGCCCAAATAGTGATGCAAATGCCCCAAATCAGACATCTCAAATGAGGCATGCAAATCAGCCTTAAAATCAGCAATATGTGTCTCAATAGGACCAGTGAGCAGCATGTCATCAACATAGACAACAATGATCAGAAGCACATCATTAGCACGTTTAACATATAAGGTGCTTTCAGTTGGACTGTTTTCAAAACCATGTGCAATCAGATAGGCATGTATCTTTTCATACCAAGCACGTGGTGCTTGTTTTAAACCATACAATGCCTTCTTTAACCTGCAAACCTGGTTTTCATGCCCTTTCTGCACAAAGCCACAGGGCTGAAAAACATACACTTCTTCATGCAAGTCACCATTCAGAAATGTTGTTTTAATGTCCAATTGATGTACATTCCAACCATGATGGGCTGCAAGTGCACAAATGCTCCGAACAGTAGTCATACAGCATGTAGGTGCAAAGGTCTCATCAAAATCAATGCCTCTTTCTTGTGCATAACCCTTTGCAACAAGCCTAGCCTTATACCTGTCAACTGTACCATCAGGTTTACGCTTCAGCTTGTATACCCACTTAGTGCCAATGGCCTTCTTGCCAGGAGGCAAATCACATAAAGACCATGTACCATTCTTCATTATAGCATCATATTCAGATTGCATAGCAGCCATCCAATTTTCTGAATTTTGTGCTTCATCAAAAGAAACAGGCTCATTCTCATCACAGAGACTAGATGCAGCCATAGCATAGCAATCTGATGCAAAGGAGGCACTATGAGAGCCTGAACGAGTACGATATGACAAAGGTGCATCTAATTTGTTGTCACACAAAGTCTGCACCAGCCATTTTGGCATAGTTTTTGCCTGCTCAATATCAGCTCTCTCATCAACAAGTGCATCATGTAAATCTGCATCAGAAATGGAATGATCTGCATCATCATATGAAACCTGCAAAGGCTGAGAAGTTGCCTCATTAGGACCAGCACTAGCCTGTCCACCTGTAAAAAGAGGCATCAAAGTATCATACATGTCTTTGGAGCTAACAGATGTCTCCTTAGTACATGAAAGCAATGGCTGAATAGCATCTTCCACAAAGACAACATCACGGCTAACTAGAATGCGTTTAGTCTGTGGATGATACAGACGATAGCCTTTACTTTCAGAACTGTACCCAACAAAAATACATTTTACTGCCTTATCATCCAATTTTCTGCGATGTTGTTCAGGCACTAATGCATATGCCAAACAACCAAAAACACGCAGATGAGCAACAGATGGCTTGCGGTCATGCCAAGCCTCATATGGAGTGATAGACTGCAACGCTTTAGTGGGACACCTGTTCAGTACATATGCTGCACACATGACAGCCTCAAGCCAGAAACTATGTGGTAAAGCCTGACTTTTGACCATGCACCTCGCCATCTCCATGAGTGACCTGTTCTTTCGTTCAGCAACTCCATTCTGTTGAGGTGTATACGGCACTGTACATTGGTGTTTTATCCCACGTTCAGCCAGAAATGCATTGAAATCTGAAGACATATATTCCCCCCCTCGATCAGAACGGAGGGTGCCCATTTTACATGCTGACAGATTTTCAGCCAAAACCAAAAACTGTTTGAAGCACATGAACACTTCGGACTTTGCTTTGAGTGGATATACCCATGCATGCCTGGAAAAATCATCAATGAAAGTCACGAAGTAAAGGTAGTTTCCAAAAGAGGGTGTCTGCATAGGACCACAGACATCACTATGTACAAGCTTCAATTTCTGCATAGCCCGAGCTGAACCATCTTTTGGAAAGGAAGAACGCTGCATTTTGCCCAAAATACAGCCTTCACAAACATGTTTTCCAGGTGCCTCAAGTTTGGGCAAAGAGGACACCATTTCAGATTTCTGCAGGCGTAACAAATTTGCAAAATTCAAATGACCAAAGTGTGCATGCCAAAGCTTTGCATCTGACATAGCCTGAGAATCATGAACTGCACATGCCGAATCATTCACAGATCTTTCATAGTCTATGAGCTTATACAACCCACGACATAAAATGCCAGAAGCAATAATCACATCGCCATTTGAGAGATCATGGACTGTACACCTGTCATCAACGAATTTCACAACCAAGCCAATCTTGGCTAATGCAGAAACTGATAACAGGTTCTTTTTGATCCCTGGCACAAATAAAGCATCTGACAAAGTGAAAGAACTACCATCAGTAGTAGTCAGAATGATCTTACCAACTCCCATAACAGGATAAGAGGAGTTATTGGCGCATGTGACAGTATTCCTTGTAGCGGCAGGCTCAAGTGAAGAGAAGAAACTGCGTTGCGAGGTAATATGTTTGGTCGCCCCACTGTCAAAGTACCAAACATCTGAGTCTACTGCAGACATGCACTGATCATGAGAAGATGGGTCAAAACTACAGACAGTAGTAAACGCCCATTCTTCTTCCTACACAAGATTTGCAGACTTTGTTTTTGGTGTAGAGGCCTCTGCAACAACCATTCAAGCCTCTTTCTTCTTTGCCTCTTTAGCAGCCAGTTTTGGACAGTTCTTTATAATATGATCATTTCCTTTACAGTACTTGCAGAACAATTTCTGCTTTTCTGATTTCTTCTCATCTTTATCCTGGTTCTTCGATTGTGCAGCATTTGCAGATTTCTGCTTACTAGTAGAAGAGCTCCATTTTCCTTTGCCCTTCTGACTAGCCAGGAAAGCTTGATCTGCAACACGCATAATGGACCTGTTCTGCCTGGACTGATCTTCCTGCAACAGAACAGAGACTAATTCCTCAAATGACAAGGCATTCGGATTGCCTTTCATCATCAACCGAAGAGTAGAGGCAAAACTCTGATATGAATCAGGAAGACCATTCAGAACGGTCTGCACAAGTGAGCTATCTGGTATAACCTCATCAGCAGAAATTAATTGTTCCTTCAGGTCTTTGATCTTTGTAAGAAAACTGTCCATAGAATCACCTTCATTCATGTGCTCACTCTCCAACTGTTTTCGGAGGTAAGCAACACGAGCCTCATTCCTAGCCTGGTACAAAGTGGTAAGTGTATCCCAAGCATCCTTTGTTGTTCTGCAAGAGCGAATGTGAGGAATAATGGCACGTTTGACAGACAAAGCTATCAATGCATGTGCCTGGGCATCTCTGCCATCCCAACGAATCTGCTCTGTAGTAGGTGCAACAGAAACAGCAGCACGAACAGGAATCTGCGGAATATCATCTTCGACACCATCTTCATCAGCTCCAACACCTGTATTTGCAGTACCTGTCGTTACAGGTGTAACAGGACGTCTTTCAACACCCTGCACAATATTCCACAATCCTTTTGCAACCAGTACATGTCGCATCATATAAGCCCATAATGGGTAGTTGGTACCATCCAACTTATCCTCAACAGCCAACATACGGAATACATCACTGCTTTCAGCCATGGCCGGTGACTAAAATACCTTGATGCAGAAAATTGATTGTATCTCAAAAAGTTGAACAAAACTGCCCAGACGAGTTCTGCTAGACCTATAGCAGACTTCGAGACGTTTAAACTGGCGAACAGAAACTGGTATATACCTTATGCACAAAAGGACGAAATAGCCTGCACAAGCACTACGATAGTGCGTTCGGAGGCCGAAACGAGCTCAGATCGCGATTTCGGCACCACATAGCGAAGCTGTTTTGATCTCGGAAACACCCTGAGTATGCTCACCAAATTTCATGCGAATGTGAGACTGCAAACGGAGGAGTGTCGACGGCGCCCTAGAAGAAGCGACGACCTGCTCTGATACCAATTGTTGGAGATAGACGTCTGCGGAAGCACGCGAACAGCACAAGGAAGAAGAAGAAGCTTGGAGCACAAACACACAATACTGAATGTATTACTAGAGAATGTACAAAGATAAGTAGCCCATTAGGGCAATAGGCGTATATACAAGCCGGGGGAAAACAACCTCCTAAAGAGGGAAAAAAGTGCCCCGGCGGTCCTAGAGTGTTCACACACATCACTACCTAAATATATCAATAGCACTAAGCATTGGCAAGCGGTGAAACGTGTGTTTGGATATCTTCGAGGCACTTTGAGCTTAGGTCTCTTTTATGGCAGAGATGTTCAGCCATGCTTGCACGCTTTTACAGATAGTGATTGGGCTGGTTGTTATGATACTCGCGTGTCCACTAGTGGTAATTGCTTTTTCCTTGGAGACTCATGCATATCTTGGTTGAGTAATAAGCAACCTACAGTGGCGACATCGAGTTGTGAGGCTGAGTACAGGGCAGTTTTCACAGCTACAGTGGAGTGTATATGGCTGAGACGACTATTGATGGATCTTTGCATGGAGATTGATGTTGCTACGCATATTCTCACAGATAGTCAGAGTGCTTTGGCTGTTGCATGAAACCCAGTGTTTCATGCACGGACCAAATATATTGAGGTGCATTATCACTATGTGAGAGAGCGCCTTCATGCAGGAGATATTGATTTGGTATATGTGCCTACACAAGATAATGTGGCAGACATATTCACCAAAGCTCTTCCACCGGAAAAATTTGAAGCTTTTCGCAAAGCTTTAGGCTTATTACCTTGTGGGGGCTGATATGTCACTCCCTGTATGTGTTCACATCATTCGCTCCAAGGGGGTTTGTTACACTTATGTGTTCCTCGTGTAGCTTTGATGTGAACCTTTTCCCTATACATGGAACTTTTTACTCTAGTGCTGGCTAGAGGTTTTCTCCCCATGTTACCACATACTTGATACTCTCATATGTGGTGGTACTTTGTACTTAGCGATATTATTCAGCTCTTACTTCAGTTCAGTTCATCGATCAATAGAGAGAGCTATTCCAGCCATCGTCTTCTCTGTGTGTCTTGCTGCGTTTGTGCTCCTTGTGTGTGCTTCTTGTGTGTCTCTCGCACTTCTACACACACCCAACAGTGGTATCCGAGCAAGTTCAACTTCTTCTCAAGTTTCGGTTTTTTGCGTCGCGGCGCGCGCGCACTTTAACAGTGCAAATCGACTTCGGAGCATAGAAGTGTGAATTTCAGCAGCCCGGAAACATTTCCACCAGGTGCGCTGGAGCTTTACCCCCATTTCGAAGCCATTCGTGCAGTCAGAATCGCCATCAGAGTGACGGTTTGTGAGCTGAAATTTCAGCACTCATTTCAGTTTTCGTCGAAGTGAAGATTTTGTCACATTCTTGTTCCTTAGTGAAATGGCGGGCAGCAATGACTTGTTTGGCATGCTTCAAGCTTAAGATAATCTTGATGGGACCAACTATCCGATGTGGTCTTACATGATGAAGCACGTTCTTGTTGCAAAACAACTTTGGAACATAGTGGCAGATGTAGATCGAAGACCGACAGGTGCTTCTACTTCACAGTCTACTGTCACAGATGGAGCTTCTTCTTCGAGTACAATGGTTTCTCCTTCTCCACCTACACAGGAGCAGCTTAGATGGGATGGAAAAGATGCTCAAGCTCATGCTTTGATTGCGCTTTCAGTGAAGCATCATATAGTTCCACACATTCGGTCATGTTCTACATCACGACAGACATGGGACACTCTTGCTTCTTTGTATGCCGTGCGTAATGAAGCACGTGTTGCATACTTGAGGAGCAACTTGAGGAAGTATGTATGGCTGAAAATGAGTCAGTGGATGTGTATGTGACACGCATCAAGGACTTGAAAGAGCAATTGGCAAACATAGATGAGATCATTCCGGATGCATCACTCATTTCTACATTGTTGAAAGGATTACCAGAATCTTTTCAAAGCTTTGCTACTACACTTTGTTTGGTTGCAAAAGGAAATCCTAATATGTATGCATTTGATAAGGTTGTGTCTCTTCTTTTGCAAGAAGAGCAATCTAGATTGAATAGGAGTGGTTTGATTGAAGGAACGCAAGCACTTGCTATCTCACAAAAGGGGAAAAGCAAGTATGGTTCAGCTTTTGGTTCATCAAAACCAAAGCCTCAAGCTTCCTCTTCCACTCATTCCTCTAATGATGGTGATTTGCAAAAGAAGAAGAGATGCAAATATTGCCGGAAGGCTGGTCATACTATTGATGAGTGTAGAAAGCTTGCTAAACGCAATGAAAAGAAGAAGGAATCGGGCATATCTATTGCTGAAAATTCAGCAAATGCAAAGAATGATGAAGCTAACATGGCTCAAGATTTTTGGGCATGTGTTGTTACATGTCATTATGATGCTTCTTTACATTCTAAATGTATGGTTGTGAGTGAGGCTGATTCGGATTGGTTCTTTGATAGTGGTGCTTCAAAGCACATAACATCATGCAAAAGATTTTTTGCCTCTTTGAAAGATGCACCTAAAGGAGGGCATGCGGTGTGTGCAAACAATGCCTCTTATCCTATCATTGGAGTAGGAGAAATTGAGCTTACGGCTGCAAATGGAGGTGTGATTCTCTTGAAAGATGCATTGTATGTGCCCGGTATCAAGAAGAACTTAATTTCAGTTCCGTTGATTGCCAAAGCTGGACTTCATGTACACTTTGTTGATGATAAGTGTATGGTTCATGATTTCAGCAATGGCGATGTTATCGTGATGTCCGGTACATTATGTAATGGTTTGTATCGCATGGATACATACAAGAGGGCTGCCTCGAATGCCTTAGTTGCTCATACTTCTTCCATGGCTCAAATGGAGCTTTGGCATGCTCGTTTTGGTCATTTAAACTTCAATAGTTTGCTCTACTTGCAAAAGAAGGACATGGTTATTGGCTTGCCTACACTTGAGTCCATTGAAAAGCATGCATGTGAAGGTTGCATTCTTGGAAAAATGCATCGTGCTTCTTTTCCAAAAGATAGTCACACACACACTACAAGAAAATTGCAACTTGTTCATAGTGATGTATGTGGTCCCGTCAAGACTCCATCTTTTGGGAAGCATGTATATTTTGTTACCTTCATTGATGATGCTACTCGTCATACATGGGTGTATCCTATGAAAGCAAAGAATGAGGTATTTTCTTGCTTTAAAGCATTTTTAGCTATGGCTGAAAATTTTTCTTTACAAAAGCTTTTGACTCTACGCACGGATCGTGGTGGTGAATACATGTCACATGAGTTTAATGCTTTTCTTCGTGAAAGAGGTATTTCACACCAATGTACGGTGCCATATACACCTCAACAAAATGGTGTTGTCGAGCGTAAAAATAGAACTTTACTTGAAATGGCACGATGTATGGTTAAAGGAAAGCATCTTCCTTATAAGTTTTGGTTGGAAGCGGTCATGTGTGCAAATTATGTGTTGAATCGCTGCCCTACAAAAGCATTGAGAGTCATCACTCCTTATGAGGCTTGGAATGGTCATAAGCCTATGGTTAGTCATATGCGTGTGTTTGGTCGTTTGGCATATGCTCTTGTGCCATCACAACAACGTCACAAACTTGATGACAAGGCAAAGAAATGTATATTTGTTGGTTATAGTGCTGAAAGTAAGGGATATCGGTTGTACCATCCATTGACGAACACAATTATTGTGAGTTGAGATGTGGTATTTGCTGAAAATTCAGTTTTCCCTCTACTTGAATGCAAAAAACTGCCAATAGTTAGCTCACAAGATGTGTTCGATACACTCATGCCTTTGTTCCAAAATGGTGCGCTTGACTATGGCCATGTAGACCAGCCAACTGAGGTTCAAAGGGCTGAAAAATTCCAGCCAAATAGGGCTGAAAATGTGGATAATTTTCAGCCAAACATGGCTGAAAAAATTCAGCCAAAAAATGTCAAAACTGTTGGAAATTTCCAGCCACATATGGCTGAACATATGCGACAAAATATGGCTGAAACTGAGCATGAAATTCAGCCCACGCATGATGTACATATTGAAGATGTTTTACATAATGAACGCATGTCTATCAAGAGTGCACAATCTATGCCAAAGTGCCTGAAACAAACTTTGCAGGACAGCCAATTGAGTGCACCTTTACTTGGTAGAACAAGGTCAAGCTCTCACCATGCATCAAGTAATTTTGTGGATTATTCTCTTATTGCTACAGCATGTAATGAAGAGCCACTTTCTTTTGAAGATGCATGTGACGATCCACAATGGATGAGTGCTATGCAATCAGAAATGGATTCCATACATAGGAATGGTACTTGGGAGTTACGTGAATTTCCAAAAGGAAAAAATGCCATTGGTACAAAGTGGGTTTACAAGATTAAGAGAAAATCTCATGGTAGCATTGATCGCTACAAAGCTAGATTGGTTGCCAAAGGATATGCCCAACAATATGGCATTGACTATGAGGAAACTTTTGCACCTACTTCACACATGACTACCATTCGTACCGTGGTTGCATTGGCTGCCCATCGAGGTTGGAAAGTGCATCAATTGGACATAAAAACAGCCTTCTTGAATGGAGATTTGCAAGAAGAGGTCTATGTGAAGCAACCTCCTAGATTTGCTATGAAAGGGAAAGAGCATATGGTTTGTCGCTTGCATAAAGCTTTGTATGGTCTCAAGCAAGCTCCACGTGCATAGTATGACAAAATACATAAGCACTTGATTGCTCTTGGCTTCACATGTAGTCCGATTGAAAGCACACTCTATGTACGCAAAAATGAGGCTGATCTTATAGTGCTTGTTCTTTATGTTGATGACATACTCTTGACTAGGTCATGTGATGCAAAACTTGACATTCTTATGGCTGATTTGCAGCATACTTTTGATGTCACTTATCTTGGTCTTTTGAGCTACTATCTTGGCATCCAGTTTGTATCCGTTGAGGGGGGAATTGTTATGCATCAAGCAAAGTATGTTGAAAAACTACTTCAGCGTTTTGACTTTGAGGATTGCAAGCCAGTTTCCACACCAGTTGAGACAGGATTTAGATTCTCAGTTGAGGATTCCAGTGATGCATTTGACACTTCTCTTTATCAGCAGGCTGTGGGATGTCTTATATATGCATGCAACACAAGGCCGGATATACAGTATGCAGTTTCCCAGTTGAGTCGATTCATGCATAGCCCTGGCATTGTTGGAGATAGATGTCTGCGGAAGCACGCGAACAGCACAAGGAAGAAGAAGAAGCTTGGAGCACAAACACACAATACTGAATGTATTACTAGAGAATGTACAAAGATAAGTAGCCCATTAGGGCAATAGGCGTATATACAAGCCGGGGGAAAAAAACCTCCTAAAGAGGGAAAAAAGTGCCCCGGCGGTCCTAGAGTGTTCACACACATCACTACCTAAATATATCAACAAATCCCCCCTGGGAGTGATGCGGTGAACAAGGAGCTGGCACTCATCTATAAGGAAGTGCCAAGCTATGTGGAAATCACTCCACAAAAGGAAGTAAGCCCAAAGCTTTGCGGAAAGCTTCAAACTTCTCCCTAGGCAGAGCCTTCGTGAAAAGGTCTGCAATGTTCTCCTGCATGGGCACATATGCCAAGCTGATCTCCCCAGTAGAGAACCTCTCCCTGACATAGTGATAATGCACCTCAATGTGCTTAGTGCGAGCATGGAACACAGGGTTCCTCGCAACTGCCAATGCGCTCTGACTGTCAGTGAAGATGGTGGTGGCAGAAGACTGGCCAACACCCAAATCAGCCATAAGGCGTCTGAGCCACACACACTCAACAGTCGCTGTGAAAGCTTCCCTATACTCAGCCTCACAACTGGAAGTGGCCACAGTAGGCTGCTTCTTGCTCAACCAAGATATACATGAGCTACCAAGCATGAAGCAAAAACCACTGGTGGACACACGAGTGTCATAGCAACCAGCCCAATCTGAGTCAGAAAAAGCATGCAAATCTGGCGGTAGTGATCCCCCCTTGGGATAAAACAACCCAAGTAGCCGAGTACCACTCAAGTAGCGAAAGATGCGCTTAACCGCTTTCCAATGCGTGACTCCTGGGCAATGCATAAACATGCTCATCTGTGAGACAGCAAACTGAATATCTGGCTGAGTAATGCAATAAGTAAATCAAGCATCCAACAGCCTGCTGATAGAGAACAGCATCAAATGCATCTCCAGCATCATGAAGACTCAAGCGTAAACCTGTCTCCATAGGAGTGGCAATAGGCTTACAGTCTTCAAGGCCAAAACGCTGCAATAATGTGTCAATATATTTCGTTTGACACAAAGCCATTCCACCATCAACGTGCATAAATTGAATGCCCAAATAGTGATGCAAATGCCCCAAATCAGACATCTCAAATGAGGCATGCAAATCAGCCTTAAAATCAGCAATATGTGTCTCAATAGGACCAGTGAGCAGCATGTCATCAACATAGACAACAATTATCAGAAGCACATCATTAGCACGTTTAACATATAAGGTGCTTTCAGTTGGACTGTTTTCAAAACCATGTGCAATCAGATAGGCATGTATCTTCTCATACCAAGCACGTGGTGCTTGTTTTAAACCATACAATGCCTTCTTTAACCTGCAAACCTGGTTTTCATGCCCTTTCTGCACAAAGCCACGGGGCTAAAAAACATACACTTCCTCATGCAAGTCACCATTCAAAAATGCTGTTTTAATGTCCAATTGATGTACATTCCAACCATGATGGGCTGCAAGTGCACTAATGCTCCGAACAGTAGTCATATGGCATGTAGGTGCAAAGGTCTCATCAAAATCAATGCCTCTTTCCTGTGCATAACCCTTTGCAACAAGCCTAGCCTTATACCTGTCAACTGTACCATCAGGTTTATGCTTCAGCTTGTATACCCACTTAGTGCCAATGGCCTTCTCGCCAGGAGGCAAGTCACATAAAGACCATGTACCATTCTTCATTATAGCATCATATTCAGATTGCATAGCAGCCATCCAATTTTCTGAATTTTGTGCTTCATCAAAAGAAACAGGCTCATTCTCATCACAGAGACTAGATGCAGCCATAGCATAGCAATCTGATGCAAAGGAGGCACTATGAGAGCCTGAACGAGTACGATATGACAAAGGTGCATCTAATTTGCTATCACACAAAGTCTGCACCAGCCATTTTGGCATAGTTTTTGCATGCTCAATATCAGCTCTCTCATCAACAAGTGCATCATGTAAATCTGCATCAGAAATGGAATGATCTGCATCATCATATGAAACCTGCAAAGGCTGAGAAGTTGCCTCATTAGGACCAGCACTAGCCTGTCCACCTGTAAAAAGAGGCATCAAAGTATCATAATGTCTTTGGAGCTAACAGATGTCTCCTTAGTACATGAAAGCAATGGCTGAATAGCATCTTCCACAAAGACAACATCACGGCTAACCAGAATGCGTTTAGTCTGTGGATGATACAGACGATAGCCTTTACTTTCAGAACTATACCCAACAAAAATACATTTTACTGCCTTATCATCCAATTTTCTACGATGTTGTTCAGGCACTAATGCATATGCCAAACAACCAAAAACACGCAGATGAGCAATAGATGGCTTGCGGTCATGCCAAGCCTCATATGGAGTGATAGACTGCAACGCTTTAGTGGGACACCTGTTCAGTACATATGCTGCACACATGACAGCCTCAAGCCAGAAACTATGTGGTAAAGCTTGACTTTTGACCATGCACCTCGCCATCTCCATGAGTGACCTGTTCTTTCGTTCAGCAACTCCATTCTGTTGAGGTGTATACGGCACTGTACATTGGTGTTTTATCCCACGTTCAGCCAGAAATGCATTAAAATCTGAAGACATATATTCCCCCCCTCGATCAGAACGGAGGGTGCCCATTTTACATGCTGACAGATTTTCAGCCAAAACCAAAAACTGTTTGAAGCACATGAACACTTCGGACTTTGCTTTGAGTGGATATACCCATGCATGCCTGGAAAAATCATCAATGAAAGTCACGAA
The DNA here is from genome assembly GCA_020310875.1 of Ceratopteris richardii. Taxonomy (NCBI): domain Eukaryota; kingdom Viridiplantae; phylum Streptophyta; class Polypodiopsida; order Polypodiales; family Pteridaceae; genus Ceratopteris; species Ceratopteris richardii. The sequence goes on along the minus strand of CM035425.1, from coordinate 57,921,027 downwards.
GTAAAGGTAGTTTCCAAAAGAGGGTGTCTGCATAGGACCACAGACATCACTATGTACAAGCTGCAATTTCTGCATAGCCCGAACTGAACCATCTTTTGGAAAGGAAGAACGCTGCATTTTGCCCAAAATACAGCCTTCACAAACATGTTTTCCAGGTGCCTCAAGTTTGAGCAAAGAGGACACCATTTCAGATTTCTGCAGGCGTAACAAATTTGCAAAATTCAGATGACCAAAGCGTGCATGCCAAAGCTTTGCATCTGACATAGCCTGAGAATCATGAACTGCACATGCCGAATCATTCACAGATCTTTCATAGTCTATGAGCTTATACAACCCACGACATAAAATGCCAGAAGCAATACTCACATCGCCATTTGAGAGGTCATGGACTGTACACCTGTCATCAACGAATTTCACAACCAAGCCAATCTTGGCTAATGCAGAAACTGATAACAGGTTCTTTTTGATCCCTGGCACAAATAAAGCATCTGACAAAGTGAAAGAACTACCATCAGCAGTAGTCAGAATGATCTTACCAACTCCCATAACAGGATAAGAGGAGTTATTGGCGCATGTGACAGTATTCCCTGTAGGGGCAGGCTCAAGTGAAGAGAAGAAACTGCGTTGCGAGGTAATATGTTTGGTCGCCCCACTGTCAAAGTACCAAACATCTGAGTCTACTGCAGACATGCAGTGATCATGAGAAGATGGGTCAAAACTACAGACAGTAGTAAACGCCCATTCTTCTTCCTACACAAGATTTGCAGACTCTGTTTTTGGTGTAGAGGCCTCTGCAACAACCATTCAAGCCTCTTTCTTCTTTGCCTCTTTAGCAGCCAGTTTTGGACAGTTCTTTATAATATGATCATTTCCTTTATAGTACTTGCAGAACAATTTCTGCTTTTCTGATTTCTTCTCATCTTTATCCTGGTTCTTCGATTGTGCAGCATTTGCAGATTTCTGCTTACTAGTAGAAGACCTCCATTTTCCTTTGCCCTTCTGACTAGCCAGGAAAGCTTGATCTGCAACACACATAATGGACCTGTTCTGCCTGGACTGATCTTCGTGCAACAGAACAGAGACTAATTCCTCAAATGACAAGGCATTCGGATTGCCTTTCATCATCAACCGAAGAGTAGAGGCAAAACTCTGATATGAATCAGGAAGACCATTCAGAACGGTCTGCACAAGTGAGCTATCTGGTATAACCTCATCAGCAGAAATTAATTGTTCCTTCAGGTCTTTGATCTTTGTAAGAAAAATGTCCATAGAATCACCTTCATTCATGTGCTCACTCTCCAACTGTTTTCGGAGGTAAGCAACACGAGCCTCATTCCTAGCCTGGTACAAAGTGGTAAGTGTATCCCAAGCATCCTTTGCTGTTCTGCAAGAGCGAATGTGAGGAATAATGGCACGTTTGACAGACAAAGCTATCAATGCATGTGCCTGGGCATCTCTGCCATCCCAACGAATCTGCTCTGCAGTAGGTGCAACAGAAACAGCAGCACGAACAGGAATCTGCGGAATATCATCTTCGACACCATCTTCATCAGCTCCAACACCTGTATTTGCAGTACCTGTCGTTACAGGTGTAACAGGACGTCTTTCAACACCCTCCACAATATTCCACAATCCTTTTGCAACCAGTACATGTCACATCATATAAGCCCATAATGGGTAGTTGGTACCATCCAACTTATCCTCAACAGCCAACATACGGAATACATCACTGCTTTCAGCCATGGCCGGTGACTAAAATACCTTGATGCAGAAAATTGATTGTATCTCAAAAAGTTGAACAAAACTGCCCAGACGAGTTCTGCTAGACCTATAACAGACTTCGAGACGCTTAAACTGGCGAACAGAAACTGGTATATACCTTTGGCACAAAAGGACGAAATAGCCTGCACAAGCACTGCGATAGTGCGTTCGGAGGCCGAAACGAGCTCAGATCGCGATTTCGGCACCACATAGCAAAGCTGTTTTGATCTTGGAAACACCCTGAGTATGCTCACCAAATTTCATGCGAATCTGAGACTGCAAACGGAGGAGTGTCGACGGCGCCCTAGAAGAAGCGATGACATGCTCTGATACCAATTGTTGGAGATAGACGTCTGCGGAAGCACGCGAACAGCACAAGGAAGAAGAAGAAGCTTGGAGCACAAACACACAATACTGAATGTATTACTAGAGAATGTACAAAGATAAGTAGCCCATTAGGGCAATAGGCGTATATACAAGCCGGGGGAAAAAAACCTCCTAAAGAGGGAAAAAAGTGCTTCGACGGTCCTAGAGTGTTCACACACATCACTACCTAAATATATCAACAGCACTAAGCATTGGCAAGCGGTGAAACGTGTGTTTAGATATCTTCGAGGCACTTTGAGCTTAGGTCTCTTTTATGGCAGAGATGTTCAGCCATGCTTGCACGCTTTTATAGATAGTGATTGGGCTGGTTGTTATGATACTCGCGTGTCCAGTAGTGGTAATTGCCTTTTCCTTGGAGACTCATGCATATCTTGGTTGAGTAAGAAGCAACCTACAGTGGCGACATCGAGTTGTGAAGTTGAGTACAGGGCAGTTTTCACAGCTACAGTGGAGTGTATATGGCTGAGATGCCTATTGATGGATCTTTGCATGGAGATTGATGCTGCTATGCATATTCTCACAGATAGTCAGAGTGCTTTGGCTGTTGCACGAAACCCAGTGTTTCATGCACGGACCAAACATATTGAGGTGCATTATCACTATGTGAGAGAGCGCCTTCATGCAGGAGATATTGATTTGGTATATGTGCCTACACAAGATAATGTGGCAGACATATTCACCAAAGCTCTTCCACGGGAAAAGTTTGAAGCTTTTCGCAAAGCTTTAGGCTTATTACCTTGTGGGGGCTGATCTGTCACTCCCTGTATGTGTTCACATCATTCGCTCCAAGGGGGTTTGTTACACTTATGTGTTCCTCGTGTAGCTTTGATGTGAACCTTTTCCCTATACATGGGCACTTTTTACTCTAGTGTTGGCTAGAGGTTTTTTCCCCATGTTACCACATACTTGATACTCTCATATGTGGTGGTACTTTGTACTTAGGGATATTATTCAGCTCTTACTTCAGTTCAGTTCATCGATCAATAGAGAGAGCTATTCCAGCCATCGTCTTCTCTGTGTGTCTTGCTGCGTTTGTGCTCCTTGTGTGTGCTTCTTGTGTGTCTCTCGCACTTCTACACACACCCAACAATCTTGTCTCTTGTTTCTTCACATGTTTCACGTAATCATATCTTTTGCTTGAAATCTCCATCAAAGCTTCCAAATGCCATATGTGATGGCATACATAAATTTCTCTATTTATCTCTCCCTCCGACAAACATCTATGCAAACATATGTGAGAAATCTTATGTTTTCTCCTATATTCTCATACTACCTAATAAGCTAATGTACCTGAGGTGCCATGTGGCACATAAATGTGGCATACATGCCCATAATGTGACATTTCCCTCCCCATGAAAGCATTTTCATCCTCAAAAATGTGAACAAAATGTTTGTAAGGTAGACAAAAGTGCTCGAAATCTCCTAAATGCCATGTACTACTAATATGTGGTCATTGTTGGAGCAAGAAAATCAACAATTGATGAATTGTATGAAGCTTAGGAGTGAAGACTTGAAGAAAATATTGAAGCCTAAGAGCATGAAGTGAAGTGGAGGTTCAAAAAGAGATGGTTTACACAAGTATATTAGCTTTGAAAATACTTCACAAATACTTGAAGTAATGCTGAATCCACACTCATATGTATATATACACTTGTATATAGTCATTATATATATGAGAGATGAAGAATAGATGAGATAGAGAGGAGTAGATCATAAGTTGAATGAGGATTATCCATCAGATGTAAGATGAGTTGAATAGAAGAAGTTTTCTAAGAATTGCGCATCGATCTTTTCTCCATTTCTCCTTCTGTGCTTAATCATTTTAGAAAACTTTTTGTATGTGTCTAAGTCCATAGTTAATGCATATATGGTCAAGATTTGAGAGACTTATTTCAAACAAGCTAAGAGAATTGTGAGTAGGAACATTTGTATGTGCAAATGTATTAAGTGACTTCTAAACCAGGCGCAAATTTGATGGTCAATGATTTGATCAGGTCTTAGTACTGTAGAGTGTAACGTTTTACATAAATGAGGAATCAAAATCTAAGTTGGAAGGTAAGACATCTATGTCTAAAATCATTTGATTAAACGGGTTGTAGATTGAGAGAAAAAAGTAGTTAAAATTGCATATGTAAAAGTCGCCTGTAGAGATAGCTTGTTTTAGACATAGGTTTACTTATTGAAGTAAATCTAAAGTTTTATAAGGTCTTTTGAAGAACTTTCACTTGTAGTAGCTACATAAACATTAGATCAATGTTGTGACAAAGTTTCATAGAAAAATTTAGCCATTTCATTAGTCAATGAAAGAGTTTTGTGAAGCAGACTTTCCTGAGTGAAGTTATAGCTCACAGAAGTGATAGAGATTCATAATTTGGTAAAGACTTCCAAAATTGATGAAGGTTTCTTGCTATTTTCTATATAGAAGTGTTCTAAATTCAAGTGTAGCTTATCTTTTGGAGATTAATCATCTCCATCAGTGGTATCAGAGCAAGAACTAATAAAATTGAAGGGAAGAAGGACCTCGACTGTTGCAAACATACAAAATTCAACTTTTGAAGATTCAAAAGGACAAAGTTTGAAGGAAAGGCTAAAGGAAGGCACACAACAGTAGTCAAAAGGATCAGAAGGAGTAAATTTTGAAGCAAAGGTACATATATTACTCATAAGGATTGAAGATTTGATAATATAGGTAAAGAAAGAATGGGAGATAATCTCCAAATCGAGAAGTTGGATAGAGAGAACTATCCAGCTTGGTCTATGAGGATGGAAGCTCATATTATGAGCAAAGATCTGATGGGATACATCACAGGAGAAGAAGATAAGCGAGATTTCAAAGATCCTAGTGTTCCAACTAGGGAGGATCTTACATATTTAAAGATTTGGATGAAGAAGGATGCTCAAGCAAGGAGCATTATCTACATGGTAGTAGATCACTACAACAGATCGATCGTATACCGAGGTTTTTACCGAGGGAAATGAATGCATGCATTTTTGTCCCGACGTCAGTATAGGTGTCAGTATGCGCATCGGAATTGAAGTGTCAGTATGGGCATCGGTATAACCGTCGGTATGAGCATCAGTATAATCGTCGGTATATACGTCGGTAATACCAATGCTCATACCGATGGTTATATCAATGCCTCTGTTGGGTGTACCATCGCGTATACCGGTGCCCGATGGGTGTACCAACGCTTATTCCGATGGCATTATTGGGAGTACCATCGCTTATACCAATGATCATATCTACAAAAAAAATTTTGGGCAGAGTGTGTTGCCTTTTGCTACAGCAACATTACCATGATGTTGCTGAGCAAAAGACAGTACACTCTGCCCCAAAAAAACCAAGTACATGTGATGTGTACTCTAATGTCAACCGAAATATGACTTCATAAAACAAAATATTATTGGACACAAAAGAGATAATCAGAATGAACCATGAACCATGAACCATGTACAAAAAGAGTTATATATTTCATAAATGAAGCATGTACAAGAGTGTGGCAAATCACTGTCATATATGACGCTTTTACAAAATATGGCAAAGCATTGCATTTCCATATAAAAATCAAATATAAAATTTTGGTGTGCCACTTCCATACATGCAAAGAATGTTCCATATCAACAATCCTGCAACAAAGTGAACATTCATGAAATGAGATAAATTCACATGAAATTTACAAACAACAAGTAAAAACCAAGTTTATAAATCCATCACGCAAATGCTCCCATGAAATGACCGCACCGCGTCCCTCCAAATCCTCCAATAGTGCAGTCAATCCATGACGATATCCATAAGCCTCCTCCGTTCGTGTTGGAGGATGACCCATTGCGAGCTCCTACAACAAATATACAAAACATTAGAGGAACATACATGAGAAGCTTAACACAAAAAAATTCAATAAACCAAATGGTACTTACAAACTCGTGATGCATCATGTCATATCTGCCTGCTGCCCAAATATGATGGTCCAACCATATCTAAACGTGTGGCTACGGCATCTCGTTGCTAGTGATATCGGTCAGGAGTCTGATGTTGCTCGTCACGAATCATATCCCACTCCTCAGCATCTGACCATATAGGATTTGGTAAGCCTGTTCTGAAAGCATCACGAGCCTCGGATCGTCGATGGGACATAACTTCATGTGCGGTGTGCAGAATCCACTCTGAATGACAAGAGGCTACCCATCGGTTGGTCAGAACTCCTAATAAATCGTCTCTGTGATATAATTCTTCCGATCTTTATTTTGTTCACTCCATTTTAACATGATAGAGTGTCCAAAGTGTATGGAGCAAAGCTATCATATGCGTGCACGCATTGCTTTTCTGGCCGCATCCATCATTGGAGCTTCATCTCGGATACTATACACCTTGGATTCATCATGGTCATGAGCATCCCAAGGTGTACCTGGTGTTCTACATGGTGTACCATGTGGCGTACCTACATCTGAGGTACTCGTCCTAGGAGTAGAAGTAGGCAACACAACGTCCATCGTAAATGCCTCCACAATAGCCGCCTCCTCCAGACCTACCTGTAGATCCACTCCTAGAACCTCCTACTCAAGAGCGTGACCTCGATCTACGAGATGGGTCATCACCGCTATCACGCTGAGGTATCGAACACACATGTCTACTACTAGAGCCAGTAGGGGATGGCTAAAAAGCTGGTCGTGGTGGAGTCATAAAGCTAGGAGACATACCTCCAGCTCACTGTTGCGTTTCTTCCCGAGATGACTACTTTGAACCATTTCACATCAAAAACAAAGTAAACAAACTTCCTAAAAGATAGTTTCAAGATATCTTGAATCACTCCACAATAATCTAGCTAGCCTTCTTGAGCATTATCATCTCTTGCACTCATTCTACTGTTTTGCAAAAAGTTCACCATCACCCCACTATCAAAAGTAGACCTATTTTTATTGATTCGTGCAATCCAAAAGTGTCATCCATGAGACCATAGTGCACCGTATTTAGTATACTCCCAATCACATCCCTTTGCGAGTTCTTCTTCTTCTTCAGAGATATCTTCACCCGCTACCTTTGCTTGTGAAACAGCTGTATTTAGCCATCTGCTCGTTGGAAAAGATTGAAGAGGTCGAAGACTTTCTGGAAGAGGCAAAAATCAAGTGGAACAATTCCTTCAAAACTGAGCTCTTTTCTTTGCGTTGGTCTCCTTGGCAAGCTCATACTTTTCTAACCACTTCTGCATAGGCTCAGAGTTAACTATGCAAAACTTCATTGCCTTCTCTCTGAAAGTTACATCCATTTTTCTTTGCAACCCTTTACTTTGTGGTTCATCGCCTACGAGATGAACATCTTCATCATCGCTCCATAAGCAAGGCATTTTTGGATCCGACATATGTAGAAACTCAGTTATGAATACAAGAGACTCTTGTACGAGCCATCCCTCTACCATGCTACCCTTTGGATGTGCCCTTTGTCAAACAAACCCTTTTAATGTCTTCATAAAGTGCTCTAAGAAAAACATCCATCGACTATGGACAGTTCCTGCTATTGCAACTTCATCTACCATATGAACTAGTAAATGAAGTTGAATAGTGAGAATACTTGTGGGAAAGTATTTCTCTCCCATACAAACAGCCTCAATAGCATTGAGTTTCACACTCTCTATGCTATCTCTATTGATCTCTTTAGAAGAGATCCACCATACTAAAGAACTAATTCTATAAATGGTTCTTCGTACATCCTCCAAAAGACAATCTTTTAAGGCTACAGAGAGCACAAACTGTAAAAACTTGTGCCAATCATGAGAGTTGAGCCCTCCAAGATCGTCGTTTCATGTGAAAGCAGTCTTTAGACACCTCATGCATCTAGTAGGTGTCCAAAACTCTAAAATTGTTTTCTTCACTTGTTGCTCTTCCATCCTGCAAAGCACCCAAGGAGTTCTTGGTAATGATATTGTTTCGTTGGGCTTAGTAATTGCCCACAACTCTCGCATACGACCTCGCTCTCCTAAGTCCTCCCTTTGTTCTTTGCTTTCTTTCTTTCCGATCAAATTCTTCCAAAGAATCTCTCCCACATTCTTAAAAATATGCATCGGGTCTACCAAATGATTGATCAATAATTCAATCCAATAAGGGAGTTCATGAAAAATGGACAACCGTTTCATGCCAGTGATTGGAGTTTCTGAATCCCACAGTTGTTTCCAATCGCTAGCTTTCATTTGGTGTTGCGCTTGTCGATCAATTTGTCCTTCACGTAAAACATGTCCATCAGGCAAATATCTATGGTGTCCTCATAGACAGTTTTACGTAGTGCTTTGGAATAGCATGCTTTGAGTCGTGGTCCACTTAAGGGACAAGCATGGTAACCCGAACTCGATAAACCTGAACATTCACCATAACTAGGCCAATCATGCATCGTCCACATAAGTATGCTTTGCACTCGCATGTCTCGTCTTCTTATAGGTTGAGACATGTCACGCACAGTAATCCCATCCCATAAAATGCGCAGTTCTTCCACAAGTGGTGCAAGATATACATCCATGTTTTTTACCTTATACTTACCTGGTACAATAAGAGCTAATAATAAATTACCTTTCTTTGTGACCAGCCATGGTGGGATGTTATAATTGACCAAACATACAAAAGGCTTCACAATCAATATTTGATTATGTGACAAAGATGAAAGACATTGCTGATTCTTTAGGTGCAATTGATGAAGACATTGAAGAAGATAAATTGGTAAGCCAAATTCTCACACGTCTAAGAGGAGATGAGAAGTGGAAGCCTTTCATATTATCAATAGAACTTTCATTTGATCATTTTAGTCCTGGTTTGAATCAATTGCTAGGACATATGCTAACTTTTGAGAATGATATCAAAGGAGATGTTGATAAGAATACAAGTCATGCAATGTATTCTAAGGATAAGAAGAAAGGTATCAAAGGAAAGCAACAATCAGTTGAAGATGAAGGTACTTCAAGCCAAGCAAACTTCCTAAGAGGAAGAGGAAGTGGCAGAAGTAGAGGAAGAGGAAAAAATAATAAAGGCAATGTCAAATCTTGTTGGATATGTGGTAAGACCAATCATCTATCTCATGAATGTTGGCATAATAATCAAAGCAATGGTAACTTTAATCAAAATTTTAAGAAAAGAGGAAGAGGTGGAAGAAATTAGAGAGGAAATTACAGAGGTAGAGGTGGTAGGAGTTTCTTTGGAAGAAATGGAGGATTACCCAATGTGGCAGGTCAACACATGACATACAGATATGAAGCATGTCGATTAGGTAAAGCTCACAAAAATTCATACAAAAATCAAGGTTTCATGTATTTAGAAAGACTTGAATTGGTGCATACAGATGTCTGGGGTCTGCAAGGTACTTGGTACTCAGGTACAAATAGTGCTTATGCAGGTTTTGAAGAAACATTGAATCAAAAGAAAGGTAAATCAAAGGTTCAAATCTTTGAGGAAGAAGAGAATAATGAAGTACTAGTTGAAAATGAAGAAATGCCAAGGTTTGATCCCAAATGTGATGAACCAGAAACTTCAAGAAGTGGAGAACTCAAAAGGTCATCAAGGGACAAAAGACAACCTATATGGTATAGCTATGACACCTCTTTCTTGACAACTAAAGATTATGCTTATATATTACAAGCAGATGAAGGTCCATCCACATATGATGAAGCCAAAGGAAAGGAGAATTGGGAAAAAGCTATGAAGGAAGAGTATGATGCATTCATTGAGAATGAGATTTGGGAATTGGTACATAAACCAATTAATCAAAAGGTAATTGGATGTAAGTGGGTTTATAAAACAAAGAGATTTGCACATGGAAGTGTGTCAAGGTATAAAGTCAGACTTCTTGTGAAAGGATATGCATAAACCTATGGTGTGGACTTTGATGAAACATATAGTCCTGTTGCAAAGATGACAACCATAAGGACCCTTATAGCAATTGCTACATGCAAAGGTCGGAATTTTCTCAATTGGATGTGAAGAATGCATTTTTAAATGGTTGTATTTCATATGAAGTCTACATGGAACAACCAGATGATTTCAAAGATCAATATAATCCAGATTATGTGTGTAAACTCAAGAGAGATTTGTATGGCTTGAAGCAAGCCCCAAGGGCATTGAATTATAGGCTTGTGAAGTTCTTGAAGGAACTTGGTTTTTGAGCATCAAAGGAAGATAGTATCTTGCTAGTCAAAGCAAGTGAAGATGGGTTTATCTATGTTTGTATTTATGTTGATGACATAATACTTACAGGTACAAATGACAAAGGAATACAAATGCTTAGGAAGCAGATGGAGAAAGAATTCAAGATCAGTGACTTGGGAAATTTGTCATATTTCTTGGGAATGGAGATTTCATATACACAACATGGAGTATATGTGACTCAAGAAAGGTATTTGAAGAATTTGCTAATCAATTTTAAAATGGAAGATTGCAGGATAGCACCAATTCCAATGTAAGTGAATCACAAATTGAGTAGATATGGAGGAGAAGAATTCAAAGACATGAAGCTTTATTAGAGTTTGGTGGGTAGCTTGATTTATGCTACATTAACAAGGCCTGATTTGTCATATGCCATTGGATTTTTACCTCAATTCATGCATTGTCCTAGAAAGGAACATTGGATTGTAGGTCAAAGGATACTTAGGTATGTCAAGGGCACACTTAAAGAAGGTTTGTATTATGGGTTTACGTCAGATACAAGGATCAAGATATATAGTGATGCGGATTAGGCATGTAATTCTGATGATAGAAGATCAACACATAGATTCTTGTGTTATGTGGGACATAAGTTAATTTCATGGTGTTCTAAGAAGCAACATACAGTTGCTTTATCATCTAGATAAGCAGAGTACAAAGGACCAAACATATTGAGATTCAATATCATTTTCTAGGAGAGAAGGTTGTTGATAAAGAAATAGAAATCATGCATACTCCTACAAAGGATCAACTTGCAGATATGCTGACAAAGAGTTTGGATGGACCCAAGCTACGGAGATTTAAAGATATGGCAGGAATAAAGAAGATGCAGGTAATCACAATTGATGATTGAAGGGGAGCTGTTGGAGCAACACAATCAACAATTGATGATTAGATGAAGCTTAGGAGTGAAGACTTGAAGAAAAGATTGAAGCCTAAGAGCATGAAGTGAAGTAGAGGTTCAGAAAGAGATGGTTTATATACACAAGTATATTAACTTTGCAAATACTTCACAAATACTTGAAGTAATGACGAATCCACACTCATATGTATATATACACTTGTATATAGTCTTGATATATATGAGAGATGAACAATAGATGAGATAGAGAGGAGTAGATCATAAGTTGAATGAGGATTATCCACCAGATGTAAGATGAGTTGAATAGAAGAAGTTTTCTGAGAATTGCACGTCGATCTTTTCTCCATTTCTCCTTCTATGCTTAATCATTTTAGAAATCCTTTTGTACGTGTCTAAGTCCACAATTAATCCATCTATGGTCAAGTTTTGAGAGCCTAATCGCAAACAGGCTAAGAGAATTGTGAGCAAGAACATTTGTATGTGCAAATGTATTAAGTGACTTCTGAAAATAGGTGCAAATTTGATGGTCAATGATTTGATCAGATCTTAGTGTAGAGTGTAAAGATCTACATAACTAAGGACTCAAAATCTAAGTTGGAAGGTAAGCCATCTATGTCTAAAAGTATTTGATTAAATGGGTTGTAGATTGAGAGAACCAAGTAGTTAAAGTTGCATATGTAAAAGTCGCCTATAGAGAAAGCATGTTTCAGACATAGGTTTACTTATTGAAGTAAATCCGAAGTTTTATAAGTTCTTTTGAAGAACTTTCACTTGTAATAGTTGTGCAAACATTAGACGATTGTTTTTACATAGTTTCATAGAAAACTTTAACGATTTCATCAGTCAATGAAAGAGTTTTGTGAAACAGACTTTTATGAGTGAAGTTATAGCTCACAGAAGTGATAGAGATTCATAATTTGGTAAAGGCTTCCAAAATTGATGAAGGTTTCTTGCTATTCTTGCTATAGGGGTGTTCTAAATTCGTGTAGCTTGTCTTTTGGAGATTAATCGTCTCCATTAGGCATCTTTGTGTGTTGCTTTTCTATATCCTTCCCCTTGAGAAGTATCATAAGATAATTAGCTTGCAAACAATCACTTCCTTAACAATTGATATCATCAAAGTGAGCTACGTCCATATGATGTTTCCTCTATGGAGTAATAATATGAAAATCAAGTGTAACTTGCAAAGCTATGAAGGCCTAGCCATAATTGAAGTGGAGATGGACAATCAAAAGAATGTGTAAAATCTCTATGCAATCTCATTTAAGGAAGCAAACTCTAGCAATATTGGAATCTTTCCACATTCCCTTTCTCTTAAAAGAGATTAATGGATCCATTCTTTCTAATCATCCTTAAATGAGAACATATACATAGGTTCTTCATGTTTTTATTACTAAATAGTGGATATGAAAACTCCCATATGAAGGAAAAAACACACTGGAAAGTAGAGTCAAAGCATCTATTGTAGGATTCGGTAGTCACGTGCACAAAGACAATACAAAATCTAAAAACACACAAAAAATAGAGATGTGTAGTAGATAAAATAGTGCACAGTATTGGGTACAATATCCCTCCATGCACTCTATCATATGAGTCTCAAGAGTGCATGTATTTATGGTTTTTTACTACATCTAAATATAGAAGTTATAATGAGGGCAAACACTTCGAAAAGCAAGCGTATGAGTAAAAATTTGCTCACTTTTTATGATGAACCTTAGCTTTTATTTAAAAAAGTTGCATTATATAGAGATCCTTATCTCAACCACTATTTTTATAACTTTTTAGAAACAACCCTCTACGTGGTCTTTTATCTATGAAATATATGGAAAATATATTTTCTCTATTTATGTCTAGATGCATCTAAATAAGTCCATGTCCATCCACACCTCATAAACCTTCATTTCCTAAATAAATAGACAAAGCATATTAAAATCTCAATAAAATAAACTCCAGTAATTTAATCTTCCACAAGTGATAACATGCTCTCCAATTGAAAAAGCAACTGACCTCAATTGATATGAAAGAAAATTCACTAAGATTCTTCAATAGAATGAATTTTATATTTTACCAAATATCTATTATATTGAGTACCTTTACGTGTAGTGGTTATGTCATGATCGATTATTTTCTCAGGAATTAAAATTTCATATTCTTCTACAAGAAAAGGAGGATCTTTAAGAATGATAGTTAGTGATAGCATTCCTTTAAATGGTTTTAATAAAATAATATGAAAAGACTCATGTATATTCCAATTAGATGGTATGTTTAATCTAAAGAAATGTTCATTGACCTTTTGAATAATGTAAAATGGTTCATAATAATCTGCTGCAAGTTCAACTTTGGAATGTTGTAAAATATTTCTCAAATGTCATTTAGTCATACACAACCATACTAAATCATTTTCTTTGAACCAATTACATGTGCTAGAGAATAAGTCTAGAACCCAAACATCATCATTAGAGAACAATTGGATTAACCTCATCATAAGCTTTTGGGGCTTTTGACAAAGATTAACCAATGTCTTATCCCCAGTCACATGATGAAGTTTCTCTGTAATTGTAGGGAACATTAGTACATTTGAAATTCCATTCTCATTGCAATATTCCTTGAACCTTCTTCTATCGATTTCATCATAGTAACCAACTGGAAGGCACTCAATTGCATTAACAAACCTATGGCCCGGGATGTGATTTATGTTTGTATTTACGCTACAAACAAATAATTTTAAGTAAAAAGGGGCATGAAATTTCAACATAGACACAAAAACGAACAACTTTGAGAATGAAGGTCAAAGCAAATACCATGTAAGACACTCTACAGCATGACACCTTGACTTCAATGTTGTTGAGACAGAGAAGGATTGGTCCCTGCTATGGAAAATGGCAATCCTCTAGATTGGTGATAGGGTCAATTAAGCAAAATATGTTACCATCTTTTGTATTTGTGGTTGCTTGAATGGCTCATCATCATTAATTGAACCACTCATCCTAAACCAATAGGGGAAATATGCTATAAGAAGGAAATAATGTTTCCTAGGAACTACTATACATATTATTTACATCATCGCAAAATGCAATGTAATACAACATCCTTAAAGGTCCTATGGGATTTGAAAACACTTTAGCTCGGAGGAATTATCCTCTAACTCCATCTCCTTGGGGCAACGATATAATCTTGGGAGCCTGAGCATTCTAATGATTCTACATCAGTGTGCTTGACCATCTTTTTATGGGGCTTCTTCAACGTTGAGTGTTTACCTTTTGACTTGATAGGTGTTGACTTTAGATGATGGGTCAGGATGATGTTCATGTGTACCCATGACAACAGATCAATAATCGAATTCTCATACTACCTGCAAATTTGTGCAAGCTTCTCAGGCACACAACAATCTGGACAAAGCAATTCAATCCTCCAAATATCATTCCTTAAGCATTTTGTAGTATCCACTAGAAATAAAAGATTATTTGAGTCCTCATCCTTGTAATCCACCTTGAACACCATACCATATTGAAAACCCTATGTGGTTGTCATCTTTCCCCTCCCATAGGCCCTTGCAAATACAAGCAAAGTGGCATTCTTCTCTACTATATATTGGAGGCACCACTCCAGGTTTGTCATGTCTCGCAACAGCCTGTCTTTCTTGATAACCTCAATCTCTTTGGACTTATCTTTCCTAACCACCTCTTCCTCAATTGGCTTGAGACTACTATGGCCACCTGATGAGTGAGCAAATGGATTACTTGCATGTTTAGAGGACATAGGAGCGAAAGTCCTCTTTGGCTTCATAGCACAATCAATGCTTGTATCCTGGGCATCCTCACATGAGCTAAGCTTCACCTTGAGCTTCTCAACAGACCTCTCCTCATGCTTATCTATGTCCCTAATATTTGATAAAATCTTATCCAAGGACATGAAATTAGTTTCTTTGAGCCAACTCGATGTTTGGCATCAACCTTGAGAAGAACTGGATGCCAAGCATCTATTTGGTGGAGCAACTCAATGCCAGGCATTGCTTTGGTGGAGCAAGTTGATGCTAAGCATCACTTTGGTGGAGTAACTCAATGTTGGGAATCGACTTTGAGGGCCAAGTTGATGCCAAGCATCAAGTTGGGCCGCAAAGTCAATGGCTGACATCAACTTGGACCACAAGTTCAATGCCCGACATCGAATTGGTTCGCAAAGTCAATGTGTGTCATTGACTTGGCCCTCAAAGTTGATGCCTAGCATCGAGTTGCTCCATCAAAGTGATGCCTAGCATCGACTTGGTCCAGGAAAGCTATGCCTTAGTCGATGCCTAGCATTGAACCCTTGGAGAATAGCTTTCATTTTATATGGATGACATGTACATAGTTTCTTACTCATTCAAACAAAATAAAGAAATTGCTAGGGTTATATAAAGAAAACTTTTTTGAATCTTGTTTATTGTATGAATTTGGGCTACTTGTGAGACATTTTGCTAGCACCCTTCTTCTTCATTGCTACCTCTCTATGCTCTCTCTCGAATCATGGCTCAATGGAAAATGAGACTCAGCTACTCTCATCGATTTATAGACATTTGGTTAGGTTGAACTATGAACTAACCAAGTTCATCCAAATCAAACTAGGTGTAACTTGATGGTGCAACTAGACTATAAAGTTGAACCAAGAAGGAACCAATTTCAACTAGATCAAACTTGGTTCATGGGCAAATCACCCACCACCTCCAATGAACATGGCCACAATCAATTTCACCTTCAAGGAAGAACAATACCTCAAGCAGTTAACAGAGAAGGATGGCATGATCAAAGATCTTCATTAGTCATGCCAACGTAAGGAGCAAGAAAATTCCCAACTTATGTTCATCGCTAGGAGCAAAGATAGCATACAATCGTTGACCTTTAAGCAGTTCAATTCGGAACATTTACTTTTCAAAAAACCAACTCACCTTCAATTGAGAGTCTAGATAGATGTTAAAACATTCAATAAAGCCTAAACTCCATTTTATCACGGAGGTGGATTCCTTGAGCCATGTGTTATAGCTCCACAAATTTTTGTGTCTTAATAAGTGTCTGTGTGAACTTGTTCTTTGTTGAATTCCATCTCCCCCACATGTGTGGGCAAGTCTTGGAGTGTAGTGATTGTAAGGAAGGGAGCCCTAGCATCATTGTTGGGGAGATCATGGATCGAACTTGGATAGCTTATGTGATGGACATCATGATCATGTGATTGTATCACTCTAAGTGATTTTCATCACGTTGCATGATTTCAACACTCTTCTCTTCATCGATGAAGAGGTCACCATACCATCACTCTTACCTCGCACGGTAGGGAATCACACCATCCTTGGAGGGTCATATGCATAGCTTTGTGAGATTCATGCATCTATAACTTTTTCGATTGCCTCACCTTTTTTATGGCTAGCAAATAACTAGCATTAGAGATGGTGACATAAAAAAGTAAGTGTGCTTTTTTTTTAAGGGCTCAATTCACACTCCTAAGTGAATAAAACATTATATTGAGGACACCATCATCTTAGTGTGCTTTGTTTCAAAGAGACTTAATTCACACTCCTAAGTGAATGAAACATTCTATTGAGGACACCATCATCCGTGTTCATCAAGTCCTTCATCCACGAATCCTACTCACTATAAGTTCACATTCTCTAATGAACTAGTAAAATAAAAGAAAACTATAAGTCATTCTCTAATGAACTAGTAAAATAAAAGTGAAACCCAATTAATGATCAATGTGGTATGAATTTACAAAGGCATTATGTTTCTTGTCTCTTCTTCTAGAGGTTGATTATCATGTAGCAACAATTATAATGGATTTCCTATCATGTAGCTCTTCTCAAATTATTAATTAGCAATCAAATTCTACCTTTTAATCTTGATTCTCTGGATCATAAAGCCAAGCCATGAAGTCAAATCATACCTCTTAATCTTGATTGTCCAAATCATAAACTCAATTTGTACCTCTTAATCTTGATTGTACAACCCATAATAATGGGCACAATCCATCTTCATAATTATCTAGATACATGCCTTGGGAGATATAAGATGATGTTACACTTCCATTCCTTACACTTTAGAGGGAATGCTCCAACATTTCTCTTTGAAGTCAATGAAGATGAGCTCCCTCTTTTTAGGAGATGCCTGGGCATCACCTGCCTCTAATGAGTTTGATAGACTTTCAAATTTTTTGTTTCAATTGATCCTTTCATGAATGATGTCCATGGCTTAGAATGTTTCAATGATTATATGTTCTTAGTTGAGTCACTTTAGTTAGGTTCTCAATGCAACAGTTCTCATCCACCTATTGATCTTGATCCACCTATAATCTCAATCCACCTATTGATCTCTCTTTGAATTCAAGTGCATGTGGAGCAAAGGATGTCAAAAAAGAGAGGGGGAGCATACAAAGAATGGTCATGCATTTTAAGTGAAGGCCTCGTGAAGTAATTCAAAGAAGATTTCAGTTCCTTACTTTAGATAGACAAGTTGCATTAGAAATTGTCAAGCATTGTTGTGGTTTGAAATGTTTGTATGAATTAGGAATGAAGAAACTAAGGCAGCTTAAAGAGAAATTCTTCCATTTAGATAGTGAAAGGCAAGATATATACCTTAGTGCTCACATGCAAATGATTGATAACATGTCACTAACATGTGTTGCTTGGTCAAGGGATCCGATGTTGTAAGGCTGCATTTAAAATTGCGATGGGCATGGGGAATTTGAGAATACATAAGATTCAGTAAGGGCTTATCAATGGAGATCTCATTTTTATGCATATCATGGAGTTGCAACCAAAGGATCTACTGTTCATCATGCAATGATTTGGATGATGAACTATTTTCGTTTGCATTGTGAAGTTATGCCTACAACTAGAAGGTTATACTTATCAGATAACTTAACTTGTCGAGAAGTATTTCAAGTCTATAAATAAGAAATGGAAAGTAAAAATGAGAAGCATGTGTTGTATCAACATTTTACTCAATTATGGAAAGAAGAGTTAACAATGTGAGTATTCCTCATAAAGTTAAAATGGGTGAATTCTCAATTTGCACCACTTTGAAAATCATGGCAAAGGGGGCCACAATACCACAAGAAAAACATAATTTTAAAAGTCTTCTAAAGAATCATCATGAAGTCAAGTTTTAGGAAAAAAGAAGGCATTTCATCATCAAAGTAAAGCAGTCAAAAATCTAGAGCATTCTCAAATGGATTTCTCCACTCCGACTTACATTTAGAAAAATTAAAATCTTCTTTAAAAATGGTGATCTCTAAAGCTCTCAAAATGTGAATTTTTTATTTGAATTATCTCTTTCTTTAGTACCTGCAGGCAAAGAAAAAGAGGAAGATGTGCTATAAACAGAACATGAAGGGAAGATAAGTATTATAATTGTGTACATAGATTAAGGGTATCAGCTATGTGAATTTATGTTATGAACTTGTTTATGATGAGAAAAGAAGGCCATGGATGCTAGACATGTATATGTGAAGATGAAGTCCATGTACATGATCATATAGACCCTCCATGATCATGTATGCTTTCCACGAGAACCCTTCATAACCATGTGAACTCTTCATGACATACAAACATTTTATGTCTATGAGCAACCCTGACTATGTCCATTTGAACCCTCCATACATAGATCTTACTAATGACCTATGCGTGCACTATGTGTGTTTATATATGTGAACCATATGTGTGGATATAAATATATACTATGTGTATATGTGTGAGTTTATAAATAGATATGTCTGTATTGCCCTAAGTATGTGTGAATGTGCATCTATTTATTTGAAACTGTGTTGTCAATGTGTGTGAATATAAGGGGTTTTGTATGATTATAATGTAAGTGTGTTATGTGTGTCTATGAATTTATGTGAGTGCTCATGTGTGTGCCTAATATGTCAAGTTATGTGTAATCAAATGTGTAATATGTATATATGTTGTGCTTACTTAACTTAACGTGTTTTTCATTTATGAATGCAATCCTATGTGCCTATGTATGTGTGTGCATAGATGAGAATTTATGTGGCTATATGGTTTTCATATGCATGACTCTAAGGGTACTTGTGTGTTTATGTATGCATAAATATGTGGATATAACTATGCATGTATGTTTTTGTGAATGTGTTTATGCATTTATGTGGGTCAATATGTATGTGCATCTAAATGTGTGTGAACATATATGTGTGTATTTTTTCATATGTATGTGGATATTTATGATGTGTATATGTTTTTGTATCCATAGATGTGTATGAACAAATGTGATATCATGTATCTAAATATGAATGTGTGAATGTGAATTTATGTGATGAATGTGTCTATGTGTGGTTGTGTATGAGGAAGCTTTTTTAATTTATATTCAATGTGGATAAATAATATGTATTTATGTATCTTTATATACATTATACAATAAAATAAAGAGAATATATTAAAATCAAAATGAATAAAATAATAATAGAGCAACTGAACTAAATACGTGCATAAATGTGTAACTCATGGAGTATGTGTGTTAGTTAACTACCTATGTGTGTAGCAGTTATGTGATGTGCATGTGTTTATCTGTGAGTTGTGTGTGGCATGCATGTCGTGTTAGTGTGTGTTAGTGTGCATGAGAAAGTGTGAGGTTTGCATGGGATTTGTGTGTAAATGTGTGAGTGAAGTGAGGGTTTTGTGTGTTTATGTGCATGTTTGTGGATGTGTGTGTATATATATAGATATGTGATTTTATCATTTTTCCTAAAGTCTTTTTTCTACATAACAATACGAGCATTTACAAGATTTTATGAGCATTTGCGAGATCCTATGAATTAGTATGAAGCTTGTTGGCATACAAGCTATAAGAAGAGCATAGAGGCACAAAGAGCAGTCAAGCACAATGTGGCAAAGAGGTCTAATCATTTTTTCTAAACTTACTTCCAATTAAGAGTGATTTTCATCACTACAAATCCTGTTTTTGGTAGAACAAACTCCATTTTGTTCAAGATGAGGAGTCCTCGAGCTTGAGGATTATTAGAATTAGCTATGTACCAATTTTTGTAATTTTTAGATCCCCTTTGAGTCCTCAAATAAGCTATAGAACCTAATTTTTAACTAGGCCAGACACTAGGTCTGGATAGGGCCAAAGCTAGTCAAAAAACTATAAAACGAGCAAGAGAGCTCATTTTTTAGGTAATATTGTTAGTGATTTGAGCTGGTGTATGAGACTTTTTGACTAATGCAAAGAACTCCATTGTTCCTCTCCTTATTCTTGCCTTGTGTGCACGTGTGTGTGTATGTGTGTGCATGTTTGTGTGCTTCTCACTCACACACTTGTGTCGTCACTTGCTCATAGTCTTCATACTAGTCCTCACATCTCCACAGATTGAAAATTATGAGGTGGATCTACTCTGGTACTTGCCATTGTGCTAGAGTGACACCAAATTCGGCATTGTTGTCAAGGAGAGAGCTTCAAGGACGAGTGTGTGATGGTGAGATATAGAGTTGAGACATTGGAGTCATAGATAATATCCTTATTTTTCCTTACTTCTCTTCATTTTTTCTTGTGTTTTGCATCACCATCATCATCCTCACTACCTCCCACCTCCATCTCCACCTCTCCCAAAATTTTAGTTTGGTCATATTCCCTTCTCCATCTCGTTTCTCTCATTTCACTTGTGAGAGAGAGCGAGAGAGAGCTTGCATGCATTCTGTTTTCGTGTGTTTTTTAGCATTTCTTGCAGGTTTTGGCTACATCACCATCCCCAACAGCTTGTGTAGGTACGATAGAACTCTACACAGGTCCCGAGACGATGACCTCTATCTGTCGTGATAGATAGAGAAAGTTGATATTTTGTGTTTACATGCATGGCAGGATAACCTACACCAGCAGAGCACTCCAAATCATTAAAAGTTTCTAAAAAAATTGCATTTTTTTAATCTATCATGATAGACAGCACCCCATAATAGAGATCGTCTATCATGACAAACATCATCTATCGTGACAGACAGGCACACACGACAAATTGTGTCTATCATGACAGACACAATCTATCACGATAGACCAAAAGCACAACAGATGATAGACCACGTCTATCGTGATAGACACTTGTCTATCATGACAGACAGGACCCACGATAGACACCGTCTATCGTGAAAGACCAAAAACATGACAGACGACAGACCACATCTATCACGACAGTCAACATCTATCATGACAAACAGGACCCCACGATAGATACCATCTATCACGACAGACACCCATGTATCGTGACAGACAAGAACCCACGATAGATACCGTCTATCATGACAAACATCATCTATCACGACAGATAGGCCCACGTGACAGTCAGCGTCTATCGCGACAGACACTGTCTATCGTGATAAACAAGCATTTTTGACCAAAATTAAAGTGGTAATTTTTTTGAAAATTTGGGCTAAATTTTGGCCATATTTGCACACTCAATTAGCCATATAATTACAAAGGCCTTATAAAAATGCACTAAAATCCCAAAAGGTCCTGATTGTCTATTTTAACCCCCTGAACCCTGAATTGACATAAATTTTTCATGCGAGATCCGTTTTTTGGGCTCTAGAGCTCGTTGGAAAACTCGTGGTGAATCCTACACGGGCTCACTATTTATTGTAATAATAATCCATTTATTTTCAGATAGGTTAATTTGAAGTTGACCCTCTATGGGGTAGGTACACCAAGGGAGCTCTAGAGGAAATTTTTTGGCAATACACAAGGGGGAAAAAGGGTGTGTCTGAACCAAATTTTTTGTCAATTGAAGGTAAAAACTTGAGCTAAACTTGGAACTTTTACATGATCATTGAGAGCTCTTGGAGAAACTGAAGCAAGTGCTAGTGTATGCAGGCTTGGGAACACGCTTCCTGGGCAGACAAGTGTAGCAAAGAGAAGCTACTTGAGGTTGGAAGATCTCTCAACCCCCTTAGGTCGCTTAGGCTAAGTTCGGATTGATCTTTTGATTGATTTTTGGTACGATAGGAACACTCAAGTTTTAAGATGCTCTAATTTCTCAAGTCTAAGAATAGGTTAAGTTGCAGTAAAGGGACAACCTAAGGGGAAAGAACTTAAGCTAAGTGGACGAAAAACATCAAGTGTGACACACTTAAGTGCTCCTGACGATGCTTGACTAAAGACAAGTAAACAAGTACCCAAGAAATTAAAAGGAACAAGTGATTGGTATCAAAGAATCAGCAATGTGGTTGTACAAGGGTCATTGGGTCAATTAGTAGGGCATATGAACCTGAGATCAGGAAGACACCTAGGGAGAGACCGTCGAAGTGTTAGATCATCAAAGGCTAGTGTCAACCATACAGCTAGGTCTTGGGCCAGCAGTTGAGTGGTTATCCCTACGCTCTAAAATCAAAAATGAGCTTGGAAAGACCCGTAGGTAGCTCAGGAGTGGCATACCTAGAAAAGCCAGAAGGTCCCTACAAGACTCAATTGGAATATATCCAGACCAACCGCTTAAAAGATATGTTGTCCAAATTAAAAACCCGGATCAGCCCATTGGACTAGAACCCCCTGTAGTCAAGTTCGAAAATGGTTCCTACATAGATAAAGAAGGAACAATGTATGTGGTCACCAACCAACCAGAAAGGATAGATGAATTTGGCATATAATCTCAGAGACCAAAATAGGCGACATAGAGAAACGGAACTTAGGAAAAGAGCCAAAAATCCCTCGAGGCAAATCGGTTCTAACTAGAATAATCGCTCTAGAGTGGGTTCCCCAAGACAATAGGAGCATAGATTTGCTTGTGAATCGAGAGATGGATGAGGCTTTTTGAAGGTATAAACCTGAGCAGCCTAATAAAGTGGGAATGCTTACCATATATGAATTCAAAGATCCAGATGCCCCTAGGAAAGTGACCTATTTAGACAATACCTCAAAAAGGGTCTATCTGGTCTCAGAGCATGGTAGGCATGCCTACATTTGGAAGGGTGAATTTGTTTTTCCCCAACCAAGTTCAAATGTCTCTTCTAGTCACCAAGGAGCTGGAACATCTCAAGCTCATGGAACCCATAGAGATAGGAGTAGGGATAGACCCGAGGTGAGCTTTGCTAACCCATTCGGAGGAGAAATAACAAGGACGAAGCCAGATAGAATGGAAAATGACAGATATAGAGACATGATGCATCAAAGAAATGCATATGAATTTCCTTTGCCAAGGCCTAGAGAACACACTTGGACCTTGAGACCTACACAATTGGTTAAGTCCATGAAGAACTGTTTCAATGGCATAGGAGACCCGTATGACCATGTAGTAGAGATCATGCAAGTTTTGAGAGCTAAACAAGTTGAAAACTTGTTCACTTAATACAATGGTTTTGGCCTAACTCTCAAGAACACCACATTGACTTGGTTTCAACCACTTCACCAAGGTCAGTTCAGAAATATAGATCAACTTCTTGAAGTGTGCATCACTAAGTTTTCTAAGAGTGGTATTAGGCATAACACATCCTCCCTGATATATAGCTTCAAGAAAACACCTGAAGAGACAGTGATGCTCACAGGAAGAAGGTTTAGGCAATACCTAGAGAGATACCCTGTTCTTGAGTTACCCACTCCATCCAAACAAGTGACCTTATTTCTAGATGGATTGTTAAGTACCAAACTGAGATCATATGTGTACTTGAATGACCCTAGATCCATAGAAGAGTGTGTATGCATGTGCATAGGCATCAAGGATAATCTAGGGGAGGAATTAGAGCTTTCAAATATCTATAAAGATTCAGATGGTTCTACTAGCCTCGCTTCCATAGAATCCATGTCGATTGAGGATCTGGCAGAGAAGGTAGCTCAGAAGTTAGGAGTGTCTAGCAAGCAGATTCCTAGATTTACCCCAGGAAAACGATGCTATACCTGTGGAGGAGACCATATGGCTAATGTGTGCCCTATCATGGCTCAACCCCAAGTGAACATTAACAACCAATACTACACCATAGAAAGAAGATGCACCAACCACACTGCACAAGACTGCCCATATAATAAATAAGTTGTTAGACAAAATTATCCTCAGACGTATCTAGATCAAGGAAAATACCAGAATCAGTACCCACAACAACAGTATGGTAGGACCCCAGGAATCCTATCACCCACCCTATCAAGGGCAGCAAAGACCTCAACTAGTTCTAGCGGAGCAACCCCCTCCTCCAGCCAATGTGATTCTAGTGAAGTATGCAACTGCAGAAGAAAATCTAAATAGAACTTTAGTGCCAATAACATCATTACTTTCAGAAAGTGACCCAAGTGATCATAGTTTTGACTCTACTCATATTGATAGCCCACATGCTTTACTACATGCAGTCACCTTAGCATAATGAGTCATATTATTATGAAGACCTGAGTGAACCTAGTTGGGAGCCAGAGTATGCAAATATCATGTATGCAAACCCCAACTCTAGACCTCAACCTAGGCAGACAAGACCCCCATTTCCTAGAGGACCATGCTAATGATGTCAAGGAGATCACCTCATTCGTGATTGCCCTATGCCTACACCTACACAACCCCCAATCTGTGACAATTCAAGGCTTTTGTCCAGATTGTGGGAGGGATCACTTGTTATGAGAGTGTCCCAAGAACCCCACCAATATGTCAAACATCGCTCCTATCAATGTTATTGGGTTAGTGTTAAACTCCACGGGAAATATGACTTCTAGGACCCGAGTGCAAGTCATCACGAGAGCTCAGGCACTTACGCAAAACCAAGACTTAGGCCAAGAACGGAACTCTGAGGTTAGCGAGACTAAGAGTCAACATAAGAAGAGGACAAGAGCTTGGAGGGATAGTCGAGAGAGAATGAAAAGGCAATGGGCAAGGAAGATGAGCGAACTTGAGGAAAGCCTGAGAGAAATAAAAGCCACGATAATTGAACTCACATCTCAAACGCACTCTCACACAACTCCAACACCACCATTCCCATCACCCTCCAACCCACCACATTCTAACTCGCTTCACACCATCCCACCCCCACCTAAAGTAGGATCAATCTTAGCAGATCCCACTCTCGAGGACATAGACATGATGCTTAAGGCATATCAGGCTAGACTACAAGAAGGGCCAAATGTAAAGGATCATGAAAAGTGCTACCCTAGAGCTAACCTAGAACATGAACGAACTAAACTCTGTGCTAAGATGGTGGAATTGGTTCAAACCATGTTGGAAGCTAGTCGACTCTTTAACTGCTCTAGTTCAGCTAGGACTCAACTGCATTTTGATGGACTATTGGACAGATTGGAGAGGCTAATTGCAAAATCTGAAAAGGACACCACCTCTCACGATAAGGAAAAGGCCAGTGGAAGAATGAGCATTCCTCCCAAGGATGCTTATGTACCCAATTCCATTGAACCAGACACCACTTGTTCTATGAATCGATATTCCCAAGGATTTCTAAGAGAAATGGGCAAAAGAGAGAGAAAATCCTCCTCCTATTGAACTTGTGGATGACTTACACAACCAATTCCCACAAGGCATTCCCTCCATCTATGGAGAACAGGAGGATGCCCCATCAAGTGAACGGTTAGACTTCGAGTCTAATTCCTTGCAGGAATTGCCTCATTTCATAGGCCCATGAGAAGCAAGGTCCACCTGTATGAGGGCACCCACAGTCCTAGTAAGAGAGGAAAATTCAGTCATACCTAGGAATAGAGAGGTAGTGAAAAACACTAAAGTGCAATGCAATCTTACTTTAGAGGAGATACTCAAGGCACTCAAGCCAACAAGAATGAAATTGCAGGCGGCTGATGGTCATATAGAGAGACCTCTAGGATTGCTAGAGAGAATAACTCTCACTACTTGTGGGGTAGAGATCGAGCACACATTTGCTATATGTGACTTTAGCAAAAATCAAGTCTACGAGATGATTCTGGGAAGACCCTTCTTGAGGCAATTGCAAGTAGTACAAGATTGGAGAACCAATTCTTTGTATTTGCAACACTTTAGTGTCACAACCAAAGTCAATCTCAAGGATTATTCTCATAGAGATGTTCCCCCCATATAGTGGAATCCCATCCATAGAGCCACAGATGATAGGGAGCACTCTATAGGGTCAGGATCCTCATGGATGCATGAAGACACCCACTTATGGATGTGCAAAGTGGCAGTAGAAGAAGAAAAGAGAGAAAAGGCAGAGAGGTAGGTATGAAGGAAACTCATAAATCACTTCAAGACCCATCCTATGCACCTGTAGTATTTCCTGACAAAGAATTTGAACCTCATGGTTGAGCCTAAATTTTAGCAACAATGGATATAGCCATCAATGAAGAACAATGGACACCACTATGACAAGGATGGCTATGACATTTCAGTCTTCACAATAGAGCCAATCATGTGTGACTCATTTATTAAAAAATGTGAACCTAGCACTAATGCATTCGAGGATGCAAGTGACTCTGATCTAGAGTCAATTATTATGGACCCACCTTTTGCATCAGATGAGGAATATTTCTATGAAGTAGAAGCTCACCCTCTAAGACACGAACAAATTACAAATGATGTGAGATTAAAAACCCAGATAACCACCAAGATGAAGGTAAGAAAAGGAAGAAGAGACAAACCACATCAGATGAGGAAGAATCTTTGTTTGAGGTCCCTGAAAACTTTAAGAAGTATGAGATAGAAGATAGGGGGGTCATGATAAGAATGCCTAAATGTGATGCACAAGCAGAAGAGGCCTATGATAACAAAGAAACCACCAAGAAGATTTTTGTAACCATAGAAGAAGGAGAAGAAAGATGCACCATATAGGACATGACCTGACTAAGGAAGAGGAACAAGAGTTGATTGTCCTATTAAGAGAATACAGAGATGTATTCACATGGAGTTATAAGGACTTGAAAGGAGTAGACCTTGACATCTAATCACATACGATCCCCATGACCTCAGATGCCAAACTCTCTAAGCAAAAGCCATACACCTATAATTACAACTATGCTACCAAGATCAAAGAAGAGATAGATCGATTGGTTGAAGCTAGATTTATCTATGAAATTGAGCACACTGAATGGGTGTCCCCCATTATAGTGGTGCCCAAAAATAATGGCAAGCTACGTGTATGCATTAACTTGAAGAAGGTTAATGCAACCACTATCAGAGATAATTATTTGCGTCCTATCACCGAGCATCTACTAGAGAGAGTAGCAAGCAAGGAAGTATACAATTTCCTTGATGCATTTTTTGGCTACAATCAAGTGACAATAGCCCTAGAGGATCAGCATAAGACAGCTTTTGCCACAGAGTGGGGCATATTTGCTTTTCGAGTAATGCCATTTGGTTTCACCAATGTGCCAGCTGCCTTTCAGAGGTTGATGTGTCATGTATTTAAAGAGTTCTTGAGGAAGAACTTGGAAGACTATGTTGATGATCTCTATGCTCATTCCAACATTAGCCAAACCCATATCCCTGAGTTGAGAGCTATCTTTGACAAATGTAGAGAATATCAAGTCTGCTTGAACCCAAAAAAGTGTGTTTTTATGGTCAAGCAAGGCAAAATTCTAGGACACATAGTGTCAAAGAATGGCATATCCATAGATGAGGAGAAAGTTAGAGCTATTGCAGAGCTACCTAGGCCTAAGAATATCAAGGAGGTACAAGCTTTCATGGGGCATTATGCTTATTATCGCCAATTCATTCATATGTATGCGATCATTGCAAAGCATCTGTACTCCCTCTTGACTAACTTTGAGTGGACTGAAGAATGTGAGAACTCCTTTAATGAGCTCAAGAGAAGATTGTGTTCAGCACCAATCTTGACTACCCCAAATTGGAGCAAGCCATTCCATGTACATGTGGATGCAT
Organism: Ceratopteris richardii; assembly: GCA_020310875.1. Lineage (NCBI taxonomy): Eukaryota > Viridiplantae > Streptophyta > Polypodiopsida > Polypodiales > Pteridaceae > Ceratopteris > Ceratopteris richardii. Next base: position 57,893,048 of record CM035425.1, on the reverse strand, counting down.
CCAATTACGCTATTGGATGTGTACTTTCACAACCAACTGGCGACGGCAATATGGATCTTCCAATCGCTTATGTCAATAAACAATTGAATGCATCTAAATGGAATTATACCACTACTAAATGAGAACGATTAGGTATGGTACATGCGGTTAAGAAATTTAGATACTATTTGCTTGCAAATAAGTTTAAATTTTTCACAGACCATCAATCCTTACTCTATCTAGTGAACAAACCTTGCAATATAGGCCGATTAGTAAGATGGTTCCTTTTACTAATGGAATATGACTTTGAAGTGGTGGTTAGGAAAGGTAGAACTCACCTTAGGGCGGATCACCTTTCTAAATTGACTTTAGGAGAGTCCCCTCAAGGTGTATCAGACAAACTTCCTGATGCCTACTTGTTCAATCTATAAGTAGTGCCTGAATGGGCCAAAAGAATAGTGTTTATTCTGACTTTTGGACCTAAACACCTTGTGCTAAAAGCCCAAGATAAAGAAGTAGTGAGGTCTCAGAAGTATCACTAATGGTAGATAGCATGTATAAATGCACTCATCAGGCATACTAGCTTGTTGCGTAGAAGAAGACAAGCACTCAAAGTGGTTGCAAATAGCACATGTAGGTGCACTCTAGCAACATTATTCCAAGCATAGAACCCTACATACCCTAAAAACATTAGGTGTGTATTGGCCAACTATGGAAGAAGACATCCATAAGTTGTGTAAGGAATGCCTAGTCTATTGTATTAGACCATCTGTGGAGCATGCTACACTGTACCAAGTATCTCTAGTGCTAAATTGAAGTGAACCATTAGTAGCCTTCCTGAGGATTAAAACATTCCCTCCAAAAATAACCCTGGCTAGACAAAGGAGCTTAGAACAAGAAGCATTAGACTATACTCTCATTGGAGATAATCTATACAGATGAGAAAAAGATGGGTATCTTAGATTATGTGTCCACGAGAGCGAATATCTAAAGATCTTGGAAACTACTCACCAAGGTGTAGCAGGAGGACACTTTGGACCAGATAGGGTGATCAAGGCAATATTATTTGTAGGTCTTTGGTGGCCCACTCTTCACATGGATGCACATACCTATGTGAAGAGTTGTGATGTTTGTTAGCAAACTCAGTATCCTATACATAAAAATGAGATTCCATTTAAACCTATGATCGGTGGACATGCATTCTTTAAGTGGGGAATAGACTTTGTTGGTCCTATTAATCCCCCAGCTAAGGGTTCACATGTTGAACACATCATTGTTGCCACAGACTATCTAACCAAATGGGTAGAAGTAAAAGCTACGACAAAGAATAATGCTCATACGACTGATAAGTTATTATTTGAGAACGTGTTCACCAGATATGGGCTACCAATAGAGCTAGTAAGTGATAGAGGCACACACTTCTTGAATGAAGTCATTGAAAACATGCTCCAAGAATTCTTGGTGATACATAAGAATTTTGCCCCCTATCATCCACAAGCTAATGGGGAAGACGAGAGCACCAATAAGATTATATGCAATGTATTGACAAAATTGGTTAATAATAAACACTCTGATTGGGACAAACAATTACACCATGTTGTTTGGGCATAGAGAGTTACCTATAAAACGGTACTCCAAGCCACACCCTTTCATATGGTATTTGGCCAAAATGTGTTGCTACCATCGGACTTCTTGATACCTACATTGAAAGTAGCACAAGAGCATGATTGGACAGGCCATGAGCTCTCCTCTCGAATCTTTGATCTTGAACGACTAGGTGAAACAATATTGAGAATAGCAACAGGAATTTATGCAGCCAAGAAGAGACAAAAGGCATATTTGATGCACATGTGAGGCATAAGGGCTTGAAAGCAGGAGACCTAGTCTTCGTCTACACTTTGAAGCAATATGCAAGGAAATTAGAGATGAGAGGTTATGGACCAATGATTATCAATAAGATCTCAACAAGTGGAGCAGTTCAACTAGCCACTCTAGAAGGTGACATCTTACCGAGTTACATCAGTGGATGTAGAGTTAAATTATATCAAGAACCCCTCATGAAGGAGATGCTAAATCAACTCAACATTGCTAAGAAACGTAAAGAAGAAGAAAAACGAATTCGAGAAGAAGCACAAGCAAAAGATTTAGAATGCATCCGACGAATGAAATTGCTAAGACAAGGTAGAGATCAGCCTATGTTTGACACTCAAGAAGCTCTAAGTTATAACATGGCCATGTGCGAAGCATCAAGTGAACATTACCATAGGATAGTTGATCGTTGGCCCTTTGTGACCCTCGAGGTAGGACAAGGAGCGAGTGCAAGGACCTTAAGGGCTTTGATTGACTCAGGAGCAACCACTAGTGCAGTTTGTCTTTCTTACTGCCAAGAATTGCAATTGAAGGTCAATCCTATAGAGGCATATCTCATAGGATTGGGAGGTCTGGAAACCCTTTACATGGGTGAGGTGGAACTTCCCCTCTATATTCAAGAGGTTCTAATGGCAATCAAAGTGCTAGTGTGTGAAGACGAGGATCTTACCAAACCTCTTGTCTTAGGCAAAGATTGGAACCTAAGAAGTGGACTTCTTCAAGCTTGGGTGGGCCAAAACTGCATCACAATTGAATTAGAGAATCAAGCACTCAAGCCACTAGAAAAGGCACCAAATCCTGGTCCTTCCACGAACCCACATGAAGATAATGATGCTATTCTTGTCCAAAGTTCTATGGTGCAGAAGATTAATCACTCTTGAAAAAGCTGAAGAAGTCAAAGACGAGTTCCCTTCTTTTCCAAAGCGATTTCCAGGAAAGCAAGGAGGACAACACATGACACAGAGGAGGCTGATAATCAAGAAACATGAGCAATGACCAATGCAATATAAAGTACCTCTTGGCATGAAGCAGATCTGGATATGCAAAGATGAAAAACCCTCAACTCTAGAGATAGGATCCCAAAGATGCACCAAACGAGCTACACAGCCAAGGATTACAACAAAGGACTATCCTAGGCATCAATCTAGACACACCATTTCTATTTGGGTCCTAAAGCAATCAATGAAGGCTATCCCAAATGCTAAACAAATATGGGTGCCCAAGAACTACTTACGAGATCAAATAGCTTCTCCCCCACTCACAAGATTGAATCAACACTCACAAGCACTCTTGGCACAAATCCCAGGGCAAACATCTACACTCCACACCATTACATCTCCGGTCACACCTAGGAATGTCAGGAAATGGGTACCCAAAAAGTCCCCAATCCAACACAATCCAATCCACAAACCTTTACATGTCATCATCACTAAAAGCTACGATCCCACGAACAAAGTTTGGAGACTTAAACCTCGTATCAAACCCCTTGACCCAATTTTGTAAATCAGTCCACTCTAATGCAGGTGCATTCTGAGTATAGTGCACATCCAAAAGTATGCATCTAGGGGAATCACTAACCTACTAACCAACATTCACACAAATCACGAACATTTTACCTGCTAACCCCTAACCACTTTGGATATCATGTTGGTATTGTGGAGGGAACACCATAAAATCATGTTTCCTATGCAATGCTAATATGCTTCTCTTCTTCTATCAGATAAGCATAAAGAAATACAAGCAATATCATGGCCGAGACAACAAGCCCCAACTCACAGGCAGGAGTGATTCTAGCAGGATTGAACATGGAAAATCTACCAATTGAAGTGCCACCAATTGAATGACTAGTAGAGCTACGACACCTCCAACAAATACCCATACTGAACCCTCCCAAAGGAATAATGAAGAGAGTCCATGCAAACTCTCACTGGTTCAATGGCATGCCAGGGTCCTTAGGAGAGGCTAAGTATATCTGGGAGTCCAAGTGTGAGTATGACAAGGCATGGGTATGGTTTTAATTATTCTCTAAAGAGTTCGAGACTCTTCGTAACACACCAGAACTTCAAAATATATGGCAACGTGCAGAGCTGGCGGAGTACTTTGAGGCACCCTTACCCAAATCGGATCTCCTATGGTGTTACTATTTGGTATCAACATTACAGGCAAATGAGGAAAAGGACAAACCAGGAACCTTCATTCTTCCTTCCTTATTGGGCAACAATGAGTTGAAAAAGTTTGAACTTACCTCGGAACTGGTGAGCTCTACCTTAAACATGCACGGCACTCATGTGCCGTCCGAGAAGGATGCTTTAATACCCACTAACATGAAGAACCAGAAACTATAAAAGCTAAAAGATATAGTGGAACTCACACCAAATGTGTCCATCCCTCTTCGTATGTGCATGCAACATTTTTCATTTCTTGGTCAAGATTGATTCACTCAGCCCCACAAACAGATTTGGTTCGCTCTTTACTTGGCAGAGACAGGTGCACTGTCGATTAAGCTTCCTGTATGGATTATAGAGCAGTTGTATGGAGCAAATAAAAGGTCATCTAGGAAGCTGGTGGTGAATGGTTGTTGTGCAATCACGCGCATCATCTACAAGTGCTTAGCATACGATGTACCCATTAAACATGCTTTAACCTGGTCACAGCTACAAATGTTTAAAAGACACAAAACTGCCACACATCAATCCAAGTGCATGAGGGGCTCAATTCCCTGTGTCCAGACATGCAAAGTTCTGATGACTTTGGAAGTCCCACCACGAGGGGATGCCACCATGCCTCCCTTTACGATTGAAATTCCTAGATCTAGATCTGAGGGCATATCTCAAGCTGCCCCATCTGCTCCTCTCGCCCCATCGAAATTTGAATTTCCCATCGCGGGAGATGTTGAAGGGATGTCTAACTTCGACTTCGAATCATTCTTGCATAATACACAACTCTCTGATGTAGAATTCTTTTTAGACACAGAAGAACAGGGCACCTCTTCCCAAAGTCGAAGGAAATCCATAGAAGGCCGCCATGTACATTGGGATGATGCTCAGTAAAGAACTTTATCTCAACAACTAGAACACCCAAAGGGTGAAGAAGAGGAAGACGAAGAAGCAAACGAAGAAGAAACCACCAGTGCCCCAGCATATAGAGTAGAACTCCGAAGGTTGTATCAAATCATGGAACAAGTGTAGGTGCAACAATTGCTCACCGAACATAATAGTAGAATGCTCATGGCTCAGCTCTTAGAAAAAGTTGGAGTTGACTCTGAATACAGTGAAGGTCTCCTATTGATGGCAAAAACTTATGGTGTAGTGGAAGCAATCTGATCAGCGATACAGAGGCCTCCCGTTCAATATGATCCGCGAAGATTCCAAACACAACCATGGTCTGATAAAAACATCCAGATTCCCATTACCACTATGGAAGAACCTATTATTACATCTGAACTAATCAAGACAACCTCCCAAGTAGCAAGAACTCCTGGCCAAGAACACATAGTCACCCATGAAGAGTCCACTAAGCCACTACCATTGACCCCCCCCCACCATCACCTCCTCGAACAAAAGCTGAAGATATCACCTTCACTACCCAACCCATAGAGCAAACCTTCATCTTCTATAGTCCCACTTCCAGTTCAAATTTATTCTCCTCCTTTGACAACCCTATATATCTTGCCACCACCATCACAACCAAACCTCTCATGGAGACGGACATAAGACAACTAGCCTCCACGACCTGTGTCATTGGCCATTCAGACACTAGATCTACATTTCCCAAATTCCTTGTCACCACACCTCCATTCATGACCTTTCCGCCTCTAGGCTTGCATTTCCCACCCCCCATCCCACTTGTCCTTCAACCTGTCCATGATTTCCTTTCTAGAATGTTTCAAACCACTGCTCAACCCTTCTCGTCGATCTCATTCCCAACATCCACACCACACCAATTCACCACGACCACACACACACACCACCTGCCATTTTGATATATATGGTAGACACCACTCCCACGTCCACGGTTGAGAGCATGGACATTTTGCCTTTAACGGCACCTCCCCAGCCCCCCACACTTCCACCATCCCCCATCCCTCCTCCACCAATTTCACCTGCACACACATTTCCAGTAGGCACAACATTCACACTTCCCATTCCCCGATTCCCTTCCCTTGCATCCTCCAATATGCAAACTACACCTTCATCTATAAGTAATGCATTTGACACCATGTTTGTGTGTATGTCACAATTAAGGACAGGATATAATCAGCTACAGGAACATCACCAACGATTACAAGAGCACTCGAAAGTCCTACAACATCGTCTCTATACACTAGAAGAGGATATTGCCAGTCTCCAAGCACAGTTTTAGACCTTACAGGAGGCTCATGACATGTTGGAAACTCAATTACAGAATGTAGATCAAGAAGCGATCCAAGGGGTGGAAAGCCATTTGCGAACGCAAATGGAATGCAATGCAAAACTCCAACGCAACATGGCATTATTAAAATGACACCTTGCAGTGGCTCAAGAGGAAAATTGATATCTGCAACTCCAAAACCAAGAGAACTTAGAGGCAGCAATTGAGAAAACACCCGGGGCACCCATCAGTCCATCAAAATTTCAAGTCGTGACCCCGGAAAACATTAAAATTATCCTTGAAGACTATGCTACTCTACTTGAGGCACATGACCAGTTATCAAAGAAATTGGATCAACTGAAGTAGCAACGATGGAAGGACATGATAACTGTCCCCCAAGCCGCAGCCTCAACCTCGTCGCTTATCACTGACTCAGAAGCCCTACAAGATCTCCAAAAATAAGTCAAAGAACTGCAAGCGTGACTACTACAGTACGAAAGGCCACCATCCCCACCTGAGGCTCCCACAGATGAAGAAACAGTATCCATTCCTATGGAACAAACATTTGAAGAAGACTATGAGCCATAACCCATTCCAAGAGGACTAAAAACAATTGACGGCCAAGACACATTTGAAGCACCACGACCCCCGTGGTTAAAACAGGTGGAAGAAATTGGGCATTCTCATGAAGACCGCACTGTGGTGCAAAATCAAGCCATGCATGTCATTGAAGAAACACTGTTACAATCCAGTTATTTCAAAAACTTGGCACCCAGACGTCTCATCTTATCATCAAAACTCCAATACCGACCCTACTATGTCATTCTTGCAGATTACAATGCAGAAATATAGAGAGTCACAGGGAAGATTCCCTCCTTCGCAACCCAGTTTCAACTCGAGGACCTTCCCCCTGAAGCACATAAAGGCAAGATCCATCAATCGACATGGCGGCAAAAGCTTTTAGAAACATACCCTGAAATGTTGCGTACATGGAACCATGTGCCTTTACATCTAATTTATAATTCATGCTACAATCCAGTCCCACGACGTGGATCATGGAAAGCATTCAATATTAAAGTGCACAACAACACACAGTGCAAGGAATGGCTCAACTATCCATACATAGCACCACCATAGGGACCACCATCAATAGCTCACATAATGGCAACAATCTGACATTGGATGCCTCGACTAAAGCCCATGCCAAATGTTGCGGCACAAATGATGTTGAAAATTCTAGATATGATGCAAGTTGTCCTCAAGATCTTCCATAATACACAAGCACCCCAAGTGGCTCTACCGGGCTTCACCAATGGCAACTACGACCTAGTCTATGACATGAGCACCACCCCAAGCATTCGAGTTGCATATGTTTGGCATGCACGAATCAAGTACCTTCCTTCATGTTTTAAACAAACCTGTGAAGACATGTTCAGAACAGGATTCTGGGAATATCACTCGGAGGTGTTCGCACCTAAGCCCACACACCTGCTCCATCTATTTGCATGCGAACAAGCCATGTACTCAGAGTACTACACAACACCACAACCAGATATCCCAGGTGCCATTGATTGGGATGCATTTCAAGCTGATTTGGCACAAGGTTTATGGCTAGGTGAACACGAGCTGGCCACTAATGTCCTCCAGTACTATATCAACCACCCTACCGAGCAGAGGTCTATCAGGGATGATAGATGCTAGAGAGGGGGGAGTGTTGGCATACAAGCTATAAGAAGAGCATACGGGCACAAAGAGCAGTCAAGCACAATCCGAAAAAGAGGCCTAATCATTTTTTCTAAACGTACTTCCAATTAAGAGTAATTTTCATCACTATACAAACATTTTAAATCTCGTTTTTGGTAGAATAGACTCCATTTTGCTGAAATTGAGGAGTCCTCGAGCTTGAGGAGTATTAGAATTAGCTACATACCATTTTTCATAATTTTTAGATCCCATTTGAGCCCTCAAATAAGCTGTAGAACCTAATTTTTAACTAGGCTAGACACTAGGTCTGGACAGGGCCAAAGCTGGTCAAAAAACTATAAAAAGAGCTAGAGAGCTCATTTTTGAGGTTAGATTGTTAGTGATTTGAGTTGGTGTAAGAGACTTTTTGACTAATGCAAAGAACTCCATTGTTCCTCTCCTTGTTCTTGCCTTGTGTGCCCGTGTGTGTGTATGTGTGTGCATGTTTGTGTGCTTCTCACTCACACACTTGTGCCATTACTTACTCATAGTCTTCATACTAGTCCTCACGTCTCCATGGATTGACAATTATGAGGTGGATCTACTCATGTTGGTACTTTCCATTGTGCTAGAGTGACAAAGCTTTACCAAAATTATGAATCGATTACAAAGCTTACGAGAAGGTGGAGTGAGATCAACTGTTTGCTAGCCCTAGGGGCTGCAAATGTTGGATTTCTCGTTCATCCATCATTTCTATTGGGATTAATTTAGTTCATAGAGGCAATTCGATTTATCTCTTGAGATAAAAGCTACATTGATTTCATATTTTTTAGCATACTTTATATAGGGGTTGGAGTTCACAGCAACCAAAATTGTGTATGCAACACTTTCAGTTGGGATTTTGATATTAAGTTCTTCTTCATCATGCCTTCAATGATGAGGGTGCATCCATCAGTGCTTCATAAAGGTCATATGAGAATCTAGACGGTTGTGTTCTGAAACATTTATTCCTCTTCTTGACCCTCTGTAAGGTTGATGGGTTGCTTTGTCTTTCAACATGCCATCTTTCCTCAATATTTTTGCCAGATTCATTTACATCTCCATTATAATTTGATCATATGCTTTTTAATCCAAATCTATCACATCTTGTTATCGTGATTTGTGCATACCCTTACTCTCAGAAGTTCTACCTCTCGTGATAGCCAATGCTTGAATTCGTGCCTACTTTACATGATATTGCACTACTATACTACAAGTACTACAATGACATTGTTCCAGATGTGTAGGTTGCAAAGGGCTCTGATGTGTCCTCCCTAGTTATGAACATGCTTTAATTGATTATTGTTTAGAAGATTTGCAAGTGTTTTCCTCTTCAAACAGAACTTTTTTTTATCAATACTACATTTTCTCATGAGGGTCCCATCATTTTAGGATCCTAATTAGAAGCTTTTATTGCGGCAATATTTGATGGGGGGTTCATGATATGTATTCCCCTTTCAATTCCAGTGCTTTTTCCATAATTCACATGCAGAAACTTTTCAATGCTCGATTGCTCCACAACACATACAAGGATCAATATAATTTTTTTCTTGCATATAATTTGAATAATTTTTCCATTGATTATTTACATACGGTCTTGGTTGCTAATTTCCTTGGTATCTTGGCTTGAATGGTTAAGGATCTAAATGTGTGTTGGTCTTCTTCCCCTCCATTTTTGTCAAAATGTGTGTTGGTCTTCTTCCCCTATAATAGGGGTTATAATAACGTCTCATACTCATGACCCATTCTCTCACATATAGCTTATTGCTTAGTAGATGCAGATGTAAACTACAAGTGCACCAACTTTTCTAGCAATTTATTGATGTTTGTTGAACTATCCTCATCAATTTCCTTGTTTTGCTTTTCCCTGTCCTTTTCCTTTTGTTGGTTATCTTTTTATGTGTGCCTAATTTTTTCTTTTTCTTAATTGAACACTAATCCTCGTCATCATCTTCTTCTTCATCCTATATTTTTTCTTGCTATTGTTTTTCTTGAGAATCTTCCTTCTCTAATGTACTATTGTTTAATTTAGGTTTTGTTTTCAATTACTTTCAGCATTTCTTACTAATATTCCCACCATATCTTCTTTCGGCCCTTAGAGATCGATCCTCTAAATGTTGTTTGCATCAGCCAATGAAGCATAGATTATTACTATAATTTTGAGGTGTTGCTTCATATCTTGGCAAAATAGGTCCTCAACTTGTTCCCAAGAAGTACGCAATGTTGCGTTCAAAATATTTAGCAAATTGGTGAACTTATAAGCTTCATCTTGTAATATAAGCTACCTTTGGTTTAATCTTCTAAGCTCCTTCAATGCATCTTCAAAAGTCTTTTCCACTCAATAAGGTGCTAAAAGTCTAGTTTTCAAGGCCTTATAATCTTAGAAGTTGGCTATGCCATGCTACATAAACCATTCCATGGCTTTGCCCTCTAACGTTGATACCAAACGATATTTCCTAATATCATTGCCAACTTATCAAAACCACAAGCTATCCATATGTTTTAAAATTATCCCACATGACTATCAAGGTATTCATGTTTCTTCCCTCCAAATTTTGTTGCTCCTATTTTTCAAATATTCCTTGGGGCTACTACTTCTATTCGTACTCTGAAGGGATCAAACTTCAAATGCCTCTTAATGTGAAAGTGCTACTATAAGCTTTGAAACCCTACAAGTGTATGGATACCTCCCTCCAAGTTGATCGGGACTCCACCTTGCTCTTTTGGCTTTGGTGTAAGTGCCTACTCACTTCCTTGGCCCTGGTTTCCTTGACCTTGTAGTTGTCTTGCTAGAGCTTCCTCTCTAGTCCAATCTCTAGAGTGACTAGAAGAGATGTCCTCCCATCCAAACTCTTTCAACAAGTCTCCTATGTAAGATTTGATGTATTCCACTAGGATTTCAATTAGCTTCTTGTGCTGCAATCTTGTGTTATTAGCAAACTTAAATGGTACTAGGCCTTCTCTTGACATGCTTGTTGCCCTCCAATGATTTTTGCTATGTTGGAACAAGTCTGGCAAGTCTAAGTGGTGGTTTGATTCATCAAAAGACATAGGAACTTGAAGGAAATGTCTAGTCTTTGTAAAGTTCACTTGTGAACTCAACCTTGTAAATTTTTGAGTACTTACTTGATGTAAAAGTAAAGGAATCTAACGTGGTTGAATCCACTTGAGAAAAAGAGAAAGAATCCATGAATTTGTAGTTGAATTAGTTGGAGAATCAATCAATCACTAAAAGATTGGAGACTGATTTTAGCTGAGATTCAAATTCAAATTTGGGCTCCAAACATCACTATAAATACATGGCTTTTTAGTCATGATTTTATAGCTCCCTAAGTAGCGCTTCATGCCATATCAGAGTGTGGTTTCAAGGCACACATATGTATCAGTAAGTCCATTGTACTTTACAATCAATGTACATTAATTTTCATGATCATTTGTGTCCATATTTTCATGTTTTTATAAGTGTATTGTTCACTACCATATCTCTTAGTTTTCTCAGCCAGATTGCAGAGATGCTTTCTCTAAGCTTGGTGTATCCTTTTCAGTGATTCAACTTGGTAATGTTAGCTCTCTAAGTCTACTACATAGTCATAAAGATTCATTTCATTTGGACTTCACAATTTTTAGATATGTTCATTCGAAGTCGCTTATGTCTCTTCATACTTTACTTCTCTATTAGTACTCCATCAGAATAGTGATTTTCTAAGAGCTTGTTCTCACTATGTAGTTCATTATTTTCCATGATTTGAAATCACGGTCTATTATATGCATACAAATTTCATAAGAATTGAATCTTGGAATCTTGAGATACTAATAGATCTTTGCTCACTGGTCTAAGGACTGCTATAGCTCATGAAAATCGAGAGGATGTTGTCACTTGCTAAACTCTTTTCTCTTCATGTAGTACATCATTTTTTATGAAATCACTCATGATTGTTATCTTATTAATTTAATAAGAGTTCCCCAAAAGGAATTAAGTCAGTTGCTATTGTGACCAGAGAATTATTCAAAACACTGAACAAGTGTATGAACCAAACTAGCAAGTTTTTTACCCTTGATTCAACTTCTACCTATCTGTTTTGATTCATATTTTTGAGAGTGATCTTCCAAGGTACATAAGGTGTATAATACATCCTTTGGAAAGCTAAAAGGGCCCATTACATATCCCTAGAGTTTATTTGGCTAGTGTAGTGCAAAGTTTTTACAGCACCACTTCATCTTCTCCAAGTTCAAATCCATCTCTTCACATTCTAGAATCAGTAGGATCACCAAGGTGTTGGGGTTCAAATGAATCACCCAAACAATATACAATAAGCTTTAATCCACCCCCAAGAGGTGAGAATAGAAGTACCATAGATGGTTTTAAGGGAATCCAAGTCCTCAACCTAAACAAGCATATTATATGAAGAGAATATTCAATAGACCAAATACTTTGTATTGACTTCAAATTTTATAAAAAACTAGGATACATTGATTAATCCTCACAACATTATGTAAACAGAGAATAACCACACCAAAAAATAGCGTAAAAATTTGGAAAGAGAACTTATGATGATATGTCATAGTTCAGTATAGTAACCAACTACATCAGATTTCCATTACTACCTACATTCCTTCATGCTTTCTTAAATAAATTCTGTCTATCCTCTTCCTATAGATTTGTGCAACCTCTAGGGATTCTTACAACCCTTGGTATCTAACCTCTTCAATTAAAAAATATTTTACATAGCTGTTGAAGTTTGAGGTCTGTAGAAGCACGGGAGCAACACAAGCAAGAAGCAGAAGCTTGGATCACAACACACAATACTAAATGTATTACCAAGAGAATGTACAAAGATAAGTGACCCATTAGGGTTATAGGCATATATACAAGCAAGGGGAAAAAACCTCCAAAAGAGGGAAAAAAGTGCCTTGACAGTCCTAGTGTGTTCACACACATCACTACCAAAATATATCAAAAAATCCCCCCTGGGAGTGATGTGGCAAACAAGGAGCTTGCACTTATGTATAAGGAACTTCCAAGCTATGTGGAATCAATCCACAAAAGGAAGTAAGCCCAAAGCTTTGCGGAAAGCTTCAAACTTCTCCCTAGGTAGAGCCTTTGTGAAAAGGTCTGCAATGTTCTCCTACGTGGGCACATATGCCAAAATGATCTCTCCAGCAAAGAACCTCTCACTGACATAATAATAGTGCAGCTCAATGCGCTTAGTGGGAGCATGGAACACAGGGTTCCTTGCAACTGCTAATGTGCTCTAACTGTCAGTGAAGATGGTGGTGGCAGAAGACTGATCAATACCCAAATCATCCATAAGGCATCAGAGCCACACACACAATCAACAGTCATTGTGAAAGTTGCCCTATACTTAGCCTCACAACTAGAAGTGGCCATAGTAGGTTGCTTGTTGCTCAACCAAGGTATGCATGAGCTACCAAGAATGAAGCAAAAGCAATTGGTGGACATACGAGTGTCATAGCAACCAGCCCATTTAGATTTAGAAAAATCATGTTAATCTAGCAATAATGACCCCCCCTTGGGATAAAACAATCCAAGTAGTTAGGTATCACTCAAGTAGCGCCAATGCTTGGCACCTAGGCAATGCATAAACTTGCTCATCTTTGAGACAACAGACTGAATACATGTCTGAGTAATGCATAAGTAAATCAAGCATCCAACAACTTGCTGATAGAGAACAGCATCCAGTGCATCTCCAACATCATCAAGACTCGACCCTATCATGTCTCCATAGGAGTGGCAATAGGTTTGCAATCTTCAAGGCCAAAATGTTACAATAATGTGTCAATATATTTTGTTTGAAAAAAAGCTAGTTCGCCATCAATTTGCATAAATAGAATGCCCAAATAATGATGCAAATGCCCCAAATCTGACATCTCAAATGAGGCATGCAAATTAGCCTTAAAATCAGCAATATGCTTCTCATTAGGACTAGTGAATAGGATGTCAGGAACTTAAAAAAATTTGCAATTCCTTGCTTGGTGATTTTGAGAAAATTATGATTTCCTGAACTTACTAGTGATTTTGAGAAAATTTCGATTTCCTGGACTTGGTGATTTTGAGAAAATCGCGATTTCTTAAACTTAGTGATTTTGAGAAAATCACAATTTCTTGGACTTATTGATCTTGAGAAAATTGTAATTTCATGGACTTAGTGATCTTGAGAAAGTCACAATTTCTTGGACTTGGTGATTTTGAGAAAATTGCGATTTCCTAAGAAAATCATGATTTCCTGGACTAAGTGATATCGAGAAAGTCATGATTTCCTAGACTTAGTGATTTTGAGAAAGTTGCAATTTCCTCGACTTAGTGATTTTGAGAAATTCACAATTTCCTATACTTAAAGATTTGAGAAATTCGCGATTCTCTACTTGGTGATTTTAAGGTCTATTGAGAGCCATTCAAGGGAGTCAAAGCAAGGTGGCAAGTTTGTTGCAAGTTTGGGAACACATGTATCTAGAGCATTCAAGTGTGATCAAGGGAGAAGCGACTTGAGGTTGGAATCATTCTTAACCCCCTTAGGTGAATTCTCAACTTAGGCTAAATAGGAGTAGTGATACTAATCAATTAGGGCTATGATAAGCACGACATAAGTCCAAGAAAACCCTAATTCCTCAGTTCAAGCTAAGATTATACAAGAGAACCTATAAAAGAACAAGTAACTGATTCAAAAGAACATTGCAACACGGTTATACTTGGGAAAAAATTGGGATTATAAGACAAATCTTATGAACCTTCGGTCAGGTAGACACCTAGTTTGGGATAGACAAAGCATTAATTCATCTGAAGCTAGTGTCATCCATATAGCTAGGTCATGGTCTCAACAACTTAGTGGTTATCCCTATGTGCTAAGATGCCCTATACTCAGCCTCACAAATGGAAGTGGCCACAGTAGGCTGCTCTTGCTCAACCAAGATATGCAAAAGCTACCAAGCATGAAACAAAAACCACTAGTGGACACATGCGTGTCATAGCAACCAGCCCACTCAGAGTCAGAAAAAGCATGCAAATCTGGTGGTCGTGATCCCCCCTTGGGATAAGACAACCCAAGTAGTCGGGTGCCACTCAAGTAGCGAAAGATGCACTTAATCACCTGCCAATGCTTGACACCTGGGTAATGCATAAACCTGCTCATATGTCAGATAGCAAACTGATTATCTGGTCAACTAATGCATATGTAAATCAAGCATCCAACAACCTACTAATAGAGAACAACATCAAATGCATCTCCAGCATCATGAAGACTCAATTATAAACCTGTCTCCATAGGAGTGGCAATAGGTTTACACTCATCAAGGCCAAAACGTTGCAATAATGTGTCAATATATTTCATTTGACACAAAGCCATTCCACTATCAACGTGTATAAATTGAACTCTCAAATAATGATGTGAATGCCCTAAATCAGACATCTCAAATGAGGCATGCAAATCAGCCTTAAAATTAGCACGCTTAACATATAAGGTGCTTTCAGTTGGACTGTTCTCACAACCATGTGCAATCAAATAGGCATGTATCTTTTCATACCAAGCATGTGGTGCTTTCTTTAAACCATATAATGCCTTCTTTAACTTGCACACCTCGTTTTCATGCCCTTTCTACACAAAGCATAGGGATGGAAAACATACACTTCTCATGCAAGTCACTTTTCAGAAATGTTGTTTTAATGTCCACCTGATGTACATTCCAACCATGATGAGCTGCAAGTGCACAAATGCTACGAAAAATAGTCATTTGGAAAGTAGGAGCAAAGGTCTCATCAAAATCAATGTCTTTTTCCTGAGCATAACCCTTTGCAACAAGCCTAGCCT
This sequence comes from Ceratopteris richardii, assembly GCA_020310875.1. NCBI lineage: Eukaryota > Viridiplantae > Streptophyta > Polypodiopsida > Polypodiales > Pteridaceae > Ceratopteris > Ceratopteris richardii. Next base: position 57,877,305 of record CM035425.1, on the reverse strand, counting down.
TATACCTATCAACTATTCCATCATGTTTACGCTTTAGCTTGTATAACCACTTAGTGTCAATGGCCTTCTTGCCAGTAGGCAAGTCACATAAAGATCAGGTACCATTTTTCATGATAGCATCATATTCAGATTGCATTGCAGTCATCCAACGTTCAGAATTTTGTGCTTCATCAAACAAAACATGCTCAATCTCATCATATAGACTAGAGGCAACCATAGCATAGCAATCTGATGCAAAAGAGCCACTATGAGAGCCTGAATGAGTACGATATGATAGAGGTGCATCTAATTTCACACAAAGTTTGCACAAGCCATTTTGGCATAGTTTTTGCCTCCTCAATATCAAATATCTCATCAATAAGTGCATCATGTAAATCTGCATGAGAAATGGAATGATCTACATCATCACATGAAACTTGTAAACGCTGAGAAGTTGCCTCATTAGGACCAGCACTAGACTGTCCACCTATAAAAAGAGGCAAAAAAGTATCATACATGTCTTTCGAGCTAACAGATGTCTCCTTATTACATGAAAGTAATGGCTACATTTTAGTCTATGGGATGATACAGACGATAGCCTTTGCTCTCTTAATTGTACCCAACAAAAATACATTTTACTATTTTATCATCCAATTTTTTGCGATGTTGTTCAGGCACTAATGCATATGCCAGAAAACTAAAAACATGCAGATGAGAACGAGATGGCTTGCGACCATGCCAAGCCTCATATGGAGTGATAGATTGTAGTGTTTTAGTGGGACACATGTTAAGTACATATGATGCACACATAACAACCTCGAGCCAGAAACTATGTGGTGATAAGGCTTGACTCTTGACCATACACCTTGCCATCTCCATGAGTGACCTATTCTTTTGTTTAGCAACTCCATTCTATTGAGGTGTATATAGCACTCTACACTCATGTTTTATCCCATGTTCAGCCAGAAATGCATTAAAGTCAGAAGACATATATCCCCCCCCCTCGATCAGAACGAAGGGTGCCCATTTTACATGCTGACATATTTTCAGCCAAAACCAAAAAATGTTTGAAGCACATGAACACTTCAGACTTAGCTTTCAATGGATATACCCATTCATGCATGGATAAATCATCAATGAAAGTCATGAAGTAAAGATAGTTTCCAAAAGAGGGTGTCTGCATAGGACCACAGACATCACTGTGAACAAGTTGCAATGTCTGGGTAGCTTGAACTGAAGCATCTTTTGGAAAGGTGAAACGCTGCATTTTGCCAAAAATACAACCTTCATAGACATTTTTTTTGGATGCCTCAAGTTTGGGCAAAGAGGACACCATTCAAATTTTTGTAGCCATAGCAAACTAGCAAAATTCAGATGACCAAAGCATGCATGCCAAAGCTTTGCATCTAACATAGCTTGAGAATCATGTATTGAACATGTTGAATCATTCATAGATTTTTCATAGTCTATGAGCTTATTCAACCCATGACATAAAATGTTAGAAGCAATAATCATGTCGCCATTTGACATATCATGAACTATACATCTATCATCAACAAATTTCACAACCAAGCCAATCTTGGCTAATGGAGAAACTGATAATAGATTCTTCTTGATTCTTGGTACAAATAAGGCATCCGACAATATAAAAGAACTACCATCAGCAATAGTCAGAATGATCTTACAAACTCCCACGATCGGATAAGAGGAGTTGTTGGTGCATGTGATAGTATTCCCTGTAGGGGCAGGCTCGAGTGAAGTGAAGAAACTCCACTACGAGGTAGTATGTTTGGTTGCCCCACTATCAAAGTACCAAACATCTGAGTCTATTGTAGACATACAGTGTTCAGGAGAAGATGGGTCAAAATTGCAAATAGTAGTAAATGCCCATTCTTCATTCTGCACAAGATTAGCAGACTTTGTTTTTGGTGTAGAGGCCTCTACAACAACCATTCGGACCTCTTTTTTCTTTGCCTCTTTTGCAGCCAGTTTTGGACAGATCTATATGACATTATCATTTCCTTTATAGTACTTACAAAAGAATTTTTGATTTTTTGATTTCTTCTCATCTTTGTCTTCCTTCTTCAAATGTGCGGCATTTGCAGATTTTTGCTTACTAATAGATGAGCAGCATTTACCTTTGCCCTTTTGACTAGCTAGGAAACCTTGATCTACAACACGCATAATGGACATGTTCTGCCTGGACTAATCTTCCTGCAACAAAATAGAGTCTAACTCTTCAAATGACAAGGCATTTGGATTACCTTTCATCATCAAACGAAGAGTAGAAGCAAAACTTTGATATGAATCAGGAAGACCATTCAAAGCGGCCTGCACAAATGAGCTATCTGGTATAACTTCATCAACAAATATCAATTGTTCCTTCAAGTCTTTGATCTTTGTTAGAAAGTTGTCCATACAATCACCTTCGTTCATATGCTCACTCTTCAACTGTTTTCGGAGGTAAGCAACACGAGCCTCATTCCTAGCCTGGTACAATGTGATAAGTGTATCCCAAGCATCCTTAGCTATTCTGCAAGAGCGAATGTGAGGAATAATGGCATGTTTGATAGATAAGGCTATCAATGCATGTGCTTGAGCATCTCTACCATCCCAATGAATTTGCTCTATAGTAGGTGCAGTAGAAATCATAGCACGAACAGGAATCTAAAGAATATCAGCATCTTCAATGCCATCTGCATCAGCTTCAATACATGTATTTGCATAATAGGACGTTTTCAACACCCTACAAAATGTTCTACAGTCCTTTTGCAACCAATAAATGTTGCATCATATAAGCCCATAATGGGTAATTGGTACCTTCCAACTTATCCTCAACAGCCAACATACAAAATACATCACTACTTTCAGCCATGGCCACTAACTAAAATACCCTAATGTAGAAAAATGATTGTATCTGAAAAAGATGAACAAAACTACTGTAACAAGTTCTGCTAGATCTGTAGCAGACTTCGAGATGCTTATACTGACAAACCGATACTTGTATATATCTTTGGCACAAAAAGACAAAATAGCCTACATAAGCACTGTGATAATGCATTCGGAGGATGAAATGAGCTCAGATCGTGATTTTGGCACCACATAACAAAGCTGTTTTGATCTCCTAATCACCCTCAATATGCTCACCAGATTTCGTGCGATTTTAAGACTGTGATTAGAGGGGTGTTGACAACACCCTAGATGAAGCGATGGCCTGCTTTGGTACCAATTGTTGGAGTTAGACGTCTGCAAAAGCACGTGAATAGCACAAGGAAGAGAAAGAAGCATGGGTCACAACACACAATACTAAATGTATTACCACTAGAATGTACAAAGATAAATAACCTGTTAGGGCTATAGGCATATATACAAGCCGGGGAAAAAAACCTCCTAAAGAGGGAAAAAAGTGCCCCAACGGTCCTAGTGTGTTCGCACACATTACTACCTAAATATATCAACACTTGGCACCTTACATTTGTTTTTCATATTATTACTCCATAGAGGATATATCATATGGACTTAGGTCATTTTGATGATGTTATATGTTATGGGAGTAATATTTTGAAAACTAGGTATACATGGGAGATAGTAGGCACCACTAAGAGGGTTTCCCACCTTTAAGATGATATGTTATGGGACTTCTTGAGGGGAAGGATACGGGGAAACAACACACAGAGATGATCATGTATAATTTGTACATGAAGCTTGAGGGATGCCTATAGTATTTCTATAGCTTTATTTTTTAGGGCAAAAATCTTTCTCAAGGGGGAAAAAATGTAATAAAGTAATTCTAGGATCTAAGGGTCCGATTGGTTCAGAGAGATTTGAAATCAAACACCATTTGGTCACTTGCATGTATGTCCAAAGATCTAGAGATTAGACTTAAGCATAAGTTCATCTGCTCTCTTAAGCAAGTGGTCCACATAGCTTAGTGGTTAACTCTCAAGGTTGTCAAATAGAAGGTATTGGGTTCAACCCCCATGGGGAGCATGGGGACAAACTTTTGCCCAAAGATCCTTCTAACTCAAGTTAACATGAGTCAACTTGAGTTCAAAGAGACTTAACTCGAGTTTCGAGTTCACCAACCACTAGTGGACTCTAGTGGAAGGTATCAAAGGAATGGTAGAAATCGCACATGCACTTGTGGACTTTAGTGACATTTGTGGTCCGCATTGATTAGAGAAGCTATATATGTAGAGGCATATGATTGGGAGGAAAAGAGACTCATCTCTCTGTGTACATCATCGTGATGTTTCACATTCCCCCACCCAAATAGTAAATACATCAAGTCAGAGTTTGAGTTAGGCATTACTTGCCCCCTTGTCAAGAACACATCCAATGCATGTGGTTCCCTTATGGGTGAATCCCTATATAAAAAATATATGCGCTTATAATGTGTGCAGTTACAATGGTTGGAGAAAGAAAAAATAATATAAGATACATCCAAGGCATCTTTTGAGCCTCAATAATAAATTAGAGCATGTTAGAGAAGTTAAAATGTGAAAAAGCACTTCCATTCCATGTTTGGAAGTGTTTGCATGCTGAAAGATTATCGACAAAGCCACCAACTCCATCTCTAAAACTATTAAAACATAGCAATTGAACATTATTTCCTTATGCAAAAAAATCAAATCTCCTTGGTTTCTAGTTTTTACATAATTAGAAAACTTGCATTACAAGCTTTCTAATAATCTAAGATTCTTCAAATCTTCTACTTGGGCAAAGAGAAACACACATCCAAATTCAATCGAGTACTACGTGATCAATGGCTAGAAACAATGACTAAATGTGCCACTTTGGATGCTCCTTAAATGAACTTGGGAGAGACTTTCTTCAAAATTAATCTATGTACCTACTCTAAAAACTCCAGATAACATACATGAGTAAATTACAAACCATTTGAATCATTTATGATACCTTAACAAGAGGGAGGAAATCCCTTAAAGCTCTACTTTTTGTCCTTCTTTTGAAATGGACAATCTTGAAAGGTTTCTTTTCTCCTCTCCTTGAGGTTTAGGCTTCTTCCTCTTGAAATCCTTCATCTTCTATCCTTGAGCTACATCTGTGCTCAGTCTTTCTCATAGACCTCCTTTGCTTCCATGTGGATGCCTCCAATTGACCACCATCTTGCACATGGAACCACTCAAATGGGATTTTCCTATTGATTGGCTAGCTATGAATATCTCATAATTCTTCTTCTTCTCTTTCCATGCATCTTCATACTCATCCTTCCTCCTCATTTTCTTTGCAAGTTAAGAGGGAGATTAATGGTGAAACTCCCCCTTCCCCGATTTGTGCCTAAAGCACACATGAAGAATAGGGAAAAGATGCACATGGAAGGAAGGATGGATCTCAATGTGGGGATGAATTCCTCTTCCCTCCTCATCTTCTCTCTTCTTCCTAAGTTGCCACTACATCTTAATGCTTCAAGAAGGTAGAGATCCTTTCACTCTCTCTCACGACTACCCTTCCATATAAGAATGGGGATAAGATGCTCTTTCATAAAGGAATTAAGTGCAAAGAAGGCATCCATGGCCATTATGAGAAGGAGAGAGTAGATGGAATTTGGGGAAGAATAGGGATTAGTGGATGGATTATGTTGATATATTTTGGTAGTGATGTGTGTGAACACACTTAGGACCATTGGGATTTTTTTCCCTTTTTTTAGGAGGTTTCTTCCCCCGACTTGTATATATGCCTATGACCCTAATGGGTCACTTATCTTTGTACATTCACTTGGTAATAAATTGTGTATTGTGTTGCACTTCAAGCTTCTTCTTCTTCCCTATGCTGTTTGTGTGCTTCCGTAGACCTCAAACTCCGTTAGTTGGTATCAGAGAAGGTCTTTGATTCATCTAGGGCATTGTCGACACCCCTTCAATCACAGTTTCAGATTTGTACAAAAATTGCTGAGCATACTCGGGTGTATTACAAGTTCAAAACTGCTTCACTTTGTGGCATCGAAATTTTGATTTGAGCTCGTTTTGGCCATTGAATGCACTATTGCAGCAATCATGTAGGCATTTTTTTCCTTTTGTGCCAAACATATATACAAGTTTTAGTCTCCTGATACAAGTGGCCTAAAGTTTGCTATAGGTTTAGCAAAGCTCAAAAGAGTGTTTCTACTCAACTTTTTGAGATACAATCATTTTTCTGCATCAGGGTATTTGGTCATTGGCCATGGCTAAAAGCAATGATGTATTCTGTATGTTGGTTGTTAAGGATAAGTTGGATGGTACTAATTACCCATTGTGGGCATATGTGATGCATCATGTATTGTTAGTAAAAAGGTTGTGGAATATTGTGCAGGGTATTGAGAAATGTCCTAGTACACCTACAAATAGAATTATTGAAGGTGATGCAGATGACATTGAAGATGATATTCTTCAAATTCCTATTCGTATTATGGTTCTTGCTGCATGTGTTGGAGTTTGAGGTCTGCGGAAGCATGCAAAAAACACAAGGAAGAAGAAGAAGCTTCGAGCACAATACATAATACTGAATGTATTACCACTAGAATTTACAAAGATAAGTGATGCTTAGGGCAATAGGAATATATACAAGCCAAAGGTAAAAAACCTTCTAAAGAGGGAAAAAAGTGTCACAATTGTCCTAGTGTGTTCACATACATCACTACCTAAATATATCAACAAATCCCCACTGGGAGTGATGCGGTGAACAAGGAGTTGGCACTCATGTATAAGGAAGTGCCAAGCTATGTGGAATCAATCCATAAAAGGAAGTAAGCCCAAAGCTTTGCGGAAAGCTTCAAACTTCTTCCTAGGCAGTGCCTTTGTGAAAAGGTCTGCAACATTCTCCTATGTGGGCACATATGCCAAGATGAGCTCTCCAGTAGAGAACCTCTCCCTGACATAATGTTAATGCACCTCAATGTGCTTAGTGTGAGCATGGGACATAGGGTTCCTCGCAACTACCAATGCGCTCTGACTATCAGTGAAGATGGTGGTGGTAGAAGACTCACCAACACCCAAATCAGCCATAAGGCATCTGAGCCACACACACTCAATAATCGTTGTGAAAGCTTCCCTATACTCAGCCTCAAAACTAGAAGTGGCCACATTAGGCTGCTTCTTGCTCAACCAAGATATACATGAGCTACCAAGCATGAACCAAAAGCCACTAGTGGACACACGAGTGTCATAGCAACCAGCCCAGTCAGAGCCAAAGAAATCATGTAGATATGGCGAGTGATCCCCCCTTGGGATAAAACAATCCAAGTAGCCAGGTACCACTCAAGTAGCAAAAGATGTGCATAACCACTTGTCAATGCTTGACTCCTAGGCAATGCATAAACCTACTCATCTATGATATAGCAAACTGAATATCTGGCCAAGTAATGCATAAGTAAATTAAGCATCCAACAACCTTGTGATAGAGAACAACATCAAATGCATCTCAAGCATCATGAAGACTCAATCCTAAACATGTCTCCATAGGAGTGGCGATAGGTTTGCAATCTTCAAAGCCAAAATGCTGCAATAATGTGTCCATATATTTTGTTTAACACAAAGCTATTTCACCATCAAGTTGCATAAATTGAGTGTGCAAATAATGATGCAAATGCCCCAAATCAGACATCTCAAATGAGGCATGCAAATCAGCCTTGAAATCAGCAATATGCTTTTCATGAGGACCAGTGAGCAACATGTCATCAACATACACAACAATGATCAAAATCATATCATTAGCATGTGTGCTTTCAGTTGGATTGTTCTCAAAACCATGTGCAATCATATAAGCATGTATATTTTCATACCAAGCACATGGTACTTGCTTTAAACCATATAATGCCATCTTTACTACACACCTTGTTTTCATGCCCTTTCTCACAAAGCCATGGGGCTAAAAAACATACACTTCTTCATGCAAATCATCATTCAAAAATGCAGTTTTAATGTCCAACTGATGTACATTCCAACCATGATGAGATGCAAGTGCACAGATGCTATGAACAGTAGTCATTCGACAAGTAGGTGCAAAGGTCTTATCAAAATCAATGCCTCTTTCCTATGCATAACCCTTTGCAACAAGTTTAGCCTTATACCTGTTAAATGTTCCATCATGTTTACGCTTTAGCTTGTATACCCACTTAGTGCTAATGGGCTTCTTGCCAGCAGGCAAGTCACATAAAAACCAGGTATCATTTTTCATGATAGCATCATATTCTGACTGCATAGCAGCCATCCATTTTTCAGAATTTTTGTGCTTCATCAAACAAAACATGCTCATTCTCATCATAGACTAAAGGCAACCATATCATAACAATCTGATGCAAAAGAGGCACTATGAGAGCCTGAACAAGTATGGTATGATAGAGATGCATCTAATTTGCTATCACACAAGGTATGCACAAGACATTTTGGCATAGTTTTTGCCTCCTCAATATCATCTCTCTCATCAATAAGTGCATCATGTAAATTTGCATCAGAAATGGAATGATCTGCATCATCACATGAAACCTATAAAGGCTGAGAAGTTGCCTCATTAGGACCAACAGTAGACTGTCCACCTTTAAAAAGAGGAAGCAAAGTATCATACATGTCTTTGGAGCTAACACATATCTCCTTAGTACATGAAAATAATGACTCAATAGCATCTTCCACAAAACCAACATCACAACTAACCAAAATGCGTTTAGTCTGTGGATGATATAGACGATAGCCTTTGCTGTCAGAACTATACCCAACAAAAATACATTTCACTGCTTAATCATCCAATTTTTTTGCGATTTTGTTCATGCAATGCATATGCCAAACAACCAAAAACATGCAGATGAGAAACATATGGCTTGAGACCATGACAAGCCTCATATGGAGATGATAGACTGCAATGCTTTAGTGGGACACTTGCTAAGTACATAGCTGCACACATAACAACCTCAAGCCAGAAACTATGTGGTAAAGCCTGACTCTTGACCATACACTTGCCATCTCCATGAGTGACATGTCCTTCCATTTAGCAACTCCATTCTATTGAGGTGTATACGACACTGTACACTGATGTTTTATCCCATGTTTAGCTAGAAATGCATTAAAGTCGAAAGACATATATTCCCCCCTTAAGCAGAACGGAGGGTGCCCATTTTACATGTTGACAGATTTTTAGCCAAAACCAAAAACTGTTTGAAGCACATAAAAACTTTGGACTTTGCTTTCAATGGATATACCCATGCATGCCTGGATAAATCATCGGTGAAAGTCACAAAGTAAAGATAATTTCACAGACATCACTATGAACAAGCTGTGATTTTTGAGTAGCTCAAATTGAACCATCTTTTGGAAATGAGGAATGCTGCATTTTGCCCAAAATACAACCTTCACCTATATGTTTATCGGGTGCCTTAAGTTTGGGAAAAGAGGACACCATTTCAGATTTCTGCAGACGTAACAAACTAGCAAAATTCAGATGACCAAAGCATGCATGCCAAAGCTTTGCATTTGACATAGCGTAAGAATCACGTACTACACATGCTGAATCATTCATAGATTTTTCATAATGTATGAGCTTATATAGCCCACAACATAAAATGCCAGAAGCACTAATAACGTCGCCATTTAACAAATCATGAACTATACCTCTATCATCAACAAATTTCACAACCAAGCCAATCTTGGTTGAAGCTAAAATTGATAACAGATCCTTCTTGATCCCTGGCACAAATAAAGCATTTGACAATGTAAAAGAACTACCATCAACACCGGTCAAAATGATCTTGCCAACTCCCATGACACGATAAGAGGCGTTGTTGGTGCATGTGTGACAGTATTCCCTGTAGGCGAAGGCTCGAGTGAAGTGAAGAAACTACGCTACGAGGAAATATGTTTGGTTGCCCCACTATCAAAGTACCAAACATCTCAGTCTACTACATATATACACAATTCAAGAGAAGATGGGTCAAACCTAGAAATAGTAGTAAATGCCCATTCTTCATTTTGCACTAGATTAACAGACTCTCTTTTTGGTGTAGAGGCCTTTGCAACAACCATTCCAACCTCTTTTTTCTTTGCCTCTTTTATAGCTAGTTTGGACAATTCTTTATGACATGATCATTTGCTTTAGAGTACTTGCAAAACAATTTCTGCTTTTCTGTTTTCTTGTCATCTCTATCATCCTTCTTTGATTGTGTAGAATTAGTAGATTTCTGCTTATTAATAGAAGAGCTCCATTTACCTTTGCCCTTCCGACTAGCCAGAAAAGCTTGATCTGCAACATGCATAATGGAAGTGTTTTGCCTAGATTGATCTTCCTACAAGAGAACAGAGACTACGCCTCAAATGTTAAGGCATTTGGATTGCCTTTCATCATCAAGAGAATAGTAGAAGCAAAAATCTGGTATGAATCAAGAAGACCATTCAGAATAGTCTGAACAAGTGAACTATCAGGCAAGACTTCACAGCAGAAATCAATTGTTCCTTCAAATCTTTGATCTTTGTTAGAAAACTGTCCATAGAATCACCTTCATTCATATGCTCACTCTCCAACTGTTTTCGGAGGTAACAACATAAGCCTCATTCCTAGCCTGGTATAATGTGATAAGAGTATCTGTTGTATAAATGGGTCAAAGTGGCCAAAGACATGGGTTTTGAGGGTCCAAAACCACTTGAAGAACCCTTGGATTCTATTGGGAAACCCTTGGGAAAGTGTCTCCAAGAGTGTGGTTTGAACCCTTGAGTTATTTGGATTTATTTGCTCCCAATTGAAGGGTTTGGACCCTTAGGATTGATATTTCCTAAGAGTATGGTATTTAACCCTTAGAGAGGCCTCTCAAGCCTTGAGACTTGTACCTACAAGCTTGGGAGAAGTCCTTTTAAGAATCCATGTGAAAGCCATGTGATTTCCAAGGTTAGAAGGCCTTGGATTAGAATCCATGTGGAGAGGACACTTGGCAAGCTCTCCTCACATTTCCCCCTTGGCCTTGAGGTATATATATGGCTGGAGTTGGTTGGGTGGATACGTGCATCTCTCACCCCTTGTGGGTTTGATTAGACTTAGAATGTGGTCTCTCTTAGTAGTATTGTTGTTCTCACAATAGTATCCCAAGCATCCTTAGCTTTTCTGTAAGAGTGAATGTGAGGAATAATGGCAAGTTTGACAGACAAGGCTATCAATGCATGTGCCTGAGCATCTCTTCCATCCCAACCAATTCACTCTGTAGTAGGTGCAACAAGAACCACATCATGAATATGAACATGAAGAATATCGTCATCTTCAATGCCATGCGCATCACCTTTAACAACTATGTTTGTAGGTGTAATAGGACGTTTTTCAACACCCTACACAATATTCCACAGTCCTTTTGCAACCAATACATGATGCATCATATAAGCCCACAATGGGTAATTGGTACTATCCAACTTATCCTCAACAACCAACATACGGAATACATCACTTCTTTTAGCCATGGCCACTGACTAAAATACCATGATGTGAAAAATTGAATCTATCTCAAAATGTTGAAGAGAACTACCCTATCAAGTTCTATTAAAACTGTAGCAAACTTCAAGACACTTATATTGGCGAATTGAAACCTGTATATATCTTTGGCACAAAAATATGAAATAGCCTGCACAAGCACTACAATAGTGCGTTCGTAGATCGAAACGAGCTCAAATCGTGGGTCGAAACGAGCTCAAACACGATTTTGACACGATAAAGCGAAGCAGTTTTGATCTCCTAATGAGCATGAGCATGCTCACCAAATTTTATGCGATTTTGAGACTGTGACCGGAGGGGTGTCCACGATGCCCTGGATGAAGCGGTGACCTTCTCTGATACCAATTGTTGGAGTTTGAAGTTTGCAGAAGCACACGAACAACACAAGGAAGAAGAAGAAGAAGCTTGGAGCACAACACACAATACTGAATGTATTACCACCAGAATGTACAAAGATAAGTGACCCTTTAGGGCAATAGACGTATATACAAGCCAGGGGAAAAAAACCTCCTAAAGAGGGAAAAAAGTGCTTCAGTGGTCCTAGTGTGTTCACACACATCACTACCTAAATATATCAACAACACTTACTATACAATAACTTCGTTGTGATGGCAGAGATGCTTAGGCACATGCATGGATAGCTTTGTCCATCAAATGTGCCATTATCCCTATAATCTGTGTGATTAGGGTTCCTTTGAGATGATTCGATCAACAACACATTTGAAGGTGTTTCAATCTCATGTTCTCAAAAGGACGTGTGCTTATAAAGCTTTGGAGGCGGTATAAATGTAAAAATACTACAATAGAAGTTCAATATAACACCAACATGTTTAATCGACTCTTGCATAGTTAGTGACACAATCCTGAATAATAAAAATTGAGGTTTAAGATGATAAAAGACTTGGCCACTTAATTTAATCAGCTTAATCATATGCTCAATTTAATCATGCCCTTTTGGAGATAACGCAAAGCATGTATTTTGAATGTATCAAGATGGTCACTCTTTTCTAAAAACGCATACATAATTCGAGTTTTGGCCACAAAAGTCTCTTCGTTAACTGTTGAGCCTATAAACATTTTCATTTAAAAAAAGTTGTTTTTGGTGCCTTTCATATATGGGAGTTAGGTCAAAGAAGATCATCAAATGCTAGGCGTGTGCCATTCGCGTGCCTTTGATGTTTCCATGCCCTTCTGCTGGTACATCCGATCTATTGCCTCTCTCTCTCTCTCTCTCTCTCTCTCTCTCTCTCTCTCGACGCAGAACATACGACTACTCGTGCAGCTAATCGTGTTACCTGTATGTTCTTTTCTTTACGGTCTTCCAGCAGCCGTTGAGCTATAACTCTCTCTCTCTCTCTCTCTCTCTCACACACACACACACACACACACACAGAGCGCGCATACACACATACTCACGCATACGTCCGCGCGCACGCACGCGCACACACACACATACATCATGCACATTAGGGCCAGTCAGCAGGAGAGGTGTAGAAATGATGCAGCGGCTTCAAGATCGAGCTCGTGCAAATCCTTGGCTTCGAACCCTATAAGAACGGAGGAAATTGGCAGTGCAGACGGTAGGCCGGGGAGCCGTGACGAGGATCAGCCGGAACCTTGTACATGTGATACATTTTGTCATGAAAACTTCGGTCAAGGACATTTCACCTCAAATTCAAGTCAAAGCCAAGGATGTAGCGTGTGAGTGACGGCTTACTCTACATTCAGTCTCATTGTTTTGCTTTTCAGCATATGAATGGCGTCTTCGCGACTGTCTTCATTGGAATATGCATTGCACTGTCCTTTAGGAATCCAGCCATTTTAGATTGTTTTATGACGTTTACAATTGAGACTCGAGAGTAAAATCAATTGATCTCAAGAAACATTAGATTGTAGGGGAAGCACTGGAATTCTTCTGCACAGTTCACTCGGTCGTTCGTTTGTCCATGACACGTGTGGCCCCAATTCGTATCGCTTATTGTTTAATGTTTCACCTAACACTGTCAAGGCAATCGCCTACCTGCAAAATCACTTCAAAAGGTTCAACATATCAGGTAGCTTTTCTATGGAACCTTCCGGTGAATGTCTAATTTATGTATTTACGTTATATAGAGCTATCATAACCAGCAAAATCTAGGAAGAATTTACTCTGTATCATAATAAAAGTAATTGAGTTTTGAGGTTTTTTTGAGCTCCGGATGCATCGAATTGCATGTGCTCTTTGACTTGAGCCCAGCCATCTGTCTGTAAAGGATGATTTTTGTTTGCCCGCAGACCAATATTTGGATGCCAATTGTTACTGCACGTGGAAGTTTAGATATGTCCCTTTGTTCCATTATGTTCACTCTATCAAACCAGCTGGCGAACACTATACATACTATGGCCTTGAAACAACGGGGGCCACGGGAGAAGAGGATTTGGGGAAAACAGAGTTCTGATATACACTCTAATTGTTGGTTGAATGATGAAAAACAAATGTCAATCAAGTCACACCATAACTTTTTGGCACACTCTTGTCTTTAAAGAAGTTTTGCAGATCTAGATTTCAGATTGATGATTTAAAAATCTTTGAATTCTTCATGTTGCGCTTGTCTTAAAATTATGCAGATATCCAGTTTCTTCTACGAATCATGAACTTCATTCCAAGTACTCAAGGGAATGCTTGACCTGAAGTGAAATAATGTGAAGCCAATTAAAATCTTTAACATTATCGCTGAATGTACAACCATGCCATGTCTATCGAAAAAAGTTCAAGCTCAAACATCCGTGATTCTTCTTGCGTGTCAAATTTGAATGTCTAATATTTTCGTTTCATTTATCTTAAAGTTTGCAAGCCTATGTTCAATAATCGTGCTAGAGATGGGTGAGGAACCTTTATTAGATGAGTGGAAGTTTGCGTGCATTACAGGATCAAGTCACTGTACTAGAAATTGACAATGGAGCTTCCCTTATATTATCTCCAACAGAAACAGTAATGCGATGAATTGTTTCACTTCACAGACTTTTTCACAGGCTTATTTTGATGGTTTAATACTTTAGGATCTTCTTCATGTGGACAGATGCACACACAAAGTAGAGAGGTTCACGATTAAGCATGCAGACAATGCAAACAATATCAACTGAAAACTTGCGGAAAAAAACAACAAACAATGTCAAGCAAAAACTGTTTGAATAAAAAACAGAGCACAGCGATAGAGATTGAGGTCTTACATAGTATTGGGTACAATCTCCATTAGACACGTCGTCCCACAGAACCCTAAGTGTGTATTTAAAGACAATTTTTATTGGTCTGAAAAGCATTTCACAGTACAAGAAGAAAAGCATGATTCATATGCCTGTATATGGATAAATGTGCGTGCGCTTCTGTAAAAAAAATTAAATAGCCATAAATCTATGAATAAACAATAAGCTCTTTAAACATAAGGGTTCTTTTGCAAAAACTATAAAAATTTATAAACTTGTATGTGGTGCTAATTTTAATGTAGGATGATGTTTAATACTTTTAAGTCTTTGATTAATAAAGTGGAATCATGCCAATCATTTTTATCCAATTGTTTTAAATTAGAAGAGAAATAAATGCATTGGAAATACTTGAATTGTCATGCTTAATATAACAAAAAATGCATTGGCTTTTGTATTGGAAGTATACATATTATGGTCAATGATGAAGAAAAGGCATGCCTAGTATTACGCCACATTATTGTAAAGGTGCAATTAAAAAAAAATGATCATCATTGTAGGAGGCTATACAAATTTGAACGCTTTTTACTTCGTGTGTAACATTATTATCTATTTCTTCGAAATAAAGCTAAAACTTTATAAAGAGAAGGAAAACATTCTAACTATAGTCCATTAATTAAAGATTGAGAAATAAAATCATGAGAACTTTCATCGTTATGAAAACTATAGATAACTCAGGGTTAATAGTTTCTTTCATAGAAAGTGATGAATGAATTGAAATTTTGTTATCCATAGTGATGAAATCCTTTTCAAGTCCTCTTCGGTTCAAGTAGGCATGGACTTGAACTGCAGTCCTATAAATTATGTACTTGTGCTGATATAGGTATGTGAAGGACAATATGCATATGACACTTAAATTTAGTATGTCCGGGTCTAAGAGCATTCCAACATGTTATGCATGGGTCCCTGTGTTTAGTATATATTGTAGAAGTTTATGGGTTTCAATTTTTAGTATTTTGAAAGAAGCTAATTGGATTTGGTAGTAGATATTTCAAGTGCAGATTTTGAAGAAGAAAAGGTGGTACTTAGAAAAGGACATTTTTTTGAGAAAAAAGTTATCCTTTGTCGTAGGGTATTGTAGATGGATTGACTTTGCTTTCGAATTGAACTCTTGAGCAGCTTTGGAATTGAACTCCTGAGCATCATGGGCAAAGGAAATTACCTCCTGCAAACTCATAGGATGTAGAGTATTGAGCAAAAGAAATTGCCTAATGTAGACTTGTAGGATGTAGAGTGTTGAGCTTTGCTTGAATTCCCATCTTTAAACGATCTTCATATTTGCATTGTAGCATGTCTTCAAGAAATTTCTCAAGCATTTGAAGACGTAATTGCAATTGCAGTGGTAGAAAAGGTTCTTTCACCTTTCCTTGAATTTTTTCCATGTATTTGGATGATCAATGTTATGATACAAGACACTTCACAAAAGTTATGCTTACCCCCATCCTAGATGCAAACTTAACTTTTTCAAGCTTTGAATAAGATTCATTTTAATAGAAATGATCAAACTATGATAGCTGCATGGTGCTTTACACAAACAAGTGTATATTCATCAACCTCTAGGATTTGAAGAAAAAGGAAAAGAACACTTGGTTTGTAGGTTAATAAAGGCATTGTATGGGCTCGAACAAGCTCCTAGCGCTTGGTATGAGAAAATCCATGCATGTCTTATCAAAAAACGTTTTAAAAATAATCCATCGGCATTGACACTCTACATCAAGATGATAGAAAAAGATATACTACTTTTGATCATAAATGTACGTAACATCTTATTGACATGTCCCAATGAAGAAAAAATAGAAAATCTAAAAAGGACTTAAAGAAAACTTCTGATATATCAGATATGGGATTATTGCACTATTATTTAGGCATACAATTTTCCCAAGATGATCATTCTATTTTTATGAACAAAAAAAAAGTACATTATATAGTTAAGCTGTTGGTAGCTTGATCTATGTATGTGATATCGAATCAGATATCCAGTTTTGCGTGTCACGTGTAAGTCGATTTATGCATGAATCTTTAAATACACATGGAAAGAAGTGAAGAGAATTTTCAAATATCTGAAGAAAGATTACATTCTTGAATGTCCTAGAAAACAAATTAATTTCAAATTAACAGGCTATGTAGATTCAGATTAGGCAAGTGATTATGATGAAAAGAAATTTACTACAAGTTCTTGTTTCTTTCTTGGTGATTCACTCATATCTTGGTTAAGTATGAAACAAAATACAGTTATCACTTCGACTTGTGAATCAGAATATAGAGTAGCTTATGCAGCTCCTAAGAAAATGTGTTTGGGTTCAAAAACTTGTCTAGGATTTATATTTTGAAGGTTCTTTACCTACAAATATTTATACAGAGTCATATTGTGATTGCAGCTTCCAAAAATCCAGTGCTTCATTGCAAAACAAAACACATTGAAATGCATTACTACTATATTAGAGAAAGAATTGTGGAAAGAAGACTTGAACTGCATTATATTTCTACTCAAGATAATGTTGCATATCACCAAAGCATTACCTAGAGACAGATTTGAGCAACACATAATCAAGCTCAAACCCTATACACAGAATTCAAGGGGGTTATTGACAGACAAGTAAAGACATACAATCTGTCTCGTCTAGTGCAGTCCAGTGAGAACTTGTACAATTCATACGATTACGAAAGTGTGGACTGAATCCCACTTAAAACATATAGGGTTCTTTTGTACATTTCCTTATGTCTTATGCTTTATTATTCTCCTTGGTGATTAGTGACTCATGAGAATTATGCTCAAATAGGAATCTTGATACATTATGATTCATACATTTGACATTGATGATTGAAATTTTTTTGCTTGTATGTGTCGATAGTGTTGTCACTCGTGTTTTAAATATGAGTCATGAGTATGAGATGTTCTATAAAATCTGAATTTTCTTGAACATAGAATGTCTTTGTGAAATTCAAATCATGGGCCATGGCATATGCACTGTCCTCATAATTATTTGATTATTATTGGCATGCAAAATTTAATTTCCAAATTGTATTTTATAGGTTTTGATTCATGTATTTAGAATACATGTACATGTAGAATCTAGTCTCTAATACTACTCATGATATATTCTCCAAAATCTGAATTTTCTTTAAGCTTGAATGTCTTTGTGAAATTTAAATTATGGCATATGGATTAAGATCGAAATCTTATTGGTTTTGAATTTTGATTCTTGAATTTAGAATACAACACATATACATGATACATGAACATGTACATTTAACATGTACATACCACAATGTGCATGTACATGTATCGTAAGTGTAACTTGAAATTTACTAGTATGGTCTCGTACCGTACATGGATAGTATGGGATGCATCGTATTGGATTGGACGTGACTACTATGCATGTAACATGAGACACGACACAAGCCATATTCACAAACATAGAAAAACGGACATTAGAATCACCTCCAAGCTATAGGATTCATGACGACCCACCCCGAAGCCCGAGAGACTGCAACCAAGCGGGAAGCATCCCTTTAAGGGCATTGTGTACCATACCACCAAACCCACACACTCCACCATGGGTCAAGAGTCCAAAAGCCTCATGAGAGGAATGAATAACAAATAAGCCCATGGGTCCTATTTATAGTCTCTTTTAAGGAGGTGGCCCTATTCACACTTGGGCGGAAACTCCATACTTGGTCGAACAATTTAACTAGAAGCGCTCATCACTAATGTCCTTTGGATTTACTATTTAAGGACAACACACTTCCTGTCATGGGAGCATTAGGTTCAGGGGAGCATTAGATTGTGCTCTCTGAGTAGACTAGACAAGATTTTGGAATTATACTTTTGATTACAAGATGATCCACACAGGGAAAATAATACAAGAATATTCAACTAATACAGGAAGTCCCATAACCCCGGATTGATAAGTATGGATAATTGAACTAGATAGGATATAAGATACCCCAAGAACTCCCAAGAGATGGACTAGGTACAAGAAGGAACCGGATAGGATCTCATACTACAAGATTATAAGAGGACAAGCTAGGATATATAGTATATTTGGATTACAAGAACTCCCAAGAGATGGACTAGGTACAAGAAGGAACCGGATAGGATCTCATACTACAAGATTATAAGAGGACAAGCTAGGATGTCCAAAATGCCAGGCTAGACAAGACTAGAACAAGGAATAAGAGTAGATGAGGAACTGAAACTTGGAAAATACTTGGAGATCGTGACTCCTTGAGCTCCCAAGATTGGGATTGGCAAGATTGAGGATATGAGTGGCCCCTCTTTATATAGGTTTTCAAGGGGGTTACGAATTGATGATTACATCGATGATGTCAGCAATCCGAAATAGGACATCCAGATATCAGAATCAAGCAAGTAGATGATGGATCTTTGGGTTTTTTTTGGCACGTTCCAGACGCGATGGCAGGATTAGTTTCTCCAAATTATGAACTGATCATGAGATATATAATTTCACATGAAATTTAAGATTCAAGATGGTTTCCTCTGTGTCCATGACATCACCTCCCCCTCAAGTGACGAGTTCCACGAGTATCGATCATGTTTTATGGTCTCGACTACATTGCTTCTTCTTATGGAATTCTCGAACCTTGATTGGTGCTCTTTGAAGGTCCTCTACAGGTTCCCAAGCACGATCATTGATGTTATATCCTTTCCAAGTTGAACAAGGTACTCGAGTCTTCCTCGGGATATTCTTGAATCTAGGGCATGCTTGACTTCGGATTCTTCATGATCAACAATCTCGATAGGTGGTGAAGGATTAGGTCTCTCCTCCCTCAATGGTGAAATTTGTGGTTTCAACATGGATATATGAAAAATTCGGTGTATTCTCATGGTATTCAATAACCGGAGCTTGAACGTGATTGGATTAAACTCATCCAAGATGGTGAAAGGACCAAATCTCGGATGTCTAACTTTGCACAAGGCCTTGAAGTCTGTTAACTATTTTTGAGTAGCCACACTTTATCCTAGGATTTTGAACACTATGCAGAGATGCATAATACCAGTATACTTCTTGAGAGCTATGGATCTCTTGCGCGAGTTTTTGGTGAATATCCATGAGGTATTGGGCCTTATCTCTCGTAGCTTGGTTCCTGACATGTTTTGGGAGTTGTACATCCATCCTTGGGTGTTGTCCATAATTTGCAAAGAAGGGAGTGTGCTTGGTAGATGTATGAATACTGTTGTTATAGGAAAACTCTGCAAAGGGTAAACGCTCAAAACAATCATTTTGATGATAGTTGATGGTGCAACGGAGATACTGTTCTGGGACTCGATTCACCCGCTCTATTTGTCCATCAATCTTTGGATGATTGGTTGTGGATAGTTTAACTTGAACACCAAGGAGCTTGCAAAGACTATTCCAAAAGCTGGATATGAAT